>JAPVLO010000011.1:9316250-9997500 GCA_027257055.1 Cephalopachus bancanus | reverse complement strand
ACCTAGTGCATATTATTTATGGGTCCCCGTCCCATTGATCTGAGGACACATGGTGGTGGGGCTTTGATGGACACTGGGAACCGACTCCCGGCCTTGCAGACGGGGTTCCCCTGGGAGCAGTTCCTGGCCTGTGTCCAGGGCAGCCGCTGTGCTCTCTCCTGATCACTTAATCCATCAGAGGGAAGGAAAGTGATAGAAAACATCTCATGCTTTCAAGTGTTTCCAGATATGAGAACAACCCCGTTGCTTTGGTTCTTTGTGAGTCGCTCCTCTTCAAGAACAGAGACACGAAATAAGAACCAGCTGACTTCAGGATCTGCCAATCAAGCAATTTGTATCTGGGGGAAACTTAAAAAACATATTTAAACCAAATGCTGCGGCTCAGCTTTTGTGAACAGCGTTGGGAATGAGACAGGCTGAGGAAGCTCCTGGACTCTGGCTGAATATTCCATCCTCCCACTCTGTCAGCGGGGAAAGTCACTGGACTCTCCCAGGCCTCAGTTTTCTCATCTGCAATATGGGACGGTGAATCAGAGCACAGGCTTTAGGTGTAACTGCGGCTTCCGAAGGACACGTATACAGAGTTTTAATACATTGCCTGGCTAAGAATAAGTGTTTGGGAAATCTCTTTTGCAGTTTTAAGGTACAGACGATGTTCAAGCATGTCTGGGTGAGCAAAGCAGTTTCATCCACAGTTTGCTGAGGCTTCAATGCCATGAGGGTCTCTGTGAAGGGAGCCTTCCTGGAAGCCCAGGTCTGCAGCGCCTGACCGAAAGTTGCCCTCAAGTGAACCCTGAACCCCTCCCTTCTCTGCAGAGACTGCTTTTGCCCCATTTCTGCCTGAGGATAGGAAGAGGCCACTCTCCACCTCTGGACTGAGCTGTGAGCCGCTCACCCCGTCCGTGGTCATGGATGGAGTCAGTCAATCCCATGTCGAGGGGCTGTTTTGAGCAGCCAGACTCTTTCCCTCTCTTGCTGTCTCTTTGTCCCCAAGCCCCAGGTTCTCTCCTGGCCAAGGCTGGTGGAGGGTCCCGCAAGAGAGTCTGGCTGCATCGTGGGTGGTTGGCTGATGGCTTTTTAATTGGACGCCAGTCTGTTGACATAGAGAGAGTCCACAGCCATTCAACTTGGAGGGGGTGGAGGATGGAGAATCGTTTTGCATTTTAATGCTTCCAGGGCACTTGTGTTAGTTTTTCTTCTTAATTTTATTTTCCTTTCCTGTTTGGGCAACCTCAAGAAGTTTAGAAATGTCTTAGGATCTTTATAACAGTGATTTTTTTCCAAGTTAATTTTGGCAGAATGAGAGTTTTTTTAGTCTCACTTTGGTTTATAAATGACACATTTTGATTTTGTGTCATGGGGAACTGACTCAAGTTGACTCGTAGTGTTTGGAACAAAGATGCCAAATATGATTCTCATTTTACCTCACAATGAATTCTATGTGTGAGATAGTGAGACCTTGTAATTTAGTTTTTTTCTATTGGGTATATATTGGGGGGGATTCTTACAAAACCAAAATTATCTTTCGGAGGGCAGGCCCCTTGTAGTACAAGTTTGTCCTGATGGGTAAATGTTCTAGGAACCCATTGCCATCAGTGTACTAGCTAGTGTTGTGAGAGGCTACATTCAGCTTCAATTAATTTCTTTAAAAAAAAATTCTTTTAAGCCATTTCCCCATTTCATGATGGGTGATTTACAAGTGGACTTGCCCACATGACGCTGAGTGTTCACCAATTTTTGACCAAACACGGCATGACCCCCACGCCGTACTCTCCCAAATTACCCAGTTTCTCCCTGGGTGACTTTTTTTTTCCCAGATGCAAAAAGTTCTCAAAGGGAAATGTTTTGCCATTGTGGAAGAGGTGAAACAAAAAGTGGCAGAAGCACTAAAAGGCACCAAAATCAATGAGTTCAAAAACTGTTTTGAGCAGTAGGAAAAGGGTCCTGATGGGTGTGTTGCATCAAATGGAGACAACTTTGAAGGTGACTGAAGTTTAAACATGGAAGAATAGACACACAAGTTTTAATAAATAAAGTCTGTATTTTATTTAAAATACAGTTGTCCCTCTGTACCCTTGGGGATATTGGTTCCAGGACCCCCTAGCATTCCAAAATCCACGGATCTCAAGTCCCTGTTATAAAATGGTGTAGGATTTGCATGTAATCTACACATGTTCCCTGTGTACTTTATATCACCTTTAGATTATTTATAATAACTAGTGCAATGTAAAAACTATGTAAGTAGTTGTTTTATATATATGTGTGTGTGTATGTATACATATATATATATAATGTTTTGGGAATAATAACAGAAATATCTGTTCATGTTTACTAAAAATACCATTATTTTTTAGATATTTCCTATCTGTATTCTATCTATCGACTCCAATGGATACAGAAGGCTGACTGTATACACAACTGTGGATTCCAGCATGAGTGGTTCTGGGGTCCTACAGTCAGGGTTTCAATCACAATTCACTGCTGACTAGCTGGGTGATGTGTGCTACATAGCCTCAACTTTCTGGGTATCAGTCATCTCATTTGCAAAATGGGTTCATTGTACCCTCTTTAGACCCCTGTGCGGAACAGTGAGATGCCATGTGTAAAGTGCTCACCTGGGCGCTGAAACCTGGCCCACAGGGCCTGTCAATGAATGCTGGCCAGCTCTGAGAGTCTAGGGGCAGGGAGGCTTTCCTTCTCACTTTCCCTCTCTCTCTCACACTCTCTCTTGCAAACTGTGCTGGCTCCCTTGGGAGATGGGAGGCTGGTGGGGTCTGCAGAGCAAGAACGAAGAGCATAAACTGTGGAGTATCATGGTGGTGCCAGCACGGGGGCTGACTTCATTAAAACCTTGAAGCCAGAAGCCGGGTCTCAGAAGACTGAAGTTAGAGGATCGCTCATTCGTTCATTCAGGGAACACTTATATAAAGATGTGTGATAGTACAAAAAAAGACGCCTGGACATTTGTTTATCATAGCACAATTCACAGTCGCAAAGATGTGGAATCAACTATATCACACATGCACGTGCATGCATACACACACATCATGGAATACCATTCAGCCATGAAAGGAATGAAATAATGTCTTTTGTCACAACTTGGGTGGAATTGGAGAACATCAACCTAAGAGTACTAAAGCCAGGACAGAAAACCCAATGCCCCAAGTTCTCATTGTGAGTGAGAGCTAAACTAAGAATCTGCGAAGCCACAGAGAATGGCATAACGGACATTGGAGACTCAGAAGGGAAGGGGCAAAAAATCACCTGTCAGGTGCAATGTGCTCAGGTGGGGTGCAGGGTGCACTTAAAACCCAGACTTCTTAGCCACTATACAATGCATCCATGCAATCAGGGACTATGGGTGCCCCCTAAAGTCACTAAAATAAAAATTAAAAATTAGGTATTAAAATACTTATGATTGCACTTTCCAGATGATCACCTTCTTGATCCAACATGAATTCTCTTGTTTCCCTCTGTCTTCACACACACACCTCTCACTGCCAGATGAGACTGAGCCTCTTGCTCTGGCCACCCTCCCAACCTGCAGAAAGCAGCCTGCGATTCACACAGATGGTGTTTGCGACTAAGTGTGAGGACAGTTTCAAATGCAGACATCGCAGCCACAGTCCAGTCATTGCTCTTTCCAAGATGTGTTGCTCTTGGGAGTCACCTTTCCTGCGTCCTATGCGCAGAGCTTGGGGCTTTTCGGGAGACTCAGTACATAATCAAGTGCCCAGGGAGGTTCACACAACACAAATTCCCCTGAACAAAAGCAAACTTCAGCTTGAGGAGGCCGGGAGACCACTGGGTCCCCATCCCTCTGTCCCACCCACGTGTGAGGTCGACTTCCGACATGGACATACAACGAACAGGAAAAGCCGGTGTCCAGTTTCTAGGAACTCGCTCATCAGGGCATCCCCTGTGGCTAATCCCGCACCTGTAACTCATGTCTGTGTGGGCACTGCCTGCCACTCCCAGGCTGCCCAGAGGTGCCCAACCTGCTGACCAGCATGCTGCCTGAGGCTGACGTCTTACCAACTCGGTGGCAAAGGTGCTGTGTGTCAACCCCAGCTCATCAGAAACTGAGACTATCCCTGCTGAGTTTCAATTTTGACCAAGTGAAATGTCAACTTTTTTTTCTTTTTTTTACTATCAGGAAGTCTTTTAATAGACTTTCACCATTAGACCTTAGGTCACAGAAAGAAATACAGGACAGAAAAGATTAGACCTATACTCTCATGTGGCTCGGCTGAAGTTGGTTAATTCTACCCTATAAATAGTTGCCCCTGCACAACCTTGACACTTCTGAAAACCTGACTACATCCTGCAGCCAGGGCACTCTGGGGAGTCTTTGCTAACAAAATGCCATGAGTCTTCCAAGCCTAAAGCTGTCCTGGAATAATATCACCTTCCCTTTGTAAGTCTAGTTCCCTCCCACCAAAAGCCTTGTCCTCCTTCCCTGTGGCCGGCAATGACCCCAGTGCTGTCGGCGTGTCTGTGATGGGAGCAGAGCATCTGGGAAGCAGGGCCCGCCCCAGCAGCCCCCAAGGGCCTGTCCTGGAGAGAAAGCCCCCTCCTTGTCACCCCTGGATCTAGGGCCATGGGAGCCTGGAGCCACTTTCATTCACTAGAGACCTGGGCCAGGGATGGTGCCCAACCGCAGCCTCAAACTTCCATCTGAACGAGACCTGGGCCCTTTGTGCCACCTCTCACTTTCTCCAGCCTCTGGGACTTTTGCCTAACCCAAATTACTCCTGGAACTTCATCATCCAATTCTTTCAGCTGAAGTTATTTTGCTTTTCTGACCTGATTGCAAACACCTTAAGAAGAGAAATTGCTATGATTAGTTATTTTACTTCTTTTTGCCTGTTTCTCTCACAGCATTGAGCACCATGCCCATAACAGTTGACCCCTTTTTTACTGGCTTATTTACGAACTATAAGAAGTCATCAAACAAGTAAATCTAGTACAGATGAATTTGCTTTTCCCTAATGTTGCATATTTTTCATATGTTCATTTTTTGGTTTTCTTTTATTCATTTCCTATTCACATTTTCCACTCATTTTGTTTTAGGTTGTCATTTTGTTTCCATTAAGGTGTCTGTAGTAACACAAACACCGTTAAACCCTGCTATCTTCAAGACACTGAATCCTGACTCTGTCTTGAATCTCTTGTTCATAATCCCATTGCAACTCCATACGGTGCTATTATACATGGTGGTAAGCGAAAGCACACATTGCTTTTCTTGTACATGCTAGCTCTCTATAAAGAAAATTTCATTTTATTTTATCTTTTGGGGCTTACTTTTTTACTTAACAATTATTTATATATTGATGTGTTTGTTTTGAGTTGGGGTCTCACTTTGTGCCCAGACTGGAGTGCAGTGGCATGATCATGGCTCACCAAAGTCTCAGGCTACTAGGTTCAAACAATCCTTCCACCTCAGCCTCCCAAGCAGCTGAGACTATAGGTGCACACCACCATATCCTGCTAATTTTTAAATTATTTTTGAGAGACAAAGTCTCGCTACATTGCCTAGGCTGGCTTCAAACTCTCGGACTTAAGTGATCCTCTTACCTTGGCTTCCCAAAGTTCTGGGATTATAGGCATGAGCCACTATGCCAGTCAGATAGTTATGATTATGATGATGATCATTGTTTGAAATGATGTCTTGCTCCATCACCCAGGCTGGAGTACTGTGGTGTGATCATAGCTCACTGCAGCCTCCAACTCCTGGGCTCAAACGATCCTCTTATTTCAGCCTCCTGAGTAGCTAGGACTATAGGTGCACACCACTGCACCCAGATACTTTTAAAAATTTTTGTAGGGAAAGAGTCTCTCTATGTTATCCAGACTGGTCTTGAATTCTTGATCTTAAGCACTCCTCCTGTCTCAGCCACCCAAAGTGCTGGGATTACAGATATGAGCCACTGTGCCCAGGAAAAATTATATTTTAAATGCTAACCCATGTATGCTGTTTCTTCAAATGAAAATGCTGCAACTTATCCATTCTCTTGTCAACTGACATTCAGCTTGTTCAAATATCTGTTACAACTAATATTCTTCTAGAAACCTTCTTATGTGTGTCCCTGAACTAGAAGTGAGAGGCTCTCTATTGTATACGTTTGTAGGAGTGACCATGCTGGCTTACTGGATATGCACATCTTCAGTTTTACGGAAGACGTAGCATCCAGATCTGCAGTGAATGAGTATTTCTATTACTCCAATATTTTTGTCAACACAGGATGGTGCTGGGTATATTAGTTGTCCTAGTCTGATGATTATAAATTGTTCTCTTTGGAGGTTTAATTTGCATTTCTCTAATGATGAATATTTTTCATAAGTTCATTTTTGGGGTAATTTCTTTTATTAATTTTCTATTCACATTTTTTTGCTCTTTTTTTAGGTCATCATTTTCTTGTTTACATTAAGAAGTTTTATACACACAGTATAAAATTCAGGTACTGAATTTTTGTTATTGTAAGTAATGCAAATATCTCCTATCAGTTTGGGGGCATCTTTTCCCCAATTTCTTCATAAAGCTTTGTTGAAATTGTTAATTTTAATGTATCTTAATTTATTTATGCTTGCTTCTAAAAAGACAGGTTATTAAAAGCTTTTATTAATGAACCTTTTCCTGTACCAAGGTCATAAGTACATTCTGTTCTAAAACAATTAAGATTTTATTAGTCACTGATTTTTTAAGTGATTGGTTTTCCCATATAGATAACTGTTTTGGTATGGTCTACTGATGATTGGAGGTACTTCTGTCATATTCATTTTCTTATATGTGTAACACTTTTTCTGGATTCTGTTCCATACCAAAGTCCTAGAAGTCAATATCAAATGATTGTACAGTCTTTGTTACTATGGTTTAATCCTTACATCAGAAAGAAACAAATCTCAACACCATGATTTTCAACAGACATGTCCTCTCTAGACATTTTGTGTCAATATTCATTATTTTTAGTCAGTTTCAGTTTAATCTATCAATTTTCAGAAGAGATATAATCTCTCACAATGGTGGTGGATATTTTATTTACTTTATTGAAAAAGTTGTGCTGTGTTTATTTTGGAGCTCTACTAAGTTTTTACAAGATCAGCATTCATGTGAGTTATATGTTTTCATTTTTATGGATAAATTATGCAGTAGTACTGATTATCTGATTATCACCTTAACATCTATTTTGTCTGATGTTAATATAATCACACTAGCTTTAGTTGAATTAATAGTTGGTCTGTTACTTCTTTCCAATTGTTTGATTCCAAACTTTCTGTATCTTTCTTTAAGACGTCTGTTTTTTTGGCTGGGCTTTGAGGCTCAGCCTGTAATCTTAGCACTTTAGGACACTGAGGCGAATAGATTGCCTGAGCCTGTGGGTTCAAGACCAGCCTGGGCAACTTGGCGAGACCTTGTCTCTACAATAAACAAAAAATTAGCTGGGCATGGTAGTGCGCACCTGTAGTTCTGGCTACTTGGAAGGCTGAGACGGAAGGATTGCCAGAGTCCAGCATGTCGATGCTGGGGTGGCTGTGAGTGTGCCATTGCACTCCACAGAGTAAGACTCCAAGTCAAAAATAAATAAATAAATAAATAAAAATAAGAAGTCTATTTTTTTAAAGCAAGCAAGACATTTAAATCAACAATATGAATGTAATAGCTGACATAACCCTTTGATTATACCCTGGGTTGTAAACAGGAAATATACATCTACATATATATTACAGTTTTGAGGCTTGATTTGTTTATTTTATTCTATTTTAAAGATGTTAAGTACAAGTAAGAATTAACTGCACAGGTAGGCTGCATGCAGGGAAAGTTTGGGCCTCCAACTGTGCCTCACTTTCCCTGGTTTGGGACTAGGGACCTTTGTGTTGTGACATGCTCTACCTCTCTCCTTCCCTCTCCCAACAGTACCCAGCAAATGCTGGTCCTTTCCTCGTGCTCTTGTGATTCATGTTCAGGTCCCACTTATGAGTGAGAACATGGGGTGTTCAGTTCTTTTTTCCTGTGATAGAGCACTAAGTATGATGGTCTCCAACTCCATCCAATTTGCTGCAAAGTCCATGATTTTTGTCTTTCTTTCGGGTTGTGTAATACTCCATGATGTATATGTGTCACATTTTCTTTATCCAATCCAATTTTGATGGGCAGTAGAGTTGGTTCCATAGTTTTTGCTATTGTGAATAGTGTGGCCATTTATGTTCCTCCAGGTATATTCCCAGAAAAGAGATTGCTGGATCATATGGAGGGTCAATTCTTAGTTCTTTTAGGAATCGCCATACTTGATGAATTTGATGATAACTATTCTGATCATTTATCATTCAGCAACAGGTTTATATTTTGTGCAATTTCTGATGCATTTGGATTTATTTGTACTATTTGTTTTATCCTACATATTTTTTCTTTTTGTTTAGTTCATGAACTTTTTTCTCCTCAATTCATTTTTGCCCTTGACTTGTTTGAAAGATACACACATTTTAAGACTTCTTTTGCTGGTTATCATAGAATTGTAACAAGATTTTTTTTAACTTGATTAACTCCAAATTAAACTCATCTTTACTTCTTTCTAAAAAAATGTGAAAGACTTAGATTTCCTTGGGTTTAATCACATGATTCTTGAATTGCATCTTATCCAGTGTTTTCTAATATTTTATGTCTATATTTTGTTTCTGAACATGCCAAATTTGGTCTTATCATCGCTTCCTAAAGACCATCCTAATTACCATCATGCTTACATTTCCTTTCTTCCCCATTTCTGTTTCGTTCTGTATCTTCCTTAGGGGTTGCTTTCTTTCAGATTGTACTTAACTCCTTCAACTTTTGTTTGTCAGAAAAATATCTTCTCATTTTCCTCATCCCTTAGGACTCTGGGTATTTGACTTCAAGTGACAGAAACTTTTCCTTAAACCTGTGAAGATGAGCCAGGCTCGGTGGCTCAGCCTGTAATCCAGCGCTTTGGGAGATTGAGGTGAGTGGATTGCCTGAGCCCGCGGGTTCGAGACCCGCCTGGGCAACTTGGCGAAACCTCATCTCTACAATAAATCAAAAATTAGCCGGGCGTGGTAGCACGCACCTGTAGTTCCAGCTACTTGGAAGGCTGAGGCTGAAGGATCGCCGGAGTCCAGCAGGTCGAGGCTGCGGTGGTTGGGAGCCGCCACTGCACTCCAGTCTGGGCAACAGAGTGAGACTCCAACTCAAAAAACAAAAAACAAACAAACAAAAAACCTGTGAAGACATTCCATTATCTCCTATTCTGCCCTTATTTTTGAGACATACGTTTTCCACCTAAATGATTTTCCTTCATAGACATCTATCTTTTGTACTTACTTGGTTCTGCTGAGAGGTAGTAAACTTTCAGTTTCTGATTATAGGAAAATGTTTTTACTTGCCCTCACTCTTGAAGAATACTTTTGGGCATCTGATTCCAGGTTGACAGTTATTTTTCTTTCTGGCTGCCTCAAAAATCTTCTTTTTGTCTTTGGTGTTCTACAAGGCCACAATCATGTATCTAAGCATACATTTATTTTTGTTTATACTGCATGGAATTTATTTGGATTCCTAAATATAAAAGTTTTGGGGTTTTGCCTTCTCTGGAAATTTATCAGTCATTGTCTCTTTAAATATCTCCTCTTTCTCATTGTCTGTTATTTTATTCTTCTGGTATCCATGTACATACATATTAGGTCTTTTTCATCTATTTTCCATGTGTCTAATTTTTTTATTGTCTCTGATAAATTCTGGGTACTTTCTTGAGCTATGTATTCTAGTTCATTTCTCTTTCCAGCTGTGTATAACATTTATCCAATATCTAATAATTAGATTTCCACCAGTTTTCTCAGTTTAATTACCTCATTTTTCATTTCTAAATATTGTATATGCTTGTTTTCACAAGTTTGCCTAGTTATTTTAGTAGTCTTATGTTGTTTTGTCATACTTACAACATTGTATTCGCAAACATATTTAGTAGAATGCTAAATATTAAATAAATACTTTCTCTGGTGGTTTAATTATGGGGCCTTGTGAATCTTGTGTTGCTTGCTTCTTGTTTGTTTTCCCACATGGTCTGTCATTTTTAAAATTATAAACTCATAATTATTAAAATTTTATCTATGGAAATTCATGAGATTTTTGCTTAAGGCACAGTTTTAATAGAGAGATTTCACAACTTCAGCCTGGTTTCTGAGTGCACTTTCAACTCAGGCCACTTCATTGTTATGTTTTTTTAACTCATTTTTTAAAAAAATAGATTTACATAAAAGTTTCATTTTAATAAAAGCATTTTTATATACCAAATTCCCAACTTCACCCATTGTTAGCATTCTCATGTTCAGTGTACAATCATCAAATTCAGGAAGATAATACTATTTATAGTACTTTTAATTAAATAACAGACCTAATTCAAATTTCACCAGTTTTCCACTAATGTCATATTTCTGTTCCAGCATCCAATCCAAGGTACAACATTGTGTTACTTTTTGTGTCTCATGAGTCTCCTCAATCTGTGTCATTCCCTAGTCATCATTTGTCTTTGTGACATTTGCACTTGCATGGTTACTTTGTAGACTATCTTTTAATTTGGATTTATCTGATATTTTCTCATGACTAAATTGGACTCGGGCATTTTTGACAAGAATACCAAAGAAATGATGTCGTACCCTTCTCAGGGCATTGTATGATGACCAATGTCAACTAAACTCTCAGTTTGGAGTTATCAGGATATATGATGGCATGACTCAGGACTCAAACCCATTTGAAGACCTGTTTGTCGTTACAGATACTCACTTCCTTGTGCAGAACCAAGCTTAGAGAAATGGGTTTCATTGCTGTGATCCTTATTTGCGTTTTTTCTCTTCTTTCATCTCTTAACTGCAGGTGTAGACTTTCTATTGCGGTGTGGATATGAATCTGATTTCACACCTGTGCCCTTGAACTCTACTTCTCTCCTCCATGCACATGTTTTATCAGATTAGAAATCTCTTGGGGTGAGCACATAAAGTCAGGTCTTGCAATACCTCCAAATTTACCTTTTTAAAATTAATTTTGGCTTCAGTAACTCATCATTTCTTTGTTAGTATGCATTAAAACAAATACACCATATGTGTGTATGCACATATATATATATACACACATATTAAACTATATTTTATCTGTTCTTTTAGAAATTCTGTGTCAGGAGGGTTCTGAGATTATCTGACCTATTATATCATAAACATTAGTTGAATAATTTAATACATAAGGAAAAAATTCAAAGTTTATTTTAAAAAATCTATTCATAGAAAGCGCTCAGAGATATTACTAACATTTTGTACTAAGAAGATCGATGTAAAAGTATAATACACAATAAGGAAATATTGGCAAAATAGAGAAATGGTTAAGCAAACTAAGATATATCTATTTGATAAAATGTTATGCAGCCATTGAAATTATGCTTTGAACAATGTTTAAATGTATAAGAAAATGTAGATATACTGTCAATCAAAATGCGTTAAATAGGCTAATATGGAAGTGCATTGAAAAACCTTATAATGAATTTGTCAAATGTTGACAGGGCTTATTTGTGATTGAAAGACATTTCGCTGCTTTCAAAGTTTTCTATATTGGTAAGTTTTTATAATAATTGTAATCAGAAACAAATAAAGAAAAGGAATAAAGTGAAATTTTGAGCTACATTCATTCAATAGACATCGAGCACCTATAATCTTATAGGTATGGCAACAACACGGCCATTTGTTCAGTCAGTGTTAATAGTGAAAGTAGGATTAATGAGATTATTAAAGAAGTGTGTCTTCTTATTAGAAACCCGTCCCCACCAACTACTAGGCTTAGATCGTCTGAGCACATTTGTGGAGATGAAACTGAATATTGCAAGTTTCCACTTCTCTTTTTTCATTCCCCACTAACTAATACAGTAAGACACATCTTCAGCGAGGTGGAAATCAATACAGTGAATTTATTGTTTACAAATGGACTCTGGGACATCTTTGATGCATTTCTATAGAAGCCAGGAGTCTGGGACCACATCTGGCTTTGCAGCTCATGGGCTGCCATTTTCTTACCTCTAAAAGAGATTATGTATAGGACTATTTTGATTTGATAATTCCAAAGGTAAAATTGCTATAGAAAGAAGATTTTAATTTTGTGGTTATTTTCTTCAGTTACTGTTTGTGTTGAGTATAAAATTGAGATTTTATGAAATTCATTATCCATGAATAGTCTTTTGGGGTCCTAGAACTGGATCTTAAGTTGGATATGGTCAGTCAGGAGTAATTTATTTCATTGGGACTATAGTTTAAGTTTGTGGCTCAAGAGTCCAATACTGAGAGTTTCACTTTCTTAGATGTTGGATGAAATCCTAGCAGTCACCACCACTGAATGTGAAAAGGTTTATACAAAAGGCTATAAAAGGATGGGAAGGAGGGAAGTTGGCCCTTAGACAACTTTGCAATCTCAGCATCATGGTGGAAACAGAAATCAGTAAGTTATTTAGTGAAGTTTGTAGAAATCTCCGTGCTCCACAAGTTTAACAAGATTTTATTTTATTTTATTTTTGTTTTATTTTAAAGATACAGGGTAAATGCAGGATTAGGTATGCCTGTCATTGTACAGGTAAAGTTTGGCCTCATTTTTGGTTCCCACTTTGCCTGGTTTGAGATCAGGTACCCTTATTGATGTTGTGTCCCCCGACCACCCTGGTAGTATCTCACTACTGCCAATCCCTTTCTTATAGTATTGTAGTAAATGCTCAGGGTCTGCTTATGAATGAGAACATATGGTACTCAGTTCTTTGATTCTGCGATAGATTACTGAGTATGATAATCTCTAAATCCATCCAAGTTGCTGTGAAGTTCATATGCTTGTCCTTCTTTATAACTGCATAATATTCCATTGTGTATATGTACCACATTTTTTTTATCCAGTCCATTTTGATGGGCACCAGAGTTGGCTCCATGTTTTTACTATTGCAAATAGTGCTGCAGTAAACATGCTTGTGCAAGTATCTTTTTTATAGAATGATTTGAGTTCCTCTAGGTATGTTCCCAGTAGGGGGATTTCTGGGTTATATGGAAGGTCAATTTCTAGTTCTTTTAGAAATCACCACACTGTTTTCCATACAAGATTTTATAGCTTTAAAACTAAATACATAAAAATGTTAACACATATTAGATGCTGGTGGTGAGAATGTGAATGTTTATTATTTTCTGTTATGTTTCAAGTATGTTATAATTAAAGCATACCCAAGTTGCAAAGAGAAATCTGCCTGAGCTGGAAACTAGTTCTCTCCCGCCCAGCTTCTTGGAGCCAAGAGGCCAAAAGACAGCTAATTCTGAGACGTGTCTACTCTCATGGTCAATGCCTTCCAAGTGAGATTGGAATAGTACTGAGTAGTCACAGGAGGATGGAAAACACCAGGCAGCCATTAAGAAATGGCATGACCAGTTAAGGGGGAACAGTTACAAGCAGTTACAAAGACAATTAACCGATAAGACCCTGAAAAAATCCAGGATGTGATCAAACCAGCTTAAGACAGCTGGATCCAACATGGTGAGGGATTTGACCAGCAAGTGAACTCCAACATCATTACATCCTTCTTAGTACACTAAATAACACAACCACCAGTGCCCTGACAGTTCCAGTCTTGACCCAATAAGGACACAAAAGGGAAAGGTGCCCAATTCTAGTAAATCCCCACTCCTCTTCCAGAAAGCCCATGACTATTCTACCCCTTAGTTAGAGAGAGCTATACAAATAAGAACTCTAATCCCCCTTTGGCACAGCTCACTCTTCACTTTATAATAAATCGTCATTGCTTCCCCTTCACTCTGACTCATCCTTGAACTCTTTCTTATGATGGTGTCAAGAACCTAAGTCCTGGACTGAGGTTCTCACCTGCTTCAGGAGACCCTGCCAAGCCCTCTGGCATCAGTCAATGGGATTAAGGTGGGCATTGTAGAGAGTTTCTTATTCTTTAATCAAGAAATCACCACCCTTCAGAGCAGTGGTAGAAGTTCCACAGGAGACCGTGGCCTGTGTCTCTTCTGTGGCTTGTGATCGTCCACAGAGTGAAGGGCACACCAGCATGGTTGGTGAGAATGCACATGCCCCATTTGACTCTGTCTTCCTGGGCAGGCTCAATTCTTGAAGATGAGGCAGAGCCCAAAGCTGTACCCAAATTACCTTTGGATCCTCTGTGCTCCCCCTTCCCAGCCTTTCCTGATGGCTGAATTCTGAGGGGGTACTGAATGAGGCTCCTTTGCCACGCGTTCCCTCCACTCCACCTTTACTTTTAGCTGGGAGTGCATGGGTAGTGAAGAGAAAGGGTTATTAATTTCTGGTTTCTCATTTAAATTCTTTTACGTCTCTTTCAGAAGAGATTACAGCTCCTATGTAGATAGCTGTCAACCATCAGATCTGCATTCTTGACACCAAAGGTTATTTGTCTCCTTTTTAAAATATGTATTATTCGGACGCAGTGGAAAGGTATTTGCTTGCTTTTGATATGAAAATATTATATTCTTAAAGTGAGCTTGGCCTGGCCTTCCCAGCTGTTCTGATTAATCTTAACCCATATTATCACTAAGGCACAGAGTTAAGTGTAAGAATAGAAAATGCATTAAAGAGAAAGTGAAGAAATATCTTAACGCATAAATCCACTGTCTTTGTTTCATGTAAATTTCTTTTTTGAGCTGAAAGTTATCAGATGCTACATTTGTGGATTGTATTTGTGCTGTCACTATAAAAGAAAACAAAAAAGAAAATAGGTGGGATTATTGTGATTTTTGACTGTGACTGCAATTATCCTTGACCTATACTTCAAAGAACTAATAAAGGTAACCGTGGAAAATCGCTTTCCTGATGGGACGTCACTACCTTCTGGTTAGTGCAAAGGCGAGACACAAGATTCACCACCAAATATACCCATTATTAAATATCATGCTCTATTTTTGATCTCGAAATGCAGAAAATATTAGATCTATTTCCACAGAGAGCATAGTCTTTATTATGGCATTACTACTTTACTAATTGGTTTTATGTAAGTACAAACTTAGGTTATTGGCATATTTGGGCCATCCAAATGTGGTACTCTATTGTTTAGATGTCTCCTTTGATTGGCATCACCTGTGTCCTAAATTATTGTGGTTTTATTCAAGTCAATATTGTCTGCATTTATCATGCATTGAGTGAAAACTTTGGAGTAACTGTTAGGATAATTGGGCATTGGGGATTCTTAGAAGTCTTTATTATGTGGAAATGCCTAAATAACATCTGTTCCAACATTCCTGTTATTCAGGACTGCTTTGTAGTTCCATGTCTTCAGGGACCTTCAAAACAAGAAACAAAGAAATTCAATAGAAACTGCACTTCATGTAAAGCCCTTTAAACCCATCAAGAGAGAATGACCTGGGTCTGGGTTAGCCTAAGCCTTCTTGGGGGGAGAAGAACTTACCCAACACACTCTGCCCCGCTCAGTTTTAATGTAAGTCCTCATCATAGCTCTTCTGTTTTTTTTTTCTCACCTCCAGGAAGAAAGATAATTTAAGGCTACTTTACTGATGCCAATCGTTCTTTGACCTAAATGAAACTTTGACGCTCAACATACTTTTGCATTTTAATCTAGGGATTTGGGTACTCAAAATAGCTTGTGAGTACTTGCTGTACGGCTTTTGTATCACTTTGTACCCAGGCTGCTCTTGACTTTGGTGTTTCTTCCCAAGAAAGGGACATTTTTGGGTGCAATGTGGCTAGGGATCACCGTGCTGGTGGAGATGGGAGTTAAGGGCTGCTACCAGGAAGAGGAAGTTGCCCATGATCCTCTTCCCATGTGCAGGAGACTAGTGAAAGGTGAATCTACACCTGCCTGCTGTACCCCTGGGCTGGGTGTCTCTAGAGGATGTGACGTGTGCACCGTGCAGTGTGAGCTTCACTAAAGACTGGATGCAACAGTGTGGGGCTTGAGGCGTGAGTTAACCAGTGTGTGGCCTATTGGGCTCTGAGTAAACAAATGTGAAGGTGGTGGTGGTGGTGGGGTGGCGGGAAGTTGGGGGCTCAAATTCTGTAAGAAAGGGAAGTCTGTACAAATGCAGGTCATCATTCCTACAGACATGGCAGCACATTGGAGGCTTGGGAATGGGGAAGTCAGATGAAGTCTGAGTCTTTTACGTGTGGGGTTCAGGAGGTCCAGTCCTTCCTTCCCCTTTCCTGTTTCACATCTATTTGGACTACCTGCCCTAGAATGTCAAACTCAGCACCAGGGGCCCAAAACTGTGTTAGAAGCTCCCACAATGGCATAAAATCAAATCTCTAAAAGAAATCTCTCGTTATCATTTTTAACAATCTCTTCTGATTGAACTCTGATGTATATGTACGCATGTATATGTGTGAGTGAATGTGTGTATGTATGTATGGGATTGTGGGAGTGTGTGTGTCTATGTGTATGCACATGCGTGAGTGTATTTATGCGTGAGTGTGTGTGCTGTCTGTGTATGACCATAAAGGATTCCTCTAGCTCCTTTTAGATTCTTCTTATTCTTCTACAAGTTTGAACTTTTCATCTTGATTTTTATGGTGACTCTGAGAGCAGATCTACCTTTTCTTTGCTTCTTACCACTCAGGCCACTTGTCTAACACCCTGAGTTAAGGAGAACTGGGGTGGTAGGCCAACAGTCAGAACAAGGAACACACTTGCTTTCTGACTAGAATTCTGTCTTCTAGGCTGACATGACCTGGGATCCCTGAAATGGAACCAAATTTAAGAAACAAGACAGCCGGGCTCGGTGGCTCAGCCTGTAATCGTGCGCTTTGAGAGGCCAAGGTGGTGGGTTGCCTGAGCCTGCGGGTTCGAGACCCGCATGGGCAAGTTGGTGAGACCTCATCTCTAAAATAAATCAAAAATTAGCCAGGCATGGTTGCGCGCGCCTGTAGCACCAGCTACTTGGAAGGCTGAGGCGGAAGGATCGCGGGAGCTCAGCAGGTCAAGGCTGCGGTGGCCGGGAGCAGCCACTGCACTCCAGTCTGGGTGACAGAGTGAGACTCCAACTCAAAACAAAACAAAACAAAAACCAAGACAAAATAAAAGACAACCAAATCAGGACATGAACTGCAGAAAAAGCCAGACACTTATATCAGGAATTATTGGCCTGTAAAAGAACTAAAGCAGCAAGACACAGGACTTAGGGGGAAAAAGTCAGAGGAATAGAGGCAAGATCTGAGAATTGCAATATGGAATCAGTGTTCCAGAGGCAGAAAAGAAATTAATGGGGAAAAAATAACTAAACCAATAATAGATGAGAATTTCTGAGCTAAGGAGATGACCACATTTGTAGATTGAAATGACAAATCAATGATATCTACTCCTAGGTATCTTTAAAATCAAAGTAAAGCACAGTCTAGTAAGCTTCTAGGCCCAAATACATAGCTGTTAACAAAACAAAGGCATTTAGGTGGCTATTATTTTTCTGAAGTATAAGCACTGCAAGTAAAACAGTGAAACACGGTCAGACATAGAGACATGACAGGTGGTTCAGGGAAAGGACTGCACACCAGGATTTCTATACCCAGCCAAACTATTACTGACCTGTCAAGGTGAAAAATATTTATAGATGCTTGCTTTTCAGAGAAAAAACAAACCATGAGTCTATCTGAGCAAAATACTCAGGAAAACTCTAAAGGAATAACAAAGGAGACACCCCTGGCCACTCCAAGCTGAGCCTATGTGAACCCTAAACTCTGAATGGTAATGATTAGACACTTTCTCTCTGGGAATATGTGATTATATTCCAGGATATGCTTCTAGAGATAGAAGTGACATATTTCCAGGGACATTCTTATGATTTAAAACAAAATCAGCTAAGTCCTTTCATCAAAACCTGGGAGTAATTCAGCTTCAAGAAATATGACTTAGAGGGGCAGTGTGTGTGTGTGTGTGTGTGTGTGTGTGTGTGTGTGTGTGTGTGTATGTGTGTGGCATTGGAGCATGTAGAATAACAATGCATAAAATGGTTATCTCATTTTCATATTTGGAAAGAATAAGTGTTTTATTATAAATGTGAGGGAAGAGCATGTAAGCTAGAAAAGTATAAAGAATAAGCAGAACTCTTTAATTAATGAGTGAAAAAATGTATTAAACCAGCAAAGAAATCCAGAGGGAAAAATTAAATAAAATAGAAAATAATCATAAAATAAAAATAAATTGCAATAACAATGAGTATATGGATCCTAGCACCACTTACAAAGAAACTAAATTTTCTGCGAAAAAGCAGAGATTATGCAATGAGGTAAAAAATCAAGCTGTAGCTTCATGTTGCAAGTTTAATTGCTTTTCTCATATCATCAGTGCCTTATCAGAGTGCCTGTTAAATAGTAGACACTCAAATTGTCTTTTAACGAATAAGTGAATGCAAGAAACATCTCAGACACTCCTGCACATTCTTCACTGCCCAGAGGGGCAAGGAAATAGAACTAATATATTTTGGAAAGATTTCCCACAGTAAGATTGACATGATAAAGTTTCTGCTGAATCCTCCGTTGACCAGTTAATCTGTTCGTTGGAAGACCAGGCTCTCCTTAACATTTTTATTAATTGAAATTTTACTACATGTAAAACAGTACATTCAGTAATTAACAATGTCTCATGAGGTAGGCTTGTCTTGTTTACTGTAGAGAAGGGAGTTAGAAAAAGACCAGACCACTGTGATTCTCTCGCATAAACCTAGAAATCCTTATCAAACTATTCCAGAGGTCCCAGCAAAAACACAGATTATCATCAAGGTTCATTCTGCTTGTTTTTTTTTTTTTTTTTTTTGAGTAGGAGTCTCACTCTATCGCCCAGACTGGAGTGTAGTGGCTGCTCCCGGCCACCGCAGCCTTGACCTGCTGGGCTCCTGTGATCCTTCCGCCTCAGCCTTCCAAGTAGCCGGAATTACAGGCATGCGCTGCCACGCCTGGCTGATTTTTTGATTTATTTTAGAGATGAGGTCTCTCTGCCAAGGCAGGTCTTGAACCCGTGGGCTCAGGCAATCCACTCACCTCAGCCTCCCAAAGGCGTGGGATTACAGGCTGAGCCACCAACCCCGGTTTTCTGCTTGGTTTATAAACCCATCCTTTGTTTTGTATTGGTCCTGGCTGGCTCTTGAGTCCTTCAGGAAGATATTCTCCCTTCTGCTGAGTTATTAGTGAGAGCAATCCTATTGGGCAGCGCTTCCCATCTGACCCATGTGTCTAGAATGAGCTGCAGGGGTCTTGGTTTTGACCTCATGCCTAGGGCCCAGTTTGGGTGTTTGTACCAATGACTGCAGACGTCTAACCTTCTGCACAAGGCCAACACTACTTGGCGCACCCTATAACACAGATGTCCTAAAAGTGAAGGAATGAGAAAGGAAACACGTGGTTCCTATCCTTAAGCCTCTCATCCCCCCTTCCCAAGTCTGGCACAACTCCTCTTTTCACTATGCAAGCAGAAAAGGATGTGTCCAACATCAGAGTGTTGTTGTCCCATTCTCATGCGGTCTGACCTCAGCCAGCCTTTCCATCTGAGCCCACCAAAAGGCTCCAGGAAAAACTCATATCCTCTTGGCAGTGGTGAATAGTGTCTCCTCTGACTTACAAGTCATGGGATGTTCCCGAACGGGTCATGTACCTGGAGAGACAGCAGCTACAAGGTCCACGTTTGCAGTTTCCTGGCCTGGGACCACTTGTCTGTGGGCTCCAGAGTTCCTTTTAAGGGGTAGCGATTTGTGACAGCCATGCATCTGTAGCAGACAATGAAACAAATGGGCTGCTAGTGACTTCATACTATTTAATTTTGGAGATGTTTCCCCAGTGTGCTGTTCTGGAAAAAATGTCCACATGAACAAATGATTAGTCTTGCCAGCCTTCCTCATAAATGTTTTCCTGGTCTCCTCCAGAAGCCATATCTGTATGAAGCAGGGGACAGTTTAGGATTTCAGAAAGAAGTCACACTGCCAAACAAATTACTTAATTCTTGGTGTGAAAGGTAATTGGTCAATTTCTATCCTCTTGTTCCCTAACTGCCTACTCTTTTGTCACCCAACAATGAGTATGGAGACAATGTGGAAATGCCCAAAGATGCATAATGATTATTTTAGACATTTTTTTCAAGAGGCTTCATATGTTCTTGTGCAAATAATGAATCACTTCTCTTTAGAGTTTTCCAGAAAATGGGCTCTACAGGTTTCTATATGCAGACATAAAGAGTGCAGGAACCACAGATAACTTAGAATGATGACATCCCCACAGGGGCCTTGATGACCCTGGCCCACTCTGTGGTGATGATGACGTCTTATTGCTAAGCATCTTCCATGGTTGCCTAGTGTAGCTGCATTCAGTTTCACAAAGTCAAGAAATCTGATGAAGATATGGAATGCTATCCACGCAGAAATTTGTTAACTAATGATGACTTTTGCCACAAGGAGAGGAGAGACACAGACAGAGAGGGAGACAGAGACAGAGACAGAGAGAGGGCATGACATTAAAATTTCTGAAATTAGGAAGAGTAAATTATGTCTTTGGATCAACTCACCTGTGCTTGACCCATCACAAGAAGGCTTCAACTGTCTGAGTGAGCCCTCCCACTCACCATTAATTTAATTGCATTTCCCCTTACATTCCCTTTTCCTGTTTGTACCCTCCAACCCTCAAGACCTTCCAGTGGGTAAGGAGTGACCTTTCCATTGCTGTGTGTTCTTAGCAAGACCAGTCATGTTATCTCGTGCACATGTGTTTTAAATCGATGCCAAAAGCTTTGCTGGTGGGAATGTGAAATGGTACAACCCTTGTGGAAGACAGTATGGTGGTTTCCTAAAACAGTAAATGAAGAATCACCATTCTACCTCTGGGTGGCCACACAAGAGAAAAGAAAGAGGACCTTGAACAGGTATTGGCACACCACGTCCCTTGTAGCATTACTCACAGTGGCAAAGAGGGAGAAACAACCCAAGTGTCTGTTGATGGATGAATGAATAAACAAAACATGGTACACTCATAGAATGGAATATTATTCAGCTTGAAAAAGGAGAGAAATTCTGACACAGGCCACAACATGCATGAACACTGAAGACATTACATCCGATGAAATGAGCAAAAGAAAAAATACTGTCTGATTCCAATTACATGAGGTCCCTAGAGTCATCAAGTTCATACAGACAGAATATAGAATGGTGGGTGTCTGGGGTGGAGTGGGAGAAAGGAGGAATTAGTGTTTAATGAAGACAGAATTTCAGGTGGGAATGATAAAAAAAAGTTCTAAAGATGGATGGTGGTGATGGCTGCTCAAAAATGTAAAAGTACTTTGTTCCACAGAAATGTACCAGGTTAAGAATAACTAAAATGGCAAATTTTATGTCACATATAATTTATGATGTCGATTTTTAAAAGAACATACTAATGATAGAATGCTACAGATCTTATCCTTTTTATTTTTGCATCCCCCCCCCGTACTCTTTTTAAAATATTCCTCCACATTTCAGAATACTCATCTGTTTTTGGCTTCTGACTGCTGCCTACCCATTGTTCCATGGTCTGCAACTATATTTGTTATTTTATTTATCTTTTTCTAAAGCATGTTCATTTAGAATCCCCCCAACTCCCTGTTACTTGCACATGACTCTATAGGAGACATTCTTATGCTATAGGAGACATTCTTGGTCCTTTTGTTTTCTCTAGTGTTTATTCTTGGGCATGGAATTATTGTGTCAGACTAAGATAGATAATACATAGATACATAGATAGATGCATAGACACATAGATAGATGGATAGATAAAGATAAATAGATATAGATATGTGTGCATTTATTTACTTTAATTTATTTTAATGGTAAATTGGCAGATTATAATTGCATACATTTATCAGGTTCAATGCAATGTTATGATATAGTTATATATGTGTATAGATAATGTGGAATAATTACTTTAAGGTATTTAACATATCTGTTATCTCAAACACTTACCTTTTTCTTCATTTGAAATTTACTGCCTTAGAAATTAAAAAAAAGATACATTGTAATTAGCTATAGTCACCACGCTGTGCAATAGATCAAGAAACTTATTCCGGGGTCTAACAGAAACTTCACACCCTTAGACCAACTCCTCATTCCGTCCACCCTCCAGTTCCTGGTAACCACTGCTCTCCTCTCTTCTTTTATATATGTTAAGTTTGACACAGCAGTGCCAGCTTGCCCTCCAAAAGGTTGTGACTTCACCCGGGTTCACAACAGGACTAGTTGTTTACTTTTTTCTACATGCTTACCAACCCAGCTTTCTAATATTTGCCAATCTGTGAGTTGCAAAGTCAAATCTCCTGGCTGTTTGAACTTTCAGTTCTCTAATCATTAATGAACTTGAACATTGTTTCATATTTTATTAGACTTTTGGGTTTCCACATCACGTGACCGGCCTTTTAATGTTTTTTGCCTCCATATCTATTGTGGTTTTTCTTTTTGATTTACAGGCATTTCTTGCATAGTCTAGATAATACAGTCCCTTGTTGGTTTTTAGGTATTGCAAATATATTCTCTCAATCTGTTGTTAACTTTACCCATGTGTTTTTCATTAAAATCAATCCCTATTTTAATGTAATAAATTCAACATATTTTGTCTTCAATTAGCTCATTTGTTTTCAATCTTTCTTGCCTCATGAAAATGTATTTTAGCATATAAATTTTACTTTACATACCATTCTAGCTGTTTCCCACATATTTTGAAATATAATGTTTTATGTCATTGTTTCTAAGTATGTCACAGTTTTCTTTATCATTTCCTTTTTAGAAAAATGCATGTTGTTGAAATTCTAAAAATAGGGTTTTTTGGTGTTTTTTTAGTTATGCTTTCTTATAAATTTGTAGCTTTATTCACTGTAGTTGGAGAACATATTTTTATGGCTGGTTCTCTGAATTTTATTGCGGTTTTATTTGTGGCTTACTATACAATCAATATATGTGACTCTTGTATGCACAAAAATAGTACTTCTCAAACTTTCTGTTTGTGTTTTGTTACTTTGGAATCTGTCACAATGTACTATTCTCAAAATTCAATACAATAAAATACTAGAAAAAAATTATGTAATTTTATGTTTCAACAATAGCAAGTTGTTAGAAAATATTTTAAATACTCTTAATTTTGATCTTTGTCTTGTCTCAGGCAGGTAGAAACTGTGGTGGACAGGCACGAAGTAACCAAAAATACTGTGCTCATAGGCTTAGTGTTTCATTTTTAATCATTTGATTTTATTAATTGCATTATTCATGTAGCCTCTATCACTGCTTATTTCTGTCTTCTTTAGGTGGGGGGTGGGGTTAGCATTGAGTACTTTGCTTATATTTCTATTTATCTCCTCAGTTTGTTACTTGTTTTACATTTTTTGAGCATATATTGCTAAGTATGCACTTAGGTTCACTATGGCTATATGTTATTCGAGTTAGCATAGCAGTCTTCTTTTTTCCTTAAGACAATTTTTGTTGTGACATTTATTTAGTCAGGTATTAAAATTTTCACTGAAGTTTTTTATCGATAATGTTTTCATTAAATCTATTTCGTTTTTTTTAAATTTATTTTTACTTTTTTTGGAATAATTACTTTTTAAAACAAATCTAGAATTGTTGATCTCTCCATTGATGATTCAACTGATTCATTTATTGTAAATATATATTGTGACTTATTCCTACCTTAAACTTATGTTTCCAATGTATGATACTTGTTTTTTAAAATTTTTCTTTCACTACTGTTATTGGACAGGTCAGGTTTATATTACAAGTTATAATTATACACTTTATTTTTATTCTTATGATAGTTTCTTAGCATTAGAGACTCATAATTATGTTATTAACTTGTGTTGATTTTTTTACCTCAAAATAAAATTGACTTATTCTAAAATGCATAAGTTTCAAGTATTTAGTTTGATGAATTTTGATCAACCACCACCTCAGATAAGACAATGAGCATTTGTACCACTCTGAGACCCTCAAGCTTATTTCAAGTCAGTCTTTTCTAGCCCCTGGAGATGATATTATTTTGACTTCCACAGATGTCTTTGCCTATTCTTGTACTGATTGAGAAAACAAGTCATACAGTGGGAGGGTTTTTGTGTCTGGCTTCTTTTGTTTAACATAATTGTTTTGAGATATATTCATATTTGCAATTATCTGTTATGCTTTCTGTTGCCAAGTAACAATCCATTTTATAAATGTACACATATGCCATAATTTTTAATACTCCATTTTCTTTTTGGTGAGCATTTGGGTTATTTCTAGTTTGGGCTATTATTAATAAATCAGTTATAAACATTCTGGTACCTGTACTTCTTTGTATGTTTTTATGTTTTGCAATTAAATATCCATCAATAGAATTGCTGAGTCATAGGGTGTATGTGTGCTTAACTATGCAAGAGGTTGACAAACAGTTTTCCAAAGCCTGCCATCTTACACTTCCACAGTTGATGGACCAGATGACCAGTGGCTCTACTTCCTTGCCAATACATGTGCTGGCAGTCATTTTGGTCTTTTCAGTGAAATTGCATCTTATTGAAATTTTTATTTTCTTGATGATTAATGACATTGAACACCTTTTCATGTGCTTATTGGTCAGTCTTATATCTTTTAAAAATGCTTGAATGAATCTTTTGATCACTTTAAAAAATTGAGTTGTTTGCCTTTTTGGTATCAAACTTTCAAAATAAATCTTAGCATATACATATCAGATGTATGGTCGACAGTTTTTTTCAAAATGTGTGATTTACTGATTTACTTTCTTTATGATATCTTTTGATTAGCAAAAAATTTTTAATTTTGATGAAGTTAAGGTAATTAGTTTCATTTTTTTTTTAGTTTCTTTTCTGTGTGTCTTTTCCTAGAAATCTTTGGCTACCTCTTTTGTATATTCCATTGTCTTTTCCTAGAAACATTATGTTTCTGACTTCATATTTAGATCTATGACTGACCTTGGGTTAATTTTTGTGTATGCAGGAAGATGAGGTCAAGTTCATTTTTCCCTCATCTGGTTTCCTTTGTTTCAACATTATTTGTTAAAAATACTTTTTCTTCCCTTGGATTGACTTGGCACCTCGGACAAAGATCAACTGGCAGCATTTCTGCCAGTCTGTCTCTGTTCTCCATCTTCCATTGCATTGATTGTATTCTTTCTTGTTTTTTTTTTTTGAGTTTGAGTCTCACTCTGCCACCCAGACTGGAGTGCAGTGGCACGATCCCGGCCACTGCAGCCTAGACCTGCTGGGCTCTGGCGACCCTTCTGCCTCAGCCTTCCAAGTAGCCAGAACTACAGGCGCGCGCTACCACACCTGGCTAATTTTTGATTTATTGCAGAGATGAGGTCTTGCCAAGTTGCCCAGGCAGGTCTCGAACCCTTGGGCTCAGGCAATCCACTCACCTCAGCCTCCCAAAGGCATGGGATTACAGCCTGAGCCACCGAGCCCGGCTTATTGACTGTATTCTTACTCCAGTTATCAAGTTGCTAGTAGTCATATATACCACTTTCTCTTTCTTCCCCCTTCCTTCTCTCTCCCTCTTTCCCCTCCTCCCTCCCTTCCTCTCTCCCATCCTTCCTCCTTCCTTCCCTCTTTCCTTCCCTCCTCCCTCCCTCCCTCTCTTCGTTTCTTCCTTCCATCTCCCTTCCTTCCAACCATCTTCCTTGCTTTTATGCTCTCTTCCCTCCTTCCCTCTCTTCTTCCTCCCCTCCTTCTTTCCTTGCTTCCTTCCCTCCCTCCCGATCTCCCCCCCTTCCTTCACTTTTCCCTCTTTTCTTCACTTTTCCCTCCTTTCTTCCTCCCTCCCTTCTGTTTCTCCTTCCTACCCCGTTTCTCTCTCTCCTTCTACTTTCCTTCCTTTTCCTCTCTCCTCATTCTCCTCATTCTCTGCTTTCTTCCTCTCTTCCCCCCTTCTTTTTCTTCTTCTCCTCCCTCCCCCTTCCTCTTTTTTCTCTCCTTTCTTTCCTGTCTTCTTTCTTCCTCCCTTCCTCACTCTGTTTTCCGCGTTTCCTTTCTCCATTCCTTCCTTCCTTCCTCTCTTTCCCCTCCTTTCTTTCCTCTCTTTCTCCTTTCTTGTCTTTTTTCCTTCTTTCCTCCCCCCTCATTCTGCTTCCCCCCTTTCTTCCTCCCTCTATCTCTCCTTCCTTCTCTCCATTCTTTCTTCCCTCCCTCCCTTCCTTCTTTTCTTCCTTCTTCCCTCCCTTCTCTTTTTTCCCCTCCTTTCTTCCTCCCCTTCTTTCCCTCCTTTCCTCTCTTCTTTCTTTCTTTTTCCCTCCCTCCCTGTTTCCCTCTGTCTTCCTCCCTCTCTCCCTCCTTTCCTCTCTTTATTCCTTCATTCCTTCCATTTTTCCTATCTTTCTCTTGCCTTGTTCTTCCTTTCCCTGCTGCTTTTCTGCTCCAAAGAGCATGCCTCCAGTATCAGAAAGCCACTCATTTGTTGTCTCGTCCTGTCCACGGCGGGAGCAGGCTTCAGTCCAGAGACTGCTCCCTGGTGAGAGCCTGTGGTTGAGGATAAGGGTCCGTCACAGACTGTGTAGCTTGGTCCCACTGTTTTTGCTACCATGTATTTATACTTACCTTCCTTGCCATCTAATTTTGTAAAATAAATGGAAGTTTTAATGTGCAAAGGAAGTCAAGAAACCCTGTGATACTATTAAACGAAGAGAACAATTCCAAGGAGCACTTTGAGGAGACATCACCAGAGCAGCCCACATGGAGGAGGGAGGAGGGTGTTTGCATCAGCCCCAGCAACTCCACAGATGAAGGTTCAAGCAGAGTCCTGAGGTTCAAATCCATTGTTTACAACACACGTAATTTTGATTTTGTAATTTACAAAAGAGCATTTGATTGAAGTTTTGTCTATAAACAGTTTTCAAGTTCTAGTAGTTTCTGACTTTTCACTGATGGCATATTCACACAGTATTCTGTTTCATCGATCAGACTATTAGAATTGGAATGGAATTATGATTCCTACAGCAGTCATCTGTCCATGATTTTCAGACAACTATCTATAAAGGACTTTGGGGGGAGAAAAGTCAACTTTGGGAAATTAGGGGTGAAGCCAGCCTCACTGAACTAAGACATTCTGGAGTAAGTTTCTCCATCTTCACCAAGGGTGGGGAAAGACCATTGTTACCAGGTGAATTGTCCCAGCAGAGATCTTCAGAACAACTCAGCTTGTGTGTGTGTGTGTGTGTGTGTGTGTGTGTGTGTGTGTGTGTGTCAGAGTCTCACTCTGTCACCCAAGCTGGAGTGCAGTGGCCCAATCATGGCTCACCACAGCCTCAACCTCCTGGGCTCAGGTGATCCCCACCCTCAGACTTCCAAGCAGCCCAGACTACAAGCATAGGCCAACAAGCCCAGTTACTTTTTAGATCTTTTGAAGAGGTAAGGGCACACTATGCTGCCTAGTCTGGTCTCAAGCAATGCTCCCACCTTGGCCTCTCAAAGTGCTGGGATAACAGGTTTGAGCCATGGCACCTTGCTCAATTCAGTTTTAATTTTGTCTGATTGGATCCTTGGAATTTTAAAATTTGAAATATTAATCAGTACCTTTCACTGAAAAATGTTCTAGTACATTTGAAAACTTGGCATTAAATATGAGCTGAACCCTGTTTTTTCTATCAAAGACAAGCTAACATGGATCCCTGAAACTGGTGGATTCTCCTGGCCTCAGCACTGCAGCCCTGCCACATGGACTGCGCCATTGCTCTGTGTTCTGTGTGTGGTGGCCTGGAGATCTTGGACCCTCTGCCCAGCATTCCACTTCCTCCTGAAATAAAACACCTTGGAAGTGAGTTCAGACTTTCAGATTTGTCTTACAAACCAATCATGCATGTGAGAAGTCAAACAAAAATCATATGAGATAAGAATCCATAGTGTCAGATAGATGAGAATATATGTTATATGTACACCTATATATAAAACTATATATACACTCATCTTACAAATTAATTATGAATGTGAAAACTTTATAAACAGAAGGTATACAAGATGAGAATCTATGTTTGAGAAGTGTTTGATAGATGAAAATAAATATACACACATAGATATATATGCTATATATACATATATACATTCCTTTACAACACACACACACACACACACACACACACACACACACACACACACATATACATGCAAGTGTCTGCTATACAATTTGTGACAATGCAGGGAATTAGATCTCAGAAATAAAACTACACTTAAACACAAAGGAAAGAAGACTAAAACCAATAACATTTGAAAAATTAAAGCTGAGGTCTGATAAGCACATTAAAACATATTTTTAGAATATAGGATTTATATATTTTCGATAGCACCTCTGGGCCAATATATCACATGAAACTAACCTGGAAACACGTGTGGTGAAGAAAGGGTCATTATGAAAGGTAGCAGTAAGTACACTTCTATTTACTCAATAGTGAGTTATAAATAAAATGGAACAAGCTGTAACAACGCCCATATACATCATTTCACAAAGCGTATCAGTCCGTCGTAGAAATTCACTGGCAAACAAGCCGCCTCTGCTGACTCCCCTGATGCTGGCAGGTTGTGGTGGTCCACACTCCTAAAAACTCCAAAAGCAGTTGGCGACCCACGAATTCTGAAGTCGGCTTTGCTTCCAGAATAGCGTTTTGTGCCTCCTTTTTCGCCATGCTGCATTTAGCTCAGGATGCTTTTTTGTTTCATGCCTGACTTAGAAAAGTAGGACAAGTTTAGTTTTTGACAGTGTCTTTCTGCGCTCTGAGTGGGCGGGTTGTCTGCCAGAGTCTCTTCACTCTGTCTCTGCTTTTGACTTTTTTTCCTTTGTGATTCCAAAACAAGGCTGTGTGCAGCACTTACTCTGAGATAGCAGGTTTGGGGCAGCCGTGGATGCATGCAAATAGCTTCAGATGCTGAAATATTCAAGCAAATGCCGCAGAAGCCTGACTGCAGCGCCACGACGGAGGCAACCGTGATATCTGGGATCTGCAAAGCTCACGTCTCAGAAACTGTCATTAAGCCTGGAACAGTCTCAGCCAGCACGACTTTGGTGTCACATATTGATAGCGTGCATTGAACCTCTGCTTTGCTTCCAGAGTGGGTGGGAGGGATGAAAAATACACACACACGGGGTGAGTCCGTGCCCAGACCAGGGATCAGGTGAATCGCATCTCGCTAGTCAGAAGGTGAGACATGTCCAGTCCAGGTGGCTTCCTACCCCTCCTCATCAGCTTAACGACACGTCTAAAACCGAGCGGCCAAAGCGGGTGAGTCCGAAGCCGGTAACTGAGACCACTGTGGTCCTGCAAGGTGATTAGTGGGCGTCATGTGTGTCCGAAGGAGGTAGAGGGGGATCTGTAATCTTTCAAGCATCGAAATATCTCTTTCCTGCTAAAGAACATTTTAATGAAAGGTGTCATTAAAGTGGAAGCCCTTTGTCCGTCTGCAGAATGTCTCAGTGTGGGGCCTCCGGACACTTCGAATGCCACCCTCCAGAGAGCACAGCCTGGGGTATTCCGGGAGCCAAAGCCTGGCCTCCACTGATCCCGTCCCTTCTCCACAGGGACTGAGATGGGACAAGGCACGATGTGAAAAGATGCATTATGGAGCTCTCTGAGGTGGAAAACCTGCCTCCTGGGAGTTGAGGTCAAATCAGGAAATCAGCTCTTTAGGGTGGTCAAATAGGTGGCTGTGTGGCGACAATGTCAGCCTCGAATGTCACGCCTGGGCTCAGGAATGCTGCCTCCGACACTGACCCGAGCTGTTCTTCCTGCACTTTCCATCTGTGCTCTTTCCATGGAAGCACGTGTGTCCTCCACTGGCTTCAACGATCCAGAAGGTAAATGTCTAACGTGGGTCACAAGAGAGAAGCATAATCCAATGATTCAGGTACCGGGACACCTCGGTAAGGCAGGGGAAGCCTTCTGCATGTGCAAAACGAAGACAGTATTGTGGGCATCAACTATTGGTCTTATGTTTTAAAAGCCCAGATTATATTCTGTTCTTTACTCAGTATGTGACATTGTTTGATGACTTACACATACTTGTGTGAACTAATTGATTCTAACGTCTTAGAAGACTTATACTATGATGGCTGTTCTACACATGTCAGACTATCCAGTGTGTGAATCCACTCTTATTATCAATGAATACAAATAATATTTGAATATATACCATAGCCCTTAAGTGACAAAAAAAAAAAAAAAAAAAAGAAATAGTCTTCCAAACCCAGTAGGTATAAATCTCACACTCAGATTCATGGTTTTGCTCCAAGAAAATAAAATGAAAAAAAAAAAAAACCTCACTAAAAATAAAGAGCAAATTCCACATTCAGTAGAGAGGACCGCACTGTATACCTTAGCTCATAGGAAAGATGTTTATCATATTGGCCGGTGACCTACTAACTCGGCTGGTTGTCTTTCACAGGGAGACATTTATCAAGCAGACATATGGAACAGCTGTCCTGAGATTGCACCAAAGAGCAGGTATGGTGTCATTTTGATGGCAACCTACTCTCCCTTGAAGATTCCATTCCCAAACTAAAAGGTGTCTGTTTGAGGCCATCGCGGTGTCAGAGTTAAGAGCATAGATGTTAGGGCAGACTACCTGGGTTTGAATTCCGCTTTTTCACCCACTAGCTGGGTGACTCCCGTGTGCCTCAGTTTTCTCATCTGTAAAATGGGGATAGCCATCTCACAAGCTGTCATGAGGATTCAGGACTTTCGTAACTGGGAAGTACTTTGAGGAGGACCTGAAACATAGAGGGTGTTATATAAGCATTTGATAACATCACATTTAAGTGGGATCTGTTTCAGCTTGGGTCAAAACAGTGGTCAACAGACAGTAACAGGAGCAATCTGTCTTTTGGAGTGACGCGTAAGATTTTTAGAAGATGATGCTGAGATATGAAGTCAAGTCCCAGGCAAACCCTCTCTGGTAACAAACTGTCTACACCTGTGATGACTGATTTTAGCTGTTCACTTGACTGGGTTAAGTGGTACCCTAATAGTTGGAAAATAATTATTTCTGGGGGCGTCTGTGAGGGTGTTTCCTGAAGAGACTGGTGTTTAAGTCATGGAACCCTCATCCTATGGGGGCAGACACTGTCCAGTTAGCTGATAGTACGGATAGAACACAAGGGTGGAGGAGAGGTGAATCCTAGGGCTGGGACACCCATCTTCTCCTGCCCTTGGACATGGAAACGTTAGGTTCTCTGGCCTTGGACATAGACTAAGTCACACTTGCAGCTCCCAGAGGTCTTCAGCTTGCAAACTGCATGTTGTGGGACTTCTCAGCCCCCATAATCACATGAGCCAAGTTCCATAACAAATTCCTACATCCATCTATCATTTGTCCCTATCATCTATCTGTCTATCTATCTGTCTATCTACCTTCATCATCTGTCATCTATCTTTCTATCAATCATCTATCATCTATCTTTGTATCAATTACCTATCTATCTTCATCTATTGTCTACCTGTCTATTATCTATTTATCTAATCTATCAATTTATCATCTTTCTACCTATCTATGTGTTTATCTATCTATCCTCTATCAATCAAGCATCTATCTGTCTTCATCATCTATTATCTTTCTTTTTATCTTTCATCTATCTATTATCTTCATCATCTATTGTCTATTTATCTCTATCTATTGTCTATCTATCATCTATCTATTTTTATCTACCTACCTATTGATTTATCTGTTTATCATCTCTCATCTATCTCTCCTCTATCTGTCTATCAATCAATCATCTATCTTCATCATCTATTATCCTGCGATCTTTCTTTTATCCATGTATCTTTCACCTATCTGTCTGTCTTCACCATTTATCATCTATCCTTTATCATCTATCTATCTAATCTACCTTTCTATCATCTATTATTTATATTCCTATTATCCACCTACCTATCGTCTGTCTATCTATCTATCTACTATCTATCTATCTATTCCCTGTCTACTTACCTACCTACCTATCCATCCATCCTATTGGTTCTGCTTCTCCGGAGAGCTCTGACGAACAGGACACCAAGGGTTCTCCCCCACCTGCACACTTCAGTATCTATCAAGGAAGAAGCCCTGCTTCACTGTTTGCTGGCCCCTTGTGGTTTGTCTTCCTTCTTCAAATGCCTTTGAGCTGGGCAGTAGCTTCCTAAATTGATTGTGAGCCCTTAAGACTGCTTTTCCTGAACAGTAGACCTCACAGGTAGTGAGACATATGATGTGTGATACTCTGAGCAAGTCATGAAGGTCCATCTGGGCATGTCACCTGCTAGCTAAACTCAGGGATTCTTGAGAACAAGGAGAGGTTTGGAGTAATCAAATCGATCGTTTTCATATGGTTCAGGATGAACCAGAATTTCTTCCAGATCCCCTGAAATATTCTGTGTTACGTGGGCCAGGGGAAGGATCTGGGATATAACAGATTCCCTGCAGTTGAGCACGTTGCAGGCAGGTGTGGGCTTATCAGACTGTGCTCAGTTCTTATATGAAGAACTGAAAGAATCTAGAATATTGGTAAGAACATCACCACATTTTCTGTGGAAAACAACACAAAACAAAAAATGAAAACAATGATTAAGGCACTGATTTGTACTTGAAGGGATTTTCCTCAGAGAGTCAGGACTTCTTGATCTGTGGTTTTCTAGCAAGTGAAGAGGTAGAACAGTGGCAGCCGTGAGCTGCCTCTTTCCCGGGACGGTGGGGATGTTTGATAGTGGCATTGGGTTGCCTGTGATGACTCATTCTCCTCCCCTCCACCCACACTGTAGAAGTGAGGACACTACATCCCGTGGGTGTTTGGAGATAGAGTGTTTCACTGTTAAATGCCCCACCTCTGTTCAGAGTGTCATATGCATGACCGTGTGCTTACGGTCAGGAAAGGTTGTCAGGAAGCCATCACATTTCAGACGACTCCTTTCCCCTCCATGATGTCTGAGGGTTTAAGATCCTAGCAAAACCCGGGTTCGGTGGCTCAGCCTGTAATCCCGCGCCTTTGGGAGGCTGAGGTGAGTGGATTGCCTGAGCCCGTGAGTTCGAGACCCGCCTGGGCAGCGAGACCTCATCTCTACAATAAAAAAAAAAAAAAAATCAGCCGGGCGTGGTAGCGCATGCCTGTAATTCTGGCAACTAGGAAGGCTGAGGCGGAAGGATCGCCAGAGCCCAGCAGGTCGAGGCTGCGGTGGCTGGGAGCGGCCACTGCACTCCAGTCTGGGCGACAGAGTGAGACTCCAACTCAAAGAAAAAAAAAAGATCCTAGCAAAGATATTGTTCACAAATAAAGATGCTTTTGTTAATGGCAAAAGGGAGAAAGGTTTAGCTAGAATATTAGAATACTCCAGAGAGCACATCCACATGTACAAAAGTGATGGGAGGTGCACAAAACCAGTGAAGGTTGAGGCAGACTTACAAGAAGTATTTTTCACCAGGGAGGACGAATTTAAATCCTCTTTTGAGAAAAGGGCTCCAGAGTAGAGAAGATCAGAAAAGGGCTCCTCACAAGAAGTTGAGGGAGCAGACAGGACTCTCTGATCCCAAACCTGGGATGGCAAAACAGAGATCTGATGGAATTAATTCGTCACTCCACTGAGCCACTCCAAAGGGCGATCACTTCCACCGGAATTTGCAGAGAATCCTTCACTGACTGGCTCTTCCAACTATGCACCTGAAGACTGCTTCAACCTGGCAGGGTTCATAACATGTTACCCCAAAATATGGCACGTGGCATGTTGCATATTTTAGGTTAATGTGACTTGAGAAACAGCAGATGTGGGGAGGCCCGATTGCCTTCTTCTCCCATGAGACAGGTCCTAAGACCCTCCTGTAAGAGTCGTCCTCCCTATACCAGGAGGAACGGACGGACATTCCTTATGTCTAAAGACAGAGGGACGCCAGGTGGAATTCGAACGATCGGCAGGCCCGAGTTCTCCTGTCCACTTCCCTAGTTCGTGCTCTGTCTTACCAACTGTCTCCGTGACTTTCCACTCCTCATCAAACCTGGTATGAGAACTCTGGGCTTCATGGTTTCTTTGGGTCTTCATTTCTTTATGAAGTCTCCTATGTCTTGTAAAATTTACAATAGATACATGTGTATATTTATAACCTCGTATGACAAAACGTTTATTGTTCCCGGGAGCTCAAATTTTCACAATTTCCCAAAGGCTGGTTGGCGATATATAATAAACTGTCTAATAAATATCTAACATCTATTTTGACAGTATCTAATGAAACAGATGTCAATATTTTGACCTATCATTGTCACTTAGCTAACATTTGGATATATACAGAAGGATGTATAGTATGTAAAATCCTTGCCACTTGTTTTCTTTTGGCCTATTTGTGAGGCATTAGAAACAGCCTGAATGCCCATTAGTGAGATTTGCACATATGTGTTATGGTGAATCTATTTTTAAATTTATTTTAAAGATATGGGGTACAATTTGGGGTTAGGTATACAAATGTTCACTATGCAGGTACCCTTGTTGATGAGGTGTACCCCCTGACAGTTTCCCACTACTGCCAATCCCTTTCTTATACTATTATGAAAATTGTTCAAGGTCTGCTTGAGTGAGATTATGTGATACTCATTTCTTTGTTTCTGTGACAGATCACTCAGTATTATAGACTCTCAGTCCATCCAAGTTGTTGAGAAGTTCATAATTTTGTCCTTATTTGAGACTGTGTAATATTCCATCATGCATTTGTACCACATTTTTTTTTATCCAGTCCTCTTTTGATGGATAGCATGAATGGTTCCATGTCTTTGCTAGTGTGAACAATGCTGCAATAAACATGCAATGTGCAGGTATCTTTTTCATAGAGTGATTTGAGTTCCTTGGGGTATATTCCCAGTAGGGGGATTGTGGGATCGTATGGAAGGTTGATTTTTAGATCTTTTAGGAAACGCCGAACTGTTTTCCACAGAAGTTGTACTAGTTTACCTACCACCAACAGTGTAGAAGTGTTCCCTTTTCCCCTCATCCTCTCAGCATCTGTTGTTTTTTGAGTTATTCATGATGGTCAGCCTCAGTGTGATTTTAATTTGTATTTATTTGATGACTAGTATCTGTTGACTGGTTATGGTGAATCTATATGGAGATAGATGTGACAATAAAAATAATACTAATATATACAAAAATAAATGTGTATGTATTTCTCATGTTAATTTGTCTTTCATTAGTCCAATTCCCAGGGCTCCAGTAGGGGATCCTGGGGGGGGTGGAAGAGAAAGATTTTTTTGTCATGTTATTGCTCCGACCTCATGGTCATATCGCTTGGGAGAGTTCTGACCTTCCTCTCTGCATGGACCAGAAGGAGACAGGTGTGACCTTTTCTCTTCTCTCCTACCTTATTGTCATTGTTCTCAGGAAAATAGGAACAGGGTAAGAAAAAAATGCTTTCTTCAAAGAAATCTCTGCACCAACCCGTTGTCCTAGTTCCAAGTGAGTGTCTGGTAACCATTTCCATTACAAGAACCGTCATTCAAACTTTTGAAATTCAAATCCAACACACTATCATGCGTGTTTATGTTATACTTAGTGTTCATATATGTATACACACACACACACATATATATAAAATGTCATTAAAAAAATCAGAAGCTTATACAAAGTAGTGTGTCTTTCAGTGTAACATTAGTAGAATTTTGAGGCCATAAATTATCCTTCGCTCATTGATAGCACAGGTGAGTCCCAAGGGACCGCCTAAAGACTGAGAATAAACAAGTTTGTGTCACTTAGAAGGAACTTGAAACAAATAGAAGAAAAACAGGGAAGCAGTAAGCAAGCCCCAGGGGTCAGGAGACAAACAGGAAGTGGCCCTGGGAGGAGCAGGGGAGAACAGACAGGACCGTGCCTGGCTGGCCTCTGGGCGGGTGTAGGCCTTGGCCTGTAGGAGGCCCCGGGAACTGTTGGCACAGAGGCAGAGCCTAAGTGTGGGGAAACTGCCCTAGGAGATGGCGTCAGAACTGCCCTGTGAGCAGGCAGGATTCTACTTAAGAGCACATTTTAAAAAATCAAGACTACAAAATTCCCCAGTGTGTTGACCACATTGGTCAACAGACTTGGCACAAAAAGGCTTTGCCATTTCTAAAAGTTAGAATGCGTCTTTCAATCATGGAAGCTGCAAACCACTGAGCTCCCTGAAATGGCTTAATCTCATTGAATCCCTGATGTTTCATCTGCAAAAAGACAACAACAACAAGAATAACCCACTAAACTGAAACGAGCAAACAAGCAGAGCACAAAAGATGATTCTCAGTACTGGGTAAGTAAATTGAGATTACATTGTGCCTCTCACAAAATCTGGCATGGGGTAAGCCCTCCGTGAATGTTTATTTTCTTTCCTTTTGATATGCTGCAGACTCTGGAAACTGTTCTAAACTGCAGATTCTAAAAATGTTTTCAGCCACAGCCCTGCTGGTGGAAAGGGCTGCTGTGGGGCTGAGGCTGAGTGACCACAGTGGATCCTTCCTTCACCCACAGGCTTCTGACCTGCTGTATTTTCTGTTCACAGAATCTAGTGAACACACACGTGTGCAAGTCCAAGTGCCATTCCCGAAGAGGTCACCATGAGTTTCAGCACACTACATTAGTTAAATCAAGGTAGCCACATTTTAGGAAACAAAAAAGATGCAATCACAAAACAAAGTCATTGATGTAAATTATTCGAAGTTCAAAAATGGGAAAAGATTATTATCAGGTGCTTTGATTACCTTCAACACAACTCTCTCCATACGGTAAATTTGGATATTGCTAATTTTTTTTGGTTATGAAGATGAGTAGACACAGAAAAATCCCAACATATATACTCACCAGTTCATGCCAAGCATAAAACACCACACACTAAATTCTTAGGATAGAGTCAAGACATACATTCCATAAAGCTATAATTTCTTGTAAAAAAAGAGGCAAATGTCACTCTCTAGTACCCTGTACTTGATTCACACACTCACAACGCAGCACTAGGCATTTCCATGGAAGCAATGCTCGCCATATGTAACTTTTATTTTTCAAGTGCAGAAAATTAATTTAGGAATTGTTTTATAACTACTTAATGCCTCCCTGTGCCCGCCCGTGGTGAACCTTATTGATCCCACATTGCCAAAAGGCTCGAAAGTTGAGGAGGTGAACTTGACACTCGGCACTTGTCTCCTGGTCGGGGGTCCACGACCTTCAGTGGTGGCTGCCTTGAGCCCTTCTAAGCAGTCTGCAGTGGGTTTGCTCTTTGGAACAGTGTTCTCCTCATAGTTCTCGTTCCCAGCCTAGAAATTTTCCAGATTGTTTTCTATTAAGATTTCACTCTTATAATACTTTTAACGTTTCTATAAAGATGTGCGGTGAACACAAGCGAGCTAATGGCACCAAGAGCTGTGGGGAAGCCAGAGCTCCACACAGTTTCTGGAAATATTAACCCCCTGGATGGAGATGAATGGGCTTATTTCCATAAGGTTTATTGTGGCCTTTCGCCTCCAGTGTAATAGCAACTATTAGGATTTTAATATATGAATTGAAAGGCTATTTGCTTCAGATTTGATGAAATAGTAACATTGCTTCTGAAATCTGTTCTAAACACGGCACTAATATATCTTGATGAATTACACTAAGTACAGTTTAGACTTAGCGGGTCTAGTCCCACTTCAGAGAGTTATTACCGTGTGTCATGGAAACACTTTAAATTTATGTTTAAAACCAGTAAAGTCTTCGACTTAAATATGTTATTAATTTTTAAAGTTCTGTTTTAGAATAACCATATATTTGTAACAAGAAGTGCAGTAAAAGAAATAAATTTGTATCTGAATTAGAGTCGTTTTTAAAGAAACCAGTAAAGAATGACTTAGAGGAAAGACCTTATTTCTCTGAGTAGATCTTTGTTTGCAACTCTCCCTTAGGAGTCACAAGAAGGACCTTTTTTTTCTTCTGAGTCTGGGTCTCGCTCTGTCGCCCAGGCTGGAGCACAATGGCATGATTCCGGCTTCCTACAGCCTCAACCTCCTAGACTCAGGTCATCTTTCTGCCTCTGCCACCTGAGTAACTGGGACTACAGGTGCCCACCACCATGCCTGGATCAGTTTTCCGTAGAGATGAAGTCTTGCCATGTTGCTCAGGCTGGTCTCTAACTCCTGGGTTCCGGCAGTCCCCCTTCCTTGGCTTACCGAAGTGCTGGGAGGATAGGTGTGAGCCAACATTTCCGACCAAGATGGAGTTTTGTTTCTCATCTCCCAAAGCTTTTAAGAGAAACTTCTAATGTGGGATAATTTCTTGCCGAGGGAGGCAAAATTCCGACAGTTTAGAAAACAGAAGAAGGAGACAGGGATGAACTGACTTGTGTCCCCGGGGCATCCGCATGTGGACATCCTGACCCCTCTGCCTCCCAGAGTGACTGCCTTTGGAGCTAAGGCCTTTAAAGGGGTAATTCAAAGTCAAATAAGGTCTTCAGGGTGGATCCAATGTGACTGCTGTTCTTCTTTCTATTTTTTTTTGGATTTATTGTAGAGATGAGGTCTCGCCTGCCCAGGCCGGTCTCGAACCTGCGGGCTCAGGCAATCCACTCACCTCACCCTCCCAAAAGCGCGGGATTACAGGTTGAGCCACTGAGTCTGGCTGACTGCTGTTTTTCTAAGGAGAGACTGAGGCACAGGAAGAAGACCGTCTGCAAGCCAAGGAGAGAGACCACTGCAGGAAGCAGCCCTGCCGGCCCCCAATCTTGACCTTCCAGCCTCCAGAACTGTGAGAAATAGATTTCTGTGAATTAGGTCACCTAGTCTGTGGGACTTTGCCATGTCAGTCCTAGAGAACTAACACAGGTGGCAACGGGATGCTCCAGAGTCCTTAGAGACAGAAAATAATTCTTGAAAGTATCCAGATGAGCTGTTCATAGAAACATGACATCTTACAAAATGATATATATATATTATATTTTGAGTTGGAGTCTCACTCTGTCGCCCAGACTGGAGTGCAGCAGCCGCTCCCGGCCACCGTAGCCTCGACCTGCTGGGCTGCGGCCATCCTTCCGCCTCAGCCTTCCAAGTAGCTGGAACTACAGGCACGTGCTACCACGCCCGGCTGATTTTTTGATTTATTGTAGAGATGAGGTCTTGCCTGCCCAGGCGGGTCTCTAACCTGTGGGCTCAGGCAATCCACTCACCTCAGCCTCTCAAGGCGTGGGATTCCAGGCTGAGCCACCGAGCCCGGCTCAAAATGATATTTGAATCAAAATGTGAGTGAAAACATTGAACATCAGGAAAACATGCGGAGGGTTTAGATGTTTTGAGGAAAGGGACCGGCCCACAACCACACATTTCTTTTGAATTCCCTTGATTTGAGCAGAAGAGAGTTTCAAGACACATGGGAAGACCTGGGGCCTGTGTGGTGAGCCAGGGCTTGTGGGATCTGAGACTTACACAAAAGGGGAGCTCTGGAAGGGAACATGAACGGTCTTGTCAGGCTCTGTCCCAGGCCGCGGGAGGGGGCTGAGTGCAGGGGTCTCAGGGCTTCGCATAAATCTTCCCTGATTCCAAGCTCATGGGATGCCCACCTTCCTTTCTCCCTCCCTTCCCTGCCTCCATGGCCATGGGCAACTTTCTGGCAGTAATTCGTCTCTTCCTCTTCCCCCTCCCCCTCCTCAGAGACCCTCCTATGGCCTCGGAGAGTCTCCAATCTCTGGCAACCTCCCTGCAAAACTAACTTCCCTCATCTTCTATTTTCTTGCCAAATCTGTGCTTGTTTTACATTTTCCCTTCCTTTCATCCACGACTTTGTCACAAGCACTCTCTCTGACTCCCTGTGCCTACTCAGGGAGTGCTGCCCCAAAACACTCTTTCCTGTCAATCCCATTCCAATTTGAAGAAACAGCATAACTCCTTGTCACTTCCAAAATGGATAGAGCCTTCTCTCTAAGCCTCAGCCTCATCATTCTGGACCAAGTTGAGCCAGAATGGAGGAATTTAAAACTCACCAGTTTTCAGATCTCAGGGGCCCCCACCTCCATCTTGTATTTCCTTATGTAAAATTCCCACTTCCATGGTATTTTCTGAGTTTTGGGCCATCTCAGCATTTGTCATGTCTCACTGAGACTCTGAGGAATGCTGTGGGGCAGGTTTTCATTTCACCTTCATCTGTAGCTAGTCTTGAACTGAGGGTCCCAAGATGCAGAGCATGGTACAGTGGGTGGTAACAGTGCTGGGACAGAGCCCGGGGCATCTGGCTTCGTCCCTCCCTCTCTTTCTGGATCCTGGGTGGACAGAGAGCTCGCTGACCCATCCTGTGGTGGGGAGGGACCTGGCATGAGTGGTCTTCTCAAGGGTGCTCAGAAACAAGGGATCCTGCTAGGTGGAGTGGGTGGGACCAGATTCCAGTATGCTTGCCCCTTGGCTGGACACCTTGGTGCAGACAACCATTAGCACTGCCTAGAGATGGTGTGGACGGTGTGGTCTTGTCTGTGGTGGGCACTGGCTGGTCCCCTCTGGGGAGGAGTGTTTGTTGCAGTTACATGGGCCCAGCCAGCTTTCTCTGGGGTGGGAGGGAAGTGCCTGGCCCAGCCAGGTCTAGGAACTGTGTGCTCTAATGCAGTTTCACCTTTCTGTTCCCACAGTGCTGTCTGTTGGCGTTTGCTGGGTCTGGCATGACACTCCCAGGCCTCTGTCAGAGGCCACAGGGCTCCCACAAGCATCCCACGTGCGTTCCTAGCAGTGTAGCAACTGCTATATCAGCACCAGGTAAAACTCGGGGCATCCCAGAGCATGGCCTCAGTCTCCTCCTGCCCAGGTCATGAGCCACCCTTCTCCTAGGAAGTGGGTGAAAGCTTCTCTACTCCCAGTTTTCGCTCTGACCCCTCCCACGGTGTCTTCCTGGGCCGGGGCTCAGTAAACCCAACTTCACCCAGGGAATCTCTCCAAGATACTGATGGAGAGCACAGCTCCTTAGAAAGTCATCCATGGCCAGCAATTCTGCCTGTGGTGATAGTCACGAGGGTCTGGCATTGCATGAGAACTTGTGTTGTAGATTCGGAACAACCGCCAGTGAGGATGAAAAAATAAATAGGCAATGAAGTGTTTTAAAGTTAGAAGTGCATGCAGTCGCTGGAAGCTCTTTGCAGAATTAACCGCAAGTTGAGACAGTCGCTATTTCATCAGAGTGGAGTTGGGACAGGGAGGCAGCTCTAAGTCCACCAAGTGGAGGCTCATTAGTTTCTGTGACCCAGTTCCAGTGGTGAGCTTCTGGCCAAACATCCAACTCATCCTGTGCCAGGGTGACTCTGCCCAGACTCTGCCCACAGGGAGGTGGCTTCCCTGACACCCAGAGCTGGGGATGGGCGTGGGGTAGGGGAAGAGGAGGGTGTGCAATGCTACCAGATACCTGAGCCATCAGGGCATAGATTGTGGGGCACAGAACAGGCAGCATCATGAGGGTGGGTGCCTCCCTTCTCATGGAGGGGCAAAGCTGGTGTGGGCCAGCATGAAACACGTGTAAACACACACACACACACACACATGCACACACACACTCTCTCTCTCCATGGCATACCTGTCAGCTTCTTTGTTATCTAAGGAGCCACTTCAACGTCCCCCTTAGCCATGACCAACAAAGTCATTGCGTGCAGCACCCTTTCTAGTCATTGCTGTTGGTTCATTCATTGCCTTGTTGGTGGCAAGCACAGTATCAGATGCGGAGACACTCTTGGGTGATGCTGCCACTTCATCTATGCCTCCTGTCTCCTGGGGTGATGGACATCTCCCAGCAGAGGATGGGGGCTGTGATCAGGAAAACATGACATCCATCACCTTACACCCTGTGAGGCCAGCAGAACAGGAGCCCTGAGATTTAGGAACACCCTCTTGGTCCCCAACATCCTCTGACATACACTCTCTTGGTCTCCAGTGGGACTCGTGTCTCTGTGTCAGGCTGCCTTCTTCCCAAGTGGGCTCATGTTTCTGTCTTTAAACACTTCTCTCAGTGCAGGGAGGCCACTTTGCACTTCAGGACACAGAAAAGCTTTCTTCCAAAGGAAAACTTCTTTAAGAACATAGAGACTTCATGTTTCTTCCTTGCCATTACTTTGGATTGGCAGGAACCAGTTAAGGAAGAAGAAAATACCCAAAGTTTATACACTTGCTAGTGGCAAATAGCACAATGTCAAAACAAAGTGAAGCAAATCCTTTTATCTACCAGTTTAGTGTGGATTTCTGAACCCATCTAAGCCTCAGAGAGCCTCCTTGTAATCGTCATCCTAGGGTCCCTCGTATGAGGTTGTTTGAAGGGAGGTCACTCTCCAAAGAGCTTACCTTGTATGCTGAAATGTGGGGACAGTCAACATTTTCAATTCTTTAATTTTTTTTGAGTGGCTGTGCTTGCTATCATTGCGGTTGAAAGTGTATCATATGTCATTGCTTCTTAGGAGTATCTTGAAGCTGTTGTAGGAATTATCAGAGAAAAGGATCTTATGATTTAGAGTATCACCGCTAAAAGAAATCAGCAAGAATTTCTGCATCTTGGGGATGGAGGGCCCCCCTTGAGTGTGGCAGACGCATCCCCGCCAAGATATCCCCGTGGTTGTCCACTGAACAATCCCTTGGCGGTTTCTATCTGCCTTCTTGCCTTCCCTCCAGCTGGTGTCTGGTTCTAGAAATGAGTAATAATTACCTTGCTAATATTATAAAGGATTATAAATTCTGATTCTGTAGAGGAATAAACAGCAAAAGCATTCATCTCTGTTAAAAAGAAGAAGTGAGTAACACCCAGATGGTATGAACCACCGAAGTGGGTCTTCCTGCTTATCTGCAAAAACCAAGGGCTGAGATGGCATGAAACAGTCTTACTGTTCAAAGAAAATGTTGCTGCATAGAATAATTTCTAATACCAGAATTACTGGGTTTAACATCTTCATTCTTTTGCTAGCTTGTTGTTCTGAAAACATTTTTTCCTTAAGATATTCAGATTTTTAAATACACTTGCTAGCAGGAATTAACTGAAGCGAGTGCAAGATATCCAGATTTTATGTGCTTGAAATGGAAGCATGATATAAATAAAAACCATGTTATTTCTTACGTGTACTCTAATCTGTTGCTTTTAAATCCACACTGTCTCAGTCTTTCATTGTTGTTTGGCTTTCTTATACTGCCCTATTTAGCACATGCTTTTACAGAAAAGCTGACTAGCTCTAGGAGCAGAGAAAAGGGCAACACCTTCACTCGCCATCTTGGCCACCTGCAGCAGAATCTGGGTCACCCTCAGGCATGACTTGAGCCTCACAATTTCAGTGAGGCTGGGTGTCATGTTGGCATGCAACTGTCTCTTCATAAGCATTTGGGTGTTGGGGGAGACCCAGGTTTTGAGAATGAATTTTCTCTTTGTTGGTCATTACAGCTCACATGGATTTGCAGCCTTACCATTTGTGAGTTATTCTAGATTCGAAAAATATTCCCATGGATGGAAATTGTTAGCCCCCAATTGCAGCTGTTTCTTCACCACGGTGTTGCGTGATTGGATTTTATTTTCTAAATGGCTGTTTATATTATGCATGAAATCGTTCCATTTGCCTCTGGGATTTGTGTGATACGAGAACCGCTAACTGCTTTGGTTAGGGTCATTGGTAAAGTGATATATTGTCATGAAAGAATTGGAGATCATTTTGAAAATTGACCTCGAATGCTACTTGAGTGCACTGCAGGTCTGGGGCAGTGTTGTGAGCATTTATTATATCGTGAAGTTAGGCATCTGTCCCCACTTAAATGTCACATTTTTGGTTGTTTAACACAAAGATTGCCCTTCTGCAAGGCGCTTGGAGATATAACCTGAGAGACTCAGGCTTTGATGCTTTGAATCTTGAAGGGTTTTTCTTTCCTTTTTTGACTGTCACAACTACTTAGGATGGAGTCGAGTTTGACAGATATAATGGAATGAGGAAAAAAATGAGCACAACATGGAGAGCTTATGGAAGTTTCAGAAGAGAGCTCCAAAGTGATACAAGATTTGAACATAAATCCCCTCGAGAGAAGCTTAAATGCATTTTGCTCTAAAAAAAAATATATATATATCTGAGGATGAAGTTAATAATTGTGGCTGGGTCTGCATAACAGACTTCAGATGGGGGCAACAAAAATGAAATAGCCTATTTAGTGATGATTTCAACCACGAAATGTCTGGTTTCAGGCTTGAACCAAACCACAGTCTCCACCCACCCCTAGCTTAGCGCCGTCCAAGATGCTTGTCCACAGCCTCATCAGTGAGAAGGTTTTTGTGCCACTGGGGGTACCCAGACTTATTTTTCTTTGTTCTCCCTCTTTTTGCTAAAGACCCCTTGCTCACTCACTCTTTTCTTTCAAATGAATTCTTGCTCGTAGCTTATTGACAATCATGAAGGGAAATGTGATGGAGACCATTTTAGCATGGCACCCATTGTGAGATATTAACAATGCCACCAGCCGGGCTCGGTGGCTCAGCCTGTAATCCCACGCCTTGGGAGGCTGAGGTGAGTGGATTGCCTGAGCCCGCGGGTTCGAGACCTGCCTGGGCAACTTGGCGAGACCTCATCTCTACAATAAATCAAAAATCAGCCGGGTGTGGTAGCGCGTGCCTGTAATCCAGCTACTTGAAAGGCTGAGGTGGAAGGATCACTGGAGCCTGGCAGGTCGAGGCTGCGGTGGCTAGGAGTGGCCACTGCACTCCAGTATGGGCGACACAGTGAGACTGCAACTCAAAAAAAAAAAAAAAATGCCACCAAAGCTAGGGCATGGAAATAAAATGTGGGCAGTGATGGAGTTCTCAGTCTTATCTCCAGACAGTCTCTCCAATCCTCTGAGAGTCTCATGGAAGAGGAGTCCAGAAACACCAACTTTCTGCATATAAAGTACTTTATTCTTTAAAAAAATTCTATTCAATGGTAAGTGTGACATTAGCAGTATGATGTTATCTAGTGGCTGTGGGCTAATGCAATCACTGAATACATTAAAAAAAAATCTTAATAAGAGCGAACTGGTAGTCCCAATGTATTCGATAGTTGTGATCCTTTGAAAGTTCTGCATCCAGGTCATGAAGACCCGTAGACCCATGCTCAAAGAGCAGGTTGATTTTTCAGTGTTCACTGATCATACAACATGGGCAAAATACTATCCCAGGAACTGGGGAATCAATGACAGATAAGAAACAGCCCCTACTCTTGATCAGCTAGAGTTTTCTAGGAGAGAAAGACATGACCAACCATCCCATTTAGGTGTGTGAAGGGCAGACGCCTTGGAGAAGGGCTGTGGTGGGTCCTGAGTGTGGGTCCGCAAGGCCAAGTCCCAGCATCATGGGATGCTACAGTGGCCCAGGTTTGGCCAGTGGGAGCATCTTCAAGTTGGTGCTTATGTCCTTTTGTTTCACTTCTAGTAAGGGATCCTTTTTTTCTTTTTTTTTTTGAGTTGAAGTCTCACTCTGTCGCCCAGGCTGGAGTGCAGTGGCCGCTCCCGGCCACTGCAGCCTCAACCTGCTGGGCTCTGGCGATCCTTCCGCCTCAGCCTTCCAAGTAGCTGGAACTACAGGTGCTCGCTACTATGCCCGGCTAATTTTTGTTTTATTGTAGAGATGAGGTCTTGCCAAGTTGCCCAGGTGGGTCTCGTACCTGTGGGCTCAGGCAATCCACTCACCTCAGCCTCCCAAGGTGCAGGATTACAGGCTGAGCCACCGAGCCCGGCTAGGAATCCTTTTTTTCTTGCATGAGAAGACAACACAGACTCGCCTTTTTCATGTCTAACTCCAGACATGGACTTAGCTATTTCTCCAAGGTGCTCTTAGTAGCTCCTTACTATAATCTGCATGTCAGGTAAATTGATGATTGCTTACTATCAGAAACACGTACACAATGGAATATTAAGCAGCCATAAGGAAGGACAAAATTATGAACTTCATAGCAACTTGGATGGATTTAGAGTCTGTAATACTCAGTGATCTGTCACAGAAACAAAGAACCGAGTATCATGTGTTCTCACTCATAAATGGACTCTGAACATTTACCATAATACTATAATAAAGGGATTGGCAGTAGTGGGAAACTGCCAAGGGAGGCGGGGACATACAACATCAATAACGACATCCGATCTCAAGTAAGGCTCAAACTTTATCTGTACAATGACCATTTGTATACCCAAACTTGAATTGTGCCCCACATCTTTCAAACAAAAAAGGAAACATAAAAAGTGTATTTTCCAGAATGTGAAGGTACAACTCTAAAAGTTATGCATCGTCCCGTCTCCAGAGTCAGGTTGGGTACTCTCAATGTGCATCACCCGAAAGTTTACAGCTCTAATAACTAAAGATTAGTAAAAGATGTTTGAACAATTTGTTAGAGAATGTTATGCTACCATAGAGAATACAACGTTTCTATTTCATGGCGAATTTATATTAAAGTCAGTAATTCTCAAGATTCCAGCTTGTCAATGTATCCTAAATATTTTAATGAGTTCTAATAATACAGATTAAAGTTAAATAAGCATTAAAGGGGTCAATTAATTTCCACTTAAAAATGCAAAGCAACACATTATTCTCCACATAAAACCAGTGCATACTAGGAAAGACATGAAGAAGCCAGGGAAGGGGGCGAATCCAGCATCCTTCTGCACAAGGTAGATTTGAGTTCCCCTTCTGCAAGGGTGAGGAATGATGCTTCGGGGGAGAAGTAGAGGCCTTGCCACGGGAACTACACTCAAGAGTCCCAACGCACCAACTGACTTTGTTTCTGGAAACACATGCAATGTGACAATGAACTAGGAGACCCAAGCTTTGGAGAGTGCTCTGCCTCAACATAGCCATGTGGATGAAGACCCATCTCCGTGTCCCCAGGACTCAGTTTTCAAACCTGCAAAGAGATGGAGTGAAGTATCATATCTGGTACATCCCCAGGTTGTATGTGTGCCAAAGTGTGTCAAGGTCCCCTAAACATGTGGTTCTGAAATAGTTCTAATCCTAAATGTTCTGTGGATCATTCGATGGAAAAGCATGCTGCAGCTCCAATGCAGAGTGTTTGCAAATCTGGGCTGGGGGGCGGGGACTGAGGGAAGCTTCTGGAACAAACTACATTGAAGGCTGATGGTAATGAAATGAGTGGATGGTAATGAAATGAGTGTAAGCTACCTGCCTGGGGCCAAATCAAGCCTTAAGTTGGGGGAGGGGAGGGATCCTTCTTAATTTTCCTTTGCCTGAATTGTAGTCTGAACCAATTTCTTTTTTCTCTTTTCTTTCAGAAATGATTTTTTTAGGGCGTTGTGAGAAACCCACAAGAGCAACAGTGGTTACTGAAATCCCTTTTTGCTTCATAAAGCAAGAAAACTATTGGCTGCTGTAGAAAGCAAATTCTTGCCTCCCCCTAGAGAAAGCAATCCCTGGAGTGATGCGGAAGAAGATTTGGCAGAGAAATGTCTCAGCCCATCTTTGAAGCCTCTGCTGAGCTCCCTTCTTGTGTTTGCTAGCACGACGACGTTCCCAAAGTCCAATTCTCCCTACAGCGCGAAGCCACAAGTTATTGAGAAAAAGTCCTTGTTTAAGGCTGATCTTTTGCCCTCCTAACAATTATTCTCCACACCACACAGTTTTTAAAATACCCATTTTGTAGGATGAAACCAAGGGAGGAGGTACCGTCTTTTATGCCTTCTGTATGCTGGTCTTCCCAGGGGTCCCAGGCTGGGTGACTTTCTCCAATGGTGTGAGACAAGTCTCCCAGGGACACTGAGTCCCGCCAGGGGCTGTGTTTCTTTCCCTGATGTGCCTGACACATTGCAGCATTTCTCAGTGATCTGTGGTCATGTGATTACATAGGAATATCTAGTAGGTGCCAAGCTGGAATTCATCAATTTAAGAGGTAAAAAGTAGAAGGGGGAAAAAAAACTTTAAGTCAGACATTTAAAAACAATTTTCATACTACTTTTATGAGCATTAAGCAAAGCACATTTTTTTCTTCATATTTTCTCTCAGTATGGCGAGTAATAATTCTTTAAGTAGAAGAGAACTTTAAAAAGGCAAGTTGACAGAAAGTATGAGTAAATGCTCAGGTTCCCAGTGATCTTGACAGTAGAATTGCCAACAAGACTCAGTAATAAGTCTGGACCCCAGATTGCAGCCATTGGGCCATTTACATCAAAAGGCTTTACGAACTATAAAAAGTGTAGCAGGCGTTTGAGTTCACCTTAAATTTTAGGATATCTATGCACTTGAAATTTTGACCTACAGATATATTCAATAAATTACATGCCAGGTATGAAGGTATCTGTAGATAGATTGCTTTCAAAATAACTCATATTTATTTGACAAATAATTCTGAGTGTCCATTGTGTGACAGGCAGTGTTCCAGACACTGGGAATATGTCAGTAAACAAAGGAAGAAATCCTGAACTGGCAACGTGATGCACAGTCAATGACAAATTCTGTGGATATCACAATGGAATAGAGAGCGAGGCAGGAGGGGTGGTGTGTGGGATGGAGACAGGACCGTTGCCCACAGAGAGGTGCTCTCAGAGCCCAGTCCAGGAAGGCAGCTTTGCACAGACTTGAGGACGAGGAAATGAATCCTGGAGATTCAAAGAGGGACCCCAAAAAACCCCAGAATTACCTTTCGGAGAGAATACTGTTTGTAGTCCAGACTTCCCCGTCTAAGTACATGTTCTAGGAACCACTGGCATCAGTGTACCAGCTAGCTTTATTGTAAGAAGTTGTGTTCGGCTTCAGTGAATTTGTTTTTGGAGATGCTTGCGATGTGTCTGCCCATTTAGTGACAGGTGATTTGCAAGCACACCTGCCCACACCGTGCTGAATGTTCAGCAGTTTTTGACCAAAAATGACGTGACCCCTGTGTCCCACCCTCCGTATTCACCCGATCTCGCCTCAAGCACCTTTTTTTGTTTCTTTGATGAAAAATTCCTCAAAGGGAAACGTTTTGCCGATGTAGAAGAGATGAAACAAAAAACAGGAGAAGCACTAAAAAGCATCAAAATTGATGAGATCAGAAACTGTTTTGAGCAGTGGGGAATTGTCTCAATAGGTGTAGTGCATCAAACAGAATAATTTGAAGGTGACTGAAGTTTAAACATGCACTTTTTTAATAAATAAATTCCAGGATTTTGGGGGTTTCTCTCGTATATATGATATATGTACATACTTGCATATTATATGTGCAAATGTGTTATCAGTGCATATATGTATATATGCTTTTATGATGTATACAATATGTATTCACACATGCATACACACATATGCAAAGTGTCCTGTCCCGGGAACAAAATCTGTGCATGTGTTTGTCTTGCTCCTCACATGAAGACTTTCTTCTGATGCTCGGCGATCTTGCCTCTCTACCCTCTGAGATGAGGTGCAGACACTCAAGGGGTGGTCTGATTAGACTCTTATGGGGGCTCCTTTCCTTTGGGCTGGCAGCTCTGCCTGGGCAGATTCTTTCCATCGCCCCCTGGAGCGTGGGAGTCTGGCCACTGGCACCTGGGCAGGGAAGGAGTCAGGAGTCTCTCCGCTACCTAGGAGTCCACTTAATGCCCCTATTCCCGGCGTGGGACCCCCTGATGTGCTCCTGGTACACAGGCCTCTGGGGTACTCCCTGGAGAACAGATCTCCAGGCCTCTGCCAGGATCGGGGAGGGTCGAACTGGGCTGCTTTGCAGAAAGGTCGTGTGAGAACCTAGCTGCCCCCCACCTACACTGTCAACGGTCCCTCCTGTTTCCAGCCCACCTTCCTCCCACTTCTGGAAGGGCAAGGACCGCCACCTCCTATGCCCTGCCAGGTCTCTGGTCTTATCTTACTTAGAATTCAGCTGATGGTACTTGTCAGCATCTGCTTATCTGTTCGATTTTCAACTCCATACTTCTTTCATTATTGTCTTGTTTCCATTTTTCTTATCTTTTTATTTCCTTCTTTTCAGAAAAAAAAGCCTGAACTGTCATCATGGCATAGTTATAGGGAGATTGTGCTGGGATTTAATCTGCCCCCCCCACTCTTCTTCATGACTGGAATGAGTGGCTCTATATGGGGTCACATTTTCTCTTCATCACATTAATAAACAATTATGTTAAAGCAATTCCACCAAGAACATCTACAAGACACTTTTCAGTAAGCCAGTTCCTGCGTTAGCCCATGAGAGCAGGGGGAGGGTGCAGAGCACAGCTTGGCCACTGGCAGGTGACGCTCAGAGTTCAAAGTCAGTGGTTCTGTCTGTTGTGGAGTCTACACTTGCCTCAACACTGCCTCCTCTAATGGGAAGCTCTGGGAATCCTTTCATTCATAATTCATCCAAGGGTTCCCAAGTCTAGCTTGCTTGAGTTCAAAGACGTTTTGGCTGTCCATGTTCCATCCTAAGGTGAGACATCTTCACATGCCACCTGACACACCCTCGGATGCTTCAAGGAGCCATTTGGAAAATCATCCCATGCATTCTAAAGAATTCCAAAATCTCTTCTTCTACCCGGCCAACATTTTCTTCCCAGTCGTTTACATGTATGGGTAATAATGTTCCTCTTTGGGAACAATACAGATTGCATCCAGCCATCTTAAAATGGCTGACTCTTCATGTCAGAAGGGAGACAACTTTGGTTCTGTGAGTGAATTCATGACCTATCAGTGATGTGGCATTTGTCTTTCTTGGATCTCAGTCTTCTCCCTTGTAAGAAGGAATATAACGTTCTCCAGTGACCCCGGGGTTCTAGAATAACTACTATTTGGGAAAATCTGCAGGTGCTTACTATGAGCTGCATTGCTGGGATGTGCAGTGATTGTAACGGTGTTTCAAGACGCCTCACGCTTCTGGTCATCTCTTCAATCTCTTGTTCAACAATGCCTTTCAACACTCCCGCGGTGAATGTTATCACTGAGCACAGAGCAGTCCAGCTACTGTCCAACCATTACAGATTATTCTGGGATTCTTTCTCCTTTTTTGTAATATTCCTTGTCACTTCCCCATAGTAGTGCCCACCCCTTGAAAGTCGGGCCCTCCTGTGGCACCGTGCTCCCCTCTGACAGGGGCTATCTTCTAGTCACCTGGGGGAAGCATGGGCCACCCTTGCTGTTTCTGCTGCCTGGGTGTCCACTCCTGTTTACCGTTCATGTCCAGTCCCCGCCCCGCCCCCAAGAGATCCTATTCATATCCTGGCCCCCTACATTGCACATAGCCGCCTCTCCAGCAAGACTCCCTTCTGCTGCCTTTCAGTTTAGGGACTTTCGCCCTCAACAGTAGAGACTAACTGTAACCTGTTGTTTTATTCCTAGGAGTTAGTTCAGAGCAAGCTAAGGGCTTAATAGATGTGATAGCTAATTTTATGTGTCACATTGACAGAGCTACGAGATGTCCAGATATTTGGTTAAATATTCCTCTTAGTGTGTCCGGGAGGATGTATCTGGATAAGGTTAACATTCGAATGGACAGACAGAGTCAAGGAGATGCCCTCCTCTATGTGAGTGGGCCTCAGCCAACCACTTGAGGCCCGAGGAAGGAAAAATTCACTCTCTCTGCTGTGCTTTCTTCTGGGACATGGCAGTCTGGCCTTCGGACTTGAACTTAGGCTGGAATTTGGTCTCCTTGGACTGCGCCTTACTGACTATAGATCTTGGAACTTTTCAGCCTCCGCAATCACACCACCCAAGTCCTCATACTGCCATGTATGTGTATATATACCTGCGTGTGTATTTCACAACGGGGATGCTATCCAAGAAATGCGCCTTCACATGATTGTGTCATTGTGTGGACACCACGGAGTGTACTTATACAAACCTAGATGGTGTGGCTGTCTATACCCCTGGGCTGTGTGATCTAGCCCAGCGGTTCCCAACATTTTTGGCTTCAGGGACACGTTTCGTGGAAGAAAATTTTTCCACGGATAGAGATAAGGGGGGATGGCTTCAGGATGATTCAAGTGCATGATATTTATTATGTACTTTATTTTATTTTTAATAAATATTAAACATTTATTTTAAATATTTATTTTAATTTATGTTAATATTTATTCAAAGAAAATATATTTTAATAATAAAATTTAAATTTTGTGTAATATTTAATATTTTTTAAAAATAAATATGGGAATGCAACTTCTTTGGAAGACAGTGTGGCGATTTCTGAAAGAACTAGAAATTGACCTTCCATATGATCCAGCAATTCCCCTATTGGTAATATACCCAGAGGAACTCAAATTATTCTACAGGAAAGATACCTGCACACGTATGTTTGTTGCAGCTCTATTCACAGTAGCAAAAACATGGAACCAACTATGTTGCCCATCAAAGGTGGACTGGATAAAAAATGTGGTACATATACACAATGGGATATTATGCAGCCATAAAGAAAGACAGATATATGGACTTTGCAGCAACTTGGATGGATTTGGAGTCGATCACACTCAGTGATTTATCACAGAAACAAAGAATTGAGTTCCATATGTTCTCACTCATAAGCTGAACTTGAACAATTATAATGCTATAAGAAAGCGATTGGGTAGCAGTGGAAAACTGTCAGGGGAGGGGGCGTGGGATTGGCAGTTGAGGGAAACTGCTAGGGGAGGGAGGGGCATACCTCATCAACAAGAGTACCTGCATGATCAATGTTTATATATCTAGCCCTTAATTGTACCCTACATCTTTATAATAAAATTTTATTTTAATTCAAAAAAAAGAACATGTAGGGAAGAATACTCTCATTAAAAATGATTGAAATACAAAAACAAAAACAAAAATAAAATAAAATATATTTGATTTATTTTAATATTTATTGCACTTCATTTCTATTATTATTACATTGCGATATATAATGAAATCATAATATACTTCACAAAAAAATGGCGCTGATGGAAAGGTAAATAAATAATGGGCAGGGAGCCACTAATCTGATAGGAGGCAGAACTCACCTGCTGCTCACCTGATGTGTGGCCTCATACCAGTCTGTGACTCGGGAATTGGGGACCCCGGGTCTGGCTATCTGTCCCCTGGCTACAAACCTATGCAGCCTGTTACTCTACAGAATACTGTGGGCAGTTGCAACACAATGGTAAGTAGCCGAGTAGAAAAGATACAGTAAAAAAACTGTATTATAATCTCACAGGGCCACCAGTCTTTTGTTGGCTGTAATGTTGTTATGCAGTACATGAATGTGTGTGTGTGTGTGGGTGTGTTTTCTATTGGTTTTTCTTCTCTGGAGAAAGCTGGATGATATCATAGATGTTTCTGAGATGCTGGTACATCTGACTTGTCCCTTAGAGTTACTTAACCATTAAAATCATCTATGGTTTTCAGAATCAACAACGATGGTTATGCAAGTCAAAGACTTTTAAAAATTTGCAAGTGAATGCCTTTTGACCAAATAACAATTTACTGAGTATCCAGCACATTTCCAAATTAGCACACATGATAACTACAAATTTTAAAACTACATTCTGCAGATGAGAAAACTGAGAGTTGACATTCACTCGTTGAGATTTGCAAGTGTGATGTTCAGGGGTCTCAGGTGTGAAACCTCTAGAACAACCAGGGCCCAGCTTCTGAAACTCTACAAACCTCAGAAAAGATCAGTGTGCAATTGGAGAACAAAACATGGGCCTTGAGGGCCAGGGGTGGACGAGCCTGTGTTTAAAGCTGCACATATTCACAAGCCAATTGCACATTGCGGTTCAAGCTCATGAAAGAGCTGAGTTGTGCCATGTGGTTCAGACCACAAAGGGGTAGTCCCAGCATTTGCAGAGCGAACAGAGTTGGGAAAGACAGGGTCACAGGGAGCCGTGGCCAGCGGGCAGGCATCAGGGAAGTCGGTCGGGGTGGGGGTATGGGTTCTGGGGGCAGTCTGGGTTCCCAGATCCCAGGTCTGTTATTTACTCTGGGGGTTTTCTGGACATTCTGGGCATTTGTTATCTCCTGCCTTCCTGGGAATGAGGTGGTGGAGAAGGACCTCTGTTAGAAAAGAATGCACTTCTCATTGGAGTGGAGGCAGAAAAGGAACACAGGTGTGCTGTATAGGCTATTTAAAAAGCAAAACAAAGCCGGGCTCCGTGGCTCAGCTTGTAATACCAGCGCTTTGGGAGGCTGAGGTGAGTGGATTGCCTGAGCCGGTGGGTTCGAGACCCGCCTGGGCAACTTGGCAAGACCTCATCTCTACAATAAATCAAAAAATCAGCCAGGCATGGTAGTGCGTGCCTGTAGTTCCGGCTACTCGGAAGGCTAAGGCGGAAGGATCGCTGGAGCCCACCAGGTCGAGGCTGTGGTGGCCGGGAGTGGCCACTGCACTCAAGTCTGGGCGACGGAGTGAGACTCCAACTCAAAAAAAAAAAAAACAAAAAAAAAACAACAAGACATGAAACGCAAGAGAAAAACACATCACAACCGAGTCCAAGCTGAGAGCCCACACAAGCCTCCTTCAGAGCTAACCCTGACTCCTATTTCACTGACTTTCAAAAATGCTTTGTTTGTTCAAAAACCACATGGCATCTCCAGGACCGAGCTTTCCCTTGCCTTCCACCAATCTTAAAAATAAATAAAGAATTCAAAGAAAGAGCTAAAAAGAGAATGAAATTCCACAAGGAGCCAACACAAACATACACAACAGGGTGTGACGTCACAGCCTGCGATGTGTCTTCCCAGCACCACATTAGGTAGCAGGAAGGTCGGTCCTCGGGGGAGTGGCATGTCCCCTCCCAAGGGCCACAAACTGTGGTCCTGGCGGTCCTGTCTGCACAGCCTCACCCCGCCGGAAGCTCTCCTTCAAGAGAAAGATTCGTTTTTGAAAACCATGGACTGTCTGATATAAAGGCATGCAGAGAGAAGAACTCAGGCAAATTGGGAAGTGAGCAGGCCACCAAGTCTCTTCTGTGGTGTGAAGCGGTCATCTCAGATCAGCGGTCAGGACGCCACTCCAGGCCTCAGCATCTACTCCATCTATAAGCTCCAAGGACATCATCTGTGTCCACTAGGGACATTACATCCGCTGACTGGGTTTGGGCCACACCTCACTCAGAAAATCAGGCTTCTGGCTGAGAAGGGGTTTCAGGTCAACAACAGTCAGCCTGAGGAGGAACGGATGATGAGTACCTCGGACCCGTTCCCTGGGTATTCCTCCACCCTTACTTCTCTCTGTAGGTGCAGGCAGGGTCATGCTCACGGGGTTGGGCCCTGTGAGAGCCCGCTACCGTGGGAAGAAGTCACTGTTGCATGGCAGGGGTTTGTGTCGACCACAGTGTCAGGTGAGGATCTGTCAACAGCATGGCACGGCTTGGAGATGACTCTGGTGCTACAGAAATATTCTGCCCTAAGAATAGACTTGTGGCTTTGTGTCATCTGTGAAAAGAGCCAGCTTCTTCTAAATTTCTGCCAACAACAGACCTGCATCCACTTTGGAGCTCTGAGCATTATTTTCTAAGGTTTTTCTGGTTATACTAATTATACATTACGAAGAGCAAAGCTGTCTTCCTTGTGTATGACAGAGCTCTAAAAATATATTGCTGAGTACAGGAGCCATGGGTGATGCACAAGCCAATTAAATCCAGGGCCCTATTATAGGATTCCAAAAAGAAAGTGATGGAGTGCAGCCATTTGGTGACTGACAGTGTTTGTCACCTTGTAATTGAGGGAGCTGGAAAGGGTGTTACAGGCCAGGAGGGGCTACCCTGTAGTTTTCCTGAAAACAGTGGCGAGAAGATCATCCAAGAGGGTCTTGGTAACTCCGCAGGTGGTGGCTGCCCCTGAGCGATGGTGGGTTCTGTTTTCTGACCTCCTAGTTGCTACTCGGTGATGCAAGGCTTGTTTCGTGAGACGGTCCGTGGAACCCAAGGTCCGCGGCCCCCAACACAGCACCCCAGATGCAGTGAGGACTCATGCAAGAGCTGGACACTGCATCCCTAGAAAGAATGTGAAGGTTTTCTTAAGCAGCTCCTCCTCTTTGCTCTCAAACTTGGGGGAAAGACGAACCCTGCTTGAAGTCTCAGCCCGGCTACCTAAGGCTTCCGGCAGATGGGCGCCCTAATGAAGGCTCCTGGGAAATGTGTACCCTGGGCACACTGGTGGGGCTGTGTGGACTGGGTAAGCAGATCACACCACGTGCCCTGACCTTGCCGTTTCCCCACATCTTCTGCTAGGTGCAACACTTTGGAAGAAGGAAAGGGCACTTTATTCCCTTCATGCCACTCTCAACTCAGTAAGCGAAACAGCAGCAGCTGTGAACCTTAATCCTGAAGGGCAGGCAGGTGCACCTGAGATTTCTAGACCCTACCATCGGAGGAACCTTGGGCAAGTTATGGCTCCTCGGTTTTCTCATCTGTAAAAAAAGGAATCATACATGCCTATCTCAGGAGGTGAGTGATTGGAGCACGTGAGTGAACTTGAAGGAGAACGCTCTCTGCAAGTTAAGAGGTGATTGGCCAAAGTGAAGCACAACTCATGCTGTGACCACGAACGAACCTTGGCCAAACCTCTCAGGTACCTCCACGTTCCCCTAAGGATTGGCAGCTGCTGGACGCCCCATCTCAGGCTTACTGAGTGGTGGGTAGGAGCACGTGTGGAGACGTTTTCCAGACTCAGAGTGACTTTGGCAATAGTGCATTTAAGGTGCCCTTTCCCGGACCCTTCATGAGGATAACAGATGGACCAGTCGAGGAAGGAGACAGGAGGATGTTGTGCTTTTGTCTTAAGAGCCCCCGGTCATTCCATCATTCTGACTTCTGGGAATGTGGCAGTCCAGATATTTGCCGGCTCTTGGAGCAGTGAATCTCCCCGGCCTGGCGTTTTCCAAGAAAGATGCTTTTTTTTCGATGAAGCCATGTGAAGGCCTCTGCTGCTCCTGTGACTTGGGCCTGGCTCGGGTTTGTTTCACAGCAGTGGGAGGTTCCCCTTTGCTCCTCAGTGGCCAAACGTGGCCTTGAAGACGTAGTGACGAGTGTCACTGTGGGAGGGATGCCATTCGTGATTCTTGTGTTCTAAGATCTGCTTTTCTTTCTTGGATAGAGGCTTCTAAAAAGAGTGCGTGAGTAGGACCATGTCTACATGGCTGGAGGAAGCGCCCCAAAGTCACTTCCGTGGAGCATGGGGGGTCTGTGGAGGTCCCTCTGGTCTTCAGTTAAGTGACAGAGGGGCTTGCCTGGGGTTCAGATCCGACACAGCAGGTTTCTTATGGTGAATTAATCTGTGAGCTAAAAACCTCTGAATTAACAAATATGAGTATTTCATGATGGCCTGTAAATCTTACAAATGTCACCGCTGGGATACTGATACCAAATCGTAGAATACATGACACCATATCATTTTTCATAGGACTTGGCATGCTGCCTCTTGGTTGGGGAATGGAATCAGCGTTGTGGTTATAATAACTTTCAAGACTTCAGAGAAGGCCACTGAGGCAAAACACTGCAAGTTCACTCAGACACACAAATGAGGGATCTTTATTTTGAGTAATTGACCGGGTGTCTGCCCTCCAGGAGGTGTTTTCTTGAATGGCTTGTACCCTGGCTGGTTGCGAGACCCTCCAGGTCACCAGGCAGGCCAAGGCCTCCTGGGTGACCAGTAAGGCTCCTGGTGCCACTGGTCTGCAGAGTTGAGTGGGTATGAAGTGACTGCATGTTCTTCTCTGTGGTACCTGGCTGGGCCCTCAAGTTCAGGCCTCGTCTCTCTGTCTGCCCTGAAGGGAGGAGCCTGGAGGAGGTGAGGAGGCTGGCCTCTTCCCTTGGTTTCCTGCGACGCCATCGCAACCTGGCTTCCACTCCTGGGAGGGCGTAGCTTGTTCCAGCAGCCTCAGCAGATCCCAGTTTCTGGAATCAGCCTCCGTGTACCCTCGAAACCCAGCAGCACCCCCTGCTCCAAGGTCTGCCCCTGCACCCCTCCACCCCACCCCAGTTTCTGAGGCTGGTTATCCAGCCTCTCCCACTGTCCCAGCACTGCAGGTGAGGTTGCCCCAGCCCTTGTCTCAGGTTGGCTGTGCACTCTCTGTCTGCCTTTCTACTTGCTCAGTAAAAAGTTCCCAGCTGGGCATGGTGGCTCACACCTATAATTCCAGCACTTTGGGAGGCCAAGGCAAGATTACTTGAGGCCGGGACTTCGAACCTGGACAACATAAGGAGACACCCTTCACTACAAAAATAAAAAAATTAAATAAAAAATTCTTCACCTTGTCTTTTCCCACGTAGAGTAACTGGTGTAGTTCTACCTTCCGACTGGGTCTCAGCAGGTCCAGTGGCCCCCTTGTCACCCCCTGTCTTTACAGAAGAAGAGGTGAGGTCCACCCTGCTCTCCTCCCGGGTCTGCCCACGGACCCTCTGACCTCAATGATGCTGCAGAGACAGGATAGTATGTCAGGGCCCAAATTGAGACCTGGAAGTTAAATCAGTTGGCGACAGGGAGACCAGACAAAACGAGAGCATGGGAGTGTTTAATTATTCATTAATCCTGATGTGTTCAGAGAAAGGATTTTCATACAGCTCACCTGGAAAGAATGTTCTTTGGTGCAAAACTCTGCTCTATTCATAAAAAGCTCCTTTTACCTCATTCTGGCAAGAGCCCAGGGCCAAGTCCCATGTCTGAGGGCAGCTTTACACAAACACCACAAACAGCGTGAAGCTTAGCTTGGGCTCTAACATCCACCCCATATTTTAATGAACAATAATTACTCCAATGGGAAGCAAGCGTTTTATACCTCCTTGTAAGCTTCCAACCACCTGCCCGGGAAAGCCATTCTCCCCTATCTGGGGTTCTGTAAAATGCTTACCTGCCCCTTTGTTTCCACTTTCTGTGACGATGACGTCCTCAAACAGCTCTTTGTGTAGTATCCTGGCATGACACAAACCAAGAGTGCTTTTGGCATGCCCTGGGTTCGACAAACATCCTCCAAGACATGGTTTTAGTGACGGAGGCTGCGTGGGCCAGATATCTTTTGTCTTCCGTGACAGCACTCAGGGATTTCATGCCACAGTGTTGCTTTATGGGTGTCTGAGGATCCTGTCCTGCCCTGTTGGAAGCTGTCTTGCTGAACGCCAGACACAAACCCCAGCCAGAGCCAAGATCAGGAACACAGCGACTCAGAGGGAGTGCGTGTCTGAGGGTAGCAGTGGAGATTTTGTGTCATGAACTTCTCATGAACCTTTTGGTATGACTATAGACTTGTAGAAAAGTCAAGAACATAGCATGATGGGTTCCTCCGCACCCTGCCTGGTTTCCCCTGTTGTTAGTACATTAAGGTAAGGTTGTCACAACCAAGGAACTAGTGCTGGTGTTTCCCTGAGAACTGAACTACACACTTTGTTTGGATAGCACCAGTTTTGTAGCTAGTATGCTTTTTCTCATCCAAGATCCTGTCCGGTAGACTGCCTCACATTAGTTCACATTTAGTCTTCCTGTCTCTTTAAGACTGCTCTGATCTGTGACTTTTCTCGGACTTTCCTTGTTTTAATGACACTCAGAGTTTTAGGGAAGGCTTGGTCAGGTGTGTTGTGGGATGCCCCTCCGTGTGGGCTTTTATCATTTTATCAACTTTCTTTTGGGTAGACAGGGAGTATGGATGTTTGGGAGAAAGATCATAGAGACACATGTACTTGTCATCATGTCATGCCAATTGCACATGCTACCGCGAGACTCAGCATTGATGATCATGGTCTTCATCACTAGGTGGAAGGAGGTGGGCCACATCTGCTAGTGTGAAGTTGTGCTTTATCCATAATTCTAGCGTGGTCTTTAGAAACAATTTTCTAAGTGCATTCTACACCTGAATAAGAAGAAAGGGCTTCACGCTGTGTGTCACTGGAGGCAGAGTGCCTACAGAAATTATTTGTAATACTTCCATATTGAAGATCTGTCCCTTCTGCATATGAGGTCCAACAATTAGGCTTGCATACCATCCTAGAAAAAGTGCTCCATACCTCATTGCTGAATATCACTATGGTTACCTTCGAAGTACTCCCCTGGGGAAGCTATGCACTGACACCAGCACCTAGTCCAACTGTCAAAGCAATTTTGAAACTCTTTTTCTGGAATGGCCATCAGAGCTGTTGTCATTGTTTGTTGAGGTTAGACAATTAAGTTTGTAAACTTGCCACCGGGCGCTTACGTGGGCGGCACTGTCAAATTCACTGGGTTGGAACACTCTCCCTACTCACCTGATCTGGCACCCAATTACTTTTATTTACCCAAAGGTACAGGAATTATTTAAAGGAAGACATTTGATGACATTCAGGACATCAAGGGTAATGTGGCAACAGTTCTTATGGCCATTCCAGAAAAAGAGTTCCAAAATTTCTTTGATAGGTAGGCACTAGCATCGGAACGCAGCTTCCCAAACGGAGTACTTCGAAGGTGACCATAGTGATATTCAGCATGAAGCAATGAAGCACGGAGCACTTTTTCTAGGATGAATTTGCAAATGCAATTTTCTGACCTCGTGTGTGTGTGTGTGTGTGTGTGTGTGTGTGTGTGTGTGTGTGTGTATGCATATATACAATGTGAACCATGGATATTTATTTTCATCCCTGGCTTATACTCTCATACTATGTAATTTATTTTGTTTTGTGCAGATTGTTCCAGCGTTGGCCATAGGAAATGCTTTCGGCTTCCTTTGCCCCATAGATGTGACCCCACTCTTTTGTTTTTGAGCACTTTCTTACTTTTTGGTACTACGAGATGCCCTATGCGCCTCCCGAGTGCTTCTAGCCCTGTCCTAGACTCAGCCATTTGTTGAAGAAGCCCTGATTTCTTTTCTTGGAGAATGATGTCAGGCATAGGTCTGGGCCCCTGTGTACTCACCAGGACTGGGGTGCTGACTTCATTTTCCTTAGAGCAATTCAGCTTCTGCCACAGCCAAAACACTTCCCCAGCTACTGCACAGATTGGACGTGGCGTTGGCTGACTTCTGTGTTCACACTGCCTGACCTGGGGGTTTCGGGAAAGACCCTTCATGTCTTTTCCTTGGGTGTCCCCAGTGCCTGGATAATGAATACTGTGTGGAGTTGAACTTCGTGTATGTTTGACCCTTCCATTGTCATGTTTATTTGGTGAATGTCTAATAGCCAGTCAGTGATTTATAGCCAAGTGGCTGAAGTGGGACTTAATTGCTTTCAGGGTAACTTTCCATAGCTGCTGCTTGGAGTTCCATCCTACGTTGAGCTAGGGGACGAGAGCTCTGCAAGGGGGGAAGGAAGTTGAGTGTCAGGTGCTGTGGACGTATTCGCGGTAGCAAGAGCAATGGACGGGAATTGTGACGCCCTGATTGAAGATTTCATGACATGCTCCCTGGAAAGCTTCTGCATGTATTCTCCTGTTATTCTTCTATTAGTGAAATACGTGTTTAGTAGATTTCTTACAGTCATGGCATTAGCTCAATTAGAATGGATTAAAAGCTGGGTCTGGGGCACACCTCATTAACAAGGATACCTGCATAATGAACATGTGCATATCGATCCCTGAATTTTACCCTACATCTTTAAAATAAAAAAAAATTAACAGAAAAAAAAACTGGGTCTGTACTCTGGCCAGTGGAGATGTCTATATTTCTTCTGTTTTCCTTTTTGCTATTAGTGTAATTTAAAAGTATAGCTTGGGGAAGCAAGAGAAAACATTCCTCCACCTCCAATCCACCAGAACCTCTTCACCATGATGGGTGAGCATGAGAATGATCATAAAAGTTAATGTAATTACTTTTTGACTTGAGCTATCTCAGTCGTTCGTGGTGTTAAACAAGTACATCTCTATACATCTTTGCTATTTTTCTAAGAGGGCCGCAACTTTTTGGACAGTCTTTCTATTGGGAGGAGGGTCTATGTCTCTCCCATGAATCTGAACTGGTTTACTGATGCCTACACCAATAGACGGGTGACACAGGCCCAGCCTTTGAGAGGACCTGCGGCTGTCGCCTTGTTCTCTAGAAGTCCTGAGATGCCATGAGAAGGGTCTGAGCACATCGAGGCTCCCAAGTTGTAGAAGTCCCAAGCCACAGTATGGAGAGGTCCTGAAACAACCATTTAAAATTAAAGTTCTATGAGCTATTTAAATCTTAATGCCCTAAGGCATTCATGATAGGGAAATACTATCTTGTTTTCTATGGATCTAAAATAGCAATTCAGTTCTACTGTGTGTTTTCTAGTTCAGAGAAAGAGCTTCAGCTGAGAAAGAATGCTAGAGAAAGAGGCCATGCAAAGAGAAAGAGGCCAAGGGATGCCAAGGGATCCCGACCTCTAGGGTGGGAGCCATTGTGGAAGTGGGTTCTCCAGATGCAGCCATTCTAGTGAAGCCACATGGACCAGGGACAAACCGCCCACCAGAGCCCTTCCTGTATTCCTTACCTACAAATTCATGAGTAAGATAAAATTGTAGTTTTAAGATGTTAAATTTGAGGGTAATTTTTTTTAAAGTTAAGCAACAGTAAATAACAAAAACACAATGTAAGCAAGTGAAGCTCACCTTCCAACCAGAAACCACCCATCAGCCTATCGATTCATGTGCATGACTTTGAAAGTATGTAACTGTGTGCAGCCAAATAAGGTCCCTGTCTTATTTCCTTCTGGTGAAATTTCTTAACTCCTTTGTTTCTCTATCATTCATTTTGATTATCCAACTAAATTTAACAAGGTTATCAAGGAAAATGTTGATTTATCTCCTGCTCTGATCCACCATCCCTAGAAGATATCAACCATCCCCAGAAGACTTGTGGCTGGATGTCTCCTCCCACCCAGTGTGGGAAAACTGTGCCCTGAATGTGTTCTCATTTAGGGAATGAAGATATATTTTAAAAATTCCTGCAAGATACATAAGAAAAATTATGAAATTCAAAACTATTATTTGAAAAACAGTATGTCCTTTAAATTAAAAAATAGAGGAGGACAACCCCCTCACGCCCCCTCCCACTGTGGGAGCTTTTCTGTCCTCTCAATGAATCCTGTTTAAAAAAAATAGAGGGAAAATTCTGAAGTCCAGTTTTTATTGCTTTTTCTTCCACACAAGGGCTCACCTGACTCAATGTTTTGTTTCAGGATCCCTTCAGTACCCTCCCACCCCTACCTCCAACGCTCCATACTGGTTTGCCATCACCTGGCAACCCAACCACGAACATCTGAAGTCTCGGCAGGTAAGAACCACGGATCAAACAGCAGCACCATAACGACCCCAGATCTGTAAACAGTCACAGATGTGGACCAGAATCGAGACAGCCTGTCCTCTACACAGACTTCTTTCTCAAGACAGAAGAGGCCCCATGTTACAAACTCGAAAGAGAATAAAAGGCAGACCCGGTCTCTCAGACACCAAGTAAAAACACTGCCAGCTCCTTCCAAAATAAATTATTCAGTCTCTTTTCTACTTAAAAGCAAGCATGAGTCAAAGTTTTATTTTCACTCATGATAATGAAGAAATTTTATGTTAAACCTTATGGCTTCTGGTCTAAAACTTATGTATATATAGTTTTGTTTTCCTGAGATTACAGATTGACGTACAAAGAGTCTATGGCTTGATTTTTTACTACAAGTCTCCATTGCTTTTTTATCTACAAGAGAAAACCAAACTTACCCTTGCCCACAGGATTGCCTCGTGGGCTGCTGTGAGGTTAAGAGAGTATACAGCAGGCACTCTGAACTGTACCTCACTAACTGGTGTAAGTGGTGCATCAGAGCAAGTTGATGTTTCTTTCCTGTCCTTCAAGTAATAACACCAAAAGCCAAAGTGGGGATGGACTTGCTCTCAGCTGTGTCTCCAAGGAGTAGCACCATGAAACCATTCAGAGGGGAGACCGAGGCACCCTATCCCTCTTGCATTCCGTTGGCCGCAACACTTGAATGCCAGTTTTAGTAGTGCATGCCTGGGTTGTGTGTTTGATCGCTGAACTAGTCCATAGATGTTAAAATGGTATAAAATGAAAGCACTTTGTTTGAGGTTTATCTTTCCTCTATATTATTGGATAGGAAAGACTGATCAACGGGAAGAAATGCCAAGAACCTGCCTAAGGGGCAATTCCTCTGTGTCAGGGATGCTGGTACTTCCCAGTGGCATCTCACTCAGGCAGTCATGTCTAGTGAACAGAGAACAATGCATGAAGGCACCCGCAGGCTGTGCCACGGGATCTCCCTACAGGCGGTGTCCCTCAGCTGGGAGAACACCATGGTCTGCAACTCAACAGGCCAGAGCTTCAGACTGAATTTTAGCTCCTGGGTCAGACGTCTCAGGGGTGCCAGGAACCCCGGTCACACACATTCTTCTTGACTGAAACATCCCCACTAGTGCCCATGTGTGAGCATTGGATGCAGTGCTAGGATGGGTTTCTTATCAGGAAAGCACTCCCTGGTCAGGTCCACCCCAGGAACTATTACTGTTACCCAAATCTTTTCAGTGGCCTCAAGGACATTCACTTGGGGGGAAACCCTCACTGTCCTTGTCCCCAGACCAGAGCTTATATCACCCTTGCTGAGATTATCCAGTTGGTCACTTCCTTGGTGATTCGGGCATCCTATTCTGGGCAGGTCCATGCCCTCTGCTGTTGTGGGCTGCTGTCCCTGCCTTTTATTCTCTTTCAAGTTTTTAATATGGAGCCTCTTGCTGTTTTGAGAGAGAAGTCTGTGTAGAGGACAGGCTGTCTGGATTCTGCTCCACCTCTGTGACTGTTTGATCCTTGGTTCTTACCTGCCAAGACTTTAGCTGTCCTCCCACAGGAGCATCTCGCTTGGTCAGAACTTGTCTTCTCAAACACTTCTCAGGTGTCGGGTCTCCCCCTGACTTATGTTCTCACCCCTGAAATTCTTGCCCCCAAGCAGGAGCTCCCTGTAGCCTTCTCCGTCAGGCTGCTGAGTTAGAAAGAGCCTTGTTTTCTCACAGGCAACGTTCTCTTCTCACGTAGGACTTCCTTTAATCGGGCCCTCTACTGACACCGCCGCCCCAGGATCCTTGCTGAGTGAGCCAAGTCATTTCAAGCCTGGAGTTTGGGGAGGTGACCCATCCTTCCCTGAAAATCTGCATCCTGACATCTCGTAGCCACAGAGTCACCTTGACTTAAAACTTGGCTCTCTCTCTCGAAGCAGTGAGAAAAGAGAAAGTCTGTCCTGTGACCAAGGATTACCTATGAAGGACAGGACCACGGGGTACAGCAGAACTGGTCCACCTTGGAAGAGAAATCATTTGCACTCTGGCAGGATGCAGACGCCTTTGTCCTTTCTGCTAGCCAGTGGTCAGTTATTTTGCTTGAAGAAAACATTAATCTAATGAGCGTGTATGGAGTATTAAGGATGACCCTCATGGGTTCTAATGGGGCAACAGCAGAGCAAACCTAGTCCTGCTCGTTCCTGAGAGTAGGGGCCACCTGAGGGCTCCACATCCTCGATGTCCAGCCCAGCCCGTGTCCACCGACAGTAGGGGTATTATCCTCAGTGTTTGATGGATACAGACGTTCATGGTTTCCCCACAGCCAAGATGTCCACACTGGTCTCAATTCTATAAACTCTAAGACACAAATACTAACCTGATGAACGTGCTGTAGAAACCTTGGGTCTGGGGTGCAGGCGACGAACAGATGAAGGGAAAAGGCTGGTTTGGGGACAATTCCAGGAGCCACAGACATGGACAAGCAGGTTAGCAGGAGAAGTCCAGCAGGAGAAGTCTGTGGTAAGGATGGAACTGTCAGGAAGGGGCAGAGCCCCATTGTCACACTTCCCCTCTGAGCGCCCACTTGTGCAAGTGTCTGCAGCTTCACGGCAAGCAAGACGCGGTGCTGAGTGCTGTCGCCTGAGCCACACGCTGTACGGGGGCCACGTGGTGTTCACAGTCACCAAGTCACAGTCCTCGTGGCTGTTCAAGGAAGGCAAGCCGGAGCAAGCTGCTGGTTTGAATCTTTATTTACTACAAACATTGCTTTAATTACCTTTATATTGAGCGCCTTGTAAATAATTTAGTAGGCTGCTCCATATGTTATGCAAATTTTAACCAAAATGACTGTTTTCAGCAGAGAATGACGGAAGTGCATTAATAAGATAGCATTTCTAATTTTAGCTTGCGTCTTATATTAATGGCCTTCGCAATTTACAAGGCACAGAAGGAGATTTAGCACTAGTTCATTCACTCATTCATTCCTTTAGAAGGTGTTAATTGGCCCTCCTTTCTAGAGCAGACTCAGGAGTAGGTTCTGTGGATATGAGGTTTCTTTACCAAGGGACACTGCCATTTGTTAGCTTTAGGTGGAAAACAAGGGTCGTTGCTGTGGCCAGGGGAGGGCTGAGGCTGATGGGCGGACTTGAGACTGTGTAAGTGGCCTGGATGGCCCAGGTCTCTCCCACGATTCTGCATGCAGCTCTCAGAATGACCAAAGAATGTACTAGAATGCAAAATCTCCAATTAGGAAGGAATTATCCAGGACAGCCTGGGCCTCAGTCCTCTCCCTCCTAGAGAACCTGACATCTCAGGTTAGGGAGGAACCCCAGGACAGCCTGGGTCTTGGTCCTGTCCCTCTTAGGGGATGTGACATCTCAGTTTAGGGAGGAACCGCCCAGGACAGCTTGGCCCTTGGTCCTGTCCCTTCTAAGGGACACAACATCTCAGGTTAGGGAGGAGCTGCTCTGGACAGCCCAGACCTCTATCCAGTCCCTCCTAGGGGATATGACATCTCAGGTTAGGAAGGAGCCACCAGGACAGCCCCGGGCTCAGTCCTGTCCCTCTCTGGCAGCAGGATGTCCTTCAAAGCCTTGTCCAGTGGCCCTGCTGCCCTAAAGTCTGTAACCCGTGTGGGCTGCCTCTCGGTGTCCCTCAGCTGTGGAACAAGTAGGGCGTGCACATTGGAGACACTTCTGCCCTCGGCAGCATCCTGGAGCCTGCGGACTGGCTCACAGTGGACTTGAGGCTTCCGCTGTCCCTTCTGCCTGTGTGCAGGTAGCAAACCCGCTCCCTGTGACTTTTTGCTAGTGTGCTCTTTCTCTTGGGACACCGGTGATCTGTGAAACTGGAGCCCAAGGTGCAGCAGGTAGATGTGACTGGACTCCTTCCTGTTCCTGGTGGTGGCGCAGGGATGGTGTGAGCTGCCCTTGACGCTGCAGGAGTCCTTCCTTGGGAATGACCATTGGTGAACCTGCTGGCAGGACTGTGGCCTCATGGAGCTCACTGATCCCATCAGACAGAGGTCTGTGCCTTGCAGTGGGTGGGTGGTTACCTGCAGACAGCACACATGAGCGGTCCAGATCATGCCCTTTGTTTAAAGCAGGTAGCTTTTCAAAAAAGGCATATCTCATTTAATCAATCTCAGCAAGTAATTTAAATGTATTTGAAAGAAGTCACTCAGTGGATTGACTTAAACCTGATCCCGAGCTGGAACGCACTCTGGGGTCAGTGGTTACTTTGCAAATTCTTTTTTTTTTTTTTTGAGTTGGAGTCTCCCCTGTCGCCCAGACTGGAGTGCAGTGGCCGCTGCCGGCCACCGCAGCCTCGACCTGCTGGGCTCCGGCGATCCTTCCGCCTCAGCCTTCCAAGTAGCCAGAATTACAGGCATGCGCTACCACGCCCGGCTGATTTTTTGATTTTATTGTAGAGATGAGGTCTCGCTGCCCAGGCGGGTCTCGAACCCGCGGGCTCAGGCAATCCACTCACCTCAGCCTCCCAAAGGCGCGGGATTACAGGCTGAGCCACCGAGCCCGGCTACTTTGCAAATTCTGTAGAGCTTATGAAGAAAGGAGAGAGGCAAAAAGGAAGGAGAAAAAGGGGAAGATGGAGGAATGAGGAGAGAGAGGGAAGGAAGAAAAGAAGGATGAGAAAAAAGAAGAAAGGAAAAAAGGAAGGGAGAAAGGGCCAAGGGAGGGAGAAAGAGGAATGGAGGAGACAAGAAGAATTCTGGGAGGGAGAGAAGGAGGGAGGAAGAAAAGGAAAAAGGAAAGAAGAAAGACAAGAAAAAAAGAAGGAAGGAGAAGAAAAGAAGGGTGGAAGCCAGAGAAAAGGGAGGAAGGGAGAGGGGAAGGAAGGAAAGAAGGAAGGGGAGAAAGGGAGGAGGAGAGGAAAGGAAGGAAAGAAGAAGGAAGAGGGAGAAGGAAGGGAGGGCTCTTTTTCGACCTCCGTCTCCAGCAAGCTTAGAGTAACTACGGCGTGCCAGGTTCTCCCCTGGCCTTGGCGGCAGTACAGTGGTGGATAGAAAAGTCCTGACCCTCCTGGTAATGGACGAACCAGCCTGCGTTGAGTGCTTGTATCAGTAGGTCCCAGGCATCTGGGGTGAGCCAGGCATCTGAGTCCTGTGTTTAGGACACTCGTGACTTAGTAAAAGAGACTTCACTGGGCACTTAGGAGCATGGTGAGGTCTTGGAAGGAGGCCCCACCTCCTGCAAAGTCTCCAGGGAAACCCAGCTTGTGGCAAACTGTGTGAAGAGTCCCCTCCGCCCTGCTTGTCCGAGGGAGTCCAGCCTCCCACACCGGCAGAACAGGTATGGCGCTGTGAGGGGTCTGCAGGGCTGAAGATCCAGGAAAGCTTCCCTGTCAAAGGACGCCCTTTTCTCTTGTTTTGCTGGTAGCAGATGCCTGTGCTGAACATAGACTGAGCTATAAAGTGCTGGTTACAGCTGGAGCCCTCTCCATCTCCTTCCTCACACACAAACACAGGCACACACACGTACGTACACAAGCACACACACCGAGACACCCACACACCACACAGAAATGCAGACACACAAGTACATCCACCTGCATAACACGAACACACACACACTCACACACACACACACAATGCATATTGCAGACACACATTGCCCTCTGTACAGAGTCTCTGAGGCCTTGGGAAGATACTGGAGCCCATGAGGAACAGAAAACAGCAAAGGCATCTCTCTTCTTCCTCAGTATGTTCAAGGGTGCGGACACAGTGCCCCTGCCACCCTGGCTGTGCACGTGTGAACGACTAGTTAAAAGAAACAAAAAAATGGCAAGTCCTGAAAGCAATCAGTTGGCTCTTATCAGATTAATTAAAATATCAGCATAACCTGTGGCTCATACCTGTAATCTCAGCACTGTGGGGGCCAAGGCAGGAGGATTGCTTGAGGTCAGGAGTCCCAGACTAGCACGGGCCACATAGTGAGACCGCATCTCTACAAATAAAAATAAGCGTAATGGGCAAAGATGAGCATTCCTGTTGCTCCTGCCACAAGGGTCCAGTTCTCACTGGACTTCTACTGCAGGGCCCGGGCATTGAAGGCAGGGCTCAGACAAGCCGTCTTTTTCTCAGGGCGACACAGGACTTCTTCATCCATCTGTGTCAGGCTCCATCCGACATGACCTTGGGCAAGTCGTTTAACTCCTGTGCCCACAGATCTTCTTCTGGGGAGTGGCCCGTGGAATGCCCACAGCCTGACCCTTCCTCCCTGGCTCGGCAAGCGGGTGGCCTGGGCTCCTGGGTCATGTCCAGGGGGCTGAGGACCATTTGCTTTCTTATTCAGATTGTTGGCCTGGCAGCTAGAGCAGCTCGTCAAGCCTCCCGCAGCTGATTATCTCGGCGCTGAAGGCTCTCTGGTGCTGGCATTTTATCCCGGCTTTCATATCGGTAACCCTTTTTATTTCCTAATATCCCCCGTGTCTGGCAGTGTGTTCTCACCTCTGACACCAGGAAGTCAGTCAATAAACCCCACGCTCTTTGATCCGCAGGATTATGGGATTGCTTTTTATGCAAAGGAAAACATCAGGATAAGCAGCTACGAAGGGAAAGCCCCTCTGGAGCGAGGTAGTTTGAAGGAGGAGAAGAAACAATTCCAGAGCATTTGCAATGCAAACCATGCCGGACATCTGAGCTCTTCTATCAACCCTGAGAAAGAAGGCCAGACACTGAGCTGGGGTGGGGGTGGGGGTCCTGTCTCCCACTCGCCCCACCTCCCTTCAGGGCGGCTACAACTTTCTGTTGGTGACTTCCAGGAAACACCGGTTCTCACCCTTGATACGTTTGAGGACACAAGGCGGCACGTATTCTCACGGCGTTTCTAAAGCAAGGATGCCCTTGCAGACTCAACTGTTGGGGATACCATAATCTTCTCACCCCAGACTGCTGTCCCTCACACAAGGGATGAGCAGGCTGTCAGGGCCTGGTCTGCCAGCATCGCCTTGGCAGCGGAATGCTGCTTCTTCCAGACCTGGAAGGACGTTTCCAGCATCCTTAGAGTCTTCCCAGCATCGCACGTCTTGCTTCTCAAAGAGGATGCTTGGTCTTCCCAGAGCAGGACTGTCTAAGATCTGGGTGCTGATAACCCCCTTGAGATGCAGGCCTGGCTTCCCGGCAGCTCCCATTATCTGTTGGGAAGTCCTTTAGCCATTGTTTGAACACAGGTGAGGACCCAGGGAATGGAAATGGAAGATACCAAGGCAGAATCGCTGTGACGCACGCCATGACACTTCAGAAACGTCCACGGTATTCCCGGGAGAGAGGGCCTTCCCAGGGAAGCAGGTGTTTGCAAATCAATGGAGCCCCATTAGCTTTTGTGTATTTCCCTAATGAGAGAAGTCCAGGAGTTAATGGGCGGATACTGCTTTGCCACATTACCATATTTTTTATTACGATGTGTTTCATTTACCTCTCACGGTGCAAGCGCAGAGCACACTTGTGCGTCTTCACCTCCAGGGAAATTTGTGGACGGGTAATTTGTTTCTAAAAGCCCAAGCCCATCCTGGGGATTATGCAGGGGCTCTTGAAAGAAGCACCAGTTAAGAGATGTGGAGTCCTGCGGCAGTGAGGGAGGGAGAGTGGGAGGGAGTCCTGCCTTCCTCACCTCCTCTCTGCACACAGCCCCTGGGAAGAGACATCTCCCAGCTGGGGCAGGAGGGACACGGGACGGTGAGTCCTGCCCTGCTTCCTGGCTGCACACTCCCAGGGAGATGGCCAGACCTGGAGCAGTGATTGCCAGTGTATCCCAAGAGAGGGGACTCTGGAGAGTTCACGGCAAGTCCCTTGTCCCAGGAGGGGCACCAGTGAGCTCCAGGATATGGACTCTTGTGGTGATCAGAGAGGACTGACAGCTTGAAGGCATGGGGGACCTTTTCCTCAACGCTCCCACCAACTCCCTGGAAGTTGGGGGCCTGTGTCAGACCCTGGAACAGAGTACCACCCCTGGGAGGAGTGAAACACGTCACAAATACTGACTTGGAGTTTAAGACATCGCCTCTCCTCAGGGGTCCAAAGGGTGGGGATGCAAAGAGGTTACAGAATGAGTGGATGAGCTGGGGGTGAATCTGCTGAGTTGGGTCACTTGCTGGCAGGACACCCAGGAGGGGCCTCAGGGAGAGTCATCGCATTCAGGTGAACCCCAGCCCGAGTCTTGGAAAAGTGCAGAGACTGGGGGAGGGGCAGCAAATGGCCTCCTTGGGGTGGCTCTGTGGTCCAGAAAGTCAGAGTCAACACAGAAGGCAAGAGTGGCGGACAGGTGCCAGCAGGGGACAGGCAGAGTGCATGGGACCGAGGCCTTATCATTGAGAAAGTTTTCAATCTTGTTATCTAAATGACTTTCAGGTATTTTTATTAAGAAAGAGGAACATTATCGTAAAAAAAATACATAGACTTCATAATGTAGACATTTCATTAAAATGCCTGTAATTCCGGCTACTTGGAAGGCTGAGGCGGAAGGATCGCCGGAGCCCAGCAGGTCGAGGCTGCGGTGGCCGGGAGCGGCCACGGCACACCAGTCTGGGCGACCCAGTGAGACTCCAACTCAAAAAAACAAACAAACAAACAAGAAAAACCATCTATCGGGTACAGTGTGCAGTGGTGGGGGTGGTGTGTACACTTAAAACCCAGATCAGAAAATATTTGTACCAACTAAAGCTACTGAAATGAGAAAACAAACAAATAATTTGTTTTTAACAGATCTCAAAAGATGCTCACTGCTAAGCAGCAAAAAAAGAAAAAAAAGAAAAAGGGGGGGCACCACTTACTTGAAACCTGTTTTTTAAAAAAGTACCTGCCAGTCCCTCACACAAGCTGATAAGCAATGTTAGCAAGGAAATGCACATTGTTTTCAAAGAAGTATTAGAACACATACTCAGAAAGTACCTTTGTTACAATATAAAAATATCCAATTAAAATTACTAGCTAAGAATATATCCCATAACCTTATTTTCAAGCAAGTTGTAAAGAAAATGCATCTTCCTCTGTCTCAATCAGTCAGGTCAGCAAATGCCAGGACAATTGTTCTCGGAGGATCTACCCTCCTGGGTCCCTTTTGGGGGAACCCTTCTCCTGAAGGGATGCTGAGAACATTTCAGCCTTCACACATGCTCCAGGAAGGGGCTTTTGACTCGTGGATTCTCAGGACTACTTCCGGGCTCAAGTGTTCTGTGATGATCTTTGAAAGAAGATACTATCACTTGAAAATGTGCTAGGTGGCTAGGGACAATCTGGAAAGGCTGGTTTTCTTTCCTTACTCACCAGGGACCCTCTCAGTGATGACCCTACCCCACATGGGCTGTGTCTGCAGGTTGGAACCTCACTGAGGGCCACCGCTGTGTCCAAGGCACAGGAAGGATGAACAGCTTTGAGCTTCCTCCTGGCATCGTCCCAAGGGCTGGGCTTTGTCTAAGACCTGGGTGCTAATAATCCCCACTGAGATGCAGGACTATCTTTCCTACTGGCTCCCAATATCTGTTGGGGAAGCCCTTTGGTCATTGTTCGAACACAGGTGAGGACCCAGGAAATGGAAAGAGAAGACACCAGCACAGACTTGCTGCTACACACTCCATGACATGTTAGAAATGAGCTGGCCCGGAATTCACGTACGTTTGCTAACTTGTAGTGTCCCCAGTTTGTAAAATGAGGGAATTGGAAGAACAGTGGGCAGATTTGACTCCATTCCCAGACACGTGTGTGAGGAACAGAGGAAAGGGCTGCTGATAAGTGTGGAGAAGGCCAGGAACCATCGAACAGCAGCAACAACAATCTACTCTTCTCAACATGACAACGCAGATTCAGACAATGCAGATTCAGATGGATTTCTATTAAATGTCAGAATTTGAACCCTACATCTTGGGGATGGGTAAAGCCGTTCTAAACAGCCAAGTAAAAAGAAAAATCCTAAAGGGAAATACTGAGGTTCACAAAAATGTAAAAATTGACACTTGTTAAAAACACCATAAACACTGAAAGGTGTGTGACAAAATTAGAAAATATTATGAATGCAGTTTAAAAAAACTTAGTCTATAAAAACTCATAAAATCAATAAGGAAGCATACCAATCAAAAAACTGACAAAGGTTGTGAATATGTAACTATAGGAAGACATACAAGTAAGTAGCCTATAAACTTATGCACATTATTTAATTGTACTAGTAAGCACAAAGTACTAGTAAATAACACTGATACACCCTGGATTGGTCATCATGTTGAGGAAAATTTATTTCTTCTATTCAGGATCTAAGGAAACATGAATTCTCAGATGCTTGATTACGTAAATTGAGAGATTCTAATGAGATATTGACAATGGCAGTAGAGGGATAAGCGGACAAAAGCATCGTCACACACCATAAACCGGAAAAATCCAAAAATGGACTGATTCATATGATTCTGAGTCAAGGAAGGAAAGGACATAAAAGCTTCCTTGAGGGGTTTTCTTACATCCATGGGGCTGGTGTGAAGGGCGGCTTCGAGATTTGGAAGACAGCATACCATGCTGGGGAGAATTTCTGGAGGTTTAATCCCAAGGGAATATAAAAGATGGGTATTAGAGGATACAGCATAGCATCTAAATCCAAGGTAATGTTTCTTAGTCTGTTAGCTCTGCAGGGTTGCCGCAATCTCTCAAACCGTGTAAGAACATACTTCAGTTTTCTCTGGGCACACCTGAAATTGGTCGCTGAAGCTAAGGATCTGAATACTTCCACAGATAAGCACAGGTGGCAAGATGCGAACCACACAGCCACAGATTAAAGTACATTTTCTGCTTTGCTCGTCATGGTGAGCGAATTCAGATTTTGCTTCTCTGTTATCACTGCAGCTCTTTCTGCGTGGCTCCTGGTTAGTTAACGTCTTCACTAGAGCTAGACCATGCTATAGTCTTTTTAGGCTTTTTTTAAAGGGTTAATTGAATTATATTTAGTAAGATTAAAAGAGTAGTGATACGGACTGATAAACTAGGAAAATGTATTATGTGATCAGTTATAAATATGAATGCATTGGTAACTGGGGTTTGGGTACAGCAATAGGAAACTTTTCTTCATGGTTTGAAAATCACCTGACAATGTGTCCATTAAAAATGAACACATAAATAAATGCAAATTTTTAAAAAGACCCAAAGTTTTGAAAAAGTGCACAAAGGTTTTCGGATTTTTTGTTGTTATTCTTTTTCCTGTAAAATCTCTTTTCTTTTGGGATTTATTTATTCATGTTTATTATCTTAAATTTCCTTTCCCTTCTGTTGATTCTTGAGAAGAAAACTCTGACTGTGAAACTGCACTTCCTTGACACCATCCAACCAAGTTAATGGTCTAGATTTAACCTCACAGCTAGTTCCGCTCTTCATGACATGAGACCACCATCTTCACTGACTTCTTTCCAGTCGTTTTTTTTACTTGAAACCCGACATGCCTTCGCATGTGAGGATGTGTGTCATCTTCACCAGGTGTTGTGCAGTAGCGTCCACAGGGAAGATTCTGGACTCGGTGGAGGGTGGAATCCAGTTTCAACATTTGGTTTCATCGCTTGAGGCAGGCGTCTTAAATGGCCAAAGCCTCCATTTTCTCATCTCCAAAACAGGGCCACAGGATTATTTACCCCACAGAGCTGTGCATGCAATACTCAGCCTACCCTGGAAACTCAGCACATGCCTGGCGAGTATAGCTCTAGGAGCCTGCCTGGTCTAGAGCACCCAAGACACTGCTGTGGCATGGAAAGCAGACTGCCCAATTTTACCAGTGCTCACCTGAAGACCTGTGTAGGAAAACGCAATGATACCATTCAAAATTCTACTTCAAAATCTGGGAGCCATGTCTGTGCAGGTGTGGGATAGTCAGAGCCAAGGGAATGGGAAACTTGGTATAAGGGAAAGAAAAAAAAAGGACTCATCATGTTTGAATACTAAGAGAGTAACTAATCGAATATTTAGTTATTGAATTAGATTCCTTTTTTTTGAATATTTTATCAAGACACCAACCTACTGAGTATTTTCCCCTTTATCCAATATCAGGATATAGGAACCTGTGTGGATCCAGCAATGTGCCAGCCCAGCCCTCAAAGGGCCAGACACATCCCAAAGTCAAGGTCAGCATGACCTCTTGTTTGGAGCCCTCAGATTTCCAATTCAGGACAGTGGTGCCTAGTGCCATAATGTTGTGGCAAAAACTGGATCAATTTGAATTTTGATTTCTCTTGGGAGACAAAAAAATCAGCATATAAAGAGCCTAGCTCTCTGCCCCACCTGGCTGGGAGTCAACAAATCAGTCCCCGAAAACCAATCCACAGATCTTGTCATAATCAAATGAGTTGAACACGTGCATATCTATTTTTGCAGCAAAGTATTTATTTGGTAAATGTGAATGTCTCCCATAGAGCGCATTAACAACAACAACAACACACATATAGATACATGACGTGCCATGCGGAGGAGAGGCTCTCTGAGGCCCTGCCCCAGTCCTGACACTTGAGACCAACACCCGTCACCTTGGGCACGGAAGAGCCTTGCCCTGCCCTGCTGTCTCATGCGGCTCCCTCAAGAACAGGCTGGAAGTGACCTTGTGGTTATCACCTGCTTATGAACAAACGACACCTTGGAAATTCCCATCCTGGGATGTTGAACTTTCTCAGGTAAAGAATTTATTAATGGCTACCAACTTCTTGTCTCTAGTAGTCAAAGTCTTAGAAATAAATGTGCGTGCTGCAATTTAAGTGTGTCTAGACACCACTCACTGGTGTGTTTGGAAATGAATCATGCAATATCTGTGTGCTTTAAAGGGGTGGGTAAGTTATTTTTCTCATGGAAAACAGAAGCGTTGAGGTACCAGGCCATTTGGGTTGGTGTTGGGTGACCCAACCTTTAAACACCTGATTCTTCCCAGGCCATTGGGATGCTTGGCAGACTTTGGGTCTTGTCCTGACCCTTGCTTCCAGGGCCCTATGGCAAGGAGGCCCTGGGGCTGCCTACGTGTGATGGCTGAGGCCACAGCCCATCCACCACCAGGCCCGACATGTGCTCAGAACTGCGTATGGAAGAGCTCTTTCCCCTCTCCCCTGAGTGGGCAAAAAATGGCACAGCTTCAGAGAGACCACCCCATTGGGACTACACTCCACTTGTCACCACCGCAGACTGGAGCGGGGAGGAGCACTTATCCCTACCTCCCCACTTGGTTGAGAATCAGTCTTCTCTTTCACAGTCAGAGGAATGTGGGAGGCATCACAGCTTGTAAGTGTTTAAGGTATACTTGGTGGGCTCTGAGATCCATCCCTATGAACGTGCTCTCTCCATCTCAGGCTGTGGGGTTGCATATCTGAGAACAAGGTCTCTCCATCTCAGTGGGCTTTGGGGATCTGTATCTGTGAACATGGTCTCTCCATCTCCATGGCCTCTGGGGATCTGTGACTGTGAACATGGCTTCTCTATCTCCATGGGTTCTGAGGGTACCTTTCTGTAAACATGGTCTCTCCATCTTGGTGGGCTCTAGGGGTCCCTTCCTGTGAACACACTCTCTCCACCTTTGATTCATAGAACTGAACTTGTGCAGTTAGCTAAGCCTCAGAAGTGGAGTAACTTGCCTAATCTTGGATAACACATGGCAGATTTGGGACATGTGAGCAGATTTGGGGACCCAAGGGCTGAAGGAGAGTACCACCTCTTCCTCTCTGGGATCACCAGGGTCAATGTTAATTGTGTGATCCTTTTCATCTCATCACACACTTTCCCAAAGCCTTCCATAGACCTGACCTAATTAAAAATGCCTTTGGAATCGGCCCTGTGAGCCATCTTCTTGTAACTTAAACACTGGAAGCTGGTCTAAGTCATGTTCTCATAAAATGGGCCTAGTTCTAAGTTCTAAGAGCTGGGATTACACAACTTTCACTTCTGAAATTTTAAAGGGCTTTACTATTTTCCCATGGGGTGGCTGTCTCTAATGTGATGATACTAATCATTAAAAAACAAGAACATTCTGATTCCTTTAAGAAAACAGAAAGAAAGAAAATAACCCTCCACTCTTTTTAAGCGCAAATCAGCGTATGAAATTTTAATTTACAATCAATGAATAAATAGGTGGCTCTTGGGTGAGGAACACTGGTGTGTGGCAGTTTTGTGTCCCAGATGAAGAACAATCCATCCTCTTTGTGAATGTTACATTTTCTATTGTGTTTCTGCTGACAGAGCTCTTCTGCAGAGCTATACACTCTCTGTGAACTCGCCCTGTGAGTTTCACTTCCAGACGGTCCCCCAACAAGGAGACTGCGCCCTTCCACCAGTGGCTGTCACAGGAACGTCCTCTCCAGCTCTGTGCACTCCTCCCTAGACTGTGAGCCTCCGCCTGGCCCTGTGTTGGGGTGTGGGCTGCACGGCACGTCGTCCCAGCTTGAGAGGACCCGAGACAGTCTTGCTTCTTTCCAAGTCCTCCAGACTCCAGGGCACTGCTGTGAGAAAAAGTGAAGTTCATAGAATTCAGTCCCTGACCAGCTTCCTTCACAGATCTGGTGAGGCTACCTGGCAGGATGTGCCTTTGAACAGCCGGTTTTTCTTGAGACTATCAGCAACAGTCTATCCGGCTACTTCTTGCGGAATGAGAAAACAAACTCAAACTCGTAATGTGATTTTTCCTTCCTTCCTCCCTCCCTCCTTCCCTCCATCTCTCACTCTCTCCCTCCCTCCCTCCTTTCTTTTTTTATATCTTTCTTTCCTTCTATCTTCCTTTCTTTTGGAGTCTCATTCTTTTGTCGAGCCTGGAGTGCAGTGGCAAAATCATGGCTCACCACAGCCTCGACCTCCTGGGCTCAGGCAAGCCTCTCTCTTTGTCTCTACAAAAAATAAAAAAATAAAAGTATAGCCAGGCACCGTGGTAGACGTGCACCGGTAGTCCCAGCTACTCAGGAGGCTGAGGTGGAAGGGTCACCTGAGTCCAAGAGAAAGAAGGTATCAAGGCTGTGGTGAGCCACGAGTGTGCCACTGTGCTCCAGTCTGGTCCCATGCCCATCCCATCGCATCTGCTACTGGGGGCATCTCTTTGCTTTTACAGTGTTTGTCCTCTTCATCTATGTTTTAAAATAAATAAATAAATGAATATTAAAATGCCAGATGAATAGTACAAAAATGTCCAAATAGCACTCTATTTTTCTTGAGGAAATCGGTCATCAGTAGCTGCCGTTTCATGTACAAAAACTCACCCTTGACAATAGATATCGAAACCTGGCAAAACTATGAGCCTTTCCCTCCAGGTAAAAGATTTGAAGGACTGGATTATCTTCTTAATAGACCCACACTCAGCACTCCGGGATCTTTTCCTCTCATCAGTAGATAACTATGCACTGTGAATTTTTGTTTTGAAATTAAAACCTTTTTTTTGAATGGGTTATAATCGGCCAATTGCTAGACAATCTTGCGATCAAAATTGCAGGTCTGTATCTGGGAGCTTTAAGACTCTAAGTGTTACAAGTTCTCTCTTCAACAGTGCCTTGTGAAATCCTCCCTTGTCTTGGTGTATGGATGCCTGGCTGCATTCATCTTAGCAAGTGGCCCTGCCATGGTAAAATCCCACTCCCAGCCTCAGCTACAAAACTTCCACTGAAAATGATAAAATAATTATAGAAGCAACAGGAACGCATAATGTGAGAAAATAAAGCATTTTAAAGAAATTATTCAGAAAATATTACAAGCCAATGCTCTGGAAACCTTCCAGGCTTACTAATTGCATCTTAATATGTTGAAGTGTTGTGTAATTGTTCAAAGATGAAAGTCTCCTTATAGTTTAAATTCAATCACAGTGTGATATTTTTCTTTATTTAAATGAAGTAAATGCAGCAATTATCACAACATAAAAAGGATGCTTAGTTTTAATCTAAGGAAGATGTGTTGCCACATGCTTTCAACAATGCTCTCCGACACACTGTTTTCTTTACAAACGATGAATTTTCCCTCTCTTCACCCAAATGAAACAACTTGGATGTATTTAAAGTCGTTTTTTTCATAAACCTAGGGGAACACTTGCTTCTCCTTTGACTTTCAAATGCTTCACCACGTGTACCTCCATGCCTCCATCTTTCCTGTGATCCTGCCACTTTTTAATTGAACTTTGGCCATTTGAGCTCTTTGCCCATGCTCGGAGTGACAGGGCCCTATGGAATGCCAAGGAGGGCGCCCAAGTATCTGTGGCTTGAGCTGGAGGGACCAGCACCGTCTGCTGGCTGCCACGGCCCCTTCCAGCCCCATCCTCAGAGGCTCTGGGCTCTGAAATCAGTGTCTAGGAGCAGAAGAGCTCTAAGTGAAAACAGAACATTCAGGTCATGACTGTTGACTCGCGGCGGCCCCAGCATGGGAAAGCCGACCCGCGCCCTGAGCTGGCAGCCGGGACGTTGGCAACACTGGAGTCCCATGTCACTCTGGGAAAAGCTAAACATTTCCCATTGTGTTTAGAAATGCTAGTGCAGAGACTATTTATGAATGACTAAACACAAAAGCACTTAAGCCTTCAGCTTCCCTGATGGAAAGGGGAAACAAGAGAGGGCCCGAGACACAGGGTGTCTGTCCAGTACCTTGGGAAGTCTCAGGGTTGGTGTCTGCATGGCCCTGCCCTGGAAATCCCTGAAGGGGACTCCTTGCTGGGATCATGGCAGTCACTGCGGCATGGGCTGGCCCATGCCAATGTCTCCATAGGCCACTTCTTTAATGCTCATGCCCTCGAGTACTATGTAAAAGGCTGTAGTCTCCCAGGTCACAGACCAAACAACCGGCAGCTAGAAAGAGAACTGGCTGCTTCAGAGTCACCCTATTACACAGAGGGGGAGCCCAGACTCTCAGGACCTCTCCCCTGAATCTCTGATGGATATGACTTGGGAAGGGAAGAGCCATTTGATCTTTCAAAATCTTTAATCAGTCCCCGTGGGGCCAGTGGACTCACCCAAGCCCCTGGTTCCTGTCCTAGAGGCCTTGAGTTTACAAGTAGAATCAAGGCACAATGGTCTGCTTTCTGGAGGTTTCAAAAAGGAAATCATCAGGCAAAAACCATTAGTCCTAAAAACCCAGAGAGGTCATAAGCTCTATTGGTTTTTTAATTTGGCTTCAATGCCATCGAATTAACACATGTAAATAATTTTCTCTAACTTTACTCAAAAGCTTAACATCTCACGTTAACCCAGCATCCAGTCACAGTGCTATAATACATTCCATCCATAATTTATTTTATACCTAAACATATTTTAATTTTAGTATAAATGGCTATATTATCTGCAACAAGAAGTTTCAACAAAAAGTTGATAATGCAAGGGAGTTCTGCTCTTGTTTTTTTGACTCTTCTGTAGAAATGATCTCAGCCCAGGTGACCCAGGCATGATCCGCTCTGTGCTCTGGTCATGCTAAGACATCCTGGCCAGGCTGGGTTTGTCGCTGTACCATGATCTGGAGGTCTGTGCTTGGCTCAAGAGCAGCCCGAAGTGTCAGCTGGAGCCAACCAGCACCAGCCCATGGGGCCTTGGGAAGTTGCAAGTAAAACTTGGGACTCCCTGCCTGTGTTCTAAGTAGCTACGTCTCTCTCGAGCGGAATTTTTGTTTTTGCTTTCCAGTTTGGGGATGGTCAGACAGAAAAGCAGGATGTAAGTCTCTTTCCTCATGCTGTTTTAATCATTTCTGGCATTCAAAGGGATGGTAGAGTCATTTTGAGGCGTGGTCAATTCTTCTCACCATCTTGGCTTCCCGGCTTCCAAAGAACAGGGTGGAGGATTAGAAAGAGGACCCAGACTCAGCATTTGAGAAGGAAAGCAATGGAGATGACCTACAGATATTGCCTCATTTTTTTTCTGATGGCACAAATAAAGTTCAGAAGTTAAGGGGCACCCACAAGTTCTCATGGTTACATCGCTGCTGATGTGACCCTGGGAAAAACAGAGTTCTTCCGTGACCACAGGAAACCTCATGGGGAAAGCTGGCCAGTTGTCTAAGTGGGGAGTGGGAATTTGGAGGTCGGGTACCTACTGTGACCCCAGCTTCCAGGAGAAGAGGTGTGTGCAACATTGCAGGGAGAACCAAAGACAGCAGTGAAGGAGGAGCAGGAACTGGAAGACAGGCACGGGGTGACCACGCTTGCACCATATGTGCGCCATATTGGATTTTCAAGATTACACTGTATTACGAAGAGTCAAGTTTAGTTCTCACATTTTAAACAAAGCAAAGCAATATTTATGCTAACTGAATTAAACCTAGACTGAGGAATGTATTTAAGCCACACGTTCCATGTATATCGCAATGAATATTTGTAAACCCTAAGAGTTAGTGGGGCTTTTGTGATGCCCAGCACTTAGCCTACACTTTCACCTTGTACACAACCCCCCTATTAGTAAAAGAGCAACTGTTTTATTTGCAACAACTGCTGTTTCCCCCAGAAAGGTAAGCTTTCATTGCTCCTGGTTTTGGGGCTGCAGGGTGCAGACGGTGGGTTGTCCTCAAACCTGGCTCCCCCCGGGGCTGTTTCCTCCTCTGGCCCTTGTCAGACCCGAGATAACCCTTGGTGGTCCCTTCATGGCGGTGCCCTATAATTCAGGTAAATTAATGTTGTGCGGGAGAAGTTTTCACAGACTCCTCATTCATTATTGAATAATTTTTCATAATAAGAGCACTTCCTAAGTCAAACAAAGCCCAAGTACAGCTCAGGGAACTGCTGTGTTGAGTGCATCAGGGTTTATTTTTCTGCTGAAAAAAATAAACGATTACTTTGACTAATAACTCCGTTGGAATGCGGGTCAGGAGTGCCGTTCAGCACGCCTTGCCAAAAGCAACGGACACCGTGGTCCTCTTCAGACACAGACATTGGATCTCAGGGTCACAAGGATAGGTTTTGAGGCCTGGCATGTGTCACAAGTGAAACTCTTCTACATACGCAGAGGGGTAGAAAACCACTCGGATTTCTTTTGGTCTGGAAAGCACACAAACAATTGCAAAGGTTTGTTATTAAAATACTTCATTCTTAAAAGAAAATTGTTTATATTGATGCTTAAACTTAGCTCTTTAATATTTTAACCTGGTTTTAAAAAGTGCAATGCAGATATAATGGCGTATTGGCTGACAGGGATTTGACACTGTTCATGCTGTCATCCTGCCTGAAAAAGAGAGTCTGCTCTACAGGGTGCTTTTCAGATGGAGGAAAGGGAATCAGACAAAGCTCCTTCCTGAAGCTTCTCCAGTCTTCTTGCCAAAGGTTAGAGGTGGTAATACTGCTCCCTACCGAAAGTCTACACTTACTATCTTTTCTACTCGTTTGCATTTTGGTTTCTAGAAGAATCCTTCCTGAGTGACTAAAAATGGGATTTAATGCAAGGAGTCTTAGTGGGGTGCCCTGATTTCTGGGTTAGCCTTCTCTCTTTAAAGTAAAATGTCCAGTTGGCTGTGCTAGGTTCTCTTCTGTCACCCAATCACACTGGTATTCTCTCATTATACTTGGTTTTATTCATAAACATCACATTTTGAAGTTCCCAGGGCAGCTGTTGACCAACTGACCACTTTTTGTGTTTTGAAAATGTGTAGAACTTGCTATATTCATCCTCCACTTAATATCATCTGAGAAATGTTTTATTAATTATGAAAGTCTAGGCATCAGCACATGTGCTAGTAAATTATGCTCATAATTTACTTTCTTTTTTTTCTATCTTTTTTGAATTGTAGTCTTACTTCATTGCCCAGGTTGGAGTGCAGTGGCACACTCACGGCCACCCCGATATCGACCTGCTGGCCTCTGGTGATCTGTTAACCTCAGCCTTCCAGGTAGTCACAACTAAAGGTGCGCGCTACCATGCGTGGCTAATTTTTTTGGATTTATTGTAGAGATGAGATGTCTTGCCAAGTTGCCAAGCTGATTTTGAACCCGTGGGCTCAGGCAATCCACTCGCCTCAGTCGCCCAAAGTACTGGGATTACAGGCTGAGCCACCATCCTGGCCCATAATTTACTTTCACTTCTATTAATATGTTTGTGTTTATGGAGTCTTTGTACGGTTTTTGCAAACAACATCCATTTTTGAGATGACTGAGATTGTTTGGATGAATCCCTTGAGATACCAGGGTGGGACTATGTGAATACTCTACAAAATGTCTTTTTCTCATTCAGTTCCTTGTGGTAAAAGGAACCAGTGCCACCGTTGGTGTGGAATGAAGATCAGTTACTAGCCATTATCACTCCTGACGTTTGTTTTTATCTCTTCATTTTATTTGAAAATTAATAAGCCAGGGATTTAGCATATAATGATGCAGCAAGGTGGACGTGTACCCCAGTAACCTTCATTTCTGACTTTTCAGCGGGTCGACACCACCTGTCACAACCAGCAGCCGATGCTTAGTCATTATCCAACACCAACCTCACACCCACCATGAGCACTTTTGTGAAATCCAGAACAAAGCAAGACATCTGTGAGGAGAAAGCCCATGTGGAGGACAGCACAAGGTTCTCTCACCCAGAGTTAAAGGACTCCAGGATGTTCTGGGCGCCCTCTCTCTACCTCAAGCCCCAATATTCCTGGGCACTTGCTGTGGGTGCACCCTGATGCATCTTGGGGAACCCCTAGACTCCTTATACTTCCAGAGGTCACTGGGCTTTCTAGTTACTGTCCGAGTCTTTTCCATCAGCTGGCCAGATGCAGGGACGGGAAAGTAAGAGGGGAATTTCTCTCTTTGTGTTTCTTCCCTATGAGAGGAGGCCAGCGTGATGCTTACAGGTGGGTCTCCAGATTTTCTTGACACAGGTCAGTAAGATGCCAATTCCCTAAAATATGATATGCCAGAAAAACTCAGGTGGAAAAATTCATTTCCAGTAACTCATGGCAATGGCTGGTGTGGTTGTGGCAAACAGCAATGATGCAATTCATGGCCATGGACAAGCATGCCACCGTCTTGAGTCTTTGCTGCTACAGAAACAGGCAAATTCCAGGACTGGCTGTTCATGCGACACGTTTATGTCTTCTCTCTTGGAATTCACGGAAACCTTCTTTGTAACAACATCATAATCCTCAAAAATGCCTCTGACAGAGGCTGAGCAATGCATACTTAATTGGAAAGAAATTATTGATTTTTTTCACGACCATAAGTGTAGATAGGAAAGTTGGAAGGCTGATACAGCCTTGGCAATCCATAAGATGAGAGCAGTCTTGTGTCAGTAACAGATCAGAAGCTGCGATCATCCCCACGGTCCCAGACCCAACTGTTCATGCTGTTACAACATGCAAGATTTGACGAATGGGTGTGACTGCTTTTCAATCAAACTGTATTTACACACACCAAAATTTAGTTTCGCAGCGTGCTCCTGTGTCATTAGGTATTATTATTCTTTTGATCTTTTTTAACTTATTTAAAAATATAAACACACTTTTTAAACTTGTGGTCTATGCAAAAACAAAGTAGGCTAGATTTTTGATTTAATTGGGGTGAAATTTATGTAAAAACAAAATTACCTATTTTAAAGTATATGATTCAGTGTACACACACAGTGTTGTGCAAACATCATCTCCATATGAGAGGGGAACCCCCAAAATCTGGAATTCTTACATGTTTAAACTTCAGTCACCTTCAAAGTTCTCTTCGTCTGATGCAATACACCTATTGAGATGCTTTTTCCACTACTCAAAATAGTTTTTGAACTCATCAATTTTGATGCCTTTTAGTGCTTCTGCCATTTTTTGTGTCACCTCTTCCACATTGGCAAAACGTCTCCCTTTGAGGATTTTTTTCATCCAAGGAAACAAAAAAATGTTACTAGGGGCAAGGTCAGGTGAATAGAGGTGTGGGTGTGGGGGTCATGCCTTTTTTGGTCCAAAACTGCTGAACACTCAGTGTGGTGTGGGCAGGTGCATTGTCATGGTTGAAGAACCAGTCACCTGTTTGCCACAACTTGGGATGTTTTTCCACAAACCTTGATGCACGGCAATGCTAGCTGATATACTGAATCTGATAGGTTCCTAGAATATGTTTTTTTTTTTTTTATCAGAGGAAACCTGTACTGCAAGGAACACACCCTCCAAAAGATAATTCCAGTTTTGGGGTCCAAACCTTTATTATTGCCCCTTAAGGAGACCATGTGTACATTGAGCATTCTGTCCTCGTCTCTCCCTCACTCTTCTATGCTTTTCAGTGAAATGCTGTTCATGTGATTCATATGTAATTAAAAATAAATTGTATTGAATCTGATGATGAATATGCGCAGGTTCATTATGCCAACAACTTTATGTTTAACTTTTTAATAAGAAAAATGTTTTAAATGAAACATTGTTAAAATAAAAAAAATTAACAAACGAAATAATTTCTGCATAAAGAACTGGTTGCAGAGTCTTTTAAAGATTGTCCTTTGCAAATAGTTTCACCTAAAAGCCACCATTGAAAATCCCAGCACAAAACCAGCCTGGTTGTGTGCACAGGTGTCTTGCTGTTCCAGCCACATGTTTGCACCTACACGCCAGGCAGCCACCCTGTAAGGACAGGACAGGAGAGCTCATGGTGAAGTCAATGAGTTTCGTGGAGACCTCAGGCCATGATTTCCAAAGACTTTGATCAAATTCATTTTCCCGATTTTAAGAGTTAGTGATGCATGTCTCCATGAAGCTGTGTTAAAACCTATGGGATCAGAGGAAGCTCTCTAAGGAATTTTGGTGACAAGATTTCATGCAGTTACAAGAGCTAGTCAAAGGAGATAGCTTTGACTAGATCGAGGGCAAACACTCGTTTGATGGGACTCAATGTTTTCTCAGTTTATAAAAACTCTTTCTTGGAAATTGTGTTGGTTTTGGAGCTTATCTTTCACAAACAAAGATATTCATGTTTATCCCCTTCATTATAATATGGATACTTTAATTCTTTGTGCCGCTAATTTATTTATTTTTCTATTCCACGGGCTCAATCAAAATCACTTCTTCTGGACACAGAAAGATTAGCTGATTTCAGGTGTGTGCTACTAAAAAAAATGATACTCATGGCAAAAAGATGAAGTAAAGGGCACTATAGACACTGTTCATATTCCCAGGATTTCGGACAAGCCAATGGAGATGTGGTGAGAATGTCTAACTACCACGACCCCTGGATAGTGGTAGACCCAGGGCGATGCCACATTGTCGTAGAGGAGAGGTGGGGGAAATAGGCGACCTACCCAGAAAGGAGACAGATGATCATCAAATGCTAATGTGCCGTGACAAGTAGCGTGAAGGGAAGTTTATGACGGTACAAGCACTTCATCCTGTGACCGTGACTGTGGTGCGGAAGCTGAAATCAGGAGAGGTTTTTGGAGGAAGTGGCCACAGGGCTGAGAGCTACGATGGGGCTGAGAGCTGAGAAAGAGACACTTCTGGAAGAAATGGAGAATGCAGACGGACAAAGAGCAGAGACTGGGGGGGGGGGGGGGAGTAGGGAGCCAAGCAAGATGCTGTGGACGTAGGGGAATGATTGGCCTCATCATTCCGTAGCTCATCTATTCGGTATCACCCACCTTCCTTCTTATACTTCCACATTGAAACTGAGATGGTGCCTTAGAGTCTAAGAAATTTGGAGCATTCATGATTAATAGTTTTATATATATTAGAGACAGAGTCTCACTCTTGCTCCCAGGCGGGAGTTCAATGGTGAAATCCCAGTTCACTGCGGTCTCCAACTCCCGAGCTCAAGCGATCTTCCCACTTCAGCATCCCAAGAAGCTGGGACTATAGGTGCATGCCATTATGTCTGCCTGTTCTTTTTTTCTTTTACTGTCTGTAGAGAAGGGGTCTTGCTAGATTGCGCAGGCTGGTCTTAGTCTCCGGGACTCAAGTGATCCTCCCACCTTGGCTTCCCAAAGTGCTAGGATTACAGGTGTGAGCCACCATGCCCAGCCATTATATGTCCATAGTTAATAGTCATATAGCATGTTGAGGAGTTGGGGAGATAACTTTGGGATCTTGTGATTAGCAAGGAAATCTTAGAAGCAGTTGAACTTGAGAAGGATTTTGAAGAAACAAAATAGGTCAAGTGTCTTAGAAACGTCTGCTGAGCTGGGCTCAGTGGCTCAGCCTGTAATCCCGTGCTGTTAGGAGGCTGAGGTGAGTAGATTGCCTGAGCCCACGGGTTCGAGACCTGCCTGGGCAGTGAGACTGCATCTCTATAATAAATAATAATAAAAAAAATCAGCCGGGCGTGGTAACGCATGCCTGTAATTCTGGCGACTTGGAAAGCTGAAGCAGAAGGATCGCTGGAGCTCAGCAGGTTGACCAGAGGCCAGGAGAGGCCAGTGCACTCCAGTCTGGGTGACAGAGTGAGACTCCAACTCAAAAAAAAAAAAAAAAGAAACATCTGCTATGATGATATCAAACAGTATTGTCACAGTTGATAATTTTGTATTTTTCAAAATTATTGATTAATGTTAAGTCATTTGCAATGTTGAGAGACTAAGACTTTCAGGGATGTGGAAAACCAAAACAGAATGTAATGATCCCTGGAAAGCTGCACTGTAACTTGACATTGTATGAGTATTGCCTTCTGCTGTATTTCAGCAAATTGCTCATGTTCCAGGGCACTCCGGGTGTTTACACATGAGTTGTTTCACATTTTTGATGCACAATCACTAACTCGCGATTTTATTCGCTTCTTGACACTACCAAAGATAATCATTTGCTCTAGAGAGATGCTCCCCTGCAAAATGGCATAAGGCCACTGATCCCTCTAAATCCCATTCTGCTCCCACATCAGGCTAATAAACAGAGTGAAAATTAAACCACAGCAGAGTTAACATACAACTGTCCAATCTTGCTCAGACTTACAAATTTTACCATACATTTAAAGAGCAAAGAGAAAACTTAGCAAAATTAAGATTTATTTTCATCTTTGATGGTCATGTCTCCTACAGCAGAAACAGTTTCTTATATTTCAAATTTTCGCTTTTTTCTTTTTTAAATGCAAACTATTCCCCAGAAAGCCTTTTCACAACTCGATTAATTTGATTTCTGGTCAGCACTCACTCAAAGAACAGTAACGCCTTAGTTTTTGTAAAGAATCATCATCACAAGTTGCATCAGAAAAGACCTGTCCCTGGTAGAGATTTCCATTTTTCACAGATATTAAGTACCAGGAAGAGCCCTTGGGGTTTTCCAGCTCAGCTTTTACCTGAGGAATGTCACTAAGAATGCTAGTTCCCTGGAGGTTTTCTGGGACATGCATGCGTAGGTGAATGGGCTAAACACAGGACACTGGTGTCGGGTGGCTCCGACAATATCCCATGCTGCACTGCTGGGGACCTTCTCCAGAGTCATCTCCCAGTTTCTTGCCCCCGAATGACCTCCCCAGCCCACTGGGAAGCTCACCCCCACGAACCTCAGTGTCATGCCTACAATGAGTGTTAATCCCAGAACCCAAACCTCCTTAATCTTTCTAAAATCCTCTTTTAGTTACACGGAGACAATCCACTTTCTTCTTCTTCAAGGCGGCTTACAACCAGTCAGTTGATCCATTCATTCTGAGATCTTGAGGAGTTTCTTTTGTCAATTCTCAACATTCGCTTGCTCTTGGCACCATGTATCTTCTGCATTTGCAAAACAAAGTTCCAAGGCTCTCACGGAATAAATCAGAAAGGATTGATCCAAGGGTTTCCTTAACATCCCATGAAACACAAAGTGTTTTTTTCTAACTTTTTAAAAAGGCAGTTTTGAGAAAGGGTCTGAGATGCCCTAAACATCCTAAACCAGATGAATGTGCCTACCGCGTTTCCCCTTATGCTTTGATTGGATAGAGGTCATGCCATGGGTCTTTTTTCCTCTTTTTCTCTGTTCTTCTGTCGTGTAGATTTGTGTCAACATGGTAGAAACACTAGTGCTTCCGGAATTAGAAGGCTGGAGCATTTTGGTTGCTCAGTGAAGCCCAGGAGCCCTGCCCTGGCACCTGAGTTTTGTGAGTTGGGACGTAAGTTTACTCTTTCCCACAAACCTTGTCTCCAATCCCTCAGCAGCTTATCCTCCATGCTGCTTACGTTCCAGTGTCCCTCCATGGGAGATAAACTTCAACAGCACCCCTCAGTGCCAGATATATAGTCATGGTCTATAGAAATGGAAATGGGACCTAATGTTCTGGGCATTCCTCATGTCCCCCATCTATGGAGCCCACGTTTCCCCAGGACTCACCAGTTGGGGCACGGAAAGGGTCACTTTTCTACCACAGTCTTCCTTGCCCTCCCTGCCAGTGTGGGGATCCCTGCTCCCTTTCCGTGTCTTTCTTTGGGCTCCTCCTCTCTTCCAATGAGTCCTCCCACTTCCTCCCCTCCAGCCCCTGGCTGCTGTCCTCTGCCGTTGACTGTGGCTGAGATCTCTTCCTTCCTGCCATCATCCCTGCACATCCACCCTGACTCCACTGATGCCTGTGCCATGATGGGGTCTCTGCATGCCCTCAAAGCCACAGTCCTCATGCATCCAGGTGGCCTTGTAGTAGCTCTAGAGGTGGGTATCAGGGTCCCTTCCTCTTCTGTGCCAAACACTGTCACCGGGACTGGCATCAGGTCAGGTTGCTTTTTTTCTCTTCTGTCTTTGCCCACAGCTCTCCTGGCCAGAAGATGTTTGCAGTAATGCACACAGGGCAAGAAGCTGGGACAGTATGCCCTCCTTTCAGGTTGACTTGCTGACCCCTGGTGGCTACCTTTTTTTCCAGGAGGCTCCTCCGGGCTTTGTGCAATAGAAATTCTGATGGATCTATGACCACGATGCGCCCAGCCCACTGGGGTATCAAAGTCCCATCCCAGGGTTCTGCAGAAGCACACAGGAGGCTTTATGCTATAGAAGGATGGGAGAGTAGAATCGAGCACAGAGTGCGTGAAAGGGACGACCGCCGATGACAGAATGACGCAGGTGGTGGACTACCTGGTGCTGTAGAGCTGACAGGTCCAGCAGGCCTAATTTCCCATGTATCTAACAGGGCATCTGAATGAGAATGAGGGCAGAATCCAGATGATGGGATAGGTGGACACACTTGCAATGGTTTTACTTTGACATGGAGCCAGGAGAAGAGAGACGAGTGCAGGAGGAAGAGGCTGCATTCTGGGGGCAGCCACAAATACAGGCAAATGGTTGTGAAAAAGATGAAATGTCAGAAGCGATGTGCCTCAAACACACAGGACACAATGTGGTCAGGTGAGAATATTGGCTTTAGAATATGCTGGTGTTGACATGTAATACTCAGGTCAAAGAGAGGGCCCTGTGTTCCTGATGTGATGCTAAATAAACATCCTAAAGAGGTGTTATTTTTGCTTTGGGGTCCTTTGGGTATGTCTCAGGATGGCCCAGGAAAGGTCCTTTGAACCTGGTGTTCTTGGCCTTGGCCCCCAGCCTCCCCGGGGGAAGCCTCCCTGGGCACAGATGGGTCTGACCTGCAGCAGGGACTTGTTAAAAAAATGCCATCTCACTGTCCTTGTGAAAAATTCCATGCACTTAAAATGGCATACCCTTTCTGGCCCTTGTAAAATAAATGTTTTTTTACAAAGATAAAGATGGTTACAAGCACATGGGTTCTTTTGTGGAGATCAGCCTCACAACAGATGGTGAGCATTTTCACGGCATCCAGGCTCGCCTGCTCCAGGAGAACCCACTCGCTTTGCTAGGAGAACTTTCCTCGCCAGAAGCAGAAAGGCTAACGGGCCCTGGGCAGCCGGCAGGTAGGAAGGTTGGGTTTACTGATGCAAGCTTAAATCTCCTGCACATGAGATTCTCCAGGCATGTAAGACATCCTCAGCTTAAGACCGTGGTGTGGCCCTCTAGTTTTTGAAATGACTGGAAGTAACACCAACAGCAGGCGATGCCTGGACACAAACTGCTCTCTGGAGACTTTCAGCAGCGACTTCCAGAAGTGTGAATGGTGAACCAGAGTAAACAACTCATTCTACACTGTGGCCCAGTGTGCATGTCAGAAAGTGCAGAACTCAGAACTCCATGACGCAATACCTACACTGGCTAAATACACCATTGTTTTTATTTGGATTCATTTTAACAAAAAGCTGTCAATTCAAAAAATATGTTAACAAGTGACGCCACACAACTTGAAAAACTCAGACTCATTGCTCAACTCTGCAGAAATTTTAGAGTTAAACCAGAAAAATGTTTAAGAAACAAAACCCTTCCAAAGGAAGCCTGGCTTAAAGTCCCATGTGAGATAACTGATAGATTTGATTGGTGGTGTGCTGGTCTCGGGGATTAATTTTGTTTTTATTGAGATATAATTCATACGCCATAAAGCTTACTATTTTAAGTTGTACAATCCAGTGGATTTTTACTGCATTCACAAAGTTGTGCAACCACGTCCCGTGTCTAATTCCAGAATGTTTTCATCACACCCCAAAGAAACTTTGCACCCATTTAATTTTACAGAGTGTTCAGTGGCTGAGATCATGTAGGTGACCACAAAATTCATGGAGAATTTTTGGGAATTTTAATGTAGAATCTGAAGGAGTTCAAGTTAATAGGAAAATCTTGGATTCTAATTGCCTTTAAAATTGAACAGAAAGCTAACTGAGTTTTATGGTGTAAATATTTAACGTTGTAAAGCAGATTGTTTTCACTTCTGATATCTATGCTCACACAAATGTTCAGTAGCATTTAGAGGCATTGCATATGCCTCCAAGCATGTAATCTCTTGGAGGCCACTAGATTCAAACATCAGCAGAAATATTATCTTGGCAAATACTAAGTGTGTAAGAAATGCCATTAAAAGCTAGGAAAACAAGATGCTCATTGACCAGTAACAATTATAGATTATCTCTCCGTGCAGCTCGGAGAATGCGTCTTCTCTGCCTTCTTTCCCTGAGCTACCAAGAGAATTAATTTAATTCAAGTTTTGTCTCATAATTTCAAGTCAGACCACCCTCTGGGCATCAATCCCAGGCTAGCTTTATCAACGGCAACAAAACTCTGACAGTTTGAAGCTTGCATCTAAAAACACACAGCGAGCGAAGCTTTCAAAAAGAGCGAGACATTGACTTTCAAAACAGCTCTGTCTATTGCCTGCAATCTTGATAAGAGAACTTCGCAATGAAGCATTTGCTGGGTGGGGGACTGATAGCAAGGCTGTCTTTTCTGGGGATGATTGTGGCATCTCCAGTTAACATCAACTCGCTCTTGTCTGAGACAAAAGTGTGAATAAAAGGCAAAAGTGCATCCATGCTGACCCAGGAACATTTTTGCTTCCTCTCTTTAAGTGAGAGAAAGTTGTCGGGGTTCACTGTTGGAATGCCTGGGGCTCAACTGCTGGGTTGGATGTCTTTCTGGTGCTGCTGTCGTCGACAGCTGACCTTGTTACCTCGGGCTTCCATGGTTTTTCCAGGGCTCAGGACTAAATCATACTTTAGTCAGACGGCGAGGTTAGGGTCAGCCTGGCAGGGCCAGGTGGCCGTGGTGAGCAAGGCTGTGGCTGTCTGCTGTTCATTACCTCTGAAGATTCAGCGGTAAAGTTTCCTAATTGAGGAATTTCCCTCCATTTGGAGAGAATTTACACACATACCGGGAATGGCTTTGGGGAACGATTTCACTGCCAGGGAGTGGATTTAAACAACAAAAAGTCAGATCATTGCGCTCCCTTCTGACTGCTCACTGCTGCCTGGTTACAGGACCACATGAAGGCTCAGAGCTATCAAATGAAGAAAAATTGGCCTTGCCCTTACAACTTCATTGGCTCTGCCCTCGCCCCTGCATGGAAGTTTTCATAAGAGGCTTGGCAAGTGGTTGCAACATAGCTGTGGCGTCTGGCAGGACGGAGTGCGCACCGCCCACAACCGCTGTTTCCATCTCATTCTTCAGCTGCGGGTCCCTTCCAGGACGAGTCCCAAACAGAGCTCTGGCCTGGAATGAGGACAAACGCCACCAGAAGCAAGTTTTGTAAACTTGGGCTGCAAGGCTTACCCGATGAAATGCATCAGCTCTTACCCTCTGAACACCATTTTTCAAGGCAAACACTCTGGGCTTTCAAAGAACAGATTGCAAACACGAGCTCCCCCAGAGCTAGCTACGGAGAGCATTTGTGTTTACCCCACTGTGCTCTGGGTGATTTAGGAAGTCAGGGGAAGTCAGTCAACACACATTTGCAGCGTGGCCCTGCACCATATTCCTCTCCTCTCTGGACACAGCCGTGGCTTGTTGCTGGAGGACCGAGGTGTGCCATCTGTGAAGCCCTTTTCCAGGAAGATTTGGGGGAACAGGGAAGAGCCCCCTTTTCTGCATACCAGCTACTCAGAACTGACATGAATTCCCGAAGCCTCAAATGCTGTGCACCGATTAAAAATGCTGCCAAAGTTACAGCAGTGACCTTAAGGCAAGTCTGTACAGGAGAAACGCTTACTGCCGAGATGGGCCATTCTTAAAATAAGTGAGCATTACTCAGAAAAACAAAATTTGGGAATACTGAAAATGTGATCGGTTGGTATTTACTGATACAAACTAAGACAATCTATGAAAAATGCAGAGCTGAGTTTTTTTTTTAATCACCAATATGTAATAAGAACAGGAGATTAGACACTAAGTTATAGTATTTCTATCTTGCTGTCCACGTGGGATAGGGTCAATACAAACCAAGTAATTTTTAACCAAAAGGAAGTTTTTTTATGCATGGAAATAAGAATACAAAATTAGAATTGAGTTTGAGTCTTTTTTCTGGTGTTGGTAGTATGGGTGCTGGGTTTCACCTTATCATTAGTGAAACATGAAGTAATGTTAATTATTTTGCAATGTTATTGTAGAAATAAACAGAGAGACTCCCACAAACGTTTATAAGTAAAGCACCCAGTAAATGAGATGCAATTATATCTTTCGAATTTGCTCCAATTCTTTGGAATATCACCACGATTATCTTTAGTTCAAAGGCCAACAAAGATATATTTATCAGAAATTGTAGCCTCTGATTAAAAATATATTTAAAGCAGGGCTGGGTGCAGTGTCTCAGGCCAAGCTGAAACACTCACCAGGGACCGGGAGCCTGAGATCAACCTGGGCAACATAGTGAGACCCTATCTCTAAAAAGAAAAAATAAAGTAGCCTTAGTGGCATAAGCCTGTAGTTCCGCCTACTTGGGAGGCTGAGGTGAGACGATTGCTAAACCTAGGAGGTCAAGGTTGTAGTGAGCCACTGTCCACTAGTCTGAGTAACAAAATGAGACCACATCTCTATTATATGTGTGTATGCATGTGTGTGTATGGGTAAGCCACACACATATAGACAGAGGGAGAGACAGAAAGGAGAGAGAAAGGAGGGGAGAGAGAGGGAGAGAGAGAAAGGAGGGGAGAAAGAGGGAGAGAGAGAGAGAGAGAGAGAGAGAGAGAGAGAGAGAGAGAGAGAGAGAGAGAGAGAGAGAGAGAGAGAGGAGGGAGGGAGAGGAGAGACAGAGGGAGAGAGAGAGAAAGAGAAAGAGAGAGGAGAGAGAGGGAGAAAGAGAAAGGATAGAGTGGAAGGGAACAGAGAGGGAGAAAGAGAGGAGAGGAAGAGAGGATGGAGAGAGAGGGAGAAGGCGGGGAGGATCCATCTTTACTTCCTGGGAGAAGCCATCCCTGTCTAGCGTTTCGGAAGGCATGGTGCCTATTGAATCTCGGGATTCCCACATTTAGGGAACTACAAAAAACGAGAACCTTGTTGCTTTTGCACTGTCTCCGGCCCCGACAGGCCACCTTGCAGGCAGTTGAGGACTCCAGGGCCTCCTGCTTCCAGCTCCAGGCAGCCGGGTGTGGGGTTCAGGTTGGGGAATTGCTGCTGTGGATTCTGGAGGTGGGGAGATGAGCAAACAGAGATTCACAATCGGCTCTCGCCAGGCTCCCGGATGGAAGGAGCGGCCACGCAGGAGAGAGCAATGAGCTGAGTCTCCCCTGGTACGAAAACGCCTGCTGGGTGGGTGGAGGTCGAACCACCATGCTCACAAGGGCATTTGGAGGCTGCTTCGTGTGATGGTGCTGCATGCTCGTGGCCGGCCTTGTGTCCCGCTCATTTGGGCAGCCTTTTCTGAAAAGTTAGGGCTGCGGTTCTTTCAACAGATCAGTTGTGGAAAGGAACTGTGAGCCACCCCCATCACATCCTGCAGAGTTTGCCCAGGCTGCTCGGGAGAGACTGGTCGCCTGCACGGCCCTTGTCTGCACTTTGGTGAAACCACAGCGCCTGGAGACAACCATAGGGGGCACGTGTAGACCTACCCACTGTGGCAGATGACATGGCGTTGTCCTCCCTGGGACGACTGTTACACCCTTCAGCTGCAGCTAGGGCCCAGGTTGAGTTGACAGAGGATGGACAGCCCCATCGAGGCAGGGAGTATGTTTCCTGCTGCAGAAAGAGACAGCCTTGGATTCACGGGTCTTGCCTGAGCTTGGCTGTGCCTTCTGTCACCAAAGTCAGGATTCCCTTTTACCCTGAAAACTCATCTTTCCGAGAAGCTGAGAATATTCTTAGCTAAGCACTGGCATAATTTTACAATTCTGGGATTAAAGAATAGATCGGATGAAGCAAGAGAGACTCTGGAAAGAAAACATTGATGTGACTGTGCGAATTCTCTCTCGAATGGCCACAGGGAGTTGAGGTCGTTGGCTGCTGGTTCCGTGGAGGCAAGGACACCAGTCCGCTGGGACTCCTATGACTGGTGACTAAAATGCTCATGAGGCCGGAAGGCACACTTGCAATGTGGAGTTACCCTTTCAGTTCAGGCTCAGGGTTAAAAATTTTAAAAAAAAGAAGAAGAAAGCAATTATTACATGAGAATTAATGTTTTGGCAAAATAAAAACCTCAAAAATACTAAAATGACAGCATTCATTTCAGCCAGATGCTGGAGAGTCCTTCTTCGGAAGTGGGTGCTTGTGCCACATGGGGGTACACATAGATGCTTGGTGGCACTTTATGGCGGGGAGCGAGTGCACCAGCCTTGCATACAGGGCACTATGGGGTAATGCTGTTGGTGCCACGAGGATCCCAGGCTGAGTCTGCAGCGGCATCACGGGACAGATGGAACTTAAAGTTGGCGCTGGGCTCTGGTTGCTGTTTCTTTTGATGAAGAGCCTCGAGGATGGCTTCCACAGAACTTCCACAGGTAACTTTCTGGGTTTCTAAAACGCATACAATTTGGGGCTGGCATTGCGCCAAAGCATGAGAACTACTTAGGTATGCCTCTTACTCGCCAGCTTTTGGGGACCAGACAAAGTGCAGGCTTATTGGTAACACTTTCTTTCTAAGTAATGTATTTGTGCACCCTTGGTTCCAGTGTTGTTTCTGAGACCATTTTTCCTTGAATCCAAGAAAGAGAAATGTCACCGGGAAGGTAGCAGGAAGTGGAGGCGGCTGGGTCGGAGATGCGGCGTCCAGCTAGCGGGTGTTTCCTGGAGGCTAGATTAGGGATCAGGAGTAGATCTGGGATCTGGAGAGAAAAAAAGGGAAGACTCTTTTTCATGACAGTTGCAACCTTCTTGAACTAAGCCCACCCCATGGCACTTAAGAACCTGCAGTCTGAATCTATCAGAAGCGAATTTAAAGGTCCAATTCTGATACTCACAAGCTTGGTGACCTGAGCAAGTTACTGACTTTTTCTGAGCTTCCGGTTACGTCTCGATCATTTCATAATAATCCTGACTTCACAGGGTTGTTGGGTGAGTTAAAGAGGAAACCATCAAATGCATAGCAGAGTGACTGGGGGTAGTGCCCAGGTGTAGGGGGTGCCATGTACACGTGTGTGTGTGTGTGTGTGTGTGTGTGTGTGTGTCTGCATGTGCACATAAATTTACCAAATATTACCAATAGGGTAAATATCCAACATTCCAGAAACTTTTCTTTACCACAGCTCTCATTGCCTATTTTGTAGACCTGTCCCTCACAGGGGAATGCTCTTGTGACAAGAGTTTAGTCCTCACTATTGAATTAAAGAAACGCTGTTAGCATAATTCAAACACTTCTGATCAACCTGCTTTCTGACCATGATCTGCTCTCTGTACACTCTCATAAAGATCAAGGGAAAGGAACAGGGTGGCACTTGTCTGAGGTGGCTTTTGCTCCAACATGTGTCAATGAAAATATCATTTTTGGTCTTGCCTGGGGTTAAAATCTGGAGCTCAACAGTATAAAGTTCTGCTTGAGTCAGACGCATCCTTAGGGCAGCCCTCTGCCTTCACCTCATTTTCTTAAACAGAGCACTCATGTGTTTAAAAAATTATAAGGCACAAAAAGACAAATTTTGCAACTTCTTACAGCTGGGGGCTCAAAAAGTTGATCTCATGGAGGTAGAGAGTAGAATGATAGTTACCAGAGGCTGGGAGGGTTTGTGTGTGGCAGGGGCGGGTGGGCAAAACGAGAGTTTGGTGAATGGATACACACATAGAAGAAAGAAAATGGGATGACTGAGATCTAATGTTCAGTAGCACAGTAGATTGACTATGGTTAACAACAGTGTATTGTGTAGGCCTGGTGCAGTGATTCATGCCTGTCATTCCAAAACTCTGAGAGGCCAAGGTGGGAGGATCACTTGAGTCAGGAGTTTGAGACCAGCCTGGGCAACATAGCAAGACCTGGTATCAAAAAATTAAATAAGTGTGGTAGTGCATGCTGGTTGTCCCAGCTACTTGGAAGGCTGAGGTGGAAGAATTGCCTGAACCCAGGAGGTTGAGGCTATGATGAGCTGTGATTATGCCACTGCACTCCATCCTGGTAACAGAGTAAGATTCTAACTTAAACACACACACACAATAATATAATATATAATATATATAGCATATTTCAAAATAACTAGTAGAGAGGATTTGAAATGTTCCCAACATAAGCAAATGATCAATATCTGAAGTGCTAGATACACAACAAATCTGATGTGTCATCACACATTCTATGCATGTATTAAAATATCACACATACTCCATAAATAGTTAGTGATATTATTTACCAATCAACTCATTTTTAACATCCATTTGGAAATAGGTGAGTGATGTCTGCTCTAGTATTGAACTGTCATGTCCCAGAGGATAGGTGTGTTGTTGGGAAAGGTGGGGGAAGGGTAGCTATGACTGATTCCGGCTGAGGGGAGGGCTGGCCACATCCAGGGCAGAGATCTAGCCACTTCCGGCCAATGACGTCCTCAGTCTCAAACTGCCCTTTAAGTTTCCATGCTAAGGGACTGAGATCAGATGACACTGCCTGTCAGTCTAGGGGGATTGCGAGGTCCTTGTGTTATCATGAAAGGGAGTTTTAATGTCCTTATGAGAACTAATGAAATGTTCAGTAACCACAGGCATTGTTTTATGATTAAACTCTTTCTCTTTCTACCCCAACTTCCCTTTATGAGATTGTAAAAAAATCCGTTGTCCACTCTTGGTCTTTAAAAATGTGCACTCAATATGGTGAAAGTTCCATGAACGTTGTATTGAATTTAATTATCAACTCTATTTATATCTATGTACATATGCCAATTTATTTACACCAATATCTATGTCTGCAGCTATTTATAGCTATATCTATCTCAATCAGTATCTTTATCAATATAAATATCTACCAGATCTATATCTGCATGCCTATATTAACCAAACCTGTACTATCAGAACCTGTATTTAACCAAACCTGCACTACCTCTCTCTCTGTCAATATATCAGACGCTGTGTCTATCCCGATGTAAATTTCAGTGTCTGTATCTGCACGGGTATCCACATCTACATGGATATCTACATCAGTATCTATCTCAGTAGGTTTATGAAATGTATGTTCATAAACATCATGGCCCAGGAAAAAGGTCCATTAGCTTGTCTTTCGTAATGGGCCTTTGAGAAATCCTTTCCTTCATGTGATTTCAAGCAGAAAGACTCCTCAGGAGGTTCCAGATTTGTGAGACAGGAAAACAGTCTTCCCAGACAGAGATGGTGTATCTGAGGAGTTTGTGTGTCCAGGTACATGTATGTTGAGTGAGTACCTGGGCGTGTGCTCACGTCTCGCCCATGGGGGTGGTAACTTGTCTCAGGCTGCGGTGAGGTCTAGGGACAGCGGGTCACCTCTGCTCTGCCCAGTCACCCAGTCCTGATGCTAAAGATGCCTCCACTGTATATATCCAGGGATGGTAGCTCTGTGTCTGAGCTAAAAGACAGAGCTTCAGAATCCAATCAAAAGGAAATCTACAGGCTACCACTGAGAAGGAAAGCAAAACTGGGGAAACACCACAAGAGCTTTAGAGTTTCTGTGGGAATTTTACTTGGTGAAATTACTTACATCCGTCCATGTGAAAACTCCCTTGGGAGTGTTAACGCCGTTTTTTTCCTCTCTTCCCCTAGACAGAAATCAGGATCAATCCTCAGAGCACTTCATTACTTGACACAGGAACGCAAGTGTGAGCATGATTAGTGGCGTTTAGGGCTGGCGCTTGCTGGGCTGAGGCGGCAGTGACATCCGTCTAGCAGACCATCCAACCAGCTGTTCCTCCCGCCTTTTAGAGGCAGAAAATCTCTTAAATTGAATAATTGTCGTTTTTCAGGTCTCAGGGAGGCCAGAAATCACTAAAAATCCCATTTAAACTTTCCATTCTCGTTCTCAAGCAAATTTACAACAGAGGTCAGTGCTTTGGCAAGATTGCTGGAGAGAATTCCTCATCAGAACAGAGATATTTTTCTCCATTGTTGAACCAACTAGCTTCCATCAATTTTTTCGTCATTCACCCATCTTATGATGACCTTCATGGGATAAAAGAAGTCCAGCTCAAAGTCTTTTTTCTGCCAGCCGTGCCTTGCTGTGTATTATGTGGTTAATATTGATTATAAATCACAGTCAAGTCAGCCAGTCCTGCTCATCCCCCCTGTCCTGGAAACCATTTTCTGCCTTTCACCTACTTTAAAATGCTACTTTAGATATTTCTTCTTTAAAAATGGAATCACCACTTCTAATTGCGCTTATTTAGATTTCTGAACCATCAAGATGACTTCACATCAGTGACAGCACACAGAAATAAAAACACAGTGAGCACTCCCTGATGCTGACAGCGGTACTGGCCGATCTAATTTGCACAGCAACTAGAGGTAATTCTTGGGACAGGCTCAGGGTCCCCTTGAGTTACAGATTCAGAGGTCAATTGAAGGAGAAGCCATCCAAGGCTGAGGGTCACCAGCCTCCCCTCTCATCTGCATACACAACTTGAAGAAACATGCCACCTTGATCCACAATGCAAAATCCATCAATGATTTTTTTATACTGATATGCAGAACATGGGAATGAATGAAGAAACTGACAATTAGTGGTCTCCCTTTTTCTCCCCCAAGCTTTTTCCAGTGATGCTAAATTCAACTTTGGCCACTTGGGGTTTTAATGTTACTTTAAAAACCCTATCATCATTAACTCTTCCAAGGCTGATTTGATTGTAGGAATATTATACCTGAGACTACAGATACAGTCCTTTCCCCATTCAGCTGACTTTAGCATAAAAATAAAATTGAATCATAAGCAATGAAATTTTATCTATTCAACTCTCTTCATTCCCAACTGGAGTTAATAATGCCAGGTTTTACTCCATCGCCCCAAATAACATAAAATACGTGAAATTGAAATTAGCACATCTCCAGGATGATTAGGTCACAAATAGGTTTTATTAAATATACTCATAAGGTGTTCCTTCCTTCCTAACCAGATAGGGCACATGGCATTACACTTCTTTGTTATTACCTTATGGTAATAGAGAAAAATGAAACATTTTTTCAGTCACAAACTATTTAAAAAGCAAAGGGAGACAGTGTGAAATAATCAAAAGAAATCAATGATTAAGACAGCATCAAAAGCAAGAAAAATGAGAACAAGGTCCCATCGACCCTTGACTTTGGTGCTGAGTACTCCTCCTATGGACCTGGTCTTGGCTGACGACCCTTTATATAAAGCAGAAACAGAGCAAAGTGAACAAAAAGCTTTCTCAAGATGAGAACTGTTTCCAGGCAAAGAGCACCCTTCTTTTTTGAGGTGTCCCCAAAACAGATCTCAAAGTCCAAATGCCTGTTGCATAAGGAGACAGCGTCTGCCGACCACACATGTGTCTGAAGCTGAAGCACACCTGCCTTTGTGGAAGGGTCACACGATTGATAAAAATGTCCTCTTCTGATGGCTCTGACGGGAAAGCATCTTTTGAGCTTCGGGTGAACTTGTGAAGATCCTAGTATTTAGAATCGTGACCACCTCGGGAGTCATCTGGGCCAATCACACTATGTTGCAGTCACAGGACACGGAGTTGTTACTGGATAGAGGACTCGAGCCCCACCTAATGCTGACCACACCTTCCCAGTACTATCGGTGGCATTTAGCATTTTCGGTAGCGAATGTGCCTTTTATCCAGACACATATGGTGCCACCTGTCGAATTATCCACTCCTGGACCAGACACCACTCCTGGGGTGTCTGAGAAGATTTCTGGAACTCACAACAAAGAAGGGGTGGTCTGAGCCTCCCCGGCCTGGGCCTGTGATGACATGTTACAGTTCTTCCTCTAGAGCAGATGTGTGCAATGGAGGCTGCTGGGTCAGACCCACTTCCTCAACGGTAAGGCTTACACCCCTGGTTGGAAGGTCCTTCAGCAAAGTAACGTGTTCCGCTGGGCCCATCCTGAGGCATCTAAACACTGCATAAGACCCTCAAGTTCTTGGGGAAAGGGGTGGGAGCCATGTAGACATTGAAGCAGATGGAGGACACAGATGTGCAAAAACCAAAAGGAAGCATTGCCCTTCCATGGAGACTGTGATGTAGGAGCTGGTGTCTCTTCTTCTCAAAGAACCTTTGAGAGTCTGATGGGACATCTGCACATTTCAGGGGGCCAGCAGCCACTTGGCCCATCTGCCCGGTCCTTGAGGGACAGTCAAAAGGCCATTTGAACTTTCTGGGACCCAACTTCTTCCCATAGGAAATGCAGCCTTTGCTCCAGGTGACCGTCCAGGCCCTTCTTACTGGCCACAACCTGATTTCAAGGTGCTCCCCATCTCCCCTATGAGTCAACCCTTGGCATGTATTCGGAGCTCAAGTCTCCAAAGGAGAGACCATCACACGGAGCTCCATGAAATCAAAAAGGGACTACTTTCTTAAGTGTGGGCCCATGTTGCCACAGCCGTCCTGCATGAATTGCAGAAGTCTGGTGGATTCAGAGCACCAGAATGGGAAGGTGGGCGGAGCAGTGTGTGAGTCAAGTTCAGAGAGCCTGGCTCTCAGTTACCAGCGGTGTGACCTTTGACAAGTTCCTCACCCTCCCTGTACCTTGCTTCCTCCTTTATACACTGGAGATTAGAACAGAATCTTACAGTATCTTTGTAAGGTATCATAGAGAATCATGGAGAATCATGGAGAGGTTGTCTGTGAAATACACAGCACAGTGCATGACACTTAGTGAGTAGCACTTAGTGAATAGCAGATGATGATGGTGGTTACGAAGTTATTGCGTTCATGGTTGTTAGTAGAAAAGGCAACTGCACCCATGACACTTTTTAGGGGGAAAGCAGGAGTCAGTAGTCTTTCATACAGAGCAGTGAAGGGGGTTTCAGATTTCAGAGAAAGAGTTGAGAGGGCAGAGGTGGCTAGCAGCCGAAATCAGCAGGCCTGGACGTCACTTTCTTTATTTTCTGAGAGTGACAGACTGGACGCAGCCAGGCAGGACAAGGGCGTGTAACCTCGAAGGTCAACTTGGAGACAACAGTGCTATATGAAGAGAAAGTGAAGAATAACCTAGCTTAAAACTCAGAAAGGCATGCAGGGGCTGTTCAACTTGTCTAGGCAAGTGTTTAAAAATGGTGGGTACATCAAACGTGGGATTAAAGAGAATTTTGACTTTGCTATTTCAGGTTAAACATTATTCAAAGAAGAGCAGCACCATCTTATTAAAGGTAAAAAAGTAAGCCTAATATTTTCTTTAAAAGCGAGAAGCCAAAATGCTATTTTCAAAAATGCAAAGTTAACCTGGTGTCTTCACCAGAGCAATCTGTCTCTCGTCGCTCTGACATTGAGTGTCCTCGTGTTGGTACGTCTGATCCTTCAATGGCTCCATGAAGACCTTACATTCTGTTTTAATAACCATGTTAGTATTCCTAAAATGGGGAACACAGACCAATAATAAGTGAAATAGATGAAATAATATATGTCTGTGGATCAGTATTCTTTCTGTTAATTATAATCTTTAATAACACATCCAGATTCTAAATCTAAAAGAGAAAAATTGTCAGTGTTATTGTGCTGACGGATTCTTTCAAATGCAAATTTTCCATGTAGTGTAGCCTCGTGTGCCTTGATGTACACCTTTGAAAATTAACAAACAGGAACTAGCGGAGGTGTTGGTAATTGCTGTCACGTCCGTCGCATGTGCCAAGCCGCCATGCCTGTCAAGTCTTCACATGAGCAATTTCCTGTTATGTTTCTTGATATTTTGCAGAATCTTTCAATAAACAATCAGCATCTTCAAGCTAAAAATAAATAACAAAAGTGGAGAAAGTTTTCCCCTATTCAGTAGTGTTAAAAGATACCATCCTTTTTCCATTCCACGGGTTTGGGAATTCATCGCGCATGTATAGTTATATTTAAATGAAGAGTAAAGTTTCTTCTGTGTAAAGTGGAAAATTGGTATGATCAGGACTTTAAATTACACATAGTTTGAGGAACCAGGAAATTACCCAATTGTTTCAGTTTCAAAATAGCTGCGACTGTGCTGGGTGAGAACAAGTGGTTTAGAAAAGATTGAAGGGAAAGTTGCTGTTTATAGCTGTGTATTTTACCTTGCATGGGTATGAAGATATCTGACTACCCTAAGCTAACCAAGGGCGTTTCCTTGGTTGTTTTGTTCGGCGACTGTATTTAAAAGACATTGCGTGGCTGAAAAGAAAATCCATGACTGAATCTTGAAGATGCTGTGAGGCTGTTTAGGAAATTAGGCAAGCATTTCCCGGGAGAAAAACATGTACACAACAAGCTGTGTCAAGTGTATGCTTTTATAGTCATACAGCTATGTAAGTTTTTTTACCCTATGTAAGAAATAATTTTTCTCCAATTAGGTTTGCTAATTGTATTTTGTCTTGTTTTTATGAGTTGGGGTCTCACTCTGTTGACCAGGCTGGAGTGCAGTGGCACAATCACGGCTCGCTGCAGCCTCGACCTCCTGGGACCTAGCAATCTGCCCTCCTCAGCCTCCAGAGTAACTGGGATTCCGGAGTAGCTGGGATTACAGGCACATGCCACCACAGTTATCTATTATTGTTATTAGATTTTTTTTGTAGGGACATAGTCTTGCTATGTTGCCTAGAATGGTCTGGAACTCTTGGGCTCAATTAGTCCTTCCTTCTGCCTTGGTCTCCCAAAATGCTGGGATTACAGGCCTCAGCTACTTTTCTGGGCCATTATTGTCTTGTTAATGTTGTTAATTGTGCTGTTATTACTCTTAAAATTGCTATTGTTTTTCTTAATGTGGCATGGAGGAGGAATTCTGACTACACTTTTTTAATGAGGAAATTTGGGTTGATTATTTTAAGATAAACAGCTGTGATGAGGAGACACTCAATGCATGGATAGATGTAGGCTATATGAATTGTTGATAACACAAGGAAAAAGTATTCAGTTTCTGGGAGTTCTGCTCTCAGGGAATGAGATGGCCTCTTCCTGCTCTGGGAACCCCAGCGTGGGGGTAACTCCAGTCACAGTGGGCATCTCAATGCAGGCATTGACTCAGATGGATGACACAGATGTGCAGATGTTGAAAGAGAGTGTTGCTCTTCCGTGGCAATTGTGATGCAGGATGTGGTATCCCTTCTTTTACTTTCGTAATAGTTTCTTTGAATGTATCTGTTCTCTTCAACATGCGATGTGTAGTCCCTGCACTTTCTCCTTGATACACTGAAAGCCATGATAATCTCATGCTTGGTGACTTCAGTATCCCCGTAGGTGATCCACTGTCTCCTCATTTTTCCTTTTTGGAATTGCAGTCTCACTCTGTTGCCCAGACTGGAGTGCAATGACACGCTCCTGGTCACCGCAGCCTCGACCTGCTGGGCTCAGGCAATCCTTCCGCCTCAGCCTCTCCAGAACCTGTAACTACAGGCGTGAGCTACCATGCCCGGCTAATTGTTTTTTATTTTATTGTAGCGATGAGGTCTCGCCAATTTTCCCGTGTGCGTCTTGAACCCGTGGGCTCAGGCAATCCACTCGCCTCGGCCTCCCAAAGTGCTGGGATTACAGACTGAGCCACTGAGCTCGACCTGTCTCCTCCTTTATTCCTTGACTTCCCTCACCAAATCCTCCCACTCATCTTGGAATTCCTGATGGAAGTATCATCTGTTCATCTTTGTAGAAGAGCATCCAGGCAGCCATGCTCCAAAGTTCTCCAATCCCACACCACCCTCCTGGTAGCCAGAAAGGCCTTCCCCTTGGCTGGCTCCTCCTATCCTGCATGTCTCCGTTCAGTTGCATCTTCATCAGAGAGGGTGTCCTGGCCACCCTGTCTAACCAGCACTCCACTGGATTCTATTTTCCAACCTGCTTAGCTCATGGACTGTGTGAGGAGGCTCGTGGCATCCTGTCCACATTTGCCTGTCGTTCTCCCAGCCTCTCTCTCAAACAGAAGTCTCGGGGCAAGACAATGTCTGCTCACTCACTGCCTCTGCCTGTTGTGCAACAGCTCCCAACCCAGGCATGGCTGGATGATAGGCATGGAGTTGGCGGTTACCAATGTTCCTCCTCTTTCCTGCTTTCATTTAACAAAAAACTGATCACCTAGAAATAAATAACTGTTTCAGTGACATAAGAAGAACATATCAGCAGGCACGATGGCTCACACCTTTAATCTCAGCACTTTGGGAGGATTGCCTGAGCTCAGGGGTTCGAGACCAGCTTGGGCAACATGGCAAGACCTCGTCTCTACATAAATAAAAAAAATTGCTGAGCATAGGGCGCATGCCTGTAGTTCCAGCTACTTGGTAGGCTGAAGTGGAAGGATCGCCTGAATCCAACAGGTCAAGATGTAGTGACCGTGAGCAGGCCACTGCACTCCAGCCTGGGCGACAGAGGGAGACTGACTCAAAAAAAAAGAAGAAGAACATATCACTTCCTGTAGAAAAACTCCTTGCTATAGCTTGTAGTATTACTTTGCATCTGATGGCTTCAGCGTATCCTCCGCGGTGTTTTGATTATGTTAACTCGGACCACCAAGCAGTTTACCAGGCAGGCCACACAGACTTCTAATGCTGCATTTGACAGTTGGGTCTGTTGTCCCAGAGATGGTGCAAATATCAGGGTGGAGATAAAGAGGGTTTCCCAGAAAGGTTTCCTGCTCCTGGCCTGGGCAACTGACCCAACCCTGAGTCTCTTAAATCTTCCCGTCCTTTGCAAACTCTCAGGCGCTTTTCAGATGGATAGTTTCACATAATAGTATGAATTTTCATTTTTTAGAATCTATAAATTGTATAAAGTTAAAATGAGAAGAAATTCTGCTTATCTGTGAGGATTCAGAGAATCCCACGTGAATGAATGCCAGATGCCCATCATGAAGATGACGCATATTCAGAGCTCAGGGAAGGCTGCAGGTGCCTGGGGAGGGCATGTGGGGTCCCCAGGACCTTCTGAGTTCCTTCCATACCTTACAGGATGATCTTGATTTAAGGTTTAGGATGAATTTACCCTAATTGACTTTTCCAGGAAACAATAAAAGTCCATATCTAATTTCTTCACCTTAACTCCTTATCAAAGAGGTAAGTGGGCAGCATCACTACTTACTACAATTTAGGGACTTGAACACACTTAACATATGATGTGACTTAGACTGCACATCATGTGACTTACATGTGCCCTCCTGCCAAGACCTTGCATTCTACGTTATCTCTGGAGCTGTTGTCTAAGCTGCATATTCACTTGAACTTGGTTTATTCTCTAGCAATTCAAGTCTCAAGTGCTCAGAACTGAAATCTCTTCCATCCCCAGCTCCCCCCTTCTTCCAGAGCATCCTGCTGCTGTTAGGGTCCGGTAGGGTGAGGGTGGCTGCATGGAGAGGGAGAGAGGTGCAGCAGAGAGGAGCGCAGCATCAGTAATCCAGATATCTGAGTAAATGCAAAGAATTGTAGCACAAAGAGGTGAGAGAAGAAACTTTAAGGGAAGTTCACCCCTCACAGACAGGGAGTGGGCCCACACTCTAGGGGAGTGTGGCCACGTAGCCCCCCAAAGCCCTGGCTTAAATCCTTTTCCTTGGAGATGTTGTAATCAGGTAGATGTGACTGCCGTGACTTCCTTATCAACCACCTGTGGATGTCTTGGAGATCCTGTGGCACAGAGACTCACTAATGTCTGCCCACATTATCTAACCCCTAGAGAAGGGCGTGACAAGGATTCTAATTCTCCTGCACCTTCCCGAACAACATTCCTTAGAGCTAATGGAGGGTGCATCACCCCTTATCTCCTAGGCATTCCCAGTGGGTAGCTTTGGGGGATTCTTGACTTCCTAGTAGATAGTGCCCAATTTACTGGAAGATCGAATCCCCACTTGCTCTCCCTCTGAGCGGTCATAACTTTTGTCATTACAAGTTTCATGACTTCTCCAATCCTTGCCCAATGCATGATGTCTTAGGCCTTGTAAATTCCCTTTATTCTAGGCAAACTTGATTGCTGCTATGAGATACCTCTGATACCTGGCGCCAGGAAGTCTATGTCTGAAAAGACAAAGTCGGCAATGTTAATTTTACCTAAAGTGTGCATTTCTCTAAAAAACATAGCTTCTACTTTCTCATCATTGTGTCAGGGTTTAAGAACAAGATGAAAGCTGGGCTCAGTGACTCAGCCTGTAATCCCGTGCCTTTGGGAGGCTGAGGTGAATGGATTGCCTGAGCCTGCGGGTTCAAGACCCGCCTGGGCAGGCGAGACTTCATCTCCACAATAAAAAAAAATCAAAAAATCAGCCGGGCGTGGTAGTGCATGCCTGTAGTTCCTGCTACTTGGAAGGTTGAAGCAGAAGGATCGCCGGAGCCCAACAGGTCGAGGCTGCGGTGGCCGGGAGCGGCCACTGCACTCCAGTCTGGGCGACCGAGTGAGACTCCAACTCAAAAAAAAAAAAAAAGAACAAGATGAAAAATGGCTTCCCACTCTCAGTCTGTCCTTTCAGTCTCCACTGCCACTAACACAGATCAGCCCCGGGGAGCCATCCCTGGAACCGCCCTTTGTCCTCACTCTGACATTCCCTCCATCCCTGGGGCAACAGACTCCCCATCAAACTCTGAGGACTCTCTGCGTGGTCCTGCCTCCCTCATCCTCTTTTTAAGCTAGCTAGTTCCTCTTCCTACATTGATCTGACCTCCCTCCAAGATACTTTCCACGTGGGAGCAGGAAAGACATGTTAGATGTTACGCAAATTGAAATGAAAAGACCTCACTCCAGGACATGACACTCTTCAGTTGTTTTTCACTTCACTTTCTTTTTTAATTTTTTTTTGTATTTGAAAGATGTGGGGTACAATTCAGGGTTAAGTATACAAATGTTCATTATGCAGGTATCCTTGTTGATGAGGTATACCTCCCCTACTTCCCTGGGAAGCTTCCCACTACTGCCAATCCCTTTCTTATAGTATTATAATTGTTCAAGTTCCGCTTATGAATAAGAACATGTGGTAATCAGTTCATTTCTGTGATAGATCACTCAGTATTGTAAACTCTAAGTCCATCTAAGTTGCTGCAAAGTTCATAATTTTATCCTTCTTTATGGCTGCAGAACATTCCATTGTGTATATATACCAAATTTTTTTTAACCAGTCCTCTTTCGATGGGCAGCATGGTTGGTTCCATGTTTTTGCTATTGTGAATAATGCGGCAGTAATCATGCATGTGCAGTATTTTTTTCATAGATTGATTTGAGTTCCTCTGGGTATATTCCCAGTAGGGGGGTTGCGGGGTTTTTGAGGAGGTCAATTTTTAGATATTTTAGGAATCACCACACTGTTTTCCACAGAAGCTATGCTAGTTTGCACTCCCCCCAACATTGTAGAAGCATTCCCTTTTCGCTGCATCCTCTCCAGCATTTGTTGTTTTTTGAATTATTGATGATGGGCCATGAATAACTCAGTGTGGTTTTAATTTGTATTTCTTTGATGACTAGTGAAACCACATTTTTTCATGTATCTGTTGGCTGTCTTCTTTTGAGAAGTGTCTACTCATATCTTTTGCCCACTTTGTATTAGGGCTGTTGTTTTTTTCTTTTCAGCACGTTTGAGTTCCTTGTAGATACTAGATTTTAGTCCTTTTTCAGATATACATTTGACAAATATTTTGTCTGTGGGCTATCTCCCTGCTCTCATGATGGTTTCTTTTTGCTTTGCAGAAGCTTGTCAGTTTGACGATGTCCCGCTTGTATTTCTTATCACTTATGGAATGGGCACTTGGGGTTTTGATAAGGAATTGGTTGCCAATTCCAATTTCCATAAGGGTTTTATGTTTAGGTCTTTGATCCATTTAGAGTTGATTTTTGTGTATCGTGATAGGTAGGGGTCTTGTTTTAATCTTCTGCATGTGGTCAGTCAATTTTCCCAGCACTATTTCCTGAATAGGTTCTCCTCTTCCCAGTGGTTGATGGTGGAGGCTTTGTCGAAGATGAGTTGGTTGAGAAATTGTGGGGCTTTTTTTTTTTGAGTTGGAGTCTCACTCTGTCACCCAGACTGGAGTGCAGTGGCACACTCCTGGCCACCGCAGCCTCGACCTGCTGGGCTCCGGTGATCTTTCCACCTCAAACTCCCAAGTAGCTGGAATTACAGGTGCGTGCTACCATGCCGGCTAATTTTTTTTATTTATTTATTGTAGAGATGAGGTCTCCTCAAGTTGCCCAGGAGGGTCTTGACCCCGCAGGCTCAGGCAATCCACTCACCTCAACCTCCTAAAGCATGGGATTACAGGCTGAGACACCGAGTCCGGCGAGACATTGTGGTTTTGCTTATGGAATCGCTTTTCTGTTCCATTGGTCTATATGCCTGTTCTTGTACCAATACAAGACAAGGATGGCCACTCTTTCCCCTTCTGTTCAACATAGTATTGGAAGTCCTAGCTAGAGCAATCAGACAAGGGAAGGGAATCAGAAGTATCCAAATAGGAAAAGAGGAAGTTAATTTATCTCTCCTTGCAGACGACATGAATCCATACTTCAAAAACGCAAGAGAATCTGTCAAAAACCTCTTTGCACTAATAAAGGACTTTGGCAAAGTCTCAGGGTAAAGACTAAATGTGCAAAAGGCAGTTGCATTCCTATACACCAACAATAAACAAACAGAAACTCAAATAAAAAGCACAATCTCATCATAATAGTCACAAAAAATGAAATACCTTGGCATCTTCCTAATCAGAGAAGTGAAAGACCTTTACAAAAAAACTATAAAACAATTCTAAAAAAAAAAAAAAAATCAAAGACTACACAAACAAATGGAAAAATATTTCATGTTCACGAATTGGAAGAATCAACATTGTTAAGATGTCCATCCTACCCAAGACAATCTACAGATTTAACACAATACCTATTAAATTACCAGTAGCATTCTTCTCAAACATGGAAGCGATGATATAGGAATTCATATGGAAACATAAATGACCATAAATAGCCAAAACAATCCTTGGCAAACAAACAAACAAACAAACAAAACGAGACCCTCCCTAAAAATTGCATGTCCTTCATATGATGGTTTCACAATGCCCAGTTGTTTCTTTCTTAATGCTTTTCACCAGTTGCCATGTTCTATGTGTACAAGGGAGGACTCCCCAAAAATGGACTTACAAAAGTGAAATTTACTTATAAAAATTATTCATTTATTATTACACGTTTAAACTTCAGTCACCTTCAAAGTACTCTTCATTTGAGGCGATCCACCTAACAAGATGCTTTTCCACTGCTCAAAACGCAGTTCGAACACATCAATTTTGATGCCTTTTAGTGCTTCTGCTATTTTTTTGTTTCACCTTCTCCACATGGACAAACATTTCCTTTTAAGGATTTTTTCTTTTATTCGTGGAAACAACAATAAAAAAAGTCACTCGGGGCAAGATTGGGTGAATAGGGAGGGTGAGGCATGAGGGTCATGAGGTTTTTGAGTCAAAAACTGATGAACACTCAGCATAGTGTGGGCAACTGTGCTCATGAATCACCCCATCATTAAATGGGCAAATGCATTGAAAGAAAAATGCATTTTTTTTCCAAAAAAATTCACTGAAGCTGAGCGCATCCTTTCGCAACAATGTTAGCTGGCATACTGATCCCAATGGGTTCCTAGAGCACTCATGTAGTGGAGGAAGCCTGTACTACAAGGGACCTGCCCACCAAAAAATAATTCCAGGGATTTTTTTGTTCCCTTCTTGTATACTTTCTGCACCTCTCTACAGGTGCCCACTTGGTCACCTCTACAAACCTGAATGCCCATGAGTTTACTATTGTGTGCATGCCCAGCTTAATGCCTGGCAATAGAGGGCACTCAATAGATGGATTGTGAGTGAATGAATAGGATGATGGATGGATGTAAGAATGGATGGATGGATGGATGGGTGTGTGGATAGATGGGGGGTAGATGGATAGGTGGGTGGATGGATGGGTGGGTACATAAATGGATGGGTGGATGAATGGATGGATGGGCAGGTGGGTGAAAATAAATGGGTGGATGGATAGTTGGATGGGTGGATGAGTGGATGTGTGGATGGGTGGGTGGTGGGTGAGTGGATGAATGGATGGATGAATGGTTGAATAGACAGTTGGACGGGTAGATGAATGGATAAGTGAATGGGTGGATGGGTAGATGGGTGAATGAATGAGTGGATGAATAGGCGGATGGAAGGATGGGTGGTTGGGTGGGTGCATGGATGGGTGGGTGACTAGATAAATGAAACCTGAGGGGACTTTAGAACTAGCAAAGAATAGAAATATTTCAAACTATCCAGGAAAAATCAAACTTAACCAACTGGAAAATTAGAGAAAGATAATACGTCTTTGCTCAGTTAATCCAGATTTACTCCAAATTCTTTAATTTAATTCAATTTTTTTGTGCAAGATGAAACAATTGCCTTTTGGAAGCTTAACAATATTTTTTCGAGAGTAGTATAAGAAAACCCAGGAGCCCAGTTATGTAGCAAATATAATTTCTCTTTCATCAATACCTCTCTGCAGGTGCTGACTTGGGCACACAATCCAAGCATGCGAGCCTCTCGCTCCCTGGCTGATACAGGAAGGAGTGCAGGAGTGTGGAAAGCTGTTTCTGCCTGTGCCAGCCCACTCGAGTCTTGGGAACGCAGGGTGCCCTCATCTTCTCCCAGAGCTCTCATGGGCACATTATCACGCCCGCCACAGTTCAGATCCTTATCGCCTACTTAGGCTTGCCATGTTTTCATCTCTCACTTAGACATATTTTTTCCCCTTGGGTGATAGTAAAGGGCATCTTCAGGCACCCCTGCCTCTCATATTGAATTGTGAATTTGCCGTGGTGGATTAGATTAATCAAAATGGCCTTAGAAGAAACATCTCCATGTGTGCGTCCCAAACTCAAATAGTTTCTGTCAATTTTTTAATATAGACACTACTTTCTGTGGTCCAGTCTCACATGCTGTTTTCATATACCATGCAGCTGAATATGTATTTATCCCAGCCCTTGGTGGTTTGAATCTAAGCTACTGTTTAAATTTATACCTAAGCAGCAAAGCAAGGATTAGAAAAATACCATCAGGATTGGAAGCAGTTCAGATTTAAGCTACTTGTTTTCAGTAGAGCAAAACATTTGCAGCCCTGCTACGTCCTTCAAACTTTTAAAAATGATATGCTTGGGAAGTTTAATAAAAGCTTATATGAGTGAATGATATTATAAATCTAAAATGCTAATATCAAAATAATTTACCAAAATGTATCAAAATGAATGAATGATATCATGGAACTTTTGTATCATTCCTTTAATCTCCACCTACTTCCTTTAGCAAAAAAACAACATTTAATGGGTAGGACAATATATGGAAAACAACTTAAAAGATATTTCCTATAAACCAAACATATGTCTTATTTTCTCTGACAAAATTCATATAATTTTATACTTCTATTTTTTTCTTAGCCTTTGAAAGTGTTTTAAGAGACAAATAATGTTTTTTTCTATTTTAAAACCAGTTGATACTTATTATAGAAATAATGGAAGTACACATAAAATGAATATAAAATCAACCACATTCCTCCCATATGCATTTATTCACTCAAAAATTGGTTCATAGCATAATATACTTCACAATCAAGTTTCAATAAAATCAAGGTGACCTGCTGGTAATCTAACTACAAAAACAAAATCTAAACTTCATTGCAGAAAAAAAAAAAGCACATGCATGCATACTCACAAATTAACTTTAGCATTCTAGAATGGAACATACACAGAGAAATCATTGTGGAGGAGTAGAAAAACGTGCTTAAACCTAAAGAGACAAAATCACCAATAGAAGCAGATTTAAGATAATCCAGACTTTGAATTAAGCAGATAAAGACTTCAAAATAAATATAGCAGGTTAAAGATAACAGAGGGAAAGAAAATATATAAAAAGATGAGAAACATAGGCAAAAAAAAACCCAATGAAAATATATCTAAAAAATCAGATGGACATTTTATAGATAACTGACAGCAACAATTACCAAAAAAGAAACCAAGAGATGATGGAGAAAACCTAAGCAGCAAAGGTTAGGTTATAACTGTCAAATATTGTCTTGGACCATTCAGGTTGCTAGAACAAATTACCGTCAGTTGAGTGGCTTATAAACAACAAACATTTATTTCTCAAAGTCTCCTGGCTGAGAAGTCTAAGAACAAGGTGTAAGCAGTTTCAGTGTCTGGCAAGGGCCTGTTCTCCATAGACAGTACCTTCTAGCTGTGTCTTCAGATGACTGGACAGGTGAATGAGCTCCCTTGGGCCAATTTTATAAGGCTACTAACCCACTCATGAAGGAGAGGTCCTAGAACCTAGTCACCTCCTAAAAGGTCCCACTTCCCAATGCCATCACTTAGGGGTTAGAATTTCTACATATGAATTTTGAGGGCACACAAACAGTTGCATCATAGAAAATACAGTATCTAAACTTAAGAATTCAGTGAACTTAGCAGAAGACTGAACACAGATGAAAGTAGAATGAATGAGCTCAAAGACAAATTAATAATACATATTCATTTGTATTGAATCACTGAGAGATAAAAGAAACAAAAACAATGCAAGTGTAGTTCATGAGTAATATGAGACACAGGAAAATGGTCCAACACACATATCAACAGATCGTGTGCATGTGTTTGTGTGTAGCTTACAAGGCTAATTCTAAAACATATGTAAAATAAAAAGAAAGCAGGCAAGCTTGTTCTATTGTATTTGCAGAATTATTCTGAGTGTAGAATAGGTGAATAATATAATGTTAGTACAAGTACAGATAGATCAATGGATCAGAGTAGGGGATATAAAACAGATGCACGCATGCATGGGTAGTTGATTTACTACAAAACTGGCACTGCAGAACCATGAAGAAATGGTCATCTTTTACTCAGTGACACTTCAGAACTTGGGAAAAATACTTGTGTAATGAGGTCTTTTCCACTGACAGTGATTCTGGTTTTCTCAATCATCTCTTGGTTTCTTTTTTAGTAATTGTTGCTGTCAGTTGTCTAGGTCTGGAAATATGTATCTCCTGTGAAATGTCTTCTAAAAAATATGTCATCTAGAATATTCCAGTGTCAATATGGTTTGGAAAGATGTTCCCTTCCATCTTAGAAACAGATGCTTCTGCATTCCCAGCCTAGCTTCACAGACCTCTAAAACGGCTTCCTCGTCTATGTCCATGGGCCCTTTTCATTCATCTACAGGAAGGTGCCCCTCACAGACATCACTCACTAGCACGCAAGTCACAGAGATTTTCCAAAATTGCTCCACATTTAATTCCTACTAGTGAAGATTTCTGCTTACAAGATCAAGAAAAAATTTGCTCTTTACATTTCCAGTGTTTTCTTCCCTGCTTAACTCTTATTTTCCCATCTTCCACTCATTCAGTGCTTTCTTCCCTTAGATCTTAAATTGCATACAATAAACGTGCCCTTCCTGTGAACATAATGTATTCCCCAGGACACAAAATTGGGTTATATGTACTATATGTCTCACTTTGCTTATCTAGCAGTTTTCAGTGCTCACGACATGACAAACTGTGTTGTAGTCAAGAAATCACTCCAGGAAATTTCCATATTAATTGTTTATTCACCAAGTCTTCTTGCAGTAATATCTGTGATGGGTCACTTTCAGTGAACACTCACCAGCTTGATTGTAAGCATGCAGCCCTCTTTTCAGAAACAACATACCTCGTGGGGGAGAATTTCCTACCTTCCAAGATGAGATGAGTTGTCTGGGCTCATGATGAACACAAAAGGGCTCCATGAGCCTGGTGATGGTCACATGACCTGTGCTCAGACAATGAGACCCCCTTCTGGGATATGACACCACAAACCAGGGTTACAAAGATGAAAGCAAGAGCAGAAGGTTACTCATCACGATGGACACTTGTGGCCCAGCTATTTCCTGAGACAAGACTGTGATGGAATTTCTATATCCCAATCCTGGGGAATAACTGCAAAACCTGAGCCAATGACCCAACATTTTTAAGTCTCTTTGCTTTAGGACAGTCTGTTGCTTGCAAACAAGAAATCCCGAGTGATCAATCTCGTGGGTTGCCCTGGAACCCCCAGAAACTTATTGAAAGGGCATAACATGGATTTAATATACCCAATGAGCAGCCATTTTAATATTGCCTAAATCTTGTGTTTTTCTAGCAGCTCACTTAACCTATACTCTAATCACTAGCCAAGGACAGATTTCTCAGAGGTAGCTATTGATAATTGTTTTACAACCTCCTCCCCAGTTTGTTACTAATTAGCTTTTCTATTCCAAGTATTTGCCTCACCCAATAGCCCCACCACCATGGCAGAAATCTTGTGACTAACCCACCCATCTGCCTGTTGTCAATCACCTGATGTCAGCACCTGCACTTACCTGCACTTTCGTGAAGATATGGAGCAGACCACCAGCCAAACACCTTAATGACCTTTCCCCATCAATGGGAAGGATTAAAAGGACTCAACCACAAGCAATAAGCCACCATTGCCTTGCTAAGCTATGGTGTGACCATGTGCTCTTGGAGTTATGGCTGGGCCATGTTTTCATACGCTTTGGCCCCCTCCCCTACCTTGGGCAGGTGAATCTCCTCTCTCTCTCTCTCTAATTTACTTTCTAAATAAACTGTATTTCCTAATCTAACTTCTGGGTAATTCTTTGCATCTTTCATGCAGCACTGAATTGCACACCAGATACCCACAGCCCCGGCGGGCCTGACTTGAAATTCTGGAGGCCCTGCTGGGAGTGTGCCCTAACACCATGAACCATCACTGAAAAGTCCACTCACTTATAGGCAATATCATCTAAGGACAAGTACACCCTGCACTCACTTTCCAGTAATATTTTTAAAAACAATATTTGTTTATCTTTTTAGTGTCTCTCACGTTAGCGATAGGACTACATCAGGCTGGTTTTAACTAACTTGTTGTTGATAATTCATGTGATATGAACAACATATAATTTAAGAAACAGAAAGTAACCAACATCTCACAGCTCATAATTCTGCCACATTTATGTTAAACTCATCACTATGTAAATTTCAGTGTGTATTGCTTTTTTTTCTTTTTGAAACCTGGCCAGTATTTGGTGTCTTTGCTGACGTGGTCCTTTCACTTTCCCCATGATTTCTCAAATATTTAAAAAATGTATGATTCAGTTATGCCTTTGAAACAAATGAGAAAAAAAAACCAAAATGTTAAAACTATTTACTGCTTATTTTCATGGAAATAATACCCTTGGACTGACTAACCGATTTCATTTTTGTTGTTCTTCCATTTCTGATTTGAACATCACAACTTTTCTTAGAAGAAGCAGGTTTCTAGGGGAAGTTGGTTGGGCACAAGTACCCAGCTACCATTCTGTTTTCCAAAGAATGGCCCCATTTGTCCATTCTTTATTCTTTTAGCTGCAAGTGTGTCATTTAGACTTTTTAAAATTGTTGTTGTTAACTTTAGCATTTGGTGATGAGTGGATCTCACAATGGACACAATTCTTTTGCCTATATCCAATCTTATAACCAAAAATACCTTTAAAAATAACAAGTAATTGCTAAGAACCTAGCAATAAGTTCCATACTAAATGTGTTAGATTTATCATTTATGCTAAACGAATTATTTGGATGAGGAGCAGACCTTGAATTACTCAATTAAAGAAAGGAAAAAGAAATACAAAGCTATATAGTTGGATGGTCACACCAGTGTTTAGTCTTCTGAATGTTAGGTTTAAAAACATGGCTGGAAATTAGTGTTGTTTTATTTAATTTTTCTACTTAATTCAATTTTATCAATAAGTGGTTTTCTTGTTCTGAATTTCATGTTTTAGCAGTCTTTAGTGCCAGAATTATTTTTCTTTAGGATTGTGGACATAAGTGCTATTACTAATTTGCTAAATACTAAAGGTAATTTTAGCCAATTTTAAAAAGATTATGTTTGGGAAACCACAGTATTTTAATCTATTAGTATTTTTTGTGCTGTGAATCAATAATTGAATAAATATGCATAGCAAATCTAAGTGTTGATTAAATTTCACAAAAGGTTTTTTTTTTTTGGTGTGTGGAAATAGTTAAAACAAACCTGGACCTAACTCAATTTTGAGAATTCCATAGTTTATATGTCTTCTTTGAACAATCAGTTGAATTCTTCTTTTATGCCCTTGGATGAAACATCTAGCATATTCCTCAAAGAAATTGAAAAGAAATTGTATTTGTATGAGATTTTATGAGGCTCTGGCTTATGATACAGACCAGTTCCTGTGGCAGAATTGTGAGAAAAAAATTGGTCATACTCACAGTCACAATGGTTACTGAAATATAGTCAAATCAATTTGACACATGAAACATTTCTGCCCAATTAAATGTCAATAAGCAATTTCCTCAGGGAGTGATTTAAAATAAATACAAAACAAATAAATGCAAAAGAGAGATAATTCCATACGTAAGTCAATCTTTCACTTGGGTCTAGGTAGTAGTCGGTGTCTTACGTAACGACCAAAAGAGGAAAATGACATCAAAGTAGCCAATTTATTAAGCCTTTCTTAACAAGCAATTCAATTACAGTCATGAAATTGAAGGCCCGTGCTCTAAGGGAGAATCCTTACTTCTATTCCAAAGATAAACTTGTGGTTTCCTTCGTGGACCTGCTAACTTCTCTGGGTCTTGCCAAGATCACCTACTTTTGGGACACCAACATATTTTGATTGCTACTTTAGTTGTCTTTTGGGAAAATATTGCTTTAGTGAAGTTTTCACCTGGATCATGTAATAACTGAATAAAAGGACTAGCATTATTAAAGAATAATAACACATGAAACATACCTAATAAAAACAAACTATACATTCAGTTTCTAACTCTAGTACAGAATTTACCTCTGCATCTTAATGAAATAATTATGCCACTCCAACTTGCAATCGTCAAGTGTCATTGTAGAGGTGTAGATGTATGTGTGCATGGTGTGTGTGTGTGTGTGTGTGTGTGTGTGTGTGTGTGTGTGTGTGTGTGTGAGAGAGAGAGAGAGAGAGAGAGAGAGAGAGAGAGAGAGAGAGAGAGATTGAGAGAGAGAGAGAAAGAGAGAGAGTGCAACAGAGAGCATTTCAGTCTAGAGTGTCAAAAGAAAAGAAAGAAAACAAAACTGATCTCTGGTTTTTAAGACATTTTGTCTGGCAAATAATTTGGCCCACCTGCATCATAATTAGAAATACCATCATCACTCCTCCATTATTGATATAATACAAAAATCCATGTACTTAGGAAAGTTCCATCAGTTTCTTTTCACAAACAATATGTTCACATATTAAGTAAATCAAGCAGCAGACTTAGGGAGGTTATGATTCTTTGCTCAACCAACCTTTTTGGGGTCTAACATTAATATCAGCCCAGCATTTCCAGTAAGGTTATGGGTACTTGCAGCTATTTTGTATTTTTTTCTATTTCCAGGTGAGTATTTCTTATTAACCTATGTTGCAATCTCTCTATTTAGAGAAAGAGGATTTCAACCTCATTTTGCAGCTGACAGTTGTATCAGTTCCACTGTTGTCATGCACGAGTTAGGTAAAGTGAGATCAAACACAGAACACAGCGTCTAACAAGAAGGGCACACAGCCTTCATTCAGCGAAACATTACTTGCATCTACCCCTCAGACTAATGTTCTCATTCAATCGAGGGGGCATTTAATTATTCCTAAATGAGATTTTAATGATAATTTCAATTTTTGGAGCAAATTCAGAGGAGTTTGCTTTAACATAAAAGTAACAGAAGGACAATATGTCTTTCTTTCTTTCCTTCTTTCTTTCTTGTGGGACAAAAAAACAAAACGAAAAAAGCACAGGAAGAGGCCAGGGTGGTGTCTCACGCCTATAATTCCGGCATTTTGGGAAGGTGAGGCTGGAGGATTTTTTGAGCCCAGGAGTTGGAGCCCAGCCTGGGCAACATAGTGAGACCTTGTATTTACAAAAAAAAAAATTAACCAGATTTGGTGGCATGAGCCCGAAGCCTCTGCTACTAGGGAAGTTGAAAAGGAAGTATCACCTGAGCTCAGGAATTTGAGGTTGCACTGAGCTGTGATCGTGCCACTGTATTCTAGCCTGGGTGACAGAGTGAGACTGATTTTTTAAAAAGCACAGAAATGTGACATGCACTTGCCCCAGAATCCTGCAGGGACAAGTGCTCAGGATTGAAGTCTTGTCATTTCTCAGCCATGGCTCAACATTGTGTTCACACGTTGCCTTTCATCAAAGGTTTCCACAGGCTGACTGGGAAACCCAAATCACCCTTTGTGCAACAAGAGCCCAGCTCCTATCACCACTTACCCACACTGATGGAGGTGGGGACAGGAAGCTGAGTGCCTTTCTGCCATTAGGCGGAGGCTGTGCTCATTGCCCAGATTGTGGCTCAGGAGAGCAGCCGCTAGCATTGGTGGTTTGCGAGCATCCCCAGTAAACAACTAACTTTCTTTTCTTTCTTTCTCTCTCTCTCTCCTTCTCTCTCTCTTTCTTTCTCTCTTTCTTTCTTTCTTCCTTCTTTCTCTTTCTCTCTCTCCCTCTCTCTCTCTCTCTCTCTCTTTCTTTCCTTCTTCCCCTCCTCCCTCTCTCCCTCCTTTCCTCCCTTCCTTTCTCTCTCTCTTTCTTTCTCTTTCTCTCTCTCCTCTCTCTCCCTCCCTCTCTCCCTCCTTTCCTTCCTTCCTTTCTCTCTCTCTCTCTTTCTCTTTCTCTCTCTCCTCTCTCTCCCTCCCTCCCTCTCTCCCTTCCTTCCTTCTCCTTTCTTCCTTCTCTCTCTCCCCCTTCCTTCTTTCCTACCTTCCTTCCTTCCTTCCTTCCTTCCTTCCTTCCTTCCTTCCTTCCTTCCTTCCTTCCTTCCTTTCTTTCTTTCTTTCTTTCTTTCTTTCTTTCTTTCTTTCTTTCTTTCTTTCTTTCTCTCTCTCCCCCTTCCTTCCTTTCTTTTCTTTCTCTCTCTCTCCCTCTCTCTCTTTCTTTCCTTCCTCCCCTCATCCCTCTCTCCCTCCTTTCCTCCCTTCCTTTCTCTCTCTCTCTCTTTCTTTCTCTTTCTCTCTCTCCTCTCTCTCCCTCCCTCCCTCTCTCCCTTCCTTCCTTCTCCTTCCTTCCTTCCTTCTCTCTCTCCCTCTTCCTTCCTTCTCTCTCTCCCCCTCTTTCCTTTCTTTCCTTTCTTTATTTTTTTTTCTGAGTCAAAGTCTCACTCTGTTGCCCAAGCTGGAGTGCAGTGTGGCACAATCACAGTTCACCACAGCCTCCTGGTCTCAGGGAATTCTTTCGCCCCAGCTTCCCAAATAGCTGGGACTACAGATGCCTGCCACAATGCCTGGTTAATTTTTAAATTTGTGTGTGTGTGTGTGTGTGTGTGTGTGTGTGTGTGTGTGTGTGTGGAGAGACGAGGTCTCTGTGTTGCTCATGATGGTCTCGAACTCCTGGGCTCAAGTAATTCTCCCACCTCAGCCTCTCAAAGTGCTGGGATGACAGGCATGAGCCACCATGCCTGGACCCTGGCAAACTGCCCTGACCATTTTACCTATTAGCATTGGTGATGGACGGATATGTGAACAAAAACTGGATTACCGATTCACTTCCTTTCCAGAGGTTTGGGAAGTTCACCACAGAGTTAAAGCAGATTTCACTGTGATTGAACATTTGCTTACACAGCCTATATATTTTCAAAAAGAATGAAAGACAATTGTTGTAATTAGCATTTGAGCGCTACTTACATGTACATATTTTTGGATTCGCAGTGTTACCAGGGATTTAAGCCCAAGTTATAAGTTTAGCTCACCAAGCTGGCTTATTATTGGACTGTAGAAGCCACCTGACAGATGGTAGCCTGACCCTGAAATTTCAATAGGTATGACAACCTTGTTTTGACTTAAGGATTAATCTATCCTTGTTTTTTATCACAGATTCTACATATTTTGCAAGATTAAGCTGAAAATATTGTCTGTTTATGTCATTCATGCTTATAATCTAAAACCCATATAAAAAGTAAATTTGGGTTTAAGACAACCATTGATCACATTCTTGATTCTTAGTACAATTATATGAATTCTGATCTATTTCATCTTTGTTCTGACTCATTGTGTGTATGTTTTATGTCAAGAGTTTCAGTTCCTATTGGGGGGAATATTTGTGATACTGATTATAAATACATAAATATTCTGAAACTTAATTCCTTAAAAAATAGAGTTAAAAATTAAGATATTTAATAGTTTCACTATAAAGAGAGGCACAGTTAATGTTGCAGTAATAGTTATGTAAATTTATCTGATAGCTATAATATGAAATGTTATGCAGCCATTAAAAGAAAAACTTTAAATAATCTTAATATATGAATATATTAAATTTTTAAAAATCCACACGAAGTATGATCCAAGATCTATTTTGAAAATATATTTTCAGCTGGGCGTGGTGGTGCATGCTTGCATTTTCGGTTACTTGGAAGGCTGAAGCAGAAGGATCGCCTGAACCCAGCAGGCCAAGGCTGTGGTGGCCGTGAGCATGTCATTGCACTCCAGCCTGGGCGACAGAGTGAGACTCTTGACTCAAACAATAAAATTAAATTAAAAAAATAAAATATATTTTATATGGAGAGAGAAGAAAATACCATTCAAAATGTTAATATCCTTTAACAGAAAATCGATGAATAAATTTAATATTTATCATAAAATGTTCTGGTTTTAAGTTTTCAACATTGAACATTTGTAGTTAGAAAAAGTTAATAATCTGAGAACAAATCCACAGTAGGAGCTTAATTTCCATTTTCCTATCCTTAATGAAATTATACATGAGAGTTTTCTGAGCTTCATGCTTGCTGTGGCATCCTTGTAATCTCATGATTCTGTTTCCAGGAATGTTGTGTGATAAAAGAAGATTTAAATATCTTCAATGGAATAGTCAAATGGTCTAGATGAGTTGGAATTAATGCTTCTTAAGTTTAGAATAATACTAACATATCTTTTATGAAGGCCCATTATTATGCTTATAGAGGCTTCTGGTACTTTTGACAATAGGCTGTCCTTCTCAAATGAGGCCAAAGGTTTTATAAAACAGAGATATGTCATCACATCAGAAAGGATTGCAATGGTTACATGGCTTCATCACTGACTTCAGGAGGAACCATTGTCACTTTCGGTTTATCCTTGACTATAGTGAATACGTAGATGACTTGAATAATTTGGAAAATATTTGTTGAGGAGCGCTAAAGAGTAGTATGGCATAGTACCAACATCTTAAATGCCTTTTCTCTTGGGTGAGTGTGTTACTAAGTTCTCAGCAGGAAGTGTGCAGCACTTACAGGTTGGGTAATCTAAGAGCACTTCAGAAAATGGCTCGTTATGAGGTAATGGGTCCAGTGTAGGACACCAGAGGGGCTGGAGGGAGGGTAGAAGTTCGATGAGAAGCAGAGACAGGGTTCTTGGCCCTCCTCCGCTTCAGACTGGAAAGGCAAAGGAGGATGGAACCACCTAGACCTGGGAGCAACGTGTGAGGAGGGCTATCTGATGGAAGTCTTCCTCCATGCACTGAAGTCTCCTGACCTCACTCCCTTTCCAGTTTCCTGCAGGACCATCCTATTGGCCTGACCAGAATGGAAGTCAATCCAGGCAGAACGGGTGGAAAACAGGGCAGAGAGGATTTGAAGGGGCAGATGGAAGTCATCAGCACATAAGAATATGGGTAGGTACAAGTCAACTGCTATGTTAAATATTTCAGTAGTTAAAACAAGTAAAGAAGACTGGCTTTCTCCCTTGAAGTATGGTCCAGTGAAGATCGACTGAAGAGAGGGAGGGTGGGTGGCCCCCTAGCACTTGGGGCCTTTGATGGGCTTTTATTCTTTGCATGCCAGAAGAAAGTGAAGACAGAGCGGGAACTATGTAGAAAACTCATAGGGACCCAGTTTAGCTATAAGACCAGTCCCGTCTGCCTACAGTCCACAGGTCAATGCTTGTGGCCACAGCTCCCCACAAAGAGGCCTGGAAGGGACATAAGCTGGAAGAAAGGCAGAGAGCAGACTCACTCTTCTTCCAGACAGTCTGCCACAGCTGGGGTGGAGACCATGGCAAGTCCCCTCATGGCAAAACAAAATATCGTCATCATCCACTAGAAGAATAAGCAAGATCATAGAATAAGCAATTGCATTTATTTGGGTGGGCTAAGCAAGGCATGGGGACATTAAGATAAATCTAAGCAGAAAATGAAAACTTCCTCAGGGAGAGCATCCACGATGAAGCTTAGAGTAGTGTTCCCTAAGTACTTTTGACACCACACCTGCAACAACAGAAAAATTAAAAAATAAAAATTTTTAAATTATTGTGTGTATGTGTATGTATGATAGATGAGATGTGTGTATCAATCTATTCTACATAAAAAGAGTAAATTAAAATAAATAAAAATGAAAGTGCTTATACTCCCTTTTTACTCTGCTGCTTTGATAATATTGTGTACCACCTCCTGGTGACTGAAAACTCTACTTTTGAGATCACAACTATTGATTAAAAACAAATTTTAAAAAACTCTAAAATATATAGTAATGAAAAAGTAGTATTTGAAATTAAAAACACATTACCATTTACATCACTACACATCAAGTAAGATATTTAGGTATGAATCTAACAAGATATGTACAAGATCTTCATAAGAAAATGCAAACTCTGATGAAAAAAATCAAGGAACGAAATAAATGGAGATAGTCTCTGTTCATGAATATAAAAACTCAGTATTAAGATGGCAGTTCTTCCCAATTTGATCTATAGATTCAATGAAACCCTGATAAAAGTTTCAGCAAGTTATTTGGAGAAAATCAAAAATTGATTTTAAAGTTTGTATGAAGAGGCAAAAGACCAAGAATAACCAACACAGTATTGAAGGAGAAGGACAAAATCAGAGGACAGATGTGCCATGACTTCAGGAATTACTGTGAAGATGCAGTAATTAAGCCAGGGTGGCACTGACAAAATCACAAATAAATGGATGGAGAGAAGAGAGAGCCCAGAAACAGACCCACACGGATACAGTCAGAAAAGAAAATACAGCTGTCACACAAATGGCAGATAAGTCCATACCATAATGTTCTGCATCATGTATTATTAGAGAAATGCTCATTAAAATCGCAATGAGGCTGAGCTTGGTGGCTCAGCCTGCAATCCCAGCACTTTGGGAGGTCGAGGCGAGTGGATTGCAGGAGCCTGTAGGTTCAAGACCAGCCCGGGCAACTTCACAAGACCTCGTCTCTACAGTAAATAAAAAACTAGCAGGACATGGTAGCGCACACCTATAGTTCCGACTACTTGGAAGACTGAAGTGGAAGGATTGCCAGAGCCCAGCAGGTCGATGCTGGGGTGGCTGTGAGTGTACACCACTGCACTCCAGCCTCAGCAATGGAGTGAGACTCTGACTTTAAAAACACACACACAAAAGGCCACAACGAGATACTACTACACACCCATGTGTGGCTTAAGTCCAGAACTCAGACAACAAGGTGTGGGAATGTGTTGCTCATGGGAATGCAAAATGGCGCAGTCACCTGGGAAGACAGATGGGTAGCTCTTCCTGGAATCAAACATACTACTACGATACAATCCAGAAATCACACTTGTTGGTATTTTCCCAAAAGAGTTGGAAAGGTATGTTCACATAAAAGTCTGCTCATGAATGTTTACAGTAGCTTTATTCCTAATTTCCCAAACCTGAAAGCAGTGAAGATATCTTTAGTAGGTGAGTGGATCATAAGTCGTGCTCCATCCAGGCCATGGAATTTTGGCCTGCACCAAAAAGAGATGAGCTATCAAGCTACAAAAAGGCATGTGGGCAGTTTAAAAACATATTACTAAGTGAAACCGGCAATCTGAACAGGCCACATACTGTATGATTTCAGCTGTAAAACACTTTGAAAAAGGTAAAACCGAGGAGAGAGTAACAAGATCACTGCTTGCCAGGGGCTGGGGGAATGGAAGGATGAATAGGCAGACCAGAGGACTTTTAGGGCAGTGAAACTACTCTGTATGATACTATATGGTGGATACCTGGTGTTAAATATTTATCACAACTCACAGAATGTATAGCACCAAGAGTGAACCCTGACATTAACTGTAGACATTGGGGGATGATGATATGTCGATGTAGGTTCATCAATTGGAACAAAAGTACTACTCTTGGGGGAGCCTGGTGATGGGGAGGCTATGTTTGTGTAGAGGAGGGAAATATGGGAACCCTCTGTACCTTCCATTCAATTTTACTGTGAGCCTAAAACTGCTCTAATAACCAGTCAATAAAAACAGACCCCACAAAAACGTGAGAGTAGAAAGATAGGGCGAATGGCTTGCTGGGGTGGTTATTGGGAAGAGAACTGGGCGGTGGTGACGATTCTGTCATCTTCTCTTTCTGTCATCCTCCAAGAGTCATCTCTTGGTCCCTGTGTTGGAGAGCTATCCCAATCCATATCAGTAAATGCAGGAAACAAAGATTTTGCCAGAAAAAAGAGAGCAACATGAACTGTGGATGAGTAGTCAGAGTCAGTCTTTACAAAATGTTTAACACGGTGTGGGTATTTAATTCTGTGTGCCTCTGTTTTCTCACCTACTGGTTGTAAGGAACCTATGTCATGGGTTGCTTTGTTGACTAAATGAGATGGTGCGTATGAAGCGCTTGGAAAAGTGTCACCCTGAGTAGGTCCTCTATCAAGATTTGCTATTATGATTATTACTGAAAGCTCAGTTTGGCTGGATCCCAGGATACCTTCTGGATGCAGTGGGAGCAAGACTAGAAATGGCAGACATTAGAAGACTTTCCTCGCAAGGATGGGGTCCAGGGAGCAGTGAAGAGGTGTTGGGAGCATGGCAAAGCATCTGGTAAGGTTGACAAGAGGAGCTGCGGAGGGATCACAGGGTGGCAGGGAGGCAAGACAGCCTTGGTGAAGTGGAGTGGCTGTGCAAGGGTTTCTGCTTCCAGTAGGATGGGGACATGCGGGAGGAGAGAGAGGAGCACTGGTTCTCATCTTGAGTGACGACTGATTAGCATGCTTTTAACTTACTCGGAAGTTGAGTAGACCATTGACAAAGAAAATGATGAGTTTGGTTCTGAGCTCCATCAAGTTCTGCTGTCATTAGAAAGAATTTTCCAAATGCATTCCCCGAGCTGCCATCTACACCTTCTCATGACTGTTCCTCACAGAATGTCCTGTAACCTAGGGCTCTAACTTGAGGGGCCAAACTCATGCTAAGGCACATACAAAAAACACTGAGAAAGCCAGGAGTAGTTTCATGGTGTGTGCATTGTTCATTGCTGTGAGGTCCAAGTCAGAATACTTTTCTTTCCTTTCTACATTCTTTAACTGAGCAGGGTTGAGTTATAATAAAGTTGTGGAGGGATACAACACACCCAGGCCTGTTACGCTCAGGCAAGAAGACTAGACACATCTCTCTAATGATACCATAGCAAATGCTTTGAACTCAGCATTTGATGGAATGTGCTGTTATTGAGACAGAAAAGGTTCTTCCAGTAAGTAGGGATTATCATACACACACTTGGGGCTTATTTTAACAATAGCCACATAGGATGCTTTCTCAAGTAGATTTAGTAGTCATAAAAAGGCCCTAGAAAAAAATGGTTACCAATAGTTTAAAATAGAGGATTTACTTCTATGATGTCTCATGTGGATCCAAATTAGTATTCTGTGCTCATCCTGGGCATGGAGAGATTCGAAGTCTTTCATGTGTAAAACCTCACGATCAAGGGCAGAGCTTTTGCTAGCCCTGAAGTTGGGGTGGAAAGGAGACTTCACATATGGTTTCATCACTGTATGACCATGGGAAAAAGATCTTCACTGCCTTTTATTTCATTACAGCACAGTGACACTTCTGACACTTTTTAAAATTAAAATTGAATGTTTTAAGATTCAATCTGTCATTAGACCATATGTTTTATTTGGATGAAATGTTATTCTTCCAATAGGGAAAAACACTTTCAGGATTTTCACCCCTGATCCTAGATTGGATAGAGTTAGTAGGAAAACAGTCAGTTATCTTGGAATAACTGACTTTATTCAAAATAATCTTCTGGCGTGTTTGGGTAAAGGGCAGGTTTAACCGTGACTATTATCTAAAGTAAAGTTAAAAAAAATTCTGATCCTTCCAAAAATGCTTTTGGTCAAGAAAACAGCACATTGTGGTCACTGCCATGACACTTCTTGGTTCTCCAGAATCCAAATGTCTCAGAATGTCCAATGTCTGAACTGTGATGAATTCCATATAGCTGATGTGGGTTAAACAACAAAAAATTTATTTTCTTACAGTTTTAGAGGCTGGAAATCCAAGACCAGGCTCTCAACATGGTCAGCTTCTGGTGAGGACTCTCTCTTTGGCTTGTAGATGGTCACCTTCTGGCTGTGTCCTCATGTGATGGAGAGAAAAAACAATGCTCTCTGGTTTCTTTATAAGGATATTAATCCACATTCTCACAACCTCTTTTAATCTTAATTGCATCCAAAAGTCTAATTTCCAAATACCATCACATTTGATGTTAGAGTTTCAATATATAAGTTTTGAAGGGAAACAATTCTGTCCATAGCATTCAATCCCTGCCTACCTAATTCATGTCCTTTTCACATACAAAATACATTCATTCTATTCCAACAGTTTAAAAAATCTTAATTTGTTTCAGCATTAACTTTAAAGTCTAAAGTCTCATCTAAATATTATCTAAATTGTATGGATGAGACTCAAGGTACATTTCATTCTGAGGAGAACGTCCTCTCTAGCTGCAAACTTGTGAAACCAGACAAATTCTGAGCTTTCCAAAATGCAGTGGTGAATAGGGTATAGGATAGACATTCCAAAATGGTAAAGAGGAAAGGGGCAATGGCTCCCACGCAGGTCCAAAGCCTAGCAAAGTATATTCCATGAGAGTTTAAGACTTGAGAGGAGTACACTTTGGCTTGTTGCTCTGGTCTTCTGGTCCACTGGGGTGGCAGCATCCCATCTTTGACTCTAGGAAGGGTCTTGTCCTAAAGGTTCTGCCAGGAGATTCCACTCCCAGAGCTTTAGACAAAAGCAGCTGGTTCTTGAAACAGAGTCCATAGAGCTGTTGAACTCAGAGCCATATTCAAGGTCATCTATTTTCTCATGAAGATTGTTCTTCCGTCCTGGTTTTATGTCCTCAAATGGGGGAGGAGAGAGAGAAAGAGCTCACGCACAAAAGCAAGAACAGTCTCTGGTGTGTCTTCTTATAAGGACACGAATAAGCCCCTCCCTCCTGGCCAATAGCATTTCTCCAACTCTTCTTCTTCCTTCGTCACTCTCCATCTACTCTCTTCTGGATTATTCTATCACCAAGCATCCTTGCTGGTACCACAGCCATACTTGCATCATGTTATTTGCTTTTAAAATTAATTCTTGACACATGCTCTTTTCAATTTTTTTACCTCAAGAAGATATTCTACATTGTGAGAGGAATGTTCAGGGGTGCTGTTTTGAAGTTTCTATCTATCTGTCTATCTATCTATCATGTGTCTTATCTGAATCTCTCAGAAAATTAAATAGTGATCTTATGTTTTACATAGATGTACGTAACTTTTAATATAGCTAAAGTATATATAATTGTAAGTAATATATGAATGCTATAATTTTTGGAGAAATTGGGTCATTAGAGATACTTTAAGTACTCTCTAATGTCGCCCTAAAATAAGGTCTATTTTTCTTGCTTCCATGTGTATCTACCCTTAAGAATTCCATATCATTCTTAATGCTTTTTACAAATATTCATTAAAAACTTTGTGTATTGATTTGTGGTTTTTAAACTTACACAGCATAACACTATATTTGTGACTCCGCAATTTGCTTTTGCATGCAATAGTATGTTTTTGAAAATGTTTCCGTATTTGTAATGTATGCATCTTATGAATTCTTCTATCATATGAACATGTTGCCCTATCCTTATCTCTCTCCCTTAATAATTATTTAATTATTTTGTATTTTCGGTTTCTTTTTTCAGATAATAGAGATGATAATATTTCTGTAACAGAACCAAAGTGAAATTGATTAAATAGAGAAGGTACAATTCAATTTTAGTTGAAACTGCTAGAAGTTTCCAAAGTGACTGTGTTAGTCAGTTTATGCTGTAATATTGTTGCATAAGAGATAACCACAAAATGCTAGAAACATAAAACCACACACTTATTTCTCTGCTCATCTGTCTGCCTGTTGGCTGCCAAGATGGGTCTTGGCTGAGTGGTGGTAGGGGGGGTTAGGATTTGCCTCAGCGTCTACACTCCTGGGTCCAGGGTTCAGGGACCATGGCCATGAATACATATTGTTTTCGTGCACCCTCATACAGGTGCTAGAGGGTCAAGTGGACTGTAACTTCAGTCTGATTGCAATGACAGGGAAGACACGTGGCTAGGTCCAATACCAATACCTCCTGGCAAAGGGCTTGAACAAGTGATTCCGACAGGGCAGGGGTGAAGATCCCATGTGACTCCCAGTGGCATTGTGGGAGCAGGTGTCTCTACAGCTCTGGGTGGTGTCAGCTTCATGTCTTTCTTCCGATATGGTGAGGGGGAAACAAACTCTTCCTTACTTTGTAGTTTTATGTTTATGTTTCTCTGATTGCTTAATAAGGTTGGGTTTCTTTTCATATGCCCATTGGTTAAGTGTGCCTTATTTTTCTGCAATTTCCTCTAAAGTATATTTTGCCTGTTTTCCTGTTGGTGTGTGTGTCCTTCCTCACAGCAGGAAGTGTGTTTCCTAAGGGATGTATATTGCAGCTGTAGTTCTTTGTTATATTTGAAGCCTCTCTCAACTCTTTATGTCATTTCCATGACTTTCACTTTGTTTATGGGATCTTCTCCCAGAGGAATTAAAAAAAAATTGGTATGGTTATAATTTTTAATCTATTTATTTATTTATTTATTTCTAGAACTTGATTCAGAAGTCTTCTTAGTCCTATGACTAGGAAGATGAATTTTATTTTCTTATATTTAGCTCAGATTTGCTTCCCTGATGGAGGAGTGTGTGATCCTCAGATTTGGATTTTATCTACGATGTCAGACAGCCATGCAGGTTTTAGGTTGATGGATGGCTACCTGTCCCTCCTTCTTCTACTGATAGGCATCAGGTCCTTCTTATCCTCGGCCGCTTTGGAGTGGTGATTTCCTGCGACCCCAGCTTTGGATATGCCTGGGTTCTCTTGTTCTCTCTAGTCCCTTCTTTTCATGTGTCTATTATCCCATGAGATGTCAATGTTGTTATCTGTGTAGCTTGTGGATGTGTCTTGATAGCTGGTGGAACAAGTCACTCCCCAATCTTCGTTTTACCCTTCTCAAATCGCATCAAGGAGTTCTGGCTTCTGCTTAGACAGGAAAAGCTGGAAAGATTGCTGCTCCCACCCATACATAAGAAAAAGCAAGATAATCTCCTGAAACATAATCTCAGTGTTCCTGTCACAGAACTGAGGTTTTATGACAACCAACTGCACTAAGATCTAAGGAAGCGCCAGCAATTCCACAACAGATTTTACTTAAATAAGGAAGAAGCAAAAAGCTGACATGTCCATTTTAGAAAGAGTGCTGGCAGGCAGTGGTCCCAGTCCCTGGATCAGGGTCAAGGTCAGCACAGGTCTATGCAAATATATCTGCAGAGCAGTGTAACAGGTCTGAAGGGGAGCACACCGGATATTTCGGGATGCTGTGGGGGTACACGCCTGTGGCTGCAGGGGAAGGGACAGGATGGGGCAGGGAGAGGCTGAGTTACATTGCAACCCAGAGACAGTCTTGACCAACCCACAGGACCTCCTGGTCTTTATAGCCAAGGCAATCCACACAGGAAACTTCCTAGCCAAGACATGAGAGCCATTTCTCCCCTTTAACTCCTTGAAGACGTTCTCTCCACAAGTTACATTTGGGTCTGCTACGGTATGGAACTGAGGAGTTAAGTCACACCTTCATGTAGAAGCACACTGTGAAGATAACCTTACAGTTACTGTGGCCCAGTGTCCACAGGAAGACTGGCACAGGTGGTCAGTGGGCTTGTCTCACGCTTGTGTCCGTCAAAGAATAAGGTGTCAAGGGTCTCCCATGCATTTTATGACCCTTTTCTGCAGTTTACTAGTTGCAATTTGCTAGCAAGCTTGCTTTCTCAAGTGAGCCATGCAACCCCAGGTGTTCGTCTTCCTTCTCAGATGATACGTCTAGAACCAAGCCCAGACCTGTGACAGGAGCTTCCCAGACTTCAACATCTGAAAAAGAAACGTGATCAAGGAAGAGGAGACACATTTCTTTTTTTGGAGGGGGTAAAATTTATTGACAGGATAGGAAAGTTCCCACAGTTGGAGGGGACCTGAAGGGGTTGCCTACACAATTCTTTAAAACTATTTCAGAGACACAAAAGCAAGTTTTTTGTTATAAACCTTCCCAGTCAAATTACTGAAGGGCAGACTTCAGATTTGCAGTGAAGCATCTTCTGCTTTTCTTCCTGGTTCTGTCATTTCTGAAGGACTTTGAGATTGTGTATTAACCATGATTTGAACATTCAAATGTGACGAGGAATCAAGTTTACACTAACTTGGAAATGCACTGAAGTGTGTTTCTGTAGCATCCTGCAGGTTCACCACTATAACCTCAGCATTACTGGCCATCTGATGGGGTGTGCACCTGTTCACACGAGTCCCAGATGATGGAAGTGGAAGGAAAGACTTCCTCAAGAAGCTGAAAATCAGGTCCAGGATTTGGCAAAAATAAGAGAAAAAGTGACTTTCATTCAACATTTCACGATTCTACGTCTTTAGAGGGTGGAATGGTCTCTGAGAGTATTTTCTGTGTTTGAGTTTGGTGAAGGTGCCCGCAAGCTTACTCTTTACTGAGCACCTACTGTGTGCTGGACGCTGTCTTACACCCTGGTGGCTGGGGAAAGTGCTGGGCTTATGCAGGGGGGAGCAGAAAGAGAGGATTGTGGAGGGAGGTGACAAAGATGAAGGACCCTGAGCAATTCGACTGCTCTCATCATGCCTGGACTTGTGTTCTGTGGAGCACCATAGACCCTGAGTAGATGTGGAGACTTTGCTCATGGGACAAGTACAGAGGCAAATTCCTGGGAGTCCCTGTCACAACTTTTTTGTCAGTCTATTAATGCATAACCTTGTTTTATGTGTTTCTAGTTAAAGACACCTAATATATATGAAGGGGAACCCAAAAAAGTGGAATTTACTTTAATATATATGAAGGGGAACCCAAAAAAGTGGAATTTACTTATGAAAAATTGTGTATTCATTCTTATTTTATTTTTTAAATCATATATATTTTTATTTTAAAATTGTGGGGTACAGTTAAGGGTTAGGTATACAAATATTCATTATGCAGGCACCCTTGTTGATGAGGTGTGTCCGCCCCTTAAACTTCAGTCACCTTCAAAGTCCTCTCCGTTTGACACAATACACCTACTAAGATGCTTTTTCCACTGCTCAGAACAGTTATTGAACTTATCAGTTTTGATGTCTTTTAGTACTTCTGCCATTTTTTGTTTCACATCAACAAGACATTTTTCTTTTGAGGACTTTTTCACTCAGGGAAACAAAAACTAAGCCACTTGGGGCAAGCTCTGGTGAATAGGGAGGGTGGGGCACAGGGGTCATTTCATTTTTGGTCAAAACTGCTGGACACCCAGCTTGGTCGCTTGTAAATCACCCATCAAGAACTGCACAAACACAATGAAAGAATCTCCAAAAGAAATTCACTAAGCTGAATGCAGCACCACATCACAACGCCAGTAGGTACACTGGTGCTAATGTGTTCCTAGAACACTTACCTAGTGGGAGAAGCCTGTACTACAAGAGGCCTGCCCACCAAAAAACAATTCCAGGGATTTTTTGTTGCTGTTGTTCCCTCCTCTTATACTTTCTGCACCTCCACAAACCTGAAAGCCCATGAGTTTACTATTGTGTGCATGCCCAATTTAATGCCTGGTAATAGAGAGCACTCAATAGGTGGATTGTGGGTGGATGAATAGGATGATGGATGGATGTAAGGATGGATGGATGGATGGATGGATGGATGGATGGATGGATGGATAGATGGGTGGATGGATAGATGGGTGGATGGGTGGGTGAATGGATGGGTGGGTGGATGGGTGGATGGGTAGGTGGGTGAAAATAAATGGGTGGATAGATGGTTGGATGGATAGTTGGATGGGTGGATGGGTGGATGAGAGAGTGGGTGGGTGAGTGGATGAATTGATGGATGGATGGTTGGATAGATAGTTCGATGGGTAGATGGGTGGATGAGTAGATGGTTAGATGGGTAGGCGGGTGAATGAATGGGTGAATGAACAGTTGGATGGGTAGATGGGTGGATTGGTGGGTGCATGGATGGATTGGTGACTAGATAGAACTAGCAGAGAATATAAATATTTCAGACTATCCAGGAAAAATTAAACTTAACCAATTGGAAAATTAGGGAAAGATAATACATCTTTGCTCAGTTAATCTAGATTTACTCCATATTCTTTAATTTAATTCAATTTTTTTGTGCAAGGTGAAACAATTGCCTTTTGGAAGCTTAACAGTATTTTTTCAGAAATAGTATAAGAAAACCAAGGAGCCCGATTATGTAACAAACACAATTTCTCTGCACTCAAGGCAGAGGACTCATATATGTCTCTGCTCTGCACATGAGACTTGATAGTAAGCAGCATGACGGTGCCTTCAGTATAGGTCTGGGTTTTTCCGTTTCCTCCCACCTCCCAAAGCTGTGCAGGTCAACTTCACCAGCGAGTGTCCGAGGTCCCTTCTGAGTGAGTGAGTGTGTGAGTGTGCAAGTGTGTGTGGCTCTGCCAGGAGACTCATCCTGTACAAGCTGGTGCCACCTTGCTCACTGTGCTGCTGGGAGAGGCTTCAGTCACCCAAGACTCTGACCTGGAATAGGCAGGTCAATAACAATTTTGTTTGTTTTCATGTATCTTTCTTAAATGCATGCTTGGCTCCCATGCATTTCAATGGCTAGTATTAGAAGCATTTAGAGTCCTTATTTAGCAGTTTGTTGATGTTTTTGCAAACAGAAATATGCTGTAGAAACGTTAACACTTGTTTATACCACTCAGCCTAGGCGAAGGTTGCTTAAAGTCACAGTTTCCAAGACCCTATGGATGACGTGAAGCGAGGACTTAACTGTCCCACTAATAAGTGACTTGTTTGTTTTGAAAAGTTGGTTCAAGTAAAACATCCTGTGTCCTGTTACCCTCGGGGCTCCTGTGCCCCATTTCCTGGAGCTTGTGACGATGTGGCTTACACAGTGGGGAGAGGAACGTGGGGACCACCACTGTCCTGACCACCTAGCAACTACAGGGGAATCAGGGGATAACATCGCCATTGAAAATGGACCCAAGTCAAAACTGCTGAAAACATCAGACATGAACTCACAGACCTCCTGAATTTCAAAATACATGCAAGAAGGACCAAGAGGGGACGGGCCACTTCAGAGGGGAAAGTGAGTGGAACTTGTGCTTGAAGAAGGTCTGAAAAGAGCACGTTTTGGGGCGCATAGATGTCATCGCTGGTCCTTCACGGCGGCAACTCTCCAGTTCATGCTTATTATTTTAAATAATATTTCATATTCCAAGAGTCACCAAACCAGCACATCCTTTTCTAAATTCACATAGCATGTATTCCATATACATTTTTACTTTTCATTTTCTACCAGAAGAAAACCAACACGATGTCTGTCCTCTGTATGAATCCAACAGCTTTTGGTTTTCACTGAATTTTTAAATCTTATTTTTTCAAGCACCAAAGGAGTCCTGAAATCATCACTCTTTACACTGATTAGTTGGAACAGTTGCATTGTGTCACATCACAGAACATTAAACTCATCACTTTTTCTTTTTTTTTTTTGAGTTGTAGTCTCACTCGGTCACCCAGACTGGAGTGCAGTGGCTGCTCCTGGCCACCGCAGCCTCGACCCGCTGTGCTCCGGCCATTCTTCCGCCTCAGCCTTCCAAGTAGCTGGAACTACAGGCGCACACTACCACACCTGGCTGATTTTTGATTTATTGTAGCGATGAGGTCTCGCCAAGTTGCCCAGGCGGGTCTCGAACCCGTGGGCTCAGGCAATCCACTCACCTCAGCCTCCCAAAGGCGTGGGATTACAGGCTGAGCCACCAAGCCCAGCTGAAACTCATTACTCTTTCAAGATCAAACACAAACTAGGCATTAACAATGATTCTGGAATGTTTTATCCTATTTTTATTTTTTGATTTTTGATTTTAAAGATGTGGGATATAATTCAGGGCCAGATATACAAATGTTCACTATGCAGGTACTCTTGTGGATGAGGTGTGCCCTTTCTCCCCTGGCAGTTTCCCACTGCTGCCAATCCCTTTCTTATAGTGTTATGGTAAATGTTCAGGGTCTGCTTATGGGTGAGAACACATGGTACTTTGTTCTTTGTTTCTGTGATAGATCACTGAGTATGATAGACTCTAACTCCATCCAAGTTGCTGCAAAGTCCCTATGTTTGTCCTTCTTTATGGCTGTGTAATATTCTATTGTGTATACATACCCCATTTAAAAAATTCTGGAATGTTTTGAATGTTAAAATAAAATTTATTTTCTGGAAAACCTGTGCTAAAAAAGTAGTTGTAGCAAACTTGAGATTAGTTTCCAATTTTTAAATGAATTTTCAAGCAGGGAGAAATGTGCAACAAGTATGAAGACAGGAAAAATAATAGAAAGACTTCATTTAATATATAGCAATGTAGTAGGCAAATCCATATTCAGCATGTAATACATCTGAGGCTATAAAGAGAAAGAATGCATGCACTCTACTTTCTGAACATTCACATCCTAAAGGAGAGAGATTCGTAAACATAAGATCATATATCTAACCAATACATGCTGTAATGTAAGGAAGAATATTCTGAGGAGATCAGTCATGTTAAGGGTATGGCCATAGACCACTCACAGTCTCTGATGAGATCGAGCCCCGACAGGGTAGTATGACCATAGACCACACATAGTCTTTGAAGAGAGGCATTCATAAGTATTAAGGTGGGTGTCTCATACAATGACTTCTTCCCCCTAGAAGTCTTCTACCCCAGGAGAGGGGTAAAGCATCCCCTTTTCTTTTCAGGGCCCTCCAAAGTGAGTAGAAGGTGAGGTTGGAAGCTGAGCATTTAGTGAAAATGGTGGCTGTAGAGTGATTGGATAATATCTCCTTATCTGTATTACTTCAGAGGTGATAACAATACAACGATTGCTTTAGTAGGCATATACGCTATTGTGGGTTGAGTTGTACACTCCCGTCCCAAAGATATGTCAAAGTCCCAGTCCCCCAGGGCTTCAGAATGTGACTTTATTTGGAAACAAAGCCTTTGCAGAAGTAATAAAGTTAAGATGAGGTCATTGGGTTGGGTTCTGATCCAATATGACTGATGTCCTCCTAAGGAGATTCACACATTCAGGGAGAATACTGTGGGAAGACAGATTGCAGTTGTTCTACCATGAGTCAAGGGACACCTGGGGCCACCAGGAGCTGGAGGAAGCAAGGGAAGATCCTTTTCTGAAGCCTTTGGAGAGAACTCAGCTCTGAGGGCACCTGGATGTTGGACTTCTAATTTCCAGAACTGTGAGAGAATACCTTTCTGTTATTTTAAACCACCAAGGTTATCTGTTATGACATCCCAAGAAAAATCACACACATCTCTTGTCAATGGGAACAACTGGGATTGTGCCGATTCAAGTGACTGACTGAGAGGAGAGACCAGGGACAGCCATCACCGTGAAAGTCAGCTCTTGGCATAATGACCTCCTTATAGTCTTCTTTCAGAGAACACATGAAAAACACTCAGCTAGCAATGAGATGCATTCTGGATGCATTCTAGAGGAGGGATTTGAGCAGTGATGGAAGAAGGGTTATTAATGGAGTGGGAATTGTGGTGATAGTACAGTTTTACAATGTCAATTGATCAAATTCGGTGGTAATAGGATCCCGTTTTTTGAAACCTGTCTAAGTCTCAGTCTTTCTCAGATATCATATGGGTCTTTGAGTCCATAAGGCGTTCTCAAGTTCTCTTGCACATTGTCTCATGTTTTATGAAGTTCATGATTCCGATGGATTAAAAGTCCACCTAGAGAATGGCCATTGAGTAAATAATTTTCTCAAAAAATTGAGAATTATTTTTTATCTTGTAAAAAATTGCTTATGCATCAGTTCTTTGGACCATGCTTATGTGCACAAAAACAATTTCAGTAGACTGGGAACGCGGGTTGGGGCAGACAGAAAATTACACATATTGGAGCAAGCCACCTTGTCCCTATTGAAACTTCCCTAAATGAATGTTCCCTGGGAACCCGTTTCCTCGGCTACTCTGTCATCTGCGTTGCTGAACTCCCGGCTCTTTGGGGACCTGAGCAGATATTGTGGCTGAGATGATGGCTCACTGTTCCCACATTGTTTCCTGCGCTGGGATGTGGAGCCGCTTTCCCAAGCAGAGCGTGAGGCTATGCCAAGCATTTTCATCCCCTGCAGCTCGTGACAATGGGGACCAGTCCGTGGCTCACTCAGAGAAATGGGAAGGCTCTTCCTAGTTAGCTCGCCACATAATGCATCCAAAAAGCCAGCTTCAGGATAATAAATGATTTGTGGCTGCAGGTTCCAGTGAATTGGCGGGAAACAAGTTTTGCACTGAATGTGCATAGATCGCCCTGCTGGAGCCCTGCCGGGAACGGCGTGAGAGTCTGGCCTGGGAGGGACCAATTCACAGAGATGAACACATCATGGCCTCCTTTCAAACCAGCACGCTCTGCTCAGGGAATTCCAGGCAGAGCAGGGGACATTGAGCCTGTGTGTTCTGTTGTGTGGCTCTTGTCTGGATAGGCAGGGAGACTGAGCCATTTAAAACAGGGAGTCAGGGGTGCATTCTTTTCTTCCCATCACCCTTGGAACAATATAGTCATCTTGTTGACCCCAAGTTGATATGAGAACGATGACATGTGATGTTAGTGCTGCGGTAAACGCAAGTAGTCACATGGCATACGTGCACAATTCTAAGGAACTGTTCTGAACTGAGAAATGCATTGAGCAGGACTTGCAACATGGGTGGATTAAGAACTTTTCTGAAAAGTCAAGTTTTTAGCTAGGGTAAAGGTCAGCTGGTCAAGTTTTTAGCTAGGGTAAAGGTCAGCTACGGTAAAGCTGGTCAAGTTTTTAGCTAGGGTAAAGGTGGTCAAGTTTTTAGCTAGGGTAAAGGTCAGCTAGGGTAAAGGTCAGCTAGGGTAAAGGTTAGCTAGGGTAAAGGTCAGCTCGTCAAGTTTTTAGCTAGGGTAAAGGTCAGCTGGTTTCCATACAAGTTCAATAAAAGCTTGTTCTCATTTTCTGTCTGACCCCTACCCCCTCTGGGTTTCGGGACCTAGTGCCTTCCAACTCAGAGTACAAATGAAATAGTAAGATAAGCCAGTATTTTAAATTAAGAGAGGTAGTGAGCCACACGGGCACACTGAACTTTGAGGAGGAGGGTCACGTCCTGTGAATGAGACCCCCTGAAGGAGGGCGTGGGGGCAGCTCATAGTCGGGAGCCTGGTCTTCAGCTGGTTCATGGCACACAGGTGTGGGAGACGCCACTTGGTCAGACTCCTGCCCAATAAATGTCCTACTAGGAGGAAGCAGTTGGCTTCATTTCTGATATTAACTGACTTTGTTGGCGCTGAAAGACCATCTTCCCAATAACATCAGTGTTTCTCTTTTCTTTCCAAAACATTCAGCTCCCCAGTGATTTGTATGTTCTTAGAAGTCTTCATTGCTTTTTTTCTTTTCCCATGCAAAGTTTGGAGAAGGCTTTACCAGTGGCAACATATTTTCTTGACTACCTGTTCAGCGTGGCCTGCTCCAGTTCCATGACCTTTTAAAATGTCAGTAGTGCTGGTTTTTGGATGAAGTTACGAAGCTTTGTCCCAAAGGAAAGTCATGCATGCTGAATATACTATTTTTTTCCCTCTCTGCAGCATTCCTTTTTTTTCTTATTCTTCTTTTTCTTGACATCTAGGTAGAGAAGGGTAATGGTGTTGTGTGTTCCGTCTGGACTCTTGAGAAGGCATGTTTACCTGAATGTGTTTGAGACCCTTAAAATAGCGCTGAAGCATCCTCACTTGTGGTTCTGGAAATCTCCCAGCTTTTCTGAGAAGTAAGATCTTGTCATCTCTTTCACTCACTTGTTATTCAACTGCTAATATATCTCTTCGCTGACCAGAGTAGGGGAGGTTACAGTTTCACTTGGCAGATGGGGTCCGCCAGGCTGTCTTCCACCCCCGGGAAGGCCCTACCATGCAATCGCCTGGGAGGCTAGCAGAGCACCAAGTGGCTGGGGACAGGACTTGCTTGGCCTCTGGCAGGTGTTTTATCACAGACAACAACTATGTGGGACATCAGTTCCCACCACCATCTTCTCCAGCAATATCCTTAATGCCTAAACCTGGTTACCAGAGGAATAATGGAGATTTGCTCATTAAGTAAATACAAGAAAAGCTCGAATTTTTAACAAAAATATTTTAGCCCAGGGCTTCCCAGACATTTTGGATCCACAAACTTTTGCAGTAGCATATCTAATGAATCCCCTTTGGAATATTTTAAAGCATTTCATGATAAAGAAGTGATTGTGTTACATGAGAAAGGGGGGATTTTCTTGAAAAATTATTGTAATTCAGAATATCATTATTACTTTATTTAAATTTTATTCTCATATAATCTGCAGCAGTGGTTAAAATTTAAGGATACATTTTCATTTTTGCCCAGTTAACAAGTATATGTATTGTTTTATTTCCAATTAATTATATGAATATTAACTGTCAGTGATTTGGTTTAAAAGTACCATCTTGTTCAATTTGATATAAAATTATATTAAGATGTAGATGAACTTTAAGTACAAGTTGTGGAATTAAAGATGCATAAATCTTGCTAGTTTGTCCTGCTATTTGAAGTATCTAGATTTTGTGCTTTGTATAATAAGTTGGTTTACTTTTTAAATAATGTTCATGTTGTTTCTAATTGTTATATTCAAGGAGATACCAGGCAACTACCTGCAATTATTTCTTTTTGCACATTTCAGGTGTGGTTAAGATTTTGCTTAAATTGAAAAAAAAAATGGATATAATATTTGCTGCACTTTTTTCTCATGGTGTCACTGAAATATTAAAATAATCTTTATATGATACATAAAAATTTGGGTTAGTTAATTGCCACTTAAGAAACTAGAAAAGATTATATTGACACAAACTGGCAAAATGTTTATAATTCTATACAACTGATTAAATTATTGTATTTCAATATCTGTGTTCCTTTTGTGTCCTTTCTTATTCCACTAATACTCTAGGATATAAATGACATAATATATAAATTTTTTTTTTTAATTTGGGGTCTCCTTTGTCTAGGCTGGAGTGCAATAGCACAACCACAGCTCACTGCAGCTCAAACTCCTGGGTTCAGGTAATCCTTCTGCCCTCAGCTTCCCCAGGAGCTGGGCCTACAGGTGCGTGCCACCATGCCTGGCTAATTTTTTAGTTGTTGTAAAGACAAGGTCTCGTGTTGTTTAGGCAAATCTTAAATTCCTGGGCTCAAGTAATCCTCTTGCCTTGGACTCCCAAAGTCCTGGGATTCCAGGCATGAGCCACCACATCAGGCCTAATATATGAATCCTTCAGCTGTTTATTGATAAATAACAAGCTGCACACAACATTGGCAGATTGAATCAGTGACACCCTTTTATGTCAGGATTCTGCCAGGTGGCTGAGCACAGGTGGGTGGTTCTTCTCTTTCCTGTGGTGTCTTCTAGGGCTGGAGATCCAAAATGGCCTCTTCACTCAGGTGACTGTGACTCAAGGTGGGTGTTGAACAGAAGGGGCAGTAGCTAGCCGGACTTCTTGCCTGGGACTTAGGGTTCCTTGCAAACACACAGCATCACTGCACCTGATGACCTGAGTATCTTGCAAGACATCTTATCTGCAGCCATTTTCAAACCAGTATGTTGAAATCTTATGCTACTTGAACCTGGGAATATGATCTCAGATTTTCTACCTAGAACTAGCATGACAGTCTTTTAGCAGCAACTGATGGGGTGTAGCCATGACTTACATCTAATCACTTAGTGCTGCAGACATCGTCTTTTCTAACATGCTCAATGTGTGATCGTTGCGTTTTTTTTGCCAGAACACAGTGCTCTTGGAGTCTTTTTCGGTAAGACAAAAGGTTCACTGAAGTACATGTTTGTGTAAGTAAATTGTAAAAGGATCATTCTTTCTACTCTCTGTTCTTTATGAACTATGTTTTTCTTTGCTTTAAATCTATTTATTTTTAAGCATCAGTGAAAGATTTTCATGCAGAAATATTTCAAGAACTTCATAGCAACCTGGATGGACTTAGAGTCTATAATACTGAGTGATCTATCACAGAAACAAAGTACTGAGTATCACATGTTCTCACTCATAAGCGGACCTTGACCAATTATCATAATACTATAAGAAAAAGATTGGCAATAGTGGGAAACTGTCAGGACCAGGAGAGGTGGAATTGGCAGTAGTGGGAATCTGCTGGTGAAGGGGGTGGTCACACCTCATCAACAAGGGTACCTGCAAAATGAACATTTGTATACCTAAACCTGAATTCTACTCCACATCTTCAAAATAAGGAAATTTAAATAAAAAAAGAAAAATGCTCAAATGACTAACAGTCAACAAGTAAATAATAGCAAATTAAAAATTTAAAAAAGAATGGTTCTTTTTTAATTTTACAAAAGAAAAGGACTTAAAAATTATGTATAACATTACATATGTATATTTACATACTGGCTGTGGATATTCATATCACCTCTCCAGAACTACCTTCGTGGGTAAAGCCCGTGGAAAACCAGAAAGGGTGTTCTAGTTTCCTGCTGGGAGAAAGAACAGAGTCAAGAGTCTCTGTTGGGCCAATTTTTTGTTTGAATTGCATTTGTGAAAGTCAACAATTTTTTCTGGCTCTCCTTTCTTTCATCTTGGAAAATAATCTGCAAAGTTGTGTCTTCTTTTAATTCACAAAGATGTCCTTCTGGTTTACTGTTTTAAGTTGATTATCTTCCTCTGTTCTTTGAAGCTCTTTAGAGCTTTACCAAATACATTGAATCCTTTGTGTGCTCCTCATATTCTTATCTCTCTTGTAGGAGTTTGGTTCTTTGGTCATTTCATTCGATTTTTTCTTTCTTTTATTTCTTTATTTATTTTTGAAGTTTGCAATCCACAGCATTGATTCTCTTTCTTTCAGTGTGGAGCTTAATACTCTAAATTCTTCAACTTTCATATTTTGTAGTTTTTTTCTAGTTCTTCTAGTCTTTAAAATAAAATCACAATCTTTTAAAAAAATTGTCTTACTTTTTATAGAATCTTTGTTGGGGGGGGCAGGGCTTCCCGAGTAGCTGGGACAACAGGCATGAGCCACCACACTTGACTAATTTTTAAAAAATTTTTGTAGAGATGGGGCTTTGCTATGTTTTCCAGGCTGTTCTTGGACTCCTGCCCTAAAAAATCCTCCTACCTCGGTCCCCCAAAGTTCTGAGACTATAGGCTTGAGCCACTGTGCCCGATCTGTCTTTCTTTTGAGCAGTCAAAACTAGAAAGGTTTTAGAAGACGTGGAAAATGTGAAGAACAGATGTAGAAAAGATGTATAAGATTTAAAAGACACAGAAACTTTGAACAAAATCATTAAAGAACTTCACATATTTGATGTGTATATATGTTCAATGCTTAGCAAATGGCAGAATCTGCATTGCATTCAAGTATACGTGAAACACTTACAAAAATGACCACATGCCAGTGTGTTGACTCATCCCTGCTCTAAAAATACTGCATGCAGTGACTGAGATTACAGCCAGCAGAGGCGGGTGGGGCTGGGAAGGTCACACCACAGTTGAGTTGGGGGGTGAGGGAAGGCAGGTGGGCAGGAGGTGCCAGGGTGAAGCTGGCTTGATGCCTTGAGGACCTTAGTAAGGAAACCCTGGTGAGCAAGTGTTCCGAAACTCAGCGGCTCCTGGACGATCAAACCACTTCATGCTGGACTTGTCAGTGTGAGAAGAACTTTCACCAGTCCTCCCTGGAAATAACATGTGCAGAAGATGTGGTAGATGGAGTGAGAGAGAGACAGAGACAAAGAGAGACAGAGAGACAGAGAGATACAGAGAGAACCTGATCCGATGATAAATCCAATGCATTATCTCAACATTTCAACATTTATGATTCCATTAATAATTTTCTTCTCTATATGTAGAATAAAGGTGACACTTATGTTAAATGTGGTAAGACTTAATAATAGTTAATGTCCACAAAATTTATTATGACCAGGAAAAGTGATTGTGAGACAACAGGTCAAAAGTCACTTTTCAACCATTACTTCAGACACTTAATATCCATCTACCTACATATCTACCTATCTTCTTAATTATATCTATCTACCTACCTATCATCTTTCTACCTACCTATATATACCTGTCTACTTGTCTATCTACCTACCTACTTATCTAGATAGATAAAAAGATAGAGAGATATAGATGAACACACATTTTCCCCCACATCCCCTACAAGATCAACTTAGAATTGGTAAAACATGTTTTGCAACTAAATGCATTCATCCACATGCTATGCAAAGATTAAACAGCTTTGGTCATACTCTCAGCTCCTTAACCAGGAGGCTCCTGAAAGGCCCTCTTCCAATTATAATTCTTGCTTATTTTGTCTTTCAAGGACCCTCCCATCCTTGTCATTTTTAGGTTTAGATTATTGTTTGGTGGTCTCTGAGAGTCCACACAAAAGCCCAGAGATATGCCTATGTGAGGTCATACTAAGACTAGTGAATTGCCATTTTCTTCTGGTTAAGAAAACAATCCCATTCCTGAGAAAATGGAAAGGGGGCTAAATCATTTAAATAATATTAAGGAAGTTCAGCCATGGCATCTTCAGTGTGGAGAGACTGACTTTGAAATCTGATGCCCTATGATGCATGTGTCTTTTATGTTTTTAACTGATTTGAGAAACATTGCATCTGTGAGGCCCCAACAACTCTGGGAGAAATTCATCATTTTACTTGCATTCCTTATGAAAACATTTTGTTGATGGCAGCACTGAAGAAAAGACTTTCAGGAATAATTCTAAGTTTAATGTTCAAAGTAGATTATAGTGCTCTCTTCAAGAAGCCATAGGAGCAAATTGAAGGCCAAGCATGAAATCATTAGTTCTTTGTTTTATTATATGATACTAATAATCTTACACTCTGTCTATAATACCTCATCAAATAAGACACATGACCAACTATTGAAACGTGTTCAATGTAATAATGGAAAGTACATAATAACACCAGTAACAAAAACTAATATATATTCACCATGTGCTCTGTCGTGTGTTCAACAAAATACTTCATGTAAGATATACAAAAGCTCTTTCAATTCTTATTATTTGGTGACATAGACACTCATTATGCCTCATCTGCACAGTAGACACACTCTATACTGCCATATGAAAAGTAGATGAAGTTTGTTTAACTGATAAGAGATGGAACTCAGATGTCATCACCCTGCATGGGCTCTGGAGCTAGCTTGACGACCAAAATGCACTGTGGCCTATCACTGTGTCAAGGTCAAAGAATGCCAAAGGCGATTCTTGAATGACTCTCAGGTGATTTTTGCGAGTGCCCATTCAAGTAGATGTCATGGCCTTTTCTTTTTCAAACTTTACAGATGTAAAATGTATGGTTGATCATAGGATTCCTCCAAGTGAACTTCACGGAGCACTTGCATCAAAATTTCTTGGGAACCCCACCCAGAAATCCAAATGTGGGGCCTCATGTACTGAACCAGCATCTCAGGAGGGGAAACTGATGTCTTAGCAGACATCCTGGTACCTTTCCATACACTTTGATGGCCACTGCCTGAAATTCAACCTAGGAAGCAGCAAGGGAAATATGCTTTGAAATACAGTGAAATGCCTTTATGTGGGACTATAAACTTTTTTAAGAACGAGGTCATTACCCACTTAAGACAATTGAATAAGCTTAATGAACTTATGCTGCAGAATGTAAATATGCAAGTCAATTCAACATCTGTAAAGGTGAACTAGTACTATGGCAATCAAACATGACTAGAATGAAATATTTCACAGAAGACTTCTGAAACATTAAGTGCTGTGTCTGTAAGGGATGCATTTGAAAGGAGAATTTGGTGTGCTATCAGAACGATAGGTGTAATGATAGTATAATGCAGTTTGCAAAAAGTCTTTCCCACACTTGTGTTTTGCTGGACCCCAGCAACATACACGCACACGCCCCACCTCCCATTCCAACAGCCGTAACTTCCTTCATCAGACTGGCCTGATCCTCGTTTTCGTTTTTGGCAGGGCTCTGTCATCTGGTCCTGGAAGAGGCATGTTCTTACCTGGACTGAGGATGGTGAGTAGATCTATTTTCTAAGGACCTTATAGTTATTAGTTGCGAGACAAAAACTCTACAGAGTATTCGTTATAGGTTGTTGTTTGGACATGATTAACTTGCCAAGGTCATTTTTATTAGATCTGTATATATTAGTTCCAGATCATCAATTTACGTGGACGCTGGCTGTTGCCATCAGTCAAACCAACCTCTCTAGCCCTATAACTGTGAGAGTTTTATATCAGTGGTAAAGGTAGGAAGCAATCTTAACCTGACTCCACCAGGGCCAGGAAACGGAGCTGCATGTATGTATGGGCAAATGTGATGAAAGGCAGTGAAAATATATACTTGGACGGGTCCCATGGCCAAGCAACTGCTGTGGTTTATGGAACGCATTGATACAATTAGTTAACGCATTTGACAAAAAGCAGTTGTGTGTCACTTAACAACTGGGTTTGCCGTGCGAACATTGGAGTGCACTTACACAAACCTGGATGGTGTATCTTACTACACACCTAGATTATGTGGTCTCGCCTGTTACCTCTAAGTCACAAGCCCATGCAGCCCATGATGGTACTGAATACTGCAGGATTCTTTATTTTTTTAATTTTTAATTTTAAAGATGTGAGGTACAATTCAAGGTTAGGTATACAGATGTTCATTATGCAGGTACCCACTGCAGGATTCTGTAACAGAATGGTACACATCTCTGCTTTTGGAGCTTTTCAGTTTTGTTATAATCTTACGGGACCACCTTTCTTTGCACCGTCTGTTGTAGACCTAAAAGTCATTTTGCATCCCAGGAATATAATATCTGTACGCATGTATTTTCCCCACTTAATTCCAAAGAGCATACAAATCTAATTTAGTCTTCACTGTATAATCTAGTTTTTAACCCCGTGAACAAACTTGGCTTCTTATTATGTGTTATAACTATAAGGCCCCCTTTTCAGTATTTTAAACGTTTCCAAAATTAACTTATTTTTGGTTGACAAATATATATAAATAAATCTTAAGTTGTTCCCTACACCTGGAACCCAGCATTTATAAGTCTAGTTAGTATTTGCCACTGGAGGCGAAGACCCCCGCAAATCACGCCTGAAAGAAATAAGAAAACAACCGGCACTTGAACCCTGGAGGTTCTGAAATTGATTGCTATAAATCTCTGTCATTTGACAGCTGTAAAAGTCAAGAAAAGGAAATGCCTTCAAAGTAGAAATAGGTAACCTTTGACCTCTCATCTTCGAGTAGTTTAATACTATATTTTTCAACATTTTCAAAACTATAGTGAGTGATATTAGGCTCCAAAGTGTAATTATGGAGATAACATTTAATATTTATGAAAAATGGCATCATTACCTACTCGACAGTCTTCAAATAATTTTAGGAGCAGTTACAGAGTTTTTAAAATGTAATAATTTATGTCGAATTGAGTTAGAGCCACTTAAGCCATTTACCTGCGGCGTAGATTTATCTTATCAGCAAATCCCGTTCCAACTGCTCCCTCACATGTTAGAAATGTGAGTCACTTCTACATACCTGCAGATTCTTGCTTTCCTGCCTTTTATTTCTTCAGAACATGCAGTTGATGAACTTGTTATCATCAAGCGCTGGGTTTTGCTGGAGTTGAAGACGAGACATCTGGATTCTGGATCTAAGTTTGAAGTACATCCAAATCCTTTTTACTTACATCAGATAAAAATTTCACCTGTACAGTTTCAAATCTCAACCATCCTTCAAGGGATTGAACATAATGTTATGTTCCTTTAAGGTGGTTTATGCTTATTAAATATTAAAACCAAACATTACCACTATAAAAAGACTTTTACAGCCATGGGCATTTTCCCCGGTAATAAAATTTTGCTTAGTTTTATTATTCCTTCTGTAGGGCATATCTGGGATCTCACAGAAACTACTGAACTAGAAACATAAGTAGTATGTAATAGCTCAGGAAGGGACTGAGCTCTACGGGACTAATAACAAAAAACGAAAACCATGCAGAATTGAACTTCAGCACAAATTACCTATGCAAAACAAGCTTTGTACTTGTAGCTATAATGCTGCTGTTCTTTCAGCAAGACCACCATGTGTTAGATCTTTAACAGATTAAGTTACGTTAAAATGTTTCTATTATAAAGTAAAGGTAAGTGCCATAATTTTCCTCTTCCACTTCTGGATATATGTGACTTCGTGGCTTGAGATATTTGTTATCCATGTCTGTGGAGATCTCTTAAGAATGGGAGCATTCTTTAGAAAGGCATTTTCGTGAACAGTGATGACTCTGGTACTATATGGTGGTTAAACCAATGGACAGGAAAGTAAACCAGTGGACCGGCTGGATGCCCCAGTAAATCCTTCACAGAAACAACGGAACTTCAATATTCATGAGGCCTCTGGAAGACTTTCGTGGTCCCATTAAAGTCCCCGCAAAGAGCTTTGAATCTTAAGTGGGATGAATTATTACATTGCAACTACCAGCTTAATTTAACTTTTACCTGGACTGAGTCAAGGACGAGAAGCACCTCCGTGGAGGCCGTGGGAAAGTTCAGTCATGTGGCAAAACACTCTTCTTGCCAAAGACAGCCTTGGGTCGAGAGGCCGGGCAGTTCTGGAGGGTGGGGGCGTGGGGCAAGCCTGAGTAAAAATGGGTGAGGTTTATTAGCCAAAGGGAGGCTTGGCAGTCGCTGGGCATTGCTGGGGGAGTGAGGGTGAGAATCACATGACAACATAAAGGGTATTTGGTTCGTTACTGGGGGCGTCACGGTCTTAGAAGCCCTAGCTTCACCTGCACGCAGCCTGTTTATGTAGTTAATCCTTACCTGAACTCCACATTTCTGGAATAAAATAAAATGCAAACGAAAGTGGTGAGGCTTGTGTCCCAGGGTGTTTCTGGTAAGGTGTGCTCTGAGGAGGTGCCAACGTTTACGTGACTGTGGGCGGTGAGAGATCAGGCTACCCCTGGGGACGGGCTGCCCAGGTAGGGGAAGGGGCTGCACACAGACAAGAGGATCATAGATCACAAAACTGCTTTTGCAGAAAGATCTGGTGAGGGAGAAAGACAGAGCAGTTGTGGGAGCTGAAGGAAGAAGGTCTTCAATTCAAATTCTTAGAAGCACGACCTGGTCTGGCCGTCAATAAAACAACAACCCAGTGGGTGGCGGTCACGGGTGGCACACACAGAGGCTGCCGTGTCATTGAACAAAACGAGGGCCTCATGAGTCTGTGGGGTGGTGGCTCTTTCTTGGGTGGATAAAGGCCCTGCTCAGTGAGATCCCTGTCCTAGGGAGCGGTGCCCATCAGGGCTGGTTGGATGCAAGCCATATTTTACATGAAATTGCTCATACTACAAAATTCTCAGGTTTCCCTAACAATTTCCTAGGTGTTTTTCCCTCTATGGATGTATTATTTGTGGGGCGAGAATATCAGAGAAAGACATTGCAGGGATGAAGCGGAGAGATGGCTTGCCCAGTGTAAGGGGCTGAATGTCGCCCCAAAAATATGTTTGCAACCTAATCCCTGGTACCTTATTCGGAAAAGAGTCTTTGCAGATGGAACAAATTCTCAGATCTAGAGATGGGGAGATCATCTTGGGTTATCTAGCTGGACCCTAAATCCAATGACAAGTGTCTTTATAAGAGACAGAAGAGAAGACAGAGAGAGAAGGCCAGTGATGATGGAGCAGGGACTGGAGAGACGCGGCTGCAAACCAGAGGACACCTGGAGTCCGCAGATGCCAGAAGAGTCGGAGAAGCGTCTGCCCCTGGCCCCTCTGGGGGAAGCAAGGTCCTATGGGCATCTTGATTTTGGACTTTTGGCCTGCAGAACAGTGAGACAATAGATTTGTTTTGTTTCAAGTCACTGTGTATGGTAATAGTTACAGCAGCCACAGGAAGCTAGTACTTCCAGGTTCACAGAGCTCAGCGGAAAAGCCCTGGTTGCGGATAAGGAGGAAGCCAGGGAGGAGTGACAACCCCTGCGGGGCCAGGGCCTGCCTAGGTCCTTCCCTGGGTCAATTCTCCCATACCCACTTAGAGTTGAAGGTGATTCTGCAATAGACACCCACTGACCGCAAGTGGTCAGAGCTTTATTTATTTATTTATTTTTTATGAAGACCAAATGTTTGATTAAATATTTGGTTTTCAAATTATTCATTTGTTTTATTATTTGTGCATCTCATAATTTGCATCGGTATCATTAGAGAGCATTTATTTTAAATTCAGATAATTAGGAAATTACCTAACTTTCAGGATTCAAAGATAAATGTTTAAGAAATACTAAGTGGGCCGGGCTTGGTGGCTCAGCCTATAATCCCGCGCCTTTGGGAGGCTGAGGTGAGTGGATTGCCTGAGCCCGCGGGTTTGAGACCCGCCTGGGCGGCAAGACCTCATCTCTACAATAAATCAAAAAATCAGCCGGGCGTGGTAGCGCATGCCTGTAATTCCGGCCACTTGGAAGGCTGAGGCGGAAGGATCGCTGGAGCCCAGCAGGTCAAGGCTGCGGTGGCCGGGAGCAGCCACTGCACTCCAGTCTGGGCGACCGAGTGAGACTCCAACTCAAAAAAAAAAAAGAAAAAAGAAAGAAATACTAAGTGGGCTGGGTGCGGTGGCTCAAGCCTGTCATTCCAGTACTTTGGGAGGCAAAGTGAGAGGGTTGCCTCAGCCCACAGGTTCAAGACTAGCCTGGGAAACATGTTGAGGCCTCGTCTCTACAATAAGTAAATAAATAAAAATTAACCTGGTGTGGTAGTGCACACCTGTAGTTCTGGCTACTTGGAAGACTGAGGTAGAAGGATGGCCTGAGACCAGCAGGTCAAGGCTGAGGTGGTCCTGAGCGTGCCACTGCACCCCAGCCTTGCTGACAGAGTGAGACTCCGACCCCCCAAAAAAAAGAAAGAAAAAAGAAAAGAAACATTAAACAGACTTTCTTTTTTTTTTGAGTTGGAGTCTCACTCTGTCCACCCAGACTGGAGTGCAGTGGTTGCTCCCGGCAACTGCAGCCTCGACCTGCTGGGCTCCGGCAATCCTTCCACCTCAGCCTTCCAAGTAGCTGGAACTACAGGCGCGTGCTACCACACCCGGCTAATTTTTGATTTATTGTGGAGATGAGGTCTCGCCAAGCTGCCCAAGCGGGTCTCGAACCCGTGGGCTCAGGCAATTCACTCACCTCAGCCTCCCAAAGCACTGGGATTACAGGTTGAGCCACCGAGCCTGGCCAGACTTTCTTTTTGTTATTTCGTTTCTGGGTGCAAGATTCAGAATACAGAAAACTAGGGGAAAAAAACAAAAAACAAACTTTACTGCAACAAAAAGATAAGGTTTTTGGTTATTGGGGAAAGAGTCACCTAGAACTAAACTCAGTGCTTAGCTTCAAAAGCACACATTTGTTGAGTGAATGAGTGGATGAACTAGCTTATTTGTGAAGTTTCAATATTGTCTTCACTTCCTGGTAAATAAGCAGCATTTCTCATGGACATATATTTTCATGATGTCATAAACGATAGATTTTCGAAATTCAAATTATAAAATTTAAATTAATTTATCCATTACAGATGAGCCACAAAATGGTCTTGAAAGCCAGCCCATTTGCGATTCTTCTATTGGAAGATTGTGTTCTTACACTGGCAGTTCCTCCTCCATCTCCCGTCTTGTCCTCATCTTCTCACTGACATGAAGACTGAAGAGAAATGTATCCTCAGTTTGGTTATCTACTTAGACAGCTATTATTATTATGTTTTCTATTTGAACGTTTTGGTGTACTTTTGATTGTTTTGGAGTCTTTGAAATAGTTATTTCCAAATAAAAATCAACGTGTGACCAAATTTACCATATTGACAGCTGATGTTGAACTAGTTCATTTCAAGTTTATGCGCTGCTCACTGACTCTACTCATAGGTCAACCACACCAGGCTGTATTCAGAAATACGCACACTCATCTGGAATCAGCACATAATCTGTTGGCAGCGCAAGCCCATCTCGGCTGACAGAAAGTCTGGAGCAACCTCTGTATTCACAGAGCATCCTGCCACCATCCATGGATGATGCCAAGACGTGGCAAGAAGGCAGGAAGAGGCCAGAGGCCAGAGTGGAAGAGAGGCAAGTTGAGATTTCTCGGCGCAACCCACAGGGTGCTGACCCAGAGGACCCCACAAACCCACCTGGTCCTTGGCTTCCTGAGGGCCAGGAGGAGAAGCTTGTTCAGTCATTCCTGGTGTTGCCATTAACATGGCAGCCTTCAAACAGGCATAATTAGGCTTTTTCTTGACAAACTATTTATCCCACAACCTGAGAGTTGGAAATCAAAATGGCTCTGGTGCCTTCTTCAGGATCTGAGCCAGACAAGATGTTTTGGAAAATAAAAGAGAAACAATGAAAGCTATAAAATAAAGCGAAACAAAAAACCCCGATTGTGAGGTCAAAGTTCAAGCCATGTTTGATCAAAAAAGTTAAACGCCATTATTTTTGGTTGTTGATTTACTGATTTACTATAATTTTCAGGATACATGGAAAATATCCATGGAAGAAGGGCAGTGTTGTGGGTACATGCAACTTAAAATTATTAAATGCAAAGAGGATGCCTCGAAAAGTAAAGGGCTTGAGGAAAATGGTGACTTGGTTTTGTTGATGTGTTTAGAGACTACCAGAACACATCAGGCTTAAGGGAATCCTTAGGTCACATGGATTAAATGGAACATTGATTTTCAGTAGCTCGTTTCCTTCCAACTCTGTTTGTGAGATTCCTGGGTAAATCCTTGGCCTTCCAGAGCTACTGAGTCCTACTTAAGAAATGCAGATAATAATAAATACCTGTCATCTATGGATGGATTTACAAATGTTTTGTTTGGATCAAAATTATGGTTTTCAAAATATTTATCAAAATAATAACGAAAAGTTTTAACATTTCATTTTTTTCAAGAAGACTCGCAGAAGACACCATGATTTTATACATATTCGTGTTTTCAGCATTGACCACACATCTTCTAAGACCATCCTGGGCCTTATGGTCACTATATACGAGGTCTGGGACCTATGTCCCAACACAGTCACACAATCCCTAGTCCTAAACATTGGAGTGTGTGTAGGAAGGGGGCACCAGATGTGTTTAGAGAGGAAGCAGTTCCCAGGCACCAATATCTCTTGACCAGGCTCTGAAGAAGACAGAGCTTCTTCTCACAAGGAGGCATGAGGATGGGGGAGAGACTCATTTTATTTTCATTTCATACCTGTTGATTGGACATCTAGGATGTGCTAAGCGGGGCTCAGTGAGGTGCTTGGATACATGAGTATGTGCAAAAGGTAAAGATTCCCACCTGAAATTTAGACGATAATTAATACCTGTCATATATTCATGCATGCATGTATGTTTGTTTGTGTGTGGCTATATATATATATGTGTGTGTGTGTGTGTGTGTGTGTGTGTGTGTGTGTGTGTGTCCATGTAGCAGGCTTGAAGGAAAGAGAAATAAAACACAAGTTCTGTGTCTTTTCTATCTCTTCCCCATACTTTACTGCTGGAGACTCTTGACCTCCCTCCCAGCCCTACTTGCTTTTTTTTGTTAGGAAAATAAGGAAACAAAAGGGAACCTTCCTATGCCCCACACAGCAAGGAATAATCGCATGTCATATTTGACATAATGAGAAACACTGAGAATTTGGTCAGTTTTGAACCACAGACACAAAATACTAACTCACGCTTTGCAATTAAAAAAAATCATATTGTGTTTGATTTGCTTCATCCCAGGGTGTGTGGAGAAGGCAGCAGTAGGTTATGGTCATGGGGGCCTGTGCCCACATGACCACTCTGCCCCTGATTTTTGAGAGCAGCAGGCCGGTAAGTTTATTTCTCTAGATGTTGGTTTCCTGCACTGGGACATACACATACGTAACAAGAGACAGAAACCTTAGGAAGAAATATATTTTGTTATGATGTATGCTGTTTAGAACACAAATCCCTCAATGAAGAGCGTCAGTAGTTAAGTAAGAGGGAGGGGGCTTGCCTTCTATCTAATTAGTTCTGAACTTGGATTGGCTTTTCTGTTTGTATTTTTATAGAGTCCGTTTCCATTTCTCTACGTATTTACTTTTGAAATGATCTTACACTCAAGTTGCAATTTTGTAAGTTTAAAAAAGTGTGGATAAAACCTAGCCACTTTAGAGTTTGACACAATAGTGCAGAAAGTGAAAAGTCCGCCCTCTAATTGTGTCCTTTGGCACTTAAGAATTTGCTCAATTATAACCCTGGGCAGAGGGAGGGATCTTTTCTTTCCTTGTGCTGGGCTTTTGCCTGCCTGTAACGTTCTAGCCCACATCAGGTGGTGAGGTGTGATGCGTTGGCTTGCGAATGGCTTGTACACATGTGTTTAGGGGGATTGGTGAGTGCATTCGCGGGAACTTCTGCTCTGAACCCTTTGGCCTTGCTGGTACACACGGGCACCCTATCAGCGAGTGTAGTGGCCATTTGCCACAGGGATCCAGTTATCCAACCAGCCCCCAGACACTGGACAACAGCCCAGGTGCTCAGGAACAGCCCAGGGCAGCATGTTTCCTTCTGAAATCTGCCATTGGGATGTCCTGGCGAGAAGTCTGCCCCTCCAATGGACTCCACTTTCAGAGGAGACAGTACCACCCAGTCACTGTGCCACAAGCTGTGTCCTGGAAAGGGAGACCCCGTCAGAGTGTACCTACTGCAGTGACAAAGAGCCCTAGACCACAGTGACTCAGACTCCATCTCCCATCCCAATGCAGAGAGACATAGGGTGTGAGAGGCTCGGCTTCCCACTGCCTGACTTCAACCAGGGTGCTGGCACATGTGGCTCTGACAAGTCCTTCTCTGTGGATGTGCATGTGGCCAGTGTCTTAGCCATTTACAACCCTTCTGAATATACCTGCAGGTGAGTGTCTTCCAGTCCCATGTGTCAGAGATGGATAAAAATTAAAGACGCAAGAGCAGCAGGTCCAGACATATTCATTCATAGGGAAATTTGTAGCTCACATAATTTGGCTTAAATGACAATAATTAAATTTTATTTTGTTTTAAGTCTCACATCATGTCTTGATCAGAGGAGAAGCAAATCTCTGATCCCAAGTGTTGGCTGGGCTGGCGTGACCCTGGCATAAAATAAGACGCACCGAAATAAAGCTCAATTTCATGACTGGCTTGGAATCAAAGCCTAATATGTCCGAAAACAAACCCCAAACCAGATTGCTTCTTTAGAGTGTAAAAAGAGGTCACTGTGCAAATGTGTTAACCGTGGTATTCATGCTATGTATTATCACAGGATGTAATTGTATCTTCCTTGACATCCATTAGTAAGATAGATGTAAGAAAATGTCATCACATCCTTTCTTTTTTCTTAGACATAATTTTTTTTCCTGTTAGAAAGAAAGGCACCAGTCTGGTGTGTCTGGGATTTATTTTGTTAGCAAACACCTGTGAGGAACCCGGCAGGTGTCCGAGAACCTTGTCTCTACTTTGGCAGCTCCTACAGAATCGCGTCACTCTCTCCCTTTCCCACAGCCAGCAGGGTAACATGGATCAAGAAAGACCAGGCCCATGGCAGCTCAGCCCTGTGTCCACCGATGCCTCTGCAGCCTGGGCTAAGGCAGGTAGGTAGACAGGAACAAGAGTGGAACGGAGGGACCAGGAACCTCTCCCCTGCGGAAAGCAGGCAGCCCAAACCAAAGAACTTCCATGGGCATACATGGAGGCCTTCCCCGCCTGTGGGAGCCTTATGGGTTGGAACTTCCCACCAGGACGTCATTTACACCAGGTCAATGAAACAGAGCTATGTTCTGGACCCATCCAGTCAGCATCCAAACACGTATGACAGCCCACGTGTACTGGGCCATCTGATGAATGTCTGACATGGCCCCAGCGAAAAATATATTAACCGGCAGACTGTAATGAGCCACTCTCCTCTAAAGCCCGCTCCTAATTCTCTGGAGTATACTGCTTCTCCCTCCTAATAAATCTCTGTCTCCTCTTACTGGTTGTGTATTTCATCCAACTCTTTGTTCAAGACACTAAGAACCTGGCTTTCACCGGGGGATCATGGCCATGAAAGACCCCCAATAGGGCAGGCACCTTGCTGCCTTGAGAAAGCAAGTTTTGCCACATGCAGTTTTCTCTGAGAAAATGCATTTCTGTTTTGAGTGTGAAGAACCAAGTCTTTATGAAAGGAGATAGCTGAGCCCTGCATCTGTGCACGTGTGGACGAGTAGGCCTGGTGGTCATTTGATCTCCAGCTTTGGGTAGGCAACAGATACCGCAGATTGAAGGGGAACCCGCAACTGGCCACATTTGTCTGAACATTTTAAATCTTCTCTTTTGTCAATGGATGTGAATACATCTTTAAAATGGTCTTTTTCATGTTGACTTTTGGCCAGCAAGCCTCTAAGCTCTTGGGGAAGGGGTAAAAATCCAGTCACTCCCTTGAGATGCACAGAAGAGTAAACCAACCCAAAAAAGGAAAGTTGACTGGATTTGTGGAGATTATAATAAGAAAATGTGTTTCTTTTTAAAAGGACAATCCAGAAGAGTGAAAAAGTCTTGCAGAGGGGAGAAAACACAAGACAATACAAAATCCCTGAGCAGACGGGAGCTCAGGAAAGGAAATAGCTTCTCTTTGCACTTCCAGCAGGGGAGCTAGAAGGGAATTCCAGACACATGGAGTCGCATGCAGTATGATGACACCGTGCAGGTGCGTCACCAAGGTGCAGAGTTTTTCCGCTGAAACTTGGGAGATTCATCTTTGCGCACATGATAGGGGTTTTAATTTGGCATGAAAACATGGAAAGAAGTAGGGCTGCCTGGGAAAAATTTGGTGGGTGAAGTCACTTCCTTTTGATTTTATAATTCCCTCACAGATTTTACACCCTTCTTTCCACTCAGGAAACAAGAGTTTATACTGCTCCAGACTTTGAAGTCAAGACAAGATGCTACCTCCCAGTGTTTCAGGTGCTGGGCTTTGCTTAAAGGAAGCATGGCCCAACATATGGCCTTTTCCTTTCTTTTTTTCCCATTAGGTTAAACTGTTAAGCTCATCTGCACAGAGCCTAGCCTGGGTTTAATGCACCACCCCTAGGATATTGTATTTAGTTTTGAATAAGGTATTCCATGCCTTTGTCAGAGGGTAAATATGGTAGAAGCTTCTGACAAGAGACTGGTCTATGTCAGTTGTGTTATTCCTGTAGGCACCTTGATAAATTCCTTTTCTGTTCCAATGATCTGGAAGTGTTGAGCATTTGTATCTAAGAACCTTAATGCAGGTTGTGCCTGGGTTGTTTTGCAGGTCACAAGCCACTGAGGCTCATCCCTTGCAACTGGGCTATCACCAGTTGGGGAACCTCACCAACTGAGGTTCCGCAATTAGCTGCCCCATAGAGGCTGCAGTTGAAAGGTGATGCTGTGAGGGAGCAGACCACAGGCGGGACAGACCTTCAAGGAGGAGGTAGGGTAGGCAGGTCACCATGTGGTGAGGCCCATCTCTCATGCTAAGGGATTAGAGGCATTAAGGATTTGATGCTATAAGAAGGTGAGACTCAACAGTTTATGGTCTTCAGTAAAGAAAGATAGTAAATGGTCACCTGTGGTTCCTGGAGTGAGGGGATTGCCGAGGGCAAGAGCCAGGGAGACCCTGCAGCCAAGCCATAGAACTATATGGCAGACACGAGGGCATGGCGTGGCATACACTGGCTGCTCAGAACTGTGCTGGGGTCTCAGAGAAGGGCAGTTGCAAGCTTAGAGTCTCAAATCTGTGGCTCAAAACACCTTCAGGGAACCAAGGGTTTTCTATGCCTGTGCTAATAGAACATTTGTTCTCATGACCAAGTTCAAATTTTGAACTGTGGGTTGATGAATAGCAAAGCTAATTGAATTCACAACCTCTCCAGGGATTGTACATGAGAATTGGGACTTTGACCAAAAAGGAAGGATGCTTTGGGCACTGCAATGGGGGTATACAAAAAGACTCAGATGATTGCAATCAGGCTGAATGCTAAACCTCTCAATTGGTTCCAGTTTTTGCCTCACAAATTATGATTAATTATGAACAGCAGACGCCACTTCCATTACCTTGATTCAAAAAATAGCATTTGTTAAAGATTACCAGTCAACTTACAGATCCCTGGAGAGTTCAGACTACCCACTGCTGTTTGGTCTGGACATAACTCTCCCCAATGATGCTGGCCATGGGACCCCAGAATCACTACCACTCCTGCTCCCAACATGGTGACCTGCCTCCCTTACCTCCTCCTATAAGGTGTGTCCCACCTGTGGCCTGCTGCCTCACAGGGCCACCTTCCAATTGCAGCCTCTATAGGGTAGCTAACAGGGGAGCCTCTATCATAAGGTGGTAACTTAGTTGCAAAAGAGTCTTGGAATGTGAGTTCCTGTTTATGCTCTGGGGAGATAGACACATAATGTGAGAAGATCCTCAAATACAGATGGTTGCTGAAATGAAGCTTGGCATCTCTTGAGCAAGGGGAACATCAACCAGAGCAGTGCTTGAGGCATTTCGTCTTGTCATATCTGCTTAGCCTGTGTTCAAAGTTGGGTTTGACCTTGGAAGATATGGTTTTCATCCTACATAACTTGCAGATGTTTAAGGGGCATTCCCATGTCCAGAGAGGGCCTGGACAGACCCTGTGCTGAAGAACGGGTCAGTTCCACGGGATGAACACAGGACACATGATACCTGCCTGGCCAGGAACCTTGTGTTGGGCCAAGGGGTGCTCCAGGCAGGGGCACTGAGCTGTGGCAACGAATGCTGGTGTGGGTGACTTGTGCTAGCTCCCATGACACTGGACAGGATAAAAAAAAATGTGGTACGTATATACAATGGAATATTACACAACCATAAAGAAGGACAAACATAATGACTTTGCAGCAACTTGGATGGATTTAGTCTATAATAATCATTGATCTATCACAGAAACAAAGAACAGAGTACCACATATTCTCACTCATAAGTGGACCCTGAACATTTACCATAATACTATAAGAAAGGGATACTCCCCGGGTGAGGGGAGAAGGGAACACAACATCAATAGAGGTACCTGATCTCAAACCAGACAAAGTGGGGACCAAATGGAGGCCCAAACTTTACCTGTATAATGGCCACTCGTATACCTGATTCTGAATTGCACCCCATGTCTTTAAAATAAAACATTTTTATTAAAAAAAGAAGTAGCTCCCATAAGGACCCAAGGTTAGTGAGGGGCAGACGGAACTCGGGTTGCTCATCCTGTCTTCTCCAGGTCTCGCTCCATGACACAGGGCGTCTCTGGAGCACCTCACACCTTTCTGTACATCAACCTCCCTGTCATCCTCATCACACACTGCCTCCAACATGCCTGCAGAGAGATCTTTCGGGCACAGGACACAGCACCCTAACTGCAAGTTGAGCTCCTAAGAAAGAGAGATTTTGTTCCAGGTATAAAGTCATACCATTTCAGCTCCTTATGCTTATGAAACTCTCCCCTTCGCAAACACTTCCACTTACTTTTCTTTCCTGCAGGGGCATACAGACGTGCTGAGCCTTTATAATCTAGCTCCCTTGAGATTTTTAAAAAATTTATTTTATTCTAGAGGTGGGGGGTACAAGTCAGGATTAACCACAAAAGGAATCTACATGCAGGTGAGGTTTGGGCCTCCAATGGGTCCTCACTTCCCCTGGTTTAGGACCAGGCACCCCTTGTGTTGTGACATGCCCCTCCCTCCCCCCAGGAGTGTCCCACGACTGCGAATCCTTCCCTTGTGCTATTGTGATTAATGATCAGGTCCCGCTTGTGAGTGAGAACATGTGGCATCCCGTGTTTTGTTTCTGTGACAGATCACGGAGTATGATTGTCTCCAACTCCATCCAATTTGTTGTGAAGTCCAATATTGTCAAGATATCCTTTAGGATTAAGCTTGTGTTCCTAGTTCTCCCTCGCCAGCCCGTATGCTGATGGAGGATATTGTCCTTCTCACACTTGTTCCCACCTCTATCCTTCTAGAGGGCAGCATGGTTGTCTGGCATTGTTCTCAGGTCCCAAACTGGGTTCTGAGATGTGTCTGCTCGGTTGTCTTGACCTACAATATTTCCGGTCTTGTTTGGTTTAGAGTCAAGGTTATCTTCCCAGGAGGCCAATGATAACCTCCTCCGGTCAAGGTTGGCCAGCCTCGCACAGCTCCAGAAACTCCTCTTGTTTATCTTCTGGTGGATGCAGAGGGAGCCTCAACCCAATGAAGAAGACCAGTGGCATTCAGAGCAAAGAGTATTGCCAGAGTGTGAGGAGGGTCTTCAAGTTCATGGCCTCATACACAGTATTTTGGGTGGGAGTTCTAGAGTTTTTGTCAATTTTGCACTTGGGTATTGAGAAAAGCAGGAAATTATTTAGTAGTAGTAGAGATGCCCTGGAAAGCTTTTATATGAACCTTGAGTGACAGTTAAATAAATGTTGAAGCCTGTGCTAGCGTCCTACTGCTTTTGCTCTACAGAAGAATACAGTGAGTAGAAGGATGGAGTAATCTTAGGAAAGAGAGTGGTTTGAAGTGTCATTAGTGCCTGGACTATAACAGCCTCCCCTTTGAAGGCTGTTATCATCCAACCACTACCACACTTCCTGCTTTTATTTCTAAAACGAAAGCAAAGATCTTCACTGAGTGGACGGAGCTCCGTGATCATGGCCTGGATCATAAGACCTGGACCCCATCCTGATTTGCTGGACAAATCCATGACACCTTGAGATGAAACTCAGATTAAAGGGAGTTCATGGAGGATCAGGAAGGGGTTAGTCCCCAGTGAGATGGAAAGAGAGAAGGACTTAGGCTCACAGTGATGCACACTCATCTTTTTGTTCTCTGATTCCAGATTGTTCCTACCTCTTCAAGGAACACCTGCATGATATAAACTAGCGTGGACATTTGGATTTGCCCATGTGTCCCAAATAAATTTTACAATAAATTTCACTCTTTCTGCTTCATCATCATAAATCTTATGATGTGGATATCTATCATTTTTGCATTTATCTGTGTTTATCTATCCCTATGTCATCTATATCCATATCCACACCCATATCTACATCTATATCATATCATCTCTATCTATATCTATATCCACATCATCTGTCTCTAACTCCATATCATCTATATCTAAATCAATATTGATATCTATATCTCATCTATATCATTTGTATCTATAGCTGACCTACAGTTATCAGGTGCTTTGAACTACTTCCAAGTAATCTGTTACACATGATCTATTTCATAGTTCAATGGAAACATTGTAAGCAATGCTATGTGGGGGGCAACTCTGCCTTAATGATATTCTCTTCTTTCTTTCTTGATGTCAGCTTGTGCTGTCATAACAAAATACCACAGACTGAGCGACTTAAAAATTTATTGTTTCACATTTCTCGAGGCTGAAAGCCTGAGATGAACATTCCAGCTGATCAGGTTTCTGGTGAGAGCTGCTTCCTGGTTGATAGATGGCCGCTTTTTGCCATGTCTCACAGGGCCCTCAAGCTCAAGGATGTTCCTTCTTTGGGGACACTCATTGCTATACGAACAGGGTTTGAACCTTATGCATCAATGTAATCTTACTTTTGCAATTCAAATATAACCACACTGGGGGTTAGGGCTCAAAGTATGCATTTTGGGGAAGCACAAACATTCAGTCCCATAACACTTGGACTAAGTTTAAATGAGACTAGACTTCCATAAAACTTGACCACGTCTTTTGTTGAGTAAAACTGAGCTCTCTGTTGATTAAATTAATCACCAGCAGTCATATGGAGAAAGCTCATCCCCCAGAGAAAGAGGATGGGACTGTCTTTGGGAGCAGGAAAGGGAAGGACATAGAAGTTGTGGGAAATAGCTGGGAACCAAGAATAGGACTTGAGAATTTTGCCTGTGGAACCCAGGCAGTGGCTGCCAAGGATCAAGCCCTCACTGGAGTGAGAAGTCTCCTCCCTGCACCCTGCGGGGGTGTCAATGGGGTCAGAGGGGTGGGGGCTGTGATTCTCTTACTCTACAAATATCACACAAGAGCCAAATAACATTCCCCATGAAGCAGCCCCAGGCTCAGGACTGTTTAATTTTTCAGAGACATGTGACACCTCAAAACTTGTAAATCAGGACACACTGGTTATATCTGTCACCACACAAATATCTGTGTTGACCCACATCCAGTACATGCATATTTCATCTAACTCCACTGTCATGGAAGTATGAGTCAAATAAAATTCAGTAGAATAGGTCACCGGAGGAAAACTTTATGTCTAAAACCTCATATGGACCAAAATATTAAAATATTAACTTCTACATATATTTGTATTTGAAATGTGTGTTCTTATGACAAGCATACCATTATACTTGCATTTAAAAAAAATTTTGTTGGAGAAAATCAACCTATGAATATGATAATTTTCAGTCTTTGGAAAGCATACTGTATACAGATGATACTATACAAATATAGCAATCATATTATATAAAGATAACATATTTTTAAACTTCTACCATGTAACTTTTGACAAGACAATAGAAGACAAATATTGATGGCATTATTTCAAAATATTGACTGAATATTTTGAAAGAACTGTGATCAGGAACAGTTAGACACTCAGTTTTCTTTAGCAAAAACACCTAATTCCTGGTCTTTGATCGGGTCCTTCTTTACTCTCTCCTGCCTTCTCTTCCTCCCCCTCATCTCTCTCCCTCTATCTCTCTTTCTCTTCTTCTCTTCCAATGTGTTGATGTTTACTCTGGCAAAGGAAGTATAACAGAATGAGTATAAGATGGTGACCAAAACTTGTGTGGTGTGTGCACTCTAGTTGGAAAAATCATGGGAGCTGTGGTTGAAGTAAGATTAATAATATATGACTTAATCGTGCAGTAGAATTCTACTAACATTTGGGAGGGTCAGAGGATTAGGGTGTCCCGGGAAGCGGAGGATTTCTATTTGTATGCAGGTGTGAAATTTGCTAAACATACACGTCAGAGTCAATGTTGCTGCTGGATATCCTCTTCGAAGTAGGGCTTCTGGTCTGGGAATCCATGGGCCAGGCAACTCACCTTGGGCGGACAATGATTCTTGTCAGTTACTACTGGCATATTGACCTCCTACCCATCCCATTATCTGAAGATGCTCTGCGAAATTCATTGCAATCAATGGTTATCATAACCACGGGATGTTATTTTCCGGAGCATCTTCTGAACTTGCCAATCAGATGCAGGAAGCAAAGGCAGGCTGGTGTCAAGAACACACATGCCTGTGGGTCTGGCTGCAGACCATCTCGTGAAGCGCAATGGCTGGTGTCCCCGCAGCCAAGCTGGTGTCTGCAGACGCCACATGGGATCCAGGCTGTGCTCTGACATAACCTTGGACAGCCTTGATCCTGATCCGGGTTTTCCATCTCCACCAGGGAGTCGAAGGCGTGTATATAACCCACAGACGGGCTCCCATAAACACTTCGGCCTGCAACAATTTCAGGAAAAATATGATTCCCAGGACAGTCACTCGGCGGGCACAGCTCCCTGCAAGCACTTGCCTGGAAGGTCTCCCTGGAGCCTACGCCTGGCGGCTCCCAACAGCCCAGCAGCTTCATTCCTCCTTTTTTCCATCTTGGTTGTTGCTCTAAATTAAACTCTGCTGGAGAATGAAGCATTTCATATTATACGGTGCCTGTCAGGAGTTCTTTATGGTGCATGATAAAACGTAAACCCTTTAATTAACTTAGGAAAAAAAAAAACCACGATCAACTGTTCTAGCATCTGAATAAGTTAACATTTTCCATATTCCTCCCTCCTTTAATTCCATCTGTGTTGCCACTGCATTATTATCTATCTATCCACATATAATTGCCTGGGTGGCACTTGCTATTTTTGGAATACTGTTCGTACAATAAATTGAACTCTACTCATTTGGATTTTGCTGTCATCTCCCTCGCCTATGTGATTTTGACGAAAATTTATGTATCTCAAAAAATGTCTGGGAATGGTCAGGAGACTAATCGGAAACACTGCAAATTCAAGCAAAAAATAATTCTGTTTCAAAACAAGTCATCAATAGGTTTAGAATGTCTTTGCATTATTTCAGCTCTGAGCCTAGCAATTAACTTCCATATGCTACCAGGTTTTTATAATTATAATATATTGCGTGATGCTGTATTTTTTTATTAACCTGCCTCCTAATACTAATACAGATTTATATCTTCTCAGTAGTGTATGTAATGCACATTAAACTAATAAAACTGCATTTTAAAACACATTTTATAATTCAGGATCATCACACAATTATTCCTACTTAGGAAATCGTACCCATGGTGGAAAACGCAAACTAGCTACTCCAGTCTCTCATTCTGAAGGACTCAGACATCAGTCCAATAAATGCTGGGCAAAATTTCCAGGTTGAAAAGAATAGCATTGTTTTTTGTTAATGAAAAATAATAACAGTACCTCTAAGATCCACCAAATTTCGAGTTACATTTGAAGAGTGGGGCCATATTTCCCCCAGGGAGTGCGGGGAAGTTTGTTCATTTGTTTGCTCGTGTATTTACTCATTCTGAGTAGAATACGGTACATCTTGTGTGGCTGATGGGAGAGGAAGGCATGGGTGGAATGTGGGTGAGGATGGGGGAGAAGCGGGCTGTGTGTTTCTTGTTGGTTGATGCAGTCAAGTAGTCTCATCTGCCTTTGTGCTCCCCACTGGAAAGACAGGCATGGAGGGACTTCCATGAGACAGGAACCCCTGGTGAGGTCACGTTCAGCAATGGTACCACTGACCAAATCAGAGCACGAAAGCAATACAGATTATTTGCTTTTCCAAAACAAGTTCCTTGGTATTGGCAGGAAGCTTCCCATCTGACAGAGTCCTAACTTGGCTGGGAGCAACCTTTTGGTGTTCACGTTTTACGATTAACTGCATGCATGCTTTTTATACTGATCACATTATGGAATTATCATAAAATCTCCCTTCATCACATCAAACAGAAAAGCACTGCATCTGGAAGACTGAAATTGATTGGACAGTCATGAGTTCATAGTTCCAAGACTGTGGATTTTAATTCTGATAAGTTCATGGAATGATTTGTGCTCAAATTTTGCCTCCAGTCTAAGTAAACACAACTTTATTATTTTCTATAATATTAGCATTTAAGGTGCTGTGATAGTCTCTTTCAGCTATTAACATTGTTTAGAGATACACATATACTGAAAATATATTTCCAACAGACAGAACATAGAATCACTTTAATATTTAGAAATAATTAAAAATAGCAATGGAAAGTCAAACCACAACTTCACATAGCAAAAAAAAAATGAATGTAGCTAATTGGATAATGAGCAACCTATATTTTAAAAGTAAAACATTTTCTCATGTATTTATTCTTTAGCACTCAGCTAATCAGAGCACTATGTTGAAAATGCTAATTCATGTGCCAGAAGTATCTTTAATGTGAAGACTCCTCTTCCTCTCAGTGAGGAAGTGACCCTGTGTAACATCAACTTTAGTGGGAATGCCACCATCACCACCTTCCTGGCTGCATGGTACTTGCAAAGCTCCTGTGTGCGTTGCATGCATGCAGGTAGACTTTAAGGAGCCACCATCGTGTGGCCATACCTGGAAAGGAAGTATTTCCCCTTCATAAGTTCACACAGAACTTATGTGTATTTTGTTCACACAGAACTTGTATCTTTCTTGCTTATAATATATGTAGCTTTGTGTTGTGTTTAAATTAAATTATGCCCTAGTGCGACTTCTTAATCTGAACATAGAGGGTACAGATTTAAATGTTTTGTAAAATACAGGTAAATGATCTAACTATCAATCATGCAGTGACTGGACTCCAGAGAAACACTTAGTGACAATAGACAGGGCCAGACAAACAGACAGCCAGAGACAGAAGTGGGTTTACAAGCCCCAGGAAGGCAGGTTGAAAAGGAGTCAATGTTTGTGCCATTAGTCGGCTTGGCATATCACACTGACGGCACTTTAAAAATAAAAAAAAGAAGAGGGAAGGAAATAAACAGCACAATTACTGCACTGAAATGTCAAGAAGTAAATGTGTCCTTGTCCTTGATTATGGACTTGACTTTCCCTCCTCACGCAGCCCAGCAGTGATACTTACCCACTCGAAGCCTCCACAGTGGGTATAAAGTCACTGGTGTAATCTCAAAGATAACAGTGTGTATGCCGAGGTCAAACACATTCAAGCAATTTTAGTTTTCAGTTTTGAAGCACATTCAAACATTTTCTATAGCAGCAGGCAGAAAAATAAAACCCTCTCTCTCTCTCTCTTCTCTCTCTCTCTCTCTCTCTCTCTCTCTCTCTCTCTCTCTGTGTGTGTGTGTGTGTGTGTGTGTGTGTGTGTGTGTGTAGGTATTCCAAGTCAAGAAGAATTTAAACTAAAAAAAAAGTTCTTTGTAAATATAAAGACAGTACTTTGGGAGGCCGAGATGGGAGGATTGCTTGAAGCCAGGAGTTCAAGACCAGCCTAGAAAGCATAGTGAGACCTCATCTCTACAAAAATTAAAAATAAAGCATTAGCCAGGTGTGGTGGTGAACTCTTCCAGCCTCAGCAACTAAGGAGACTTTGGTAAAAGGCAGGATCACTTGAGCCAAGAAGGCTAAGGCTGTAGTGAGCTAAGATGGTGCCACTGCCCCCGGGCCTGGGCAACAGAGTGAGACCTTGTCTCAATATACACATAACGCGTAGGAACGCACACATATAGAGGTAGACAGAGACAGAGATGAAGACGAAAGCGTGTGAGAGAGAAGAGAAAGAAGGTGCAGGAGGAAGAGGAGAGAGAAGAGCCCAAGGCCTCAGTCAAACATGATGGACGCAGAGAAAACAAGCACACGCGTGCGCTCCCAGCACCCCAAGTGTGCCACCAGGACAGCGCGGCTCATTTTCTCACTTCCTTTCGGCAGTTTCTTCGCCTGCTCTAGATTGAAGAAAATAGGAATAAGCATCTTTCGACCACAAACAGATGTGCTTGATAAAGAAAATGTCAGCAAAAATACTAAAGCGGTGTGTCACAGCAGCTTTCTGACAGATAGAGGGAAAGGTAAAAAATGTTCTATCATGTCCGACAAGGTGTTCTTTTTGAGATTTAAAGATCACTGTGCAACTTTAAACATGTTTGTCACTTGGGCTCTGACTGCAGCTATCTGGCGCTTCACAAGAACTTTATCAGCTCGGCATAGGGCGGAAAGAAAGAAGCCCGTTCCCATTTATCTCGGCTCGGTTCCCTTCAAAGCCAACAAATAAATTACAGGGTACATTTGATACAAATTGATTTCTTAACTCAAATAACAATGTTGTCCTCCCGGTCGGGCCATGTGTCACTCACTCGCGCGCCTGAGTGAAAGGCTCAATCCGTCTGTGTGACAGAAATAGGCCTGTCGCTGCTGGGGGAGGAATGCTAATCACGCGGCCCGGCCCGGCTTTGTGGGCCGGCCGTGATAAGGGGGATCAGGCCGCCACGCGCCCCGCCGGGGCCCCGGCCCGGCCCCGCCGGCGGCGCGCGCCGTGGCCTTGCAGTTGCCCGGCTGTCTCCGGCGGGGAGGAAGACGTGCGGCCCGTGCGCCCGAGACGCCGTGGCCCGGCCCTGCCGGAGCCGAGCCGGAGAGAAAGGAAGCCCATTGAATATCCGCAGCTGATCTTATCAGCGCCGGAGAAATGAGATATTGGCAGGGCCTGTTGAGTCTCTGGCAGCTGCGCGGGTTAATAAGGTTGGGAGGTAGGCCACAGGCTAATTGGATTTGGCCTGGCTTGATAAACAGTGTCAGGCCCGCTGCCAGAGCAGCACGGGCAGGGTGGCTCTTTCTTTGTTTAAATTTCCAGGGGAGGAGGAAGCCCGGGGTGTCTTCCCGGAGGCTCCATCCCAGTGGGCCCAGGGCGTCACCCTCTGCTGCAAATACTTTGTGGCAGGGTGTCCTGATCTTCGTCCCAGAATATGTGACCTTGCTGAGCTCTGACCAGTGGGTGCCCCTCAAAGTGTCAGATCCCAAAGAGCTGGCGGGAGGTGGGAGGCAGCTGGGATGGGGATCTCTGGCCCGTGGGTGATAGGCAGGGTGTCATGATCTTCATCCCAGGGTGCACGACCTTTCCGAGCTCTGACCAGTGGGTGCCCCTCAAAGCATCATATCCCAAAGAGCTGCAGAGGCGGGAGGCAGCTGGGATGGGGGTCTCTGGACCGCTGGTCCATGCAGGTCTTCTGCTCTGGCCTCCCCACGCAGGTTTTACCACTGTTGAAGGTAGCCAGTGCTCCACAGCCCTGGCCTCCACGGAAATCCGTGCACTTCACCAGAAGCAGGTGGATGGCTATTCTATTTCTGAATCGATCTTCACTTTCTTACGATGCGCATCAACTTCAGAACAAGGTGCCTTGGAATCCCACCTCATCCCATAATCTCCCCATCATGAGGGCACCTGCAACTTTTAATATTCATAAAACATTGACCTTGAACTAGACAATATGAAATCCTTAGAGCATTAGGGCAACATCTAGTACGATCATTGGTAATTTTATCCAAGATGTATTATTCCCGTCAAGTTTAATGTCTTGGAATTGAGAGGTGAGTGATGAGATGTTGATTTTTTTTAAAACTTTGCGACATGACCTCATCAAGTCACTTTAGAAACTCTCTACATCATCCAGAATTCCTAATCTAGCAATTTAGCCTATTCAGAGTCTTAGGTGCTGATATAATATTATCCCCAGGGGCAAGGCACATTATCAAATACCCAGGTGACAAATGTATAATATTTTCAATATCTTTTGGTAGGTACCTTGGAAATGTCCTGCATGACAACTGTTCAACTCCTAACCAATTACAATTACAATAAAAATATAATTCATCTCCTAGTCAATTAGAATTTTAAAAGTTTAAATTAAAAAGTATAAGCAAAATTACATGAGATTTTACCAGTGGATGCATCACATAATGTTTATGATAAAAATAATATTTAACGTGTTTGTTTTGCCTAGCAACACTTATCAAAAAATAATAGCAATTAGGGTATTGGATTTAAATTTTAAAGGAGAGAAGTGTGAATGAAGACTTGCCCTCCGAGGCCACACTGCTCACTTTATGCTGACGTATCTTATTGGGGGAACTGAGACACCTGATCCTAGACTCTCCCTTCTCCTGGAAGATTCTCTGTATGTTGAAAGATACAGGAATCAGGTAGAGCTTGATATACCCACTTCATTCCTAATAAAGTTAGCTTGGGGAACGATGCCCAGACCCGGCTGTGCAGGCACCAGGCGCCCTCTGTTCCTCATATCTGCGTAATGGGTCTTCATCAGGGTGGCAGGAGAATCCTGACCTTCTTCTGCCCTACTGGGTGGCAGCAGGATGTGAAATGGTGTGCATTACCTGGGCACACCCAGGTGGTCCCAGAACAAGTCAAGGATGAGCAGGAATAATGAGTTTTATCCTTAGAGTCACTCTGACTTCAAGGGGAAGAGTCAGGGCGTCAAAATGTCTGCTCAGTGTGGTACCCTGGGCAGGCTAGAGAGGCAGAGGTCTGGGAACCCAGTCTCCCCTGACTCCCACTGGTGTCAAAGGACACTCACACAGTGGCAGGAGACATCTCAATATGGTCAGCAGAGTCTCAGAGTACAGAGCGTGGCTTCAGCTTCCCAAAGTTAAGTGTGTATATATGCGTGTGTATACACACATTGCCTTTTGAGATATTAACTTTATCAATTGATTTATAAAAATATGTATCAATTGCCTGCTGTGTGCTTCAGGATACATCAGTGAACAAAGAGATTCTGAGGTTTATGTAGATTTCATCACAGCAGAAAAAGACAATCGTCATTGCCTGTCAATGTAATTGAAAAAAAAAAAAAACAAGACAGTATATCAACAGGTGATGTGTACCATGTATTAAAATAACTAGAACAGTGTGAAGGAAATTGATAGACACTGGGATGGATATTGCTGTTTGCAGTGGTGTGGTCAAGGTGACCTTACTGAGAAAGTGGATTTTGAACAAACATTGGAAAGAGGCTGGGAATTAGCTATTCAGACACCTGGGAGAAGGATGTTCCAGGAAAAGGGCCCCGCAACACCAAAGCTCTGAGGTGACAGGGAAGTAGTGAGTTCAAGGACCAGCGAGGAGATCTATGTGGCCCCAGCCTTGCGGAGAACCATAGAAGCAGTGGGGAGGAAGGGGCCCCACCCCATCATGGGGTCCTGGCAGGGCTTTTACTCTGTGTGACCTGGGAGTCAGCTGCTGGGCAGTCTTCAGAAGGGGGATGCCATCTTGCACTTTAAAGGCTCCCTTGGGCTGCTTAGTGAGGAACAAACCATAAGGAGAGAGAGTGGAGGTGGGGAGGCCATCAGAGACTTGAGAGCAATGCAAGGGAAACATGAGGAGTCTTTATCCATGATGGCAGTACAGGTATGAGACATGGTTTGATTTAGGCTATTCATGAATGCAAAGTCATGTTTCCCTGGTGGATTGGGTGTGGGGTGCAAAAGTGGCAGAGATGTCAAGACTTTGGCCTGAGACGCTGGCATGCTGGAATTAATATTGTCTGAGAAGGAAAGTCTGCAAGAAATGAATCAGGGTGTGATCAGGAAAAGAGCTTTGGATCTGTTGTTGGGAAGTTCTTGTTCATTCTCCAAGATATCCAGAATATAGTCAGAAATAGACAAGGCTGGGTTAGAATGACAAATCTGAAACACGTCAGCATCTGAATGGGATTAAAAGCCACAACATTGATGCAGTTACACAGGGGCTGAATCTGGAGGGAGAGAGAGAGGGGTTGAGGCAGAGTCCTGACTCCACCACAAGTCCCATTGGAAGATGAAGAGCCCCAGGAAGGAGAAGGTGCTGGGGGTTCCTTGTGGCAAGTGGTGAGCCAGGAAGGTGTGAGAAGGGTGTGTCCCTGCTGCCAGATGCTTCTCACTGACCGGATATAAGACCATGAATAATTTATCAACAGACTTAGTTCCATGGAGGTAACAGGGGCCTTGTGGAGAGTGGATAGACAGACCACCCTCCCTATGGGTTTTCCTGCCAAAGAAAGCAAAAAGTGAAGAGGTTTGCTGCAGGGGAAATGGGCCAGGAGAAGGAATCTTGTTGGCTTCTTTGCTTGTGTGTGGGAGAAATAACAACAAGTGCTTCAGGAGGGAATCTGGCAAAGGGGGAACCTCGGGAGCTGTGTGGGGAGCGTGGTTGAGAGGATGCTGCCCCTCTCTCCTGCCTGGTGCCCCCCCAGCTCAGGTGTACATCTGGTCTTGCAGGGAAGCCAGGGTGCAGGGTTCAAAGACTCTTCCCCACAGCCCTTTGTTCCTTAAGTAGGAATTGTTGGTGTGTGACTAAGATCTCCTGAGCAGATGTTGAGGCAGATGTCGGCAGTTAAAGCGTGCAGAGCTGAGGGCATCTTCTCTGCACCCTCATGGCAAGGAAGGGACCGGGACATCCCCAGGGGGGTGCAGGAGGGAGGGAGAGAGGTTGCTTGTCCTCGGTCTCAAGGGTCATTACCCAATGGTTAATGGCATTTTACTTTCTCCATCAGTGGAATGTGCAGATGTAGGAAGCTGAGTTGCACTCATGTATTTTTTTCTATAGGAAAGCATCTTGCTTATATTTAACATTTATCTTTTAAAGCAGTGATTTTCAAAGAGTTGGATGGGCTCATCCTTTCTTCAAAGGAAGCATTACAAAGTGGGCTGAGGGTTGAGCTCAGGAAGCTGAACTGCCATGGTTGGAGGCGTAGGGAGACGGGGATGACAGAGGATGCTGAGACCCCCCCCAACTTGCCCCTGCTCTCTTTGTAGAGCCCCGTGACCCTCAAGGCTGGACGTCTCAGGCTGGATCTCTAAAGCGATTGTTGGACAGCAGCTATATCCATTAATGTTTGCTGAGCCTCGGGAAATTTCTCTCCACCTAATTTTTACAATGCAATGGCTGAAGAGCGCTCTGTGCACAGGGAAGCGCACCCACCTCTCCTGATTCTCACAAGAGTCTGTTTTCTTAATGCATGGGCTAAATTCTACTCACACACTCATAGGCAAGCTTCACAACTATGGCTTGGTAAGAATCATGGCAGTTCTAACCACGATGATAATGGAGACAGGATTTTCTGAGAGAGGGAGGATCAGTGGTGACCCAGGATCCTAGAGAAGCTAGGAGCTTGAGGGGCCAGTGAGGCTTCTCAGACTAGACTCTGGGCAGGGTAAGATTTGGGAAGAAAACAGAGAGGTAGGCTCCAGACTGGGGTTGTCCCTTGGACGGGGATAGGAGGGAGCGACTGCGGATATACTAGACTGCACAAGACCTCCTGGCCCAGATGTTGGAAGGCCGTGTTAGGGGGGTGAAGGCAGCCAGAGGAGAGGGAGCCTGAGCAAATTCCAATGGAGAAGCTGGGACCCCTGTGGACAGGACGATGTGCTGACAGAGACTGTTTGCTCCTCTGTAACCTGATGTTAAGCTGGACCACTCCTGAACCAGGTGGACCTTCACCCAGGGAGACCCTCACCTAGGGAGATCTTCACCTAGGAAGACCCTCACCTCAGGAGACTTTCACTCTGAGAAACCCTCACCTGGGGAGACCCTCTCTGTACCCTGCTGAGGGAACAGAGCAATTAATCACAACAAAATATCCATCTCCCAGACCTGGAGTCTTCCTTCGAGAGAGAATCAGAGCCTTTGCTTTAGAGAACCTTGGCAGGTGGCGAGTATAGGAGCATCCTGGGGCTGCCGTGACAAAAGTGCAACAACCTGGGAGCTTAAGCAACAGAAGTTTATTCTCCTGCAGTTCTAGAAGTTCAAGGTCAAGGTGTTGCCGTCAGGGCTGGACCCTTGTGAGGCCGTGAGGGAGAATCTACCCCTTCTCACTCCGGCTTATGGTGTTGCTAATACAATCCCGGCCTCCTTGGCTTGGCATGCTCCGCCTCCATCCTCATGTGGCCCTCTCCCTGCCTGACTGTCATCGTCTAATAAGGACCCCTGTCATGCTGGATAAAGGCTCACCCTCCTGCCGTGTGACTGCATCTTAGCCAATCATGTTTGCAGCAACCTTATTTCCAAATCTGGTCTGTACATTGGGCAGTTCTGGGGGATAGGAGTCTCCCATATGCATGTTTGAGGGCGGCACGACTCAGGACAATCAGCGAAAGCTCCATCCCTTCCCTTAGAAGTTTTATGGATTTAATGAGCCCGTCACCCCACGGGTCAAAGGGCAGGAATCATTCACACAGAGAACAATCCCGGCTGTATGTGCTGTTAGAAGTACCTTCCATATTTTAACTCATTCAAGATGCCCCTGTGCGGGAAGCATGGTCTTCATCTTCTGTGTGGGGAAGTGGAAACTCAGAGAGGTGAAGTGAGTTACCCAAACTCACACAGAGAGATGTGATGGGATGGAAATTTAAAAGCAGGCAAGGGCTGTAGGAATACGTAGCTGAGTGTCTCTCCTGAACACACAAAAATGTGAGTGCCCCTAAAAGCCCTGCACACTCCTGCTGGGAAAGGCTTTCCCCACCTTGCTAGGGTGCATTTGTGCATCCGTGATGGATTCAACACTGTCACATTGCTTTGAGGTTAGTGAGTTTCTTATATATTAGAGCTAATAAAAACAAATCTTGGAGGAAAATATTTTTTTAAGGGCATTTGTCTAATTACCTACCAGAGACGTTTTGTCTCCAAAGCAATCACGGTACCAAATGTTCTGCTTATTCCGGGTGTCTGCTGCAGAAATGGAAAACGTTAAATCAAGCCTCACTCTCTTGCAAATACAAAGTCCTCTGAATAAAATGCAGTATTACCAAAAGTGATCTGCAGCAGAAAAGGGCACGTTCAGACTGGATAAATAAAGAAAAGAAAACAATTTAAACCAAACTTTGCTTCAAATTAAAATGCAGGTTTATTTTTAAAGAAAGAAAAATGACCCCTCACCATAAGTGTGTGTCTGGGACAGAAACCTCTGATATAAAATTGGCTCTGCCTTAGAATATTTCATGGATAATGATTCCTTCCTTTAACATTTCGAGAGTTTTATTATCTTTGGATGTGTATCAGTACATTGTAGATGCAAAAGGAGCAGCCTGGGGACACCACAGAGAAGTCTCAGCACCATAATCACAGTGTCACAGCCAATCCAACGGCCTTTCCTCTCGAATTACACTCAGGGTTCAAAGGGACTTTCTGAGAATTCTGTGGACTCTGTCTGAGTCTGCTCAGGCTGTCATAACAAAATACCATTGCCTGGATGGCTTAAGCAACAGGAATTTATTTTCTCACAGTTCTCAAGGCTGGGAAGTCCAAGATGAAGGTGCTGGCAGGGACTGGTTTCTTGTGAGTGCTTGTTTCCTGGTTCATAGATGGCCACCTTCGTGCTGTGTCCTCACATGACAGGCAGAGAGAAGAGAGAGAGAGAGAGAGAGAGAGAGGAAGAGGGAAAGCATTGTTGTATCTCTTTTTCTAAGAACATGAATCTTATTGGATCAGGGTCCAACCCTTATGACCTTGCTTAACTTTAATTACTTCCTTACTCTGCATCTCTAAATACAGTCAGAATGAGAGTTAGGGCTTGCACATGAATTCTGGGGGTCCATAGCAATATAAGCTAAGGTCCATAGCAATGTAAGCTAAGCTTCCCAACAAGTATCCCAAGGTGACGCCCTAGAGAGCCATGACCCCACCCACATGCACAGATGCAGCTATCGGTGATTGTCAGCTGGGGTCATGTCTCTCTAGAGTGTCACCTTGGGATACTTGTTGGGAAGCTTAACTTGCACACTGCTTTGCAATGAGATCCAAACTGTTGAGCACAAAATGCGACAGCTATAGGATTTCCATAAAGTTCCATGTAGATCACTATAACAAAAGAGCTCTTAATGTTAAGATATGCAGTTTAAGCGATTTATTTCCCCCTCAATCAACCAATCAACCAAGCAACAAACACATTAAAAAACCCATCTTGGAATGTGTCCGGATGTCCTCACCCCCCACACTCCCTCAGCTGAGTCTGCGTTTTCCTTAAAGAAGCTATCAGCTGTTATTAGCCACTTTAGCAGATTTTTCTTACATTGTTTGTTTCTCTCTTTATATTTTATTCCAGTATTTCAACTATACGTTTTAGTACCATTGAGCTCAGACGCCTAGGAAGAGAGTCCATAATGTCCACAACACAATTCCTTAGGGATGAGAGCATGCTAACCATGATGCCAGGGGATATTTTCGAAGCACTTTACAGTTTACAAGGGCTTCCCATATGCTTTCCTGGCACAGTCCTAACTTTCCACCCGTGGGGTGCCTGCCTGCCATTCCTGGTGGGGTGAAAATAGAGGGAGAGTGAATGACTTGAAGAAGGTTACCTGAGAAGTAAGGTGGGTGGGCGGCAGCTTGAGCTTTGAATTCTAATTGAGGAATAAATGGATATTTGGAGCAAAATCGAGTATTTCATTCCCAGAGGGCCACAGGATATATTTCTGGAACCTCATTTTTTCAATATCCACACAAAATGATCATCTTTTAAGGAAAAAAGGGAAACCATTTTACTTTTAAAATGATTGTGTCAACAAGGGTGTCGTATAAATGAAGTGTGTTTGCCACGTCGTGAGTGAGTGCTTTTCAACCCATGGAGGACATTTTTCAAAGATCTATTTATGATCATGGAGCCTTGGTGGTTAGGAGGAAGCAATATACAACATGTCAATCAGTGCACTGGGGTTTATCCTGTGTGGAATGGCATTTATTTTCTCCTCTTGACAAAAGAGACACGTGGGCCATACCAGTCTTCTGGGTTAAATAAATGAAGTAATTCGGTTTAAAATGTATAAAGGGTCCGAGATCGGGCCAGGAAATATTTTGATTCCTGACACTGCCAAATCTTGTCTCCATCACAAACATAGAGCAGTGGGGCTGCTGACCGAGACACTTAGGACAATGGTCTTGGGGCCGGGAGTCCACAGAAAGGTAGCCCCATTGGCAGCCCAGCTGGGCAGGAGCTGGAAATGAGATGTGTCTTGGGAGTGTAACACATTCAAGATCTACTTGTCAGGGTAGGTCTTCAGATCATCCCCCACGATTTAAAAAAAAAGCACCGAGAATGGGGCTCACTCTCCAGCCCCGAGGTGAAGAACGGCCAGCGGCATCTCCTCTCTGAATACTGTGACCATCTCAAAAAGGGATGAAGAATCAAACATCATAGAACATCGGCTCGAAGCCAGAATGGGTAACTGGGCAAATGAGACAGACACTTGGTTCTCCCCACACAAGCTGTGAAGTATCCTGGGAGGCTGTGAGGTGTTCAGGGAGGCCGTGAGATACCTGGGAAAGTTGTGTGGTACCTGGAGTGCTTGAGAAGGCTGGAAGGTACACGGAGAGGCTGCACAGTGCCAGGGGATGCTGCAAGGTGACCAGGGAGGTTGCACAGTGCTTGACGAGGTAGGATTGTGCCCTGGGAGGTTGCATGATGCCCAGGGTCTTGCAAATCAAAATCACAATGGATACCTCTTCATACTCATTAGCAGAGTTACTACTGACAAAGCAAAGCAACAAACAAACAGAAAACAAAAACAACATTAAAAAAATCACAAGCATTGGCAAAAATGTGAAAAGATTTTCTATGCGTTGCTGGAAGGAGTGGAAAATGGTACAGGTGTGAAATAGGTATGGAATGTCCTAAAAAAGAGAAACGTAGAATTACTGTTTGATCCAATAATTCCACTTCTGGTGGAACACATGCCCCCAAGAATCAAGAGCGGACACCTGAGCAGATATGTGGACACCCACGTTCATTGCAGCAAGCGGTAGCCGAAGGCGGGTTGGTGGAGGACATCACCCACGTATCCATGGACAGATGCAGGGATAGACAAGGCATGGCATCCATGCACAACGGAGTATTACTCAAGCTTAAACAAGAAGGAAAGTCTGACACACAGTACAGCGTGGATGCACCTTGGAGACATTATGCCACATAAGATAAACCAGACACAGAAGGACAAACTCTGTATGATCCTCTGGCATAAGAAAACTAGAGCCCTCAGATTTATAGAAAGTAGGATGGTGTCACCTGAACACTGGAAAGATGGGAGACGGAGAGTTAGTGCCTACTGGGGACAGTGTTGCAGTCAGGGAGGATGAAAAAGTTCTGGAAGATGGACAGTGGTGATGATTGCAAAATATGTGAATGAGCTTAATGCCACTGAACTGTATGCTTAAAATGATTAAAATAAAAAATTACATTATGTATATTTTATCATGATAAATTTTATTACTTATGTAAAAACTATGACAAAGTTTACAGAAAATCTAGATTAGAAAGCATAATATAATATAAAATGATGGGGACTGTCTTCCAGATTTACAGATCTCCTTAAAGCCAAGGCAGGAAAATAACACTGTGAATTATTTAGTTGTCTATTTAAATGACAGTTTCAATGGTCTGAGTAAATATCAATGAAGCGCTGTATGAAGGTTTTAGCAGGAGCATGGCTCCCTGGTCCCCCGGGAAGGGACTAGTTCCACCTCCGTGATCGTAACCAGGTAATGGACTGGCTCCCAAGGGCTCCCTTCCTGTGCCTTCTCTTTCTGTCGGAAAATGTTGCTTTATTTCATAGTCCAAGTAACTCTCCATGTCTTTCTTTCTCCTTTTCACTTGCCAGGCTCTGGGTGGGTTCCTTCCTTCATGGCACTGTGGTGCAAGCCTCTCTTCTGTGGGCAGGACAGTGTAGATTCATCTTGTTCCCCCTAGACTGGAGCTGAGGGACCATGACACCAGGAAGATGAAAGACAAGGTGTGCCCCCATTCCATACTCACTGCAAAACATGGCAGCTGTACCTAAAGGCTCCACCCCACAGAGTAGAGAGCAAGCCGGCTGTGCTGGGTTTAGAAAAGCAGGATGAACCGGGCTCGGTGGCTCAGCCTGTTAATCCTGCGCCTTTGGGAGGCTGAGGTGAGTGGATTGCCCGAGCCCGCGGGTTCGAGATCCGCCTGGGCAGCGAGACCTCATCTCTACAATAAAATAAAAAAATCCGCTGGGCGTGATAGCGCATGCCTGTAATTCCGGCTACTTGGAAGGCTGAGGCAGAAGGATCGCCGGAGCCCAGCAGGTTGAGGCTGTGGTGGCCGGAAGCAGCCACTGCACTCCAGTCTGGGTGACAGAGTGGGACTCCAACTCAAAAAAAGAAAGAAAGAAAAAAAGAAAAGCAGGATGATTGAGCAGGTTGAATTGTTCAGCCTTAGCCATATTGCATTCAATCCAGATGCAACCAGAGATGATATGCACAGACTAATGGTAGCTGGATTGAATTGCATTGCAAATCACTGAATTCACAGAACTTAATGTGAGGTTATTCTCGTGAGAGTACTTTACCTGTACGTAAAGATTTTTGGTTTTTTTTTTTAATAAACATCTGTACCTGGGACTCAGTTCTCTTCTAAAATTCTCATCTGGTGAGATGGCCACATGAAAACAGAAACTGAACTAGAAAGGAAGATATATGTCACTAGCTCCAAGAAAAGGAAAATTCCACTGCTTAAGATATGAAATAAAAGAAGCATACTCCAGATGGCACTTTTTTTAATTGTCAGGAAAAATGCTGTTTAATGGGCCAAGACAAAGATTGGAAGCACAGAACTGCAGAGAACGGGGCAAGGGCCGGAGACGCTGAACCCACTGCAGGTCCACACCAGGACCTCGTGTGAGACATGTAGACCTGCAACTTGCTGCTGTTCATGCAAAGAAAATCCACACAAGTATGCGGCCTCATATCTATGTGCGTGTGCATGTCTGTAACTTATTAGGAAATCTCAGGGATTTGTTCATTTTTTGTTATATAGGAGAGAATAACTAGTATCTTTTCCTCATCCATCACAAGGTCCATGGCTAGCACCCTGTGGTTCTAACCAAAGACAGAATAGAAAGGCAAAAGTGTGTGCACGTAAGTCCTTTGTGAGACAGGAACCATCAGAAATGAAGACTCAAGGACCCAGGGAAAACTATTTTTATGCATAGGTTGGATGAAGAATAAATGGCAGTTGTGTTGATCTATGATTGGACAAAAAAGGTAGGACCTGATGGTAATAAACTGGGGAGACCTTAGCAAAGTCTCTGTGTTGAGATTCTTCCGTGTCTTTGTGTCTAGTTCCTTTCCTCTGACTATAAGGCAGGACAAACTCATATGAGGGTCTTTAGGAAAGAAAGGAGGGAGAATTATTTTCATAGCCTTAGGGAAGACAGGCTGGAGAAGGTCAGAGAGGGACCTTCCTGCTTCTACATCTTTCTCCATTTTCTTTCACCTGTCCGTATCTAATACTCAGGGTGCTGAGGTACCATCTTTGGGGTATTGTGTCCTGAGCCCCAACAGGTGGTATAAAAATTCAGAGGTCAAACGTTGACCGCATCGGCCATTTGCTTGCCATTGCTGTGGTCATGTGTGTATTGTTTTAGAAAGACATTCTGACCTTCATTACAGCATTTTCATGCCCCACAGAAGCCTGTTCTTACTGGGACTCCGCTTGCATCATGCTGGGACCCAATAGCCCCATGTTCTTCTAGCCCCATCCTGCTGTAGGAAGCAGGGGTCCTTCACGCCTGTTTGGGTTGGTCTCTGATCTCTGACTCCATGCATTAGAATAAAAGACCCAAGGACCCAGGGAAATACTCCATCTGGAGTATGCTTCTTTTATTTCACATCTTCTGTCTACTGTCAGCTCGGTAAGCTCACATTCAAATTGAGAGGGCAAGCCCAGGAGGAGATTTCCACAGACACTGCGGTGGGGGACATTTAAGACAAGCCTTGAAGCAACTCTGGTGGAGACTCCTGAGAGTCAGGTGAGGAGAGCTTGAGAACGGAAAGACAGCCAGCTCTGCTTTGCTCTTGAACAGACGGTGGGCAGGTATGCAAGGCAGAGTGACACAAGAAACATCCACAGCAGGAAGAAGGAGAAGGAGAATGAAGGTAGATTGGGGTGTCTCCACCCAGTGTGAGTAGAATTGGAAGGGGGTTAGAAAAAACACCAGGCATCCATCCCTCAGAGCTACCTCTCTGCAGCAAGAAGGAAACACTTTAATTCTTTTTGTTAATTGTTCCAGCGGGAACAGACAGGAACAAAGGGGGTAGGGAGTGGAAAGTGATTGAGACCCAAAGCTGCCTTTCATTGTTTCTGCATCTACACATGAAAACAACTTAAGACCCCATAATAACAATATTTTGGTCATTTGTTGCTTGGTATTTCTAGTAAAAGTTTATTTTGGAAATTACAAGATCATTGAATCAATTTAAACTCATAGGATAGTATTGGGTCTGGATTTTCCAGAACATTTACGTTGGGTGGGGCTGATTTGATGTAAAATAGAAACTCACCACCTACACATAAGGGTAAAACACCCAGAGTCTAATTCTTACTTAAGTATTAGACACTTTCCTGGCTATTTTTTTTTTTATTCTCTGGTTATTTGGAAAGTTGTGTGTTTAGTGAAAGATTAGAATGGAGTAGACTGGGGGATCGGGGGAAATAGTACTTCCTTTCACAAGAAGTTCAGTCTAGAGAAAGAGTTAAAATAACACACATGGCCCCATGGCAGCTCCCATAGAAAGTTTGTTCTTGGTGCCTCAAGTTTTCAGAACCTATGTACAGTCTTTTTGGAATCTTTGCTAGTTGTTAGACAACCCAGACAACTGAGAGAACATGAGATCTGTTTACATGAAACATATCTATCAGGGTGGCAGAAATCTAAAATGCAGACAACATCAAATGCTTGCCAGGACATGGAGCAACAGGAACTCTCAGCCATGGCTGGGGTGGGAAGAGGTGAGGGGATGCAGAATGGTGCAGTCACTGTGGAAGACCATCCGGGAGTTTCTTAGAAAGCTAAACATACCCTTATCCTGTGATCCAGCAACTGTGCTCCTTGGTATTTGCTCAAGTAAGCTGAAAACTTATATCCACAAAAAAACCGGTTCACACATGTTTATAGCAGCTTTATTTACAACAGCCAAAACCTGGAAGCAGCCAAGATGTCCTTCAGTAGGAGAAAGGGTAAATAAACAGGCAAACCCAGACAACGGAATCTTATCTAGCACAGAAAAGAAAGAAGCTATGGAGCGATGAGAAGACATGGAGGAAATGTCAATGCATCTTATGACATGAAAGAAGTAAATCTGAAAAGGTCATGGACTGTGACGCCAGTGATGAGACATTTGGGAACAGAAAAACATGGAGACAGTGGAAAGATGAGTGGTTACTGGGGCTTGGGGTGGGGGAAGGGAGAAATAGGCAGAGCACGGAGGATTTTAGGGTAGTGAGATTATTCTGCTTGTACTCTGATGGTGGATAGACACCACTGCACATTTGACCTGAACCACAGAAAGTACAACACCAAATATGACCCCTAATGTGAACTATGGACTTTGGATGATGGTGATGCATGGATGTGTCCACATGGGTTCATTACACTCTGGTGTCTGGTCTTAATAGCGGGTGAATACGGGCATGTGTGGGAACACCCTCTACTTTCTGCTCAATTTGACTGTGAACCTGCAACTGCTCTTAAAAACTTATCGATTTGAACAGACACCTCAACATGGATAGAGAATGCCTAATAAGCGCGTGAAAAGATGCTCAACATCATCATTTGAAAAACACCAATTAAACCACAGTGAGGCACCACTATACATCCAGTAGAATTTCTTAGTTTTTAGAAAAGAGAAAAAGACTGACAGTGCCAAGGGCCAGTAAATGTGTGAATCTCTTGGAACTCTCATACACGGCTGGTGCAAACACACTGTGGTAAGATCAGTTTGGCAACAGATTGGCAGGTTCTTAAAAAGCTAAGCATGCATTTACCACATGTCCCAGCCATCTCACTCCTAGGCTTTCAACCAAGAGAAGTAAAAACATACGTCCACACAAACACTTTCTCACAAATGTTCATTGGCAGCTTTCTGCATAATAGCCCCAAAGTGGAAGCCACCCAAATGTCCATCAACCAATGAACAGAGAAACACATTTTGGCATAGCCATTCAGTATACTGCTACTCAGCACTAACAAGGAACAGTAGAGCTCAGTTATCCACTGACACACACAACACGGCACTCCGCTAAAGCAGCGGGCAGAGGGGAAGAAACCAGGCATGGAGGATCCCAAGGGTAGACTTTTCCTGAGGCAACATCATAAGAGGCAGGGCTATAGGGACAGAAACCAGACCAGTGGCTTCCAGGAGTCGGGGTGTGGGGAAGAGTTTACAACAAAGGGATTTGTTTTTTTTTAATTTGATGGAATTGTTCTGTCTTGAGTGTGGTGGTGGTTACACAACCACAAACATTTGTGAAAACTCAGAGACATAAAGAGGGTGATTTTTACTGTATGTAATTTGTGCCGCAGTAAGTTTAATTTAAAAAGACATAACGAATTAAAATAAAATTTTTTCTTAGGGTTTTTTTTTTTCCCACCACTTCTCTCTGGCCTAAGATAAAATAACACTTCTTGTGCAGAACTAAGGAGAAAAAAAAAGGCACATGGCCAAGAGGGTTGTGGACATTCCCTGATCTGAAAAAAAGTCTGTGTCGTGTGAAGGACGGGCCAGGAGCTAGGGAAGTGGTCCAGTCAGTAGGCAAGGCCAAGGCCATTGGTTTGGGAATGCAGTTATTTTTGGGGATACCCTCAGTGGCAGTGAAAGAAAGGGGATGAGGAAAGGGAAGACCTTGGTGTCTCTTGGAGCTGAACAGCCCGATTTAGCCACCACTCAAAGGAGAGGCCTCGCTGACCATGGGCTCAGGAGTTGGCGCCACGTGTATGCTGGCCACAGCACCCACTAGGAACCCTTCTTGAGTGGCCGTTGTCTCCACCACAGCACTGATGGGGGCCCATGGGGAGCTGTGTGTGATGCGGAAACGTTTCGTGTTGCTCAAGAGTCGTCCTTGACCACCATTCTTCCCGCAGCCTTCACACGTGTTTTCCTTTACGAGTGGGTTGATCCTTGAAAATCAGTTTTCTCGTAGTGTCTCGGGGATACTGAAAGTTGACTTTATAAAAAGAGTTAACTGACTTTCTGTTCAAGTTTCTTTTTTTTTTTTTTTGAGTTGGAGTCTCACTCTGTCGCCCAGACTGGAATGCAGTGGCCGCTCCCAGCCACCGCAGCCTCGCCTGCTGGGCTCTGGTGATCCTTCCGCCTCAGCCTTCCGAGTAACCGGAATTACAGGCACGCACTAGCACGCCTGGCTAATTTTTTTATTTTATTGTAGAGATGAGGTCTGGCCTGCCCAGGCGGGTCTCGAACCTGCGGGCTCGGACAATCCACTCATCTCAGCCTCCCAAAGGCACGGGATTACAAGCTGCCCTTTTATAACTCTTTGATGAACAGCTCTTCACTTTTGTTGAACTTTTTTTTTTTTAGCTGGAGTCTCACTCCGTCGCCCCGACTGGAGTGCAGTGGCACGCTCCCGGCCACTGCAGCCTCGACCTGTTGGGCTCTGGCCATCCTTCAGCCTCAGACTTTCAAGTAGCCGGAACTACAGGCATGTGCTACCATACCCGGCTAATTATTTTTTTTTTGAGTTGGAGTCTCACTCTGTCACCCAGACTGGAGTGTAGCGGCCGCTCCCGGCCACTACAGCCTTGACCTGCTGGGCTCCGGCGACCCTTCCGCCTCAGCCTTCCGAGTAGCTGGAACTACAGGCACGCACTACCATACCCGGCTAATTTTTGATTTACTGTAGAGAAGAGGTCTCACCAAGTTTTTCAGGCGAGTCTTGAACCTGCAGGTTCAGGCAATCCACTCACCTTAACCTCCCAAAGGCGCGGGATTACGGGCTGAGCCACCGAGTCCGGCTGCTTTTTAAATGTTTATTGTAGAGATGAGATCTTGCCGAGTTGCCCAGGCTGTTCTCAAACCACGGGCTCAGGCAATTCACTCACCTTGGCCACCCAAAGTTCTGGGATTACAGGCTGAGCCACTGCACCCGGCCTGTTGGACTTTTTTTTAAAAGATAGTACTAGAAGGGATGATCAAGATATTTTTAACACTGAAATCTCAAAACTGCTGCATATTACCTGTTATATTTTCTAAAATTCTAAAACCTCCATACATCTAAATACTTTCTTCTTGTGCAAGATAAACCATTCTACTGCAGTGTGAAACAGACCTTAAATTCTAAATTTAATAAAGATTGTATGTCCTCCCTCCTGCAGCCCTCTGTTCCCAATATCCCCAGACTCACTATGTACACACACACACACACACACACACACACACACAGAACATATTTTTTGTCATTGCACATACATTGCCTTTTTTAGACCATCAGATTCTTAGTACTGCCTATGGTCCAAGCTAGTTACTAGTGAAGCTTAGTCAAGGAAAAGTCATACTTTATTACCCATTATCAATCAATAAAAGGAATTTTATTTTGCTTATGCTATGAAATCCCCATGAAGGCAGAAGGAAACTCTGATCCGCGGAGTATGTGGTGGAGCTGGGCGTGAAAGCAGCGGGCACTCCATCATGCATAAAAGGAGAAATAGCATTTATGAGCCCTCTCGCGTGCAGACTGAGCAGTGGCTTCATGAAATTCACCGAGATTTGGATTAAATTTAAGCCATTCTATACAGCTCTACTTTTGATTAAGACTGTGTGTGCAGTGAAAAACCTCACATTTGAATAGAACTCGGGTCTTTAAGAACTTTGAATGTGCTCAAAGCTAAATTGAGCTCTGAGTTTGATCTTGAAATGTACAGTGGGTCAATTTACATTCAGCATTGACAGAGGGACAAAAGGAGATAGCCCTGCATTCTTATAGAATTCTAGCTTTGGATCTAAGTTTATTAATTTCAGGATCAACATTGAGGTGACTCACTCCATTTGCGCTTATTAAATTATAAGACTTAAAGTCCTTAAACGGCAGACTCCAGAGAGACAATTGAAACCAGGAAGGCGGGAATAAAAGCTTTCATGTGCACGCACCCTCACACTCCTCAACAAAGAAGACTTACCAGGGGACACAGCATGGCCTTTCGAGGTCCCAAAAGTGACTATTTCTCTTTTTCTTAATGTTACTCATGCACGCATTTTTTCATAGTACTTGTAAAAAAGACACAATTTTTGCTCTGACTACGCCAACCTAGTCCTTTTTCTTTTATGTGAAATTCTACATTTCTGCCTGTGCCTGTTTCTCCTTTCTTCGATTGTCAACAGATGTGGCCAGAACATCCTAAGTCTCGGGGCTCATTTTTAATATCTTAAAAGATTCTCATCTTCCCATCCAGGAGGTGGAGGATAAGCAAAGCCTCACAACCAATGGGCAGTGGCGAGTGGAGGGGTGGGGCAGCTTCTCCACGTGCTGGATTTATTTTGTGCTGAATTTATCACTGGGTGGCATCTCCACGTGCTGGATTTGTCACTGAGCAGTGTCTTCATGTGCTGGATCTTTCCTTGGGATAACTCTTTCCCAGAGTGTCATCCTTTCCCCCACTGGGGTGCAGAGTCAGCGGCGGATCTGCTGGGCAGAGTCACTGTGGAATATTTGCATCACATATTGGAAAAAGGAACTGGGTCCAGATTGGTATTTATGTGGATGATGGAGGAAAGAAGAAATTTTGCTTTCCAAGTTTGGTAAAATAGCTGGGCTCGGTGACTTAGCCTTTAATACCGGTACTTTGGGAGGCTGAGGTGAGTGGATTGCCTGAGCCTGCGGGTTCGAGACCAGCCCGGGCCACTTAGTGAGACCTCATCTCTACAATAAATAAAAAAATTATCCGGGCCCGGTAGCGCGCACCTGTAGTTCCGGCTCCTTGGAAGACCGAGGCGGAAGGATCGCCAGAGCCCAGCAGGTCAAGGCTGCAGTGGCCGGGACTGGGCCATTGCACTCCAGTCTGGGCGATGGAGTGAGACTCCAACTCAAAAAAACAAAAACAAAAACAAAAACAAAAAGCAAAGTTTGGTAAAACATTGCCATTTAAGAGCATTTTCTAGGCCAGGCTCGGTGGCTCAGCCTGTAATCCCACGCTTTGGGAGGCCGAGGTGAGTAGATTGCCTGAGCTTGCGGGTTCGAGACCCACCTGGGCAACTTGGTGAGACCTCATCTCTACAATAAGTCAAAAATCAGTCGGGCGTGGTAGTGCGCACCTGTAGTTCCAGCTACTTGGAAGGCTGAGTCGGAAGGATCGCCGGAGCCCAGCAGGTAGAGGCTGTGGTGGCCAGGAGCGGCCACTGTACTCCAGTTTGGGTGAAAGAGTGAGACTCCAACTCAAAAAAAAAAGAGCTTTTTCTATAGCAGTATGTTCACTCACCCTCAACAAGCTTCCCAGTTCCTGAACTCCACTGGAAATTCCACCACACATTGGATCCGTCTCTTCCTCAGTGTCCCCCACGAGGAATTGGTTCTCACTCGACCCTGGCTACTTGCCCCAGGCAAGAAGACAGTGAGGACCTGTGTGCAACTGGATTCAGTGGATAGCCAAGAGAGTTCAAACAAACACAGTAATTTGGAGAAGCAGAGGCGCCAGGTGTTGCAGTTTGGTGTTGTTTGTTTTGTTTGGTGTTTTGGTGAGGAGCATTTATGCACTGTGAGCTTCTTAGACCAAACGTTTCATAGCGGGGAAAGTCCTGTGGACCCACAAGAAGAGCACCATGGGCAACACGGTCTAACCAAGATGAAGTTCTCCCCAGCCTCAGTGTTGTAGTTAGTTAATACTTCTGCGTCTCAGTTTCTCTACTGCACCCTGGAGGTGGTTTTGTGACTTCAAGGGGTACATGTGCTGGCTTGCTACATGGGCAAGTTGTGTGATGGAGAGGTCTGGGCTTCCGTCAACCTCGTCATCCCAATGGTGAGCATGGCATTGGTGGAGAGCTTTGCCTCCTCCACTACCGTGTCTCCCATGTGGCTCCCGTGTGACTTTGGTTCACGGTTCACTTCGATTTGTCTACACAAGATTTCAACTGAGCACCTGGGGGGAGAAATGCCCCTTGAAACCCTAGTATTGTGATTGATTCTGGTTCATATCTTCACTTTTGACGGCACAGCTCTCATCGTGTGGCCCGTACTGCTGTGTCTCTGCAGGGGATGGGAATGTCCTTGGACCCTGCTGGGGCCCAGCTGGCAGCTCACTGGGGATTCAGGCACTCTGTAGTGACTGCATGTATTTGGTCATCTCACTCTGCCTTCCTACTCCCAAGGTGTCAGGATCTGGGCAGTGGGAGTGCCAGGGTCTGGCTTGTTCCTGTCCACTCAGTGCCAGGACCGTGAGGAGACCTGGGCAACCATGCACCATCATCAGAACCGGGTATCGAGGCCTCATTGCACTGCAGACACCTTGCCTGCTGCCACTCACCTGTGTGGGCTCTGCCTGGCAGCCTGTGGACACCTGCTTGCCGGACATGCTCCCAAGGTAAGCATGGCTTCCTCGGGCTGCACTGCCCCCAGCAGGGCATGGGCAGAGGTTGGAGTCCTGGAGATGGGGAAGCAAGGGAGAATAGGATGAGAAACAGTAGGGCCCCCCCGGTTGTTACAGTGTTACAGGGACACTGGACTAGGAATGGTGGGGAGAAAAGGAGCAAGGTGCCGGGAATTGGAGGAAGAGAGAGGGTTGGGATCAAGGAACACCCAGGGAGCATGGGAGTCGGGGGGATCAGGGGCCTGGGCATCTGTGTGGTGACCTGGGCTGATTCGGATCCAGGTTTGGACCTAGCAAGTATCATCTGGCTGCAGCCTTGTGGGTGTGTGGAGGTAGGCCAGGGACCGCTGACTGGATCTGGGTGTGTGCATGAGAGTGTGTGGTTGTGTGTGTGTGAGGGAGTGTGCAGATTGCATGTGCGTGTAGTTGTGGGTGTCTGACAGTGTGCACTTGTGGGTGGGTGCTTAAGAGTGTGGGTGGATGTGTGCGTAAGGGTGTGCAGTTGTGCGTGTGCATGTGAGAGTGTGTGACTGTGGGTGTGTGTGAGCGTGCAGACGTGTGTGTGTGTGTAATTGTGGGTGACTATGTGAGGATGTGCACTTGTGGGTGTGTGCGTGAGAGTATGCAATTGTAGGTGTGCACGTGAAAGTGTGGATGGGTGTGTATGTGAGAGTGTGCAGTTGTGTGTGTGCATGTGAGAATGTGTGGTTATGGGCATGTGTGTGGGAGTGTGTAGATGTGCATGTGTGTGTAGTTGTGGGTGTCCATGTGAGAGTGTGTGGCTGTGGGTGTGTGTGTGAGGGTGTGTAGGTGTGGGTGATGGGTGTGAGAACATGCGGTTGTGGGCATGTGCTTAAGAGTCTGTGGTTGTGCACGTGTCTGTGAGAGTGTGTGGTTGTGGGTCGTGCATAACAGTGTGCAGTTTTGAGTGTGTGTGTGAAAAAATCGGTGGTTGTGAGTGTGTGCATGAGTGTGTGGGGTTGTGGGCATGTGCATGAGAACTTGCGTTTTTTGATGGCATGTCCATGGTTTTGGGGGGGTGCATGAAAGTTTGTGGTTGTAGGTGGTATGTGAGAGTGTGTGATTGTGGGTGGTGTCTAAGAGTGTGCAGTTTTGAGTGTATGTGGGAGAGTGAAGCTGTGGGTGGTGCATGAGAGGGTGCAGTTGTGGTTGTGTTTGTGCTTGTGTGCTGTTGTGGGTAGTGAGTGTGTGTGTGGTTGTGGGTAGCGTGTGCATGTGCATGGTTGTGGGTGCTGCATGTGAAGGAGCACGTGTGGACCCCAGCCCACCTCAGCTTTTGCGCTTGCTCCCCTCCCAGCATGCAGAATGGTGTTTTGGGAGGTTCCTGTAATTACATATTCAAATATTCCTCATTTGGCTTTTAACAAATACTTGCAAGTTCAGGGTGTTTTATCTACCATTGCTTTCCTTCTAGTCTCAGGTCCTTTGCACATTTCATTTGAGCTAACAATAAAGCACCATCTAATAAATAGTTGCTGTAGGGAAGGGGAGGAACCCCAACTTTGGCCCCCAAGTCTTGCTGAGGCCAACACAATTGATGCACATGTCAATAGTCACGAACTGGTGGAAAAGCCAGCTAACCAGGCAGGCTCTCACTTGGGGGTCCCGTGTCAGTGGTGACCACAGGCCAGGGACTTCAGGCGTAGAAGGTTTCACAGCAGCCATGCTGCCACTGTGCTATCGGCATCCCTACTCTCCAGCTGCTCCAGCAATTGTGTGCAGTGCATCCGAGCTGGATTTAGAGTTCATCATACTCAGTGATCTATCACAGAAACAAAGAACAGAGTACCACATGTTCTCACGCGTAAGCAGACCCTGCACACTTACCATAATACTACAAGAAAGAGATTGGCAGCAGTGGGGTGGGGATGGGGCACATACAACGTCAGTAACCTGATCTCAAATCAGGCAACGTGGGAACCAAAGGGAGGCCCAAACTTTACCTGTACGGTGACTGCTTGCATACCTAATCCTGAGTTGTACCCCACAACTTTAAAATAAAATTTAAAAATGAGAAAAAAATGCATTCGAGCCTTCTCCCTGATCTTCCTAATTTGGGCCAGAACGGCTCTCCTCAGGATTGACCCTTTAGAACGCAAAGCCAAGCCACCCACAACCTCATCTGTGAAACTCAAGCGCAGCCCAGAAGCTGGTGCTGTGTTCTGGGAGGGCTGGGTGGCTGAACATCTGGCGGGGGCAATTTCATAGCCAAATCTTAACATCTGTTGCTCGGGCATGCACGTAGGGTGGCTGGAAACATAATAAGATTTATGGTTCGGCTTTAAGTAGATTAATTTTGTAATATTTGCTTTTCACCCCCTGCATTTGATATTCGGATTCAGGCTTGGGAATTGCCTTGGAATGCAGCTCATTCCACTTGGTCTAAGGCGTCGCTTGACCTGACTTGGTCCCATGCAGTCCCTCTGCTGCCCAGTGTCACACACGTCTCAGGGGAGGCATCCTCCTCCCACCTTCCGCAGGCTCACTGGCCAGGTTTAGGCTAATTGATCATGCACCATCGGCCGCAAGTTCTGTAACCTCAGGGAAGACCACTTCAGAGGACATGTATCTGTCATAGGGGAGTGCCGGTTTGAGATCATCCCAGCACTTTGGGAAGCCGAGGTGGGGGAATTACTTGAGCCCAGGTGATTGAGATCACCCTGGGTGATAAAGTGAGACCTTTGCTCAACAAAAAAAACAAAAACAAAAATTAGCTGAATGTGGTAGCACATCCCTGTAGTCCTTGCTACTCAAGAGGCTGATGTGGGAGGGTCACATAAGCCCAGGAGTTTGAGGCTGCAGTGGGCCGTGATTGTACCACCGCACTTCAGCCTGGATGTCTGAATAAGACCCCAACTCAATATATTTATAAATGTATTTATAGGTACATACACATGATGGAGGACTCCAAAAAACTGAAATTTACTTATGAATATTTTGTATTTATTATTACATGTTTAAACTCCAGTTCCCTTCAAAGTACTCTCCGTTTGAGGCAGTACACCTATGGAGATGCTTTTTCTATGGCTCAAAACAGTTTCTGAACTTGTCAATTTTGTTACCTTTTAGTGTTTCTGCCATTTTTTGTTTCACCTCTTCCACATCGATAAAACGTTTCCCTTTGAGAACTTTTTTCATCCTAGAAAACAAAAAAAAATTCACTCGGGGTAAGTTTGGGTAAATAGGGCAGGTGGGGCACGGGGGTTATGCCATTTTGGGTCAAAAACTGCTGAACACTCTGTGTGTTGTGTGGGCAGGTGTGCTCGTAAATCACCCATCGTGAAATGAGCAAATACGTTGAAAGAATCTGTAAAAAATATTTCACCGAAGCGGAATACAGTCTCTCATCACAATGTTAGCAGGTACACTGATGCCGGTGGATTCCTAGAACACTTACCTCGTGGGACAAGTCTGTACTACAAGGGGAGGGGTGCTGTCTTCCAAAATGTAACTCTGGATATGTGAAGATGAAGGATAGGTAGCTGAAACTACCCATTGGTAACACACATGAAAAAGTAAAATCACTCACCCTGTGCATCAGGTTTCTAGGACTGCCATAACAAAATATCACAGTTTGGGGGTTTCAAAGAACTGAAGCTTCACAGTTCTGAAAGCTGGAAATCTGAGGTCAAGGTATTGGCAGGGCTGGCTTGTAGACAGTGTTGTCTTCCTGTCTCCTCACTTGGCCATCCCTCTGTGCGAGTCTCTGTCCTAATCTCCTCTTCTTACAAGGACACTCATTAGCTTTATCAGGGCCCATTCATATGACCTAATTTACCTTATTTACATCTTTAAAGATACTACTGCCAAATACTGTTACATTCTGCAGTACTGGGATTGGGACCTCAACACAGGAATTTGGGGGGTCACAGCCCAGCCCATAATAGCTTTCTATGAGAGTAAACACAAAGCTTCTGATCACTGAGGAGCAACTGCTGAATTATGTTTCTAGATAATGCCAACACTAAGAGAATTTTCTTTCTATTAAAAACCAATTGCCAGGCATAGAGGAACGCAATTACATTGTCGTGTCAACTTGATGTGCCCTGTGTATAGCTTATTTAACAGTGCTGGTTTAAGGACCACAACCTAATACTACAATGAAAGGCGTTGGTCTTTTTTTCAGAGAACATCCCATATATGTGAGAGACATCAGCTGTCACCAAATTACTAATATATTATACTGCTAATGACAAAATTCTGAAATTTCTTCCGATGTTTCCATTGTCAGCTTAGTCATATCTCTCTCTCTCTCATGGTGCTTGGATCAAAATAAATGCTGGAAGGGAAGGAGAATTCTCTAAGCATTTGCTTAATATTTTGCTTCCCCACAGTTTATTGTTCAAGGATTTTCTGAGTTAGGGAGCCAATGTGTCCCTGAAAACTTGCTCCCCAAAGTGACAATTTCACATGTCATCACAGGAAGAGTGGATCCATCAGGAAGGGTAGATAAAGTCCCTTCTTTACGAAAATAATAATCTCCCTCTGAGATAACTTGGGTTTTCATTTCAACTTTTTAAGGAGGACCTATAGCTGTGCTCTTTTCTTGGTCTCTACCAATGAGAGACTGAAGACCAAAGAGAAATTTCCACCCTCAAGAAGATGGCTGGCCAAATTCAAATTTGAGACTTTGGATTGTATGGCTTCTGGGTCAAGAACCAGGCCACATATGCTTCCATCCTATTAAGACCTGGCAACTTTGTGATAAAAATAAATGTTTTTGCAGGGCCTGGCGTGTGCAGAGCTTGGGAGAGCCCCCTGCCCGGCCCAGCCATGCTACCATATTGTTCCTTCCCCCAAAACCCCTGCAAGAATGAGCAGAACTCCAAATCGTTTTTCATTGTTCCAAGGTGACAAACACAAAGACTCCAATGTGAATATGTTTGGCCTGGGTCTTTTCCTGTTTGTCTGGTCTGGGAAGGAAAGGCTGCTACATAGGGGAGATGGAAACAGCCCTGACCTAGGCGAGGGAAGTCTGACGAGTCGGAGAGTGAGGAAGGGTGCTGAGGTAGAGTGTGGGAGAGGCACAATGCTCCCCCCAGACACACATGCTGTGATTTGAGTTTATGAACAGAGTGCAGCGGCCGAGATGTCTCCAGAGCCTCAGCTACCCTTTCCAAGTGCCCCGTTTGATGCTGTGTGCTGGGCCTTCTGGGTTCCACATGTGCTTGGGGTTATCAGTGATTTCTGGGCATTTCTAATTCCAGAGCTGGGGATGGGGGCGTCCTCCTCTCAGCGCCCATTCTCAGTCTCTCCTTCGCCCTCCCCTTCTAAATGCATGTAGATGGATTCTATACTTTCTCAAGGAGGGTGTTGTACAAATAAAAGGAATTGCAGCAGGAAAAAAATGCAAAATGCCTCTGTCGAGCGGCTTGGGGTATTTACAGCTGGAGGGAGAAGGCTGCTTTCTGTCACTGTCTGAATGTATGAACTTAACTTGATCACCTTCTGAAGAATTTATGAATCATGGTTAATAATCAGCTTTAGGCACTTCTGAGGGAAGAATTGCATTTTGAAGCTACAAAGGTCCCCTAAATAGCTCGTGGGGAATGACCCCGCATCCCATTAACCATAAAAATTCACTACTGAGCACTTGATGTCAGAGGTAAACCACTTCAGTCTCAACTCACTTCAAAATGTCAAGGAGCCCCTTGACTTAAACACTTGATTAATCTGGAAGGACCAGACCAGACAGCCCCGTCTCAGGAAAGAAAAAAAAAAAGAAATATATATTTTTTTCTTGAAGAAACTTCTCCTTTGCACTTAAAAACACAAAAACCCTTTCTCTTTTTTTTCTCTTCTTTTCCCCGTGTTCATTATTTTCTGTCTCTAAAAAGGCTTTTATCTGGCTTTTATCTCTTCCAGATGCCCGTGGCTAACACCAGCCCCTCCTCCTCCAACGTGCAGGTCTGCCCAGGTGCAGGCTTTATCTGACACACGCCACTGACTATTTTCCTATTTAAATGGCTGATGCGGAATCAAAGTCAAATGTGAAGGTCAGGAAGCTGGTTCTGAGGCATCGTGATCTAAAACACAAATAGGGCTCACCCGATGGAGGAGACAGTTGCAGAGGGCTCCCCAGCAAAGAACCGAGAGGTTTCAGAGCACAGCTCAAAAAAACCCGCCCTCGCCCCGGCATTTACCACTCGCATTGGCACGGGTTTGCCCTCTTAATCCAGTTTGCCGTTAATTATTACAAATGGTAATACACAATTATTTTATTTATTATATATTATGCATATTTTATTGACAATACTATTAATAATATAATAGTTACATTTATTATAATTAATAAATTATAATAATCCTGCAGGTAATTTGAATTTTAAATTAAACCAGGTCCCCTAGAGTTGACAAAATAGGCATCTCATTTGGAAAGCATTAAAGAATCTTTGTAATTTCCATAATTAGAACAACTACCATATATCACGATCGTTCCTTGGAAAACAGATGAGCTCCTGATTATTTATGGCTTCACTCTGGGAACTATAGTGTTCAAAGTTGTCTCGACATGTGGATAAAATAAAAATGTGGCAAATGCCAAAAAGGGCACTTAGGACTCAGTTGTGTCATTTTATTTCATATTTAATATAATAATGTATTTCAGAACTCATGTGCATCAGCCGTGTCTTTGATCTGAGTTTAAGTCTGCCATCCTCAGGTGATGTGGGAGCCTTTGTTTGACGTTCTCACGGGAGGATACCCATTGCCTCCCTGGGCGTCAGTGAAGAAGTCTCCCCCATAATGCTGGGGCACCTTCTCACGCCTTCAGGGTTGCTGGTCACCCACATAGAGCAATGTGTCCCCAAAAGATGAGACCCTGAGGACCAGGATGAAGGCCGCATGTTTATACTGTTTGGTCAGTAAGAAAACAACTCCCCAGGCTGGTCACGGTAATCCCAGCACTTTGGGAGACCAAGGCAGGAGGAAGGCTTGAGCCCAGGCGTTCAAGACCAAACTGGGCATCATAGCAAGACCTGGTCTCTACACACACACACCACACACACAAAATAGCTGTGCGTGGTTGTGGTAGCATGCACCTGTAGTCCCAGCTACTCTGGAGGCTGAGGTGGAAGGATTGCCTGAGCCCAGGAGGTGGAGACTGTGGGGAGCAGTGATCATGCCACTGCACTCTAACCTGGACCACAGAGTGCCATCCCATAAATAAATATTAAATAAATAAATAAATAAATAAATAAATAAATAAATAAATAACAACTCCCCAGACCCTCCTTGTAGCCAGAGCTTGGCCCTTATTTTAAATCCCAAAGATGATCCCCCCTCGGTGGGTAAGAGGTGTGCTACTGGGGACCCTCGGGTGGATCTCTTGGGGTGGTGGAGGTTTTGCAAAGTGCATCACACATCTCAGAAACTGGACCGAGTGCTGTGGCCACGGGCTTCTCTCCAGCCCATGGCCCCTGGCTTTCCTCACACAAGTGGCCCTCTGCAACTGAGTGGCTCTTGGCTGGACCACTATGGATTTAGCCACACTCTGCACACATGCTGGTGTGGGTGGGATGCCTGCCAGAGGTTGGTTAGCATCCATGAGAGGCAGGTCTGTCAGGATGCCCAGATCCAGCTGTTGGGAGGAGCTTACCTTGGATGGCAACCCTGACATGGGGATCAGGGAGGCCAGTGTCCACGTGGTGACAGACTTGAACTTCCCCTGGACCTTCTCAGACCATGCTGTACATGGTTCTCTGTGAGCCCAGAAGTAGGGAAGACCTCATCTACTCACCCCCTCCCTTGTGATCTCCCTCTGTCTCCACTGTACAACCATCCCCTCTGATGACCTGGGGAGAAAGCATGAGGGCTGCCCAAACCGTTCAAGAGTGACACAAAGCCGCCAACCCAGCCTCTGGGCACTGGGGGCCTTGCAGGTACCCGGCCACGGAGGACTGGAGTTCTGACCATCCTGGTCCCTGGGCTTCAAGGGTCCCGTGGCCTTCTTTCTCTGCACCCGTGCTGAGGCTGCAGGGATTCAAGGTGTGCTTTTAAGCAGACCACAGTGAGTCAGACACAAAAACAAAAAATGGCTTTTAAAAATCCACCTGCTTGTTCTGCAAGCTGAAATGCGAGGGGCTTGGGACTTTCTATGTTGTTGTTATGGAATTATATGAACATAAAAGGACAGAAGTCATGGGTGAGTGGGATTTATGTGGAGGTGGCTGTGGTATTCTTTTCTTTGGAGATTAAATAGCTTCTAGAAATATTCCAGGGGCACTTAGGTTAACAACGTGTCATTCTCTGGCTTATTAGAAACAGAATAATTAATAGAGACAGAGGACTTTTTCTTGACAAGGGGCTTCTCTGTCCCAGTGAGTATTTAAAAGGCACAATTTTGGTTTTATAAAATACTGACTTTATGCACGGAGGCAGGAAGCTCTCCTTGTCCCTGCACTAAAGGGAACTGAGGTGTCCCCTTCACCATCACATAAAGAACGCTTCTTTCTCTCATTAAGATACATCCCAACCTGGCTAAATTGTAATGGTAAGCTGAAGTCCAGGAAATTCAGCAGTACTTTTTCATCTATAGTGAGGACCCCTTTCTGGGCCACGCTACAGCTCCTTCTGGCACCATGAGATGGTTTCAGGTCAGTTGTCTTCTCCATTGAAAGCCTCCTTGCCAGGATTGCAGCTTCGGGCTTCTCATCCCTGCCCTGTGAGAGAAGCAGGTAGCCCTACCCCAGCTTGAGAGGCTCTGAGACACTGAATGAACAGTCTCACAATGGACAGACCATACATGAAGACAGAACTCTGACCCCTGGCCTCTGCAGTGACCTGTCGGGAGCCAAAACACAGCGTCTGTAGAAGCTGACTCAGGGTACTCAGGACTTAATCAGTGATTCCCCAGTGGCCCTTGCTTTTACTCTATTTCCAGCTCAGGACCAGCCAGAGAGAGCCAAGCATGCTCCCCTAACCCATCTCATAGAAAGCCCGGCCTCTAGTTGGCTGCCCTTGGCCTCCCCTGTCAATGTCCTCCATCAAGACAAGTCTTCCTCCTCACCATCATGAAGACTCCTGCTCTTCGGCCTGCCTTTGAGTCTCCATCAAGATGCAAGTGACGCTGGTGAGTCCCTCGTCCTGGGAAACACCAAGAAAACAGCTCCGCACATTCATATTTGTCTGGTCGTTGGCTGTTTCCACAACACCTGGAAGCCAGTCCTTTGGCAGGTACAGAGTGAGTGTGAAGGGCCGCCATGGTGCTGGTTTCTGGCAGGATATCAGCATCTCTGACACTCCGCTGACCTCACACCCTCAGCTCTTTGACTTCCAGGGCAGAGTCCATGGGGGCAGCACCCACGCCTGAACTGGAATGCCCAGGACTCACAGACACTGGTCTGTGGAGATGACAGGTCCAGTCTAAACCATCTGCCGTGTGAGAACTAAGCACCATCTGGAAAACGCATCTTCAGCCTCTTCCTGGTGTTGGACAGTGCCAGCCCACATGGCTCCACGTCAGTGTCCCCATGCGCTGGGCTGAAGGATGCACAACCTCCCTCTTTCCCTCTTTCCTTACTTGTCTTTTGTAGTGATTGGATAAAAACATCTGCCGTTTTTCTTCCAGAACAGGAGCAGCAGCTGGGCAGCGGAGGGCAGGTGGCCGCTGGCCATGCGGGAGTCTTAGGGGCCAGATTGATTGCCTCTGCTCTCCCAAAGTTCTGCATATGCAGAACTAGCTCCACCCTTCTGCTTTTCACCCCTGTCACCTCTCTGCTGACGTGACCCCTGCAACTAGTATCTTCATGTCCTGTGACCTTGCTGCACCAGGAAGTGGTACTTCCAGAAATAAGGCCTGAGGCCACATTATTTTTTTCACAGTTCACCCAAATTATTTGAGGTGAACCCAGATCAGGAGGTCTTGTTCTCATGAAGTTCAAATTCCCCATCCTCAGGCTGTGAAGCTCAGGGCGGGCTCCCTTTATCATTGCTGCTGCATGCCAGTGTGCGTTGAGCTCAGCTCTCCATTCTGGCCTGTAAGGCGGCCCCAGGAGGAGTGGGAGAGACAAGCAAACCAGTGGCCCTAAAGAACAAGGTCAGGCACAGAGGGCTGTGGGGTCTCGGGCATCACACAATTCTTCCAACCATAGGCATGGATCATAGACACTCTTTGGGGAAGAGACTATGTTTGTCCATTTGATGTAAAGAATCCACTGAACTCAATATTTACAGAGAGTGTCTTAGAAAACATAAAGATAGAATGCATTATGCAAAATACTAGAACAGGCCTATGATCTCACTGCTTGAGCGGTTGCTACTTTGTGGAGATGCTGCACTGATTGAATTTTGGACCAACCGGGTCATGGACTAGGTCAATCAATGAAAGCTAATTCCCTCCTATGTGTTGTTTGTACCCCAGAACTGGATAAATGGCTCACAAAGTAATTTAGGAAAAGTATGCCACAGTTTGGAAAACATATTCACAACTTGTGAATAACAATAACGCTAAAAGAAAATATTATCTTAGTCACCTCAGGTCGTCATAGCAGAACACTATAGATTGCGTGCCTTAAACAATAGAACATTATTTTCTCACAGTTCTGGAAACTGAAGTCTGGGGTCAGGGTGCCAACATGGGGGGATTCTGGTGAGGGCTGTCACCCTGGCTTGCTGATGGTTGCCTTTTTGCTGCGTCCTCATGTGGTGGAGAGAGAGACATTAGTGGTGTCTTTTCCTATAGGGTCACTAATACCATCCAAAAGACCCACCCTCATAACTTCATCTAACCCTGATTATCTCTCAAAGTTTCCAACTCCAAGTGCCATCCCTTTGGGGGTTAGGACTTCAACATATGAATTTAGAGGGGCACTGCAATTCAGACTATATACAACGTCTATCACAAAATTGTATGTGAATGATGGAGACTATGGGAAAGAAAAAACTTTTCAATAGGAATATGGAAATCTTATAATGCTAAGGGGACTGTGCCTTGCCAGTCACATCTGGGTTTTGTCCCTTGCACCTCATGTCATGTTTTCAGAAACATGCATCTACAAGAAACAAATACATCTGCACAACTTAACGTTCAAAATTTTTACAATATGGAATGGTTATCTTTCTGGGTCCATAGATATATTAATTTTTTTAAAAAGAAATGGTCTTGCTATGCTGTCCAGGCTAGACTCAAACTCTTGGGTGCAAGCAATTATCCTACCTCATTTGCCCTTATGGCTATTACTTTTTTTAAAAAAGTATGTGATGCTAATTATCTATTGCTATTATCTATTTTCTCCACAATAATATTGTGGAGAAAAACAAACAAACAAACAAACAAAAACAGCTTAAGGGGCATACATGAGTCAATGTTTATTGGGCATATACCAGGTTTGTTGAGCAGCCCTGTTTATGTTGATTAGGCTTTCTCACATTCCTCGGGCGTCATCTGGCTGCTAGCTGATCTAAGAGGGCTTGGGCTGGGAGACAAGGTGTGATCCTCTAAAAGTGCCTCTCTTCCTCCAGTAGGCTGGCCTGGGCATCTTCCTATTAGGTGGCAGAGTCTCCAGAGCACACAGGCAAGTCTAATCATGCAGGTGCTTCCTAGGCTGTTGCTTGTGTCACATGTACTGACATTCTACATTAGCAATCGCCAAATGAAGTCTCATGGCTGATACTGGAGACAGAGAAAGAGGGCTGCACAGCTACATGGAAAATGGTAAGGTTACAGAAACATTGAGACCATTTTTGAAACCTACTCCAATGAAACTGTCCTGTTGTTTATACAATTAATTCCTGTGTTGATGGTCATTTTGGTTCTTTCCAGAATATTATAATTTATTGTTATTATAATGCTTATCTTCCATAGCAGTGTGCAGTCTTATATATCTAATTTTATTTATTTGCATTAAATTTATGGTATATAATGACTAGAGTGAAAATGTTGGATTGGGCATTTTATGAGAACTAGATTTTTATAGATATTTCATTTTAAAATGTGTAGTGATTCATCATATGGGAGGCATGGAGTAATGTGTCTGTTTTCCTGTCTCTTGATCAAATGGGGTACAATGGTTTTTTAAAAATTCTGGTTTATGTAATAGGCTAAAAATCAAATTATTTAACTTCTAATATTAGTTTAAATAAAGGGCATAAAAGACATCTGCTCTCTTCTTACAACAAGACATAGCTGGACAAATTTAAAAAATAAGTGACTTTCTTTGACCTAACAGATAACTAGGCTTTCAGAGTAGACTATCACTGTGAAGTTTGGAAAAGCAGACACAAAGGAAACTCACAAGTGAGGTCTGCCTACCTGACATACAAGCCACTGAAATCAAAGATGCTAGAATCAAAAACTCTTTGCAATACCAAATACATGTCCAGCTCAACCAAAAATTATGAGACATGCCAAAAGACAAATATGTATTCATATATGACATAAATGTTAGAAATATCAGACAGGAACTTTAAAATAACTAGGCTAAATGGTGTAATGAGAGAGTAGGCTATAAGCAAGAACAGGTAGTGTAATGTAAACAGAAAGAAGGAAACTCTAAGAAAGAATAAAAATTCTAAAGATGAAAAATGCAATCACAAAGATAAATTTTTTGATGAGCTTGTCACTAAACTCAACATAGCTAAGGGAAGAATAAACGACCTTGATGACAGGTCAACAGAAACTTCCCAACTTGAATAGAGCAGAACATTCAAGACTTGTGGGATAATTTCAAAAGCTACACACATACACACACATTTGGAACACCAGAAGAAAATGTATGACAGAATGGGGCCAAAGAAATATTAAAGCAATAAAGGTCAAGAGCTTTCTATAGTTAGTAATAGACAAAAAAACTCCACATTCATAAATATTAGAGACTACCAAGTAAAATGAGTGAAATATACACAAACATAACTATTTAACCATATTATATTAAAATCACAAAGAATCCAATACAAGGAGAAAAGTGTAAAAGAAGTTCACAGGGGAAATACCTAGAAATGCACACATTAGAATTACAGCAGAATTCTTATCAGAAGCAACGCAAACAAAGAGATAGTGAGATAAAATATTTAGTGTTGAAAAAAAAGACACCAACCTAAAAATCTGCATTAAAAAAACTTAGCCTTCAAAGTAAAGAAATGCAAAGACTTTCTCAAATAAACAAAAACTGAGGAAACATGCTGTCAGGGGACATGTTCCTTATGAAATATTTAAAAAGATTAGATCTTCGGGAGAAGAAAGTGATGAAGGTTAGAAACTTGGAACTGCATACAGAAAAGGAAAATACCAGAGAAAGAGTAAATGAAGGCAAAATAAAATGTTTATTTGTGTTGTTATTAATTGATCTAAAGATAACTGTGTGCTTAAAGTAATAATAGTAACATTTCATGATGTGGTTATAGCAAATGGAGGCAAAATGAATGGCAGTCATCTCACAAGGGAGAGAGCAACTGAATATACTGTTATGGGGTAACTGCACTCCATGTGAAGTGGTATATTGTTGTTTGAGGGTAGACTTATGTTAACTACAAATGCATATTGGTCAACCATTAAAAAGGTTTTTTTTTTTTAAATGTAATTGATATGGCAAAAAAAAGAATTCATAGAATTTCTCAATTCAAACTAGAAAGGGCAGAAAAAAAAAGGAGGAAGAAAGAAGCAAATGATAAATGTATCAGACGTAAATACTTACAAAAGTGGTAGAAGTTAATTCAACTATATTAATTACCACTGCAAATGTGAATGATCTAAATAGATACAATAAAAGACAGAGATTGTCAGAAAGATTTTAAAAGGTGAAGACCAAAACTCTATTTTTGTTTTGAAAAAATCATCTTTGTATGTATAAGATATAGAAGTTTATATATAAAATCATCTTTATATATAAAAATATGAAAACAAATAAATGGCGAACAAGTTATCTGACTAACAATAATCAAGAGAAAGCTGGAGAAGTTATATTAATGTCAGATAAAGAAGACTTCAGAAGAAGGGGATTTAACAAGGATAAATTAACAAGTGTATTACATAATGATAAAATGTTCAACTTTCCAAGAAACAATAGGAATCCTAAATTTGCATACACCTAACAGAAAGATATCAAAATACATGAAGGAAAAACTGATAGAACTGGAAGAAAAAAGATATAACCACATTTAATAGTGAAGATTTAAGACTCCCTTGTCATTTCATTTTATGGGACAAGATTTATCATAACACAGAAACCAGATAAAAATATTACACGAGTGGGAAATTATATACCCGTATCTCTCATGAACATAAATGCATAACCTCCCATATGATATTAGTAAATATAATCCAACAATGTATAAAGAATATTCTATAGCATGAACAGGTGGGATATATTCTAGGTATGCAAGACTGATTCAACATTAAAAAATCAAGTAATGTAATACCCTGAATCAGTAAGCAAAAGAAAGAAAATCATCTTATTATATCAGTTGGTGTAGTATAAGCATTTGGCAAAATTCAACATCCACTTAAGAAAGAAACAGCATATTAAGAGTAGAATAGAACTCTCTCAGCTTGATAAAAGACACACACACATACACACAAACACACATTCTCTCTCTCTCTCTTATGACTATCATCATACTTAATGGCAAAAGAATGGACAATGCCACATTCATGTCAGGAGTAAGACTAGAATGTTCTTGGCTCACCTTTTCTTTATACTAAAGCTGTAGCTAGTGCAATTAGTTAAAAAAAGAAAGATATATGTATATATAAATATATACACATACACATATGTGTGTCTGTGCGTGTGTCACAAATGTGAAAGGTAAAAAAAAAATCTTCATTTGCAGGTGACATAATTGTCTAAATATAAAATCCCCCAAATCTACAAAATCTCATTGAATTAATAAACAAATATAGAAAGTCTGCAAAGTCAGTGTACAAAAGTTGTGCTTCTCCATGTCAGTAGTGAACAATTAAGATTTTAAATTTAAAAATAGCATTTATGATAGCACTGACAAGTGAGTGCATACTTAATTATAAAACTACAAAAATATGCATGTGAAAAAATACAGAATATTGATGAAATAAAACAAAGAAGATCTAAACAATTGAGGAATTATTCTGTGTTTATAAATAGGAAGATTCAATGTTGTTAAGATATTAATTCTTCCCAACTTGATTATTCTGTATAATACATTTCAATGCAATTCTAATAAAATTCTCAGCAGACTATTTTGTAGATATCAACAAACCCATTCTAGTCTTTATAAACCTAAAATATTCAACACAGTGCTGAAGAAACATAAAAACGTAGAAGGACTCACATGACCCACAATGTCTGATCTCAGGATTACTTCAAAGCAACAGTACTCAAGACAGCTCTGTATTGGTGAAAGAGTATACAAATAGGTCAATAGAACACAAGAGAGAGCCATGTAATAGAACCACACAATAGACATATTCAACTGATTTTTAATACAGGCACAAAGGCAACTCAGGGAAGAAAGAAAAGTCTTTTTAAAGAATGGTATTGGAACAATTGGACATCTATATGCAAAAAAAAATAATAATGAACTTAGACATAGACTTTACACCTTCCACAGAAAATGAACTCAGAATAGATGATAGACTTAAGTGGAAAATGTAAAAATATAACACTTTTAGAAGAAAATAAGTGAGGAAACCTACATGACTGAGAACTTAGTGATCAGATTTTAGACATAAACTAAAAAAGTTTGACATTATTAAAGTTAGAAATTTCTTTTTTTTTTTTTTTTGAGTTGGAGTCTCACTCTATTCTGTAAAAGACATTTATAAAAATGAAAAGAGAAGTCACAGACTGGGTGAAATATTTGCAAGAAACATATCTGATGAAGAGCTTGCATCCAAAATATAGATAGACCAATTAAAACTCAACAGTAAAAAGCAGACAAAAAACAAATAAACTTGGGCAAGATATAGAAATGGAAACTTCACCAGGGAAGATCTACAGATAAAAGTCAACATGTGAAGAGATATTCAATACTATATGTGGTTAGGGAATTGCAAACTCAAAAAGAAAAATGTTGGTTTGCTTTTCACCTATTACAGTCGTGAAAATCCCCAGACAATAGTGATATCAATGACTGGTGAGGATGTAGTCCAGTGGGAACTCTCATTCTTTAATGCTGGACTTGCAAAAGGTTATCTTCACTTTGGAAGACAGTTTGGCAGCTTCTTATATGGGTAAACATATCATTACCACACAATCCAGCAATTACACTCCTAGATATTTACCCAACAGATTTGAAAACGTATGTTTACACAAATGACTGCACATGAATGTTTATAGCAACTTTTTTTTTCATAATCGCCCCAAACTGGAAGCAATAAGATGTCTCTCCCTTAATATATAAATGGATTCATTGTGGAATATACAAACAATGGAATACTATTCATCTGTGAAAAATAAGCTGTCAATCCATGGAACGACATAGTTGGTTTTAAAATTGCCATATGTCAGCCGGGCTCGGTGGCTCAGCCTGTAATCCCGAGCCTTTGGGAGGCTGAGGTGAGTGGATTGCCTGAGCCCACGGGTTCGAGACCCACCTGGGCAGCGAAACCTCATCTGTACAATAAATACAAAAATCAGCCGGGCGTGGTAGCGCATGCCTGTAATTCCGGCTACTTGGAAGGTTGAGGTGGAAGGATCGCCGGAGCCCAGCAGGTTGAGTCTGCGGTGGCCGGAAGCGGCCACTGCACTCCAGTCTGGGCGACAGAGTGAGACTCCAACGCAAAAAAAATAAATAAAAATAAAAATAAATAAAATTGCCATATGTCTGTGAAAGAAGAAAATTTGAAAATTTTGTGTACTTTATGATATTTTTGTGACATTCTGGAAAAAGAAAGTTATAGCTATTAGAGATGGTAATTAGATCCATGATTGTTAGGGGCCTAAGAGATGGTACAATTAGAGACAGGGCATAGGGATTTTTTAATGGATGTTATATCCATTTTATATGGTATTGTAATGGTGAATAATGGTATTATATTTTTGTCCACTTGACAACACAACTAGGAAAGTTTATTGTGTACAAATTTAAAATAATATCTATGAGTGAGGAAATCCTACTATGGAAATAAAAATGTGACAGAATTGTTGAACTGTAATGAATACAAATGTGCAAAACAACTTCAGTGAGGTAGGTGGAAATAAATAAGTTTTTAAATGAGTTGACATTGTAAGATTCATTTTTACAAAAAGACCCAGGCATTGTATTGTAGTAGTTAAAATTTCCCTTATGAGTATAGGTTAACAATTCTGAAACTATCATGCATGCATACTGAAAATGACCAATTAGCTCAATGGATGGCCAATTGTGAGACTCAGGCTTCTTCCTGATGGAAGCCTACCTATACGAACACGGTGAAGAATCCGATGGATTCAGGTTGGAGAGATCAGAATGAATTCATGTTCAGCTTATTATGGACAAAGACGATTGTGTACAGAGATATTCCTAGACATGTACATGCACATGGATTTGTGTACATACATGTATTTCTCTGTTACATCAGTTGAGAGAGCCCAGATGCAATGACTCCCCAATAGCAAAACCATACCTAACATCCAAATCTTGTTTTCTAATATCATTCTACAATGAAAGGAACCAGAGCGCCTTGAAGAGATGGCTGACTTATTTTAGGAGCATCGGAGGAAATATTCAAGATGAACCCTGACCATCTTGTAGTTCCAGAAAGTAAAGACTTGCACATTGCATGCATGGACATGAACATACATGGACATGCACACACATGGACATGTACACACAATACAGGGTATGCCACAGCGACCTTGGAGCTAACTGAAAGAATGTCCAGTGGCAGAAGTCATTTTGTTGGAGAGAACAAAATAAAGTAATCTTGGGTTATACCCCAAATTATGAAACAAATATTCATGATCCCATACTGATATAAATAATTGACTGAATAAATAAATTAATGCAGAAAATAGACAAATCTCTCATGCAGAACAATTCCAAATAATTTATCTAGATGCTTCACCTTCAAGGTAATGTAGTATAACACTCCTTAAGTGTAAGCTGAGCATAACAACTTTTCTCCAAAAAATGCAGCAAGAAAAGTAGAGAAACAATTTTACAGTAGAGAAAATCAACAAACAAGACTTCATTCAGGAGATCAAGGTCAATGCCAACATCATTAAGGCATGTGGCTAGTATGTATCCTTGATGTGGAGTGATGAGAGTGACACTTTATCCCTGTGTTCTTTTCAAAAACCCATAATCCCAGTCTAGTCATGAGAAAACATCAGAAAAATCCCAGCTGAGGGACATTCTATACAATTGTTGAGCAGTGCTTCTCAAAACCATCATGGTCCTCGGAAACTAGGAAAGTCTGAGAAATTGTCACAACCACAAGGAGGCTGAGGAGACATGAGCAATAAATGTAATGCAGTGTCCTACATGACATCGTGGATTGGGAAAAACATACGTGGGAAAAGCTAGGGATATCTGTATAAACTCTTGACTGTAGTTAAAAATAGTGTTTCCATATTGGCTGCTTAATTGTGCAAATGTAACATATTAAGGTAGGATGTTAATTACACAAGAATGCAGATTTGGACACATAGGAGATGTCACCTATTTTTGTGGGGTTTTTTCTGTAAATCTAAAACAATTCTAAAAATGTCTATAAAAACGAATTGCTGATTCAATCTTTATATAAAAGTTCTAGTAAGAACATCTTCCTTTATAGAAGTAGGCAACAATGATGACGAAGAGGGATGGAACAAGGAAATAAATGAGAAGGAAAAAGATTGCCTTCCATCTGACTCTCAGAAACTCCAATGTGATGGTCATTCTTATTTGGTTAAGATTAGTAGTTGCAAATTTGCAGGGTTAATTTAACCTAATGTTGATAAAATCCCTCCTGCCCTAAGGTAATTTGCTGGTACTTATAGTTCTGTCTCTATGTAGTTGAATCAAATAAGAATACATCAGAAGTTGGCCTCCAGATAACAGCACTTAGGCATTTGGAGGAGAGACAGTAACAGAAAAGATAACTTAACAAGGACAGTCGACCAACAGCTGGAGTGCCAGAGTCCCCGGGGCTAACTGGAGTGTTCTCAGAAGACTGGTACCTCCCCAATTACAGGAAGAACCTGTGTCAAGTAGCAACTGGTGCCAACTTAACTTCACCTCCCAAACACCAGTGCATGTAAACTCAATTACTCACATGACCAGTAACAGTGGTTTTTGAGAAGGAGTCTCTCATCTACTCAATGAAGTTCTCTGCCAAAGCTCAGCATGAGTTTTGTCTTCTTTAAAAACTACCATTTCCATATAATTGGATTAACCCAGCATGCGACTGTGGCCAGATGTCGAAGCTTCCTAGATTGGGTAGAACTCTCATGTGACCTCAGGCTTCCCTCATAATATTCTGGGAGTTAAAATTGAGCTGTTGGTTAGAAACTACCTTAAGGATCTATTAAAAATTACAATCGTTGGTAGGAAAAACAAAATAAAACAACAATAGCAACAAAAAAGCAGTGGCTCAATTAAGTTCCAGGTGTTCAAATAGCCATGGCCAGAGTTCAAGAAGTGATTTGTTTATCAATTTCTCACAGCAGCCTTTAATTTTGTTAAGAGGTACAGAAGGGAAAAAAAGACATTCTCAACCAATTATTGAATTCAGAAATAGTATATGTTTTAAGCTCCCAAGTCTTTGTCTTAAAATGTTTTCACTGCTATGAATCTAGCATATTCTTTCTTCTGCGTTGCTTGTCTATCGCTTCCAAAGACACAGACGCTCAGTTAATTAAGCAGGTAACAAATTTTGCTGTGCCGCAAATGGATTATGGAAACATGAGTCTTGCAGTCCTTGCTCTTGAACTTGCACTATGGTATAGGAGACAGGGAAGGTCACAGAAAAACAGAGTGAGGAGGAAAGGAACAACATTCTGTGAGAACAGAAGGAAATACAACTTTAAATTGGGGGTGGGACTTAAGGAACATTTTGTAGAAGTGTCATTGGAATTGGATTAGGTTTCTTTTACCCCAGAAGGGGATGGATACGCTTTGGCTTTGCAACATTGGTGAGTTTCCAGGAGGCTGCATTACTTTAAGTAATTTGGGACTTTGTGAAGTGAATCTAGATTTTTGCCAGAAGGTGAGTTTATCATATCCTTTTGAGGACCTGGGGATTAGAAGCCAATATCAATGGGGGCAAGATACAAACTTCTATAGATAGAACTCCAGGGCCATTTGTAGGACTACCCACAGGCTTTTCAGAGAATGTGAGAACTTCTCTTCTTAAATGTTCAAAACAACATTCTTCTTTCTAATGTAGTAGGAACTACTCAGTGGCCCACCTAGCAGGGCTACTAACCTTAAGACACTCAAGGACCTAAAGACAGCCTTGGAAGATCTTGCTCACAGATAACCCACGGATGACTCACTGTCCTAGGGATGATTCCCATGTGACTTTTTACCTCATTTGGCTGACTACATTTTTTAAAGTGTTATATTTAGAAGAGCCAAGGTTAACTGAGTTTGATCTACTTGGTCAGGCATGTGGTCATTTTCAATTCTGTCCCCTGGAGGTACCATTTTGCAGTGGGAGTCAGGCCATACCCCAATATCTTTTGCCATCTGTCTTAGTTCATTCTGTGCTGCTATAACAAAATATCACCAACTGGGTAATTTATAGTGGACTGAAATTTATTTCTCCCAGGTCTAGAGGCTGAGAAGTCCAAGATCGAGGGGGTCTGGCAAGAACTTTTTTGCTGTGTCATTCCATGGCAGAAAGCAGAAGGGCAAGAGGGAGAACCCACTCTCGAAAGTCCTTTTTAAAGGGCATTAAATCTGCCTATGTGGTCAAAGCCCTCATGGCCTAATGGCATCTTAAAATCCCACCTCCCAATTCCTCTGCATTGGCAATTAAATTTTAGCGTGAGTTTTAGAGGGGACAAATATTCAAACTATAGCATGCTTCCTAGTAACTGATCTTTTTGCCAATTTATTTTCTCTGAAAAAGCTTTAAGCATGCTTTAGAGACCCAGCTTCTCTATTTAGACATTTGGTGATCTTTAATTCTTGAGTTATTTAATTCTCTAAACATCAGTATCTTTGTCTCTTACGTGGCCACAATAACAGCTTCTAATGTACAGTATTAGGAAGAGAATCCAGGGAGATTACTCCATTTTGTGACTTGTGCTTTGTACAGGACAGAGTGCCACATGGTCTCAGTTACCAATGCATGTGGTCCATCAGGCCACCGTGCTGGCTTCTCATGTGCTGTCTTTGTCCAGGTGATTGTTTTGTCAATACTCTGATCCCACCTGGTGGGTCCCTGTGGTCCTCTCGTGTTTCTATCTGCCTCTGTGCTTACGCTTCAGTGCAGATGTCTGTCTCCTGCATCTCTCTCCTGAGGGGGTATGCAGGTTTTTCCCTCAATAAGAAAACACATGAACACATATGCACATACACACACATGCGTACACATGTGTACACATACACACACTTCCTCCATGAATTCAACATTGTAGTTGGGATTCATAGCATGCTGGGAGGCCACAGAAAAAATGATAAAGGGCCCATTTTTTAGCAAAGCTACAGATCAAAATCAAACATTAAGGACATGGACTGATAAAACTGTTTTCCAGTCACTCTACCAATTTACTTTTGGCTTATGCGCTTACTCTGGCTCGCACCCTCCCAGCCTTCTCCCTCATCCTTCTCTCTCTCTTTCTTCTTTCCCTCACTTTTGCCCCCAATCACCAGTTCTCTTGTGGCTCAGGCCTCCCTAACATACACGTGCTGAGAACAACACCTTCCTCCCAAAGACTCTTTCTCTAAGAAGAGAAAGGGCCAGCCAGGTTCGGTGGCTCAGCCTGTAATCCCGCGCCTTTGGGAGACTGAGGTGAGTGGATTGCCTGAGCCCACAGGTTCGAAACCCGCCTGGGCAACTTGGTGAGACCTCATCTCTACAACAAATCAAAAGTTAGACGGGCGTGGTAGCACATGCCTGTAGTTCCAGCTACTTGGAAGGCTGAGGTGGAAGGATCGCGGGAGCCCAGCAGGTTGAGGCTGTGGGGGCCGGGAGTGGCCACTGCACTCCAGTCTGGGCGACAGAGTGAGACTCCAACTCAAAAAAATAAAAATAAAAATAAAAGAGAAAGGGCCAACTAATTTATTTATTTATTTATTTATTTATTTTGAGTTGGAGTCTCACTCAACTCGGTGGTCTTGGATATGGAGAAGACAAGACTGAACACAGGGAGCCTCCAAGCCTGTCCGAGCTGGGCGGATATTTAAGGTCATGTTATTATACAAAGAACTGAAAGAGATTTTACCATCACTAGTCAAAGAGGAATTTGGGAGTTCCGTATCCTGACTGCTCCCAGCAGGGGCTATGCCCATTGAGATGGAGGCTGGAGCAGAGGGCGTGTCCCTCACACCACAGTCAGCTCAACTGTCTCTGCCAAAGCTCAGCACAGCAGCAAGGCCTGGGCACCTCCTTTCTTACCTCATGTACCACAGAAAGTCAGACATGTGGTTATCCTTCTTCTGAACCTATTGACCCCAATCCTTGTGCTTCTCGGGAGTACTAGAAGCAGGGCTGGGTCTCTCCAGTCCACTGAAGATGGACAAGGGTTTGGGCTTGGGGCTGGGCTATAGCTACAAGCACAGGAAGGGGGCTGGTAACCCCTGACAAAGATCATTCACCAATAGCTTGAAAATGCATGGATGACCTGCACCGCAAACCTGCAGTTCAAAGTTAACTAAACTCATGCCATTGTGCTGAAGTCAAGTCTCACTATAAAACCTGGGGGCTTTGGCATGCACTTGGAGACCAAACAATGGAAACCTCCCTGCCGAGTAGCACTGGCTGGTGAGGGCCTTGGCCTGGACACAGTTTTCTCAGGCTTCTAAAACACTGTCTTCTCGTGCCACTGTCCATCCCACAGGAACAAGGACTCATTAGTTTTGCTTCCTTGGATCTCCAGAGTCCTGTTTATCTTCCTTGCGAATGTCTTCAGCATTATATAATGATTGTCTTTTCAGATGCTAACTTTCCCCAGCAGTGCGTCAGTAACCACGTCCCCCACAATGTAGGGCAGGAACAGGTCTCAGACACAGCTTTGTGTAATGAACGGACGTATGGAAGGAACATATTTAAACCTTTGCACCCCACAGAATATAAAATGCTTCAGCCTCTGATCAGTGCATGAATACTCCCTGCGAAATGTGTTTGAGGCCTTCAACTCTGTGCCAATGTATTATCACTTTAATTGATTTGCCTATACACTGGCATATTTAAATGTCAAAGTTATCACCATGAAAAGAAGTCTGTAGTTGTGTTTATAATAGAATTATTGATTATTAATCTCTTCCCCAAAGTAACTGAAGGTCTGGGTTAAAATTAATTTTACAGGTTAGAGTTTAACATGAGTAGCATTTACGCAAGGAAGAATCAGAGCTTTCCCAAGAGAAGAAAATGGTTTGTTAGCAGGAGGTGAGATTGGGTGGCCTGAGGAGACCCATGTTGAGGTTGTTGCAGAAGCATGGTTTGAATAGAAAGTTAGGGCGTGTGGCTAGTCTGATGATATTTGGGAACTGCTACAACTCTTAGGAAATGTCAATTCATATTGTTGCTTCTTTTGGAAAGAAAAGTTTAAACAATGCCAAAGCTTTGTCTATGTGGCTTTTTAATTACACATTCATTGATTAGGCTAGAAACTATGCAAATTGCAAAACAATAAACATTTCTTGATGCAATTTAAAATGGATTTCAACAATTTCTGCTAATAACAGCTTACAGGGTTCCAGGCCACTGCAGATATCATCATAATTGCAGGAAACAAGCAAAAGTCAACACACGAAAAGAAAAAGAAAAGAAAATCATTTGCTGTTGGAGTTACCCCTGCTTTACTACTAATATGAAAGTCTCCTCTGACAGTTTGTTTGAGTGTGATGACGTCATAGACCATCTGGAAAATGCAAGAAAGTTAAGATGGCTGGTGGTCTGGAGCCTAAACCCATCCTGGGTATTCCAAACAGGAAGGGGCAGAAGAGGTCAGAGCAGGTCAAACTAACTAGGAAGAGCAGGATGGCCAATAAGTGGAACGCTGTCCAATCGACAAATAAACAAACTGATAATGAGACAAGTGGAGGAGGGGCTGTGCAAATAATCACAAGAGAGGCAGGAGAGTGGGAGGCGTGGGGGACAGGGGGACTTGCAGAACATGTTGCCCCAGAACTGTTGAGTGCTGGAGTGGATGCATGCAGCCCGGGGTTCTGTGGGAGCAGGAGGAGGCAGGCATGAGGGCAAGGAGAGCAAGATGCAGGCTCCCCCAGGGTGGAGGAGAAAGGAGGGGTTTCCCACACCTCCAGTCTTGGCTGAGATGGTTTTCCAAAGATCCGTGGGGTTGTTGAACATAAATTAATCTGGTGAACAACTAGGTGTGGCCAAGGGCTCATGTTCTAATGGAAACAAAGGAATATTCAGAAGAAATGTATCATGAAGCCAGGCTCGGTGGCTCAGCCTGTAATCCCGTGCCTTTGGGAGGCTGAGGTGGGTGGATTGCCTGAGCCCTTGGGTTTGAGACCCGCCTGGGCAACTTGGCGAGACCTCATCTCTACAGTAAAAATCAAAAATTAGCCGGGCATGGTAGCGCACGCCTGTAGTTCCAGCTACTTGGAAGGCTGAGGCGGAAGGATCACCGGAGCCCAGCAGGTCAAGGCTGAGGTGGCCGGGAGTGACCACTGCACTCCAGTCTGGGTGACAGAGTGAGACTCCAATTCAAAACGAAAGAAAGAAAGAAAGAAATGTTGCATGAGAATGGATGGTCAAACCCAATGTAACACTGGAACCGCGATACAACTCATTTGGAGCCCAACGCAAAGTTCATAGTGAAAAGAAGAGTATGTCTTCTGGCCTTCAAGAGTATTCAAGTTCAGCTCAGGTGATCAGGGTGTCACTTGAATCCTGCCCAGAATAAAGTGTGATCAATTGAAATTGTTATAGGAAAAACATTTGCCAAAAAGATGTGTCCTTGAGAGGCAAATTCTCCATACTCACAGCCTATGAGTTTCAGTTCTCTAGAGCCCACCTATGTTTCTCTTACAAACAGGCTTCAAGTTTTGGCCAAAGCAAAATCAACAAGATTTTTTAAAAATGCAATGGACTAAGGAGAGCTCGACTAAGTATTGAAGATGCATCAGTTTTTGTTAATCAAGTGGTCTTTCCTCCTTGACGTGCAGTTCCATTCCCACGTTGTTCCTTCCTGCCCTTCAACCATGATTGGTGGACATCAGGTCTCCCAGTTCTGCATTAATGGGTCCATCACGTCTAACTCGGAACTCCCGGGAATGTGGGATGGTTTGGTACAGTGGCGGGTCCTTAGCTGGCATAATCACTAGCTAAATTCTCTGATTTTGAGTCTTCACCCTGAAACCTCTTTCTGGAAGTGAAGCTCTGCTTCTACCTAGACATACAGAGTACGGGTTCCATAAACTCCTTAACCACACATTTCTGTTGTGACGCTTGGTGGCAGAAAACCTACATATGCCACAATAACACCTGAAAATTAGCAAGAGATATCCAAACCTTTTTAGGAAAAGAAGAAAATGTGAAAGGAAGCCATCCATCAGGTAAGCAGGTCCTTAATAAAGGGGCCTCCATAAAGTAAAAACTACTGAATTAACGAATGCACCACCTTCATTCATAGCAACAACGAAAGTTAACACCTCAGGGTCACAGGAAATCCCCATCACGTGGAAAGGATATGTTTATCCATAACCAGATAATAATTTGCTGGGGCCTACATTTACTGAATATTCAATTTTGCAGATGAGGAAACTGAGTTGGAAAAACTAAAGCTTCATCCAAGGTCACACGTAAGAAGTGGAGACGGGTGTCAGGTCTAGGACTCTCGCATGCAAATATTCATGTTCTCAGCCAGAGCTAAGTACTGGCTTTTCTTGCCAGCTAAGTGCTCAGAGTGTGCACACTTCTGTAAAAAACCTGTGCAGAGTTCCTGAGGTGGGTGCTGGACTCCCTGTGCCTCCATCAAGCTGTAGCATGTCGACTAACTTTCAACCTCTGTCACTAGTTTTTTTTCTTTCTAATATTGAGAAGATCTTAGAGGAAAAAGCAAAATTTAAAATATCTCAGGCTTTTGATCTTGAACAAAACCAGGTGTTACTTTTTTCATGTTTCCAATCCCTGACTATTCCCTCTTTGATAAATTCCATTTCTCTTTCCCCTTTCGATCCTTCATCTCAAGCTCAAAAGATGCTTCCTTGTAACCCGCATAAAAGGGCAAATATTTTTCTCGTTTCTTGCTTTTGGTTTCTCTTCAGACAGCAGCATACTCCCATTTCCCCTGCTGACAGCCTTCTAGAAGGAAGGGGTCCATTTCTTGCCCTGTGCCCATCTCCCTTTGGTGTCCGGGCACCACCCCATGTCCTTTCCAAAGGCCCCCGGCCAAGGCCACTCCCTCCCTGCCCTCTTGTGTCCCTTTGAACGTGTCTAGAGTCCCGCCCTGGGCAGCTCTCTCCTCCTTGGCCGTGAGCTCCCCCAGGCGCTCCTCCCATCAAAGTTCATGCAGGGCCTGATGACTAACGGGTGCTGGATCTTCCTTCACCTTGCTTGTCCCCAGATCCTGACACTCACTGTATCCAAAACTGTCTCCTCCCCCGGCCCCTAAATTTGCTTCTCACCCTGCATTCTGACCACTGACTGACTAGCTGTGCAGTTATCCTTCCTCTCTCTCTCTTCCTCAAGCCCACCAACACAGTAAGTGGCAAGGTGCCTCAGTTTCCCTTAAGAGTTCTCCTCTTCAGTGCTCCATTGCCCCTCGGTCTGTTTCCTTGTTTGATTTACTTTTGTTAGTCATCTGTTAGATGAACGCTTTAGTGGCTTGCCTGGCTCTAGAGCCTTCCACCCAGACTGTGCCTCTCTGTCTCTGGTTAGCCTAACTTCTTTGCCTAGAACACAACCTGTAGAGGGGCTCCTGGCTCCCCATGGTCACAAGTCGGTGATGGCTTCTCAGTCTTTACCATTCAGCCACTGCCTCCTCTCCCAGCCCATCTACCAATGCCTGGCATCATTCCTGATTCCATCACAGGTAACAGCTTTCCCTTGCTCAATCATAGTTGCATGCCTACAAACAAGTGAATGCCTCCTTTTTCTGCCACTACTTGAAAGGGGCTGTTTAGGGCTGGACTTTCCACTCTTCCTTGTTTGTACACATCACCCCACCGAGGTTGACGAGGACACAGCTATGCGGGCCTGCCTCTTATTTCCCCAGCTGACTCTTCTTTCCCAGGTGATTCAGTCAAATTGAACAATATTCAGATCCGCACTGAACCACCAATCACATCCATCTTCAGATGACATGGTGGGACACTTTCATTAGCGTCATGGGGATAAAGCATGTGAGGATCTGGGAATCACAGATTGTCATACAAAAACGCTGAAGACCCTGGGGAAATGACTGCAGAGAAAGCTGTGGTTTGGTCACCTGAACTAATGCAGTGTGTGGTCCTCCGGAGAGAGGGCAGTCACGGCACACAACGTGCACCAGGGCAGGCTGTGGTCATGCCATGTGGTACCCACAGGCACTGGGAGAGGCTGTCCACCGCCAGCAGGGCAGGCCGCCCAGGGGAGACCCCGCTGGCTGTGCTCACTGGGTTTTGGGTGTGACTCCCAGAGAGTGTCGGGTAAAGGTGGCACTTTCTATTTGTGGGATCGAAGCACAAGAGCTAAGGGAAGTTTGCAGAGAAGTCAGGTCCCACAGGAGGGAGAGATTTTTGTTTCCTGGCTCTCCCTCAGTCAGCACCTCTTTTATGACTCACAGTTCTACCTTAGAGATTCTCTGGAAATTTTAGGCACCACAAAACAACTGCTGAGTGATCAAAACAAGCAAAAATGTTGTTATCCAGTCCTTAAAACATATGGTCTGGGTGTCTCTGTCTAGTCATGCTATTTTTCACATAGGGATTGACAAAGGCTTTCTTCTGGACCAAACTTGAGTCAGTTTCCTCTGAACCCTCGTATTGACTAGACCTTGACCTTGACCCAGGCCTTGACTTTGCATGGCTCAGTTGTAGCTGGAATCCCGCAACATCAGTTTAGTGAGAATTAGTTCCCTGTCTTTGATATCTGACAACCCTGGCCTACCTTCAGCAAGAATCCTGCTTAGTTGGGTTAGCGAAGCTCCCCCGATCCCCCCACTCCAAGTATCTCCTCTGGAGACTTTTTCATCCACCAACCTTGTCTCGTCACTCTGCTCGTAGGCTGTACATCTCCACTTGCCTTGGCTGTGTTTGTAGTGGAGTATGATCTCTCCCCTATGGTGATATTTTGACTCCTAATGCCATAGTCCTGAATAAAGTCTTTCTTACCGTGTTAACAAATGTTAACGGAATAGTTTTTAAAAGAAAATGTACTTAAAACAGATTTTCTACCTTTCTCACAGACGGCTCTTGTGAGTTCCGTTAGTAAAATCCTCTACTGTGGCCTTGACCTCATTACAAACACACATCTAACCTCAAGGACATGGGTATTTGAAATACTTTTTTTCTTATCCCCTTACATATCTATGTGATTGCTTCAGTCCTGAATACAACTTTAAGTATAAAATGCAAATGGAGATATATTTTTTGCAGCATGTCTCTGGTCCTTTTCTAAATCAAGTTGGATGACAAATAGCATGACACTAGGGGGAAATAAGTGTCCCTGCTGCCACAGAGTATGTGGGTGATTCCATGTCCCTCCTTCCCTCCTGCGTGAAGTTCTCATTTTCAGTTCCAACAGTATGCCAAGCTAATTTACTATACAAATGTAAACATTCATTTTGCTTTTCTATCTTTATAGGTTACAGAATTTTTTTCCTTTTTCATTTTAAGAGCTTTAGAGATACAAATAGTTTTTGGTTACATTAATGCATGGTATAATGGCAAAGAATTCTGGGCTTTAAGGGTTCCCACCCCACACCCACCTGTGCACATTATACCCAACAGGTGATTTTTCGTCTCTCTATCCTTTCCTTCTTCCGTCTGAGGTTCCAGTGTCCCTCATATCATTCTCTCTGCCTTTGAAGATCGTTAGTTTAGCCCCCACTTATCAGTGAGAACATGTGGTGTTTGGTTTTCTGTTCCCGTGTTAGTTCACTTAGGGTGATGGTTTCCAATTTCATCCAAGTTGGTGCAAAAGATATTATTTTATTTTATTATGACACCAAATAATTTTTAAATGTTAGGATAATACAAAATATTTATCCTACTCAAGGCTGGCCCCCATACTTACATAAGCACGCATGCAAACACACACACACACACACACACACACACACATGCCCAAAGCACAGATACGTTTCTCCCATTATAAATACTGGAACAATAAATCTTTTGCATCAATTTATATGACAAAATTATTCATAATAGAGTGGGAAGCTTTTAGATTTGGTTGGGATATTTTTAAATTGGTAACCACAGATGGCAGTTAGTACCCTTGACTTTTGTAGACATTTAGAAAATATGGAATTAGAAACATAATGCAAAAACTTGGGTTGAAACCTAAAGACATAATGTTGAATAATTTGTTTGACTAACTCAAGTCAAAAAAGCATTTCTTGAGAAAGATGATGCTCTTTTGAAAGATGAGCTGAATGTTCTGTAACTCTTTTAGATTTATCAGGGGAGTTCTCAAATAAGTAGACTGCCAATTCACTACCTTTGAAAATTCTGATTCAACTGGATTCATACATTAAAAAAAAAGATTCTCCAGTGATTGTGATGATTTGACTAACGTAACAGCCACTGAACCATGCAAGCTCATGACTAAGTCTGTAATTCTGCCTCTAATAAGTTTGACTGCAAGTCTGAATTATGATTATTGGGCATTACAGATTTCATGTATCTTAGAGTCTCTATAAACAATACAGATCTGTGACTTTCAAACTATGGTTTACTCCAGCAACCAAGGATCAGGTAAAGATGGGGAGAGAGGGAGATACAAGTTGGAAGGACCAGGCTTCCACATCACGATTCCCAAAAGGAGAGCATGACCACCATTGCTTATGTTTCTAGCAGTCTTCCACGTAGATTTTTCAGCTTTAAAAAAATGTCTTAGGGCAATGATCATATGGACCAGTGTTTCTCAAATCATGCTACAATGCAGATACTGATTCAGTGGGTTCAGCAGGGGTGGATATTCCATGTTTCCCACAATCTCCCAAGTGGTGGTGTTGCTGATTAAAGAACCTCAGATTGACTAGCTAGTATCTGGACCAAGGCCATGGAGCAGAAACAGAGTGCAAGTCACATGTGAAGTTGTAAGTATTATAGTAGTTCCATTAGAAAAAGGAAAAAAAAAGTTGGATGTGGTGGTTCATGCCTGAGATCCTCGCACTTGAAGAGGCTGAGGCAGGATTACTAGAGCCTAGTAACTTAAGATCAACCTGGGCAAGGTAGTAAGACCTTGCCACCACAAAACAAATAAATGAAAATTTCCCAGCTACTCAGAAGCCTGAGACAGAAGGATTGTTTGAGCCCAGGAGTTCAAGGAAAAACCCTATCTTTAAAAAATAAAGGAAAATTATTTTGATAGCCTTTACACAACATAATCCATCTAACATGATATCAGTTAAACAATAAGGCACATCTCAATTTTAATAGTCATATTTTAACTGTCCAGTGACTGCGTGTTCTACCATATTGTGTTGGAAAGTACAGATTCAGATCAAGCAATGATCCAATACTTAAATCATTCTCAATGATGTTTCAATAAGGTATTTTCAGTCACTTCTCACACATTTCTAAATAACTGGTAACCTTCTAAAGTTTTCTAGTCAGCTTTCCCTTCAGTCAACTTTCTTAATTTTTTCTTCTACTTAGATCAAAATCCCTCTTTGTGTCTTCCATGCATTGCTTCTTACTCTTAGACATGCGTAGAGCTAGGCTAAGGTATCTTTCACACAAAATATCTTCACATATGGGGATGGTTATTTTGCTTGTTTTTTATTTTCTATTTTGTTTTTCCTTGGGAGATTTGCCAGAACTTATCTTCTCTTATGCTACATAGTCCTAATTTCTTTCCTCTGGCTTATTTTTGAGTTATTTCACCTAATTCTTTTCTTCTTGAAGCACAGTTTTCTTTGCCCTTTTTACATTTAGGATACAGCATCAAGTGCTGCATTCCAACTATGATCTGACGAGTGCAACGTCCTTGTTTTAGCATTAATACTGTTAATGCAATCAGAGACAGCTCAGCACTTGTCAGAGCAATGACACCCTGAGGACAGCTTTATCTCAAAGTCAAGAGGTACCCTGAGCATGGCCACCCACAGGACACTGGGATTACGAGGGGTTCCATCAGCTCCTGACAAATTCCATCATATTATATTGAGCTCATTGTCTACTGGAAAGATGTTTTAGATGCAGGTTTCATCATCTGTAGGAATCATTATTACATCAAGCTTTATGCCATGCAAAAATTCAGGCAGCATGACCTCAAGGCCCACATCCAAGTCATGGCAAATTCCAACTCTGTCTTGAGCCAATAATCCCCATCCCTGGGGAACTCTCTTTGAACCAGTAAGGAATCTAAATTGCATTAGCATGCTGTCTATGTGCCTTTTTCGTGTCTAGAAGGAAAGAGCACAATATTTACAATTGCTTTGCTGACATCCACTACTTCTATGCTATTTTCCTTTATCTAAAAATTGAGTCATCGTGTTCCCCCAGAGATGAAGTTTCACCCAACTTGTATCCCTGAGGAGCCTGGGTAGAAATCAGGGATAAACAGTCTTTTACATTCTGCTCTTGGACCTTCCCATCCAATACCGGAAGTGTTGATGTTCAGTTTCCTCTAGTGTGGAGTCATGACACTACTTGCACCTCTGATTCTTCTTCTGTATCTGTGCTACCCTGTGGCTGCTCAAAATCTCTTGATATCCATGATGCCCTTCATAGGTTCTTTTAGCATTCCTGGATGCAATTTGCCCAGGTCCAAAGGTGAGAACTCACTTACAGGTTGAAGGGTTTCCTCTTCCAGTCAATTTATCTAATTTGGACCTCACTTCCTTGTTTCAATACTGATTTGATCTTAATCCTCAAGTCTTAAACATGTTTAACTTCAACAATTGCTTTGATAACATCCACTTTCAACAAAGAAAGTGGGAGGAGATTAGGAGGTGAGGAATTCTGTGTCTTTTAGTCATCTGTATACATATATAGAATGCTATCAATAATAAGTGGTGCATGGAGATATTTTTCTTTCTGCCACTTTCTTGGTCCTTCTTTCTAGTCCACAGATTCACTCAATGCACATTTTACTGAGTAGTTCTTATGTAAGAAGGTCTGTCCTAGGCACCAGGGACATAGAAATGAACGAAATGATCATGGTCACCAAACCCAATAATTTAGGTGTCAGTGGGTTGTCAGCCACATCCACATGGAAAGTGGGCACGCTATATTCTGGTCCAAGAATCTGGGAATGATGGGGTAATTACTGCAAAAAGAAGAAGCTTTGTAGGTTCCACCTCAGTTTTCCAAAATGCTGGGATTGTAAGAGTGAGCCTTCACACTCAACCACTAGGTTCTTCTAGATCTAAGTCTAAAAAGACTACATGAAATGATCAACTTTGTGATGATAAGCCTTAACTCTTTTACCTACCATGACCTCCTTAGTTAAATGTGCCATTTGGAATTTGGAGATAGTTGTTATGACATTTTGCAGATATTATAAAATAAAGTTGTAATTTATAATTGCGTTTTCAAAGCACATTTGAGATCCACAGCAAAATGTGATATAAGGTCAAAAATATATAAGAGCTAATCAAAGTCCTTTTGACAACATGTGATTTTTCTCTCTGTTTTTTTTTTAAAGTTATAGAACAAATATTACTACAATAAGGCTGAAATCACAGAACATTCCATTAGATAGCTAATTTTGCTAAGGTGCTTATTCATTAAAAAATTAATATTTTCTAAAAATTATCTGACTGCATCACTTCAAGTTATATTACAATTTGTAGTTTTATTAACTGAATGTCAAAGAACTAATTCTTATTCCAGGTCATAAGTTTATAAAGCAGAATGTCATACAATTGAAGAGATCACAAAATCATTCAATTAATACTTAATATGTCAGTATCAATCAGAAAATAATAACATTTATTGTGCCTTTCATCAAATTATAGATGAGAAACCCACCATGTGGTGTATTATTAACATTATTCTTCCGGAAATTCAGAAATGTGGGATAAAACGAGTAGAAGATAGAAAAACTAATAATTTTCTATAAAATAGTTATTTTACATTCATTCATAAGTGCCACGAGTTTTATTTTATTTTTTTCCTTTTTTTTCATAGACTCACTCTGTCGTCCAGGTTAGAATGTGTTTTATTTTTAAAGGAGATTTTGACCTTTCAAAAAATGTAGAACATTCAATATCATGATTTATCACAGAGAAGAGGCATTACAGGGACCATATGCAGAGATTTTAACCTTCAGATTCTACAGTGCTGTGATTCTAAAACAAGCTCAACTGTAACGTTTATTTCAAATCTATGTCTACAGAGGGGTCTTGGGAGGAGCAGTGGGTACCCTCTGACTGCCAGATGGACCCTCCACAAGGGGAGCTGGGTGCCCAAAAACCACCAGGGGACCTACTAAAGGTGTCGTCTCTGCCTCACCAGAGCCTATGACTGCAAAAGACAGTTCAGGGATGAGACAGAGAGATTATACAGGAAAGAACACACAAACTTCAAATGCAAGCAAACTTAGAAAGCACTCAAAGCATAAGGCTTAAGTAACAGAGATGAGGCTGTCATATGAATGGGACTCTTACCCAATCTGTGACTACTTTAAGGTGTGTGTGTGTACTGCGTTGTGTCCACTGTGCTGTAACATGCCCCTTTTCTGCAAGAAGCCTGAGATGGAACATACCATTCTTTCCAGAACTTAGTATTTCTGTGGCCTGAAATAGCAAATAACACATCTCCAGGAAATAACTACTGGTTGCTTACATGGTTCTGTACTCTGTCAAGTACCCTCTGCATTGCTGTGAAAATATGTCCAGCTTAATGGAGAGAAAGAGAGAGAGAGAGAGAGAGAGAGAGAGAGAGAGAGAGAGTGTGTTAATTTCACCTCTATAGGGCATATAGCATATCTATTTAGCCTCAGTGTTCTCTGATTGTATTAAAGATGATCATATGAGTAACACAGTGCATATCGTTGACATCCATTATCTTACCTCTGCTTGCTTGGAGTTTGTTTCCATGAGGCTGGGCCCGGAACTCTCCCTGGGGACCTGGCTATAGATGGCAGCAGGTGTGGGGGTTTGTAGGGGTGGGGTAAGTATGGTGTGGGGCTGGGCGGGAGAGGGTGGGAAACTGGGGGAGTGGGGAGGGAGGCAGAAGAGGGCAGGGTCCCTGTGACTGAGCTGGGTAGCTCAAGCTTCGTCTTCTTCACGTGAACCTGCACGCTGTTTACAAGGAGGACAGAGGCGTGTGTGTTCCCAAGCACAATTTATAAATATTTTTTCAAAGTTGTGTAACTTGCTCAAAGGCATTTTTAATATTGTTTTAATTTATGTCTGGCCCCGAGAAATGTGTTCTCATAATAGTTTCTCCTAAATCCGTGTTAGTAGCTTCTTGCAAACAAGGGGTGGAGACAGAAAGTTATGTCAGCTATGCCTCTCATATTTGGGGAAGAGACCGAGTACGGATGCAGAAAGCTCACGCATTGCATGTCCCGGGGTAAGAGGGGCATGGTGGGAGGCACAATATAGAAAAATCGGGGACTTTATGCTGTCCTTCTTTGTCCCCGGTCCCCACCTTGCTAAATGACAGGAGCCAGCATCATCTCATAGCCAACAGTGTCTTGAGGTCAGTCTGACCCGAGGATGTTCCCGCTCCCTGCAGCCGGGCTGGTTCTTTCCTGCTATGCACAGGCCCCAGGGAGCCTGGCCCATCTGTTCTTTCCACCCTACAAGACTGACTTGTAGGGTGTCCCCTGGGGTGGCAGGGGACAGCTGAGGTCCTGATCGAGGCTCTGCCCTTGTCCCCAGCTCCTGCCTGCCCAGCGGCATTTCCAGCATTAACTGGCGCATCCTCTGACCCATGTCAGCAGAGCCTAGACACACAGCTTGCCCCCCTGGCCACACCACGACTCTGAAATGGACCCTCAGGGGCTGCCCAGGACCCCACGGGGCCTGTCTCTTCTTTTGGGGCCTTTGCCCCAGCAACCCACTCGCTCCCTGGCAGGTAGACATCCTGGGAGCCTCAGGGAAACTCGGGAGACAGCAGCCTCGGTGCCTCCCATTTGTCCATGGAGGGGGCAGGCCCAGAGGAGTAGGGCAGGCCTGCGGTGACCTCCTCACAGAGTCCCGAAAGCAGAGGGGTAGGGGATTGTGTTCCCATCTGCCTTTGGGGTCCATTCACTTAGGGCACACAACCGCCTCTCCTGGCTGGAGTCCCAAGGGAGGGAACTAAGAAGCCCTTCATTTGGGGAGTGCTAGCTTTCCACAGATCCCCTGGTCCCAGGGACCTTTCCTGAGGGCACCATCAGGCCAGGCCTGGTCCTCAGTGAGGAAGGCAGGAGGGTTGCTAACAGAGAACTAGAGGCTATCCTCTGTAGCAAGGCAACTTCTTGGCTTGCTAGGCTGGTTGTTTTCTGCAAGAACCGCTTTTGACACATCAGCAATTGTCTATTTCCAGGAACTTCTCTATATTTCTTCTATGACTGTCACTAACTCCTCCTCAGGCCCAAGAGCGTCTCAGGGGAAGGAGAGGAAGGTCACGTGCTCACGATGGCCCCAAAGAAAGCAACTATAGCATATAGTGTGATATATACATGTGCAGAAACACACAGACATCTTCCAGCAACTACTCCTTGAGCGACTACTAGGAACAGGCCTGTAAGAGAGTCGTAAACCTTGAGGTCAACAGGAAGAGGTGAATTGTTCTGAATTAAATTAGTGTCCATAGGATCCCATATGAACCTCTTTCCCTAGTTTTGCCTATTAAATTGTATAGTAAAAACAGCCTTTATCTCCTACAGATACGTGGTTATTGCACGCCTTTTGTGGAATGTTTGGTAAACTTCAAAGTCATTCAAAAATATTGCTCCTAAAGAGAGTGGCAGGCAAGAGATCAGAGGAAATTAAAAGGGTCAACACAGCGATAAGGAACAGGGAAACTTCCAGGGACACTTTTGATATAATTCAAAAAGAAATTGCAACTCCAGGCAATTATTGAGGGGGAGGGGTGTGAATCATGACTGTGGGTTTCAGGAATGGTTCCAAGTAGGACCCCTGTGGGAACACCCACAAGGGTCCGAGAAACTTGAACTTGAAAGTCAATATCCACTTTCCCCACACAGTAACAGATTTCCAGGGAGCAGGAATGTCTTCCATCCTCTGAATGCTCCCTCTTAAGTCATTTCAAAGATATGAATGTGTGTGTGTGTGTGCCTGTGCGTGCGTGCATGCATGCGTGCATGCGTGCGTGCATGTGTGTGTGTGTGTGTGTGTGTGTGTGTGTGTGTGTGTGTGTGTGTGTAGGGACATCGTGTTCTGAGTCCTAAGAGGTTTCAGCCACTTAGGGAGATTTAGTTGAGATGCAGAATCCCCCCACCGGAGAGGCCTACTTTGGTGTATAATAAATCGACTGTCCCTGAGAAATCTTGTCACCAGCATCTCCACTGTGCTTGCTAACTGTCTGCAGAGAATCCAGGCTTGTCCGCGGCCTGAAAACAACCCCGCACTGTGCAGACAAAGGCCCTTGACGGCACCGAAGCCCCCAAGCACGTTCAGCGTCCTCCATCGTTTCAGCTCAACATGGGAAAAAAAGGAGGTTGTACTTGACTCTGGTGAAAATCTATTTCCCGCATCAGGAGGCAGGACTCTGGCTGTCCAGTTCATAATTAAGCAATAATCCCACGAAACGCAGTCATTACCAGCAGTTAATGACGACTTTGTTGGTTAACAGCTCGACCTGAAGCTGAAGATTGTTAACACTCTATCAAACTCCTTGTTAAGAGTGCTAAGTTTTTATTTAAACATACTTGGATCGCAGCTGGAGGGCTGTGGGGCACCGGGAGGCCCCCGGTGGCTAATGACCAGTTTTTTTCCATCTGTCAGAGCACTGAGCACATTCCATCATGTTTATATAATAGTTGTTAACTGCTGCTGACTGGTGCCACTCCGTATGGGCACCCCGTAGGACACCGGGTTCAACGCCCTGCCTCCCCTGCGTCAATGACGTTCCTGTTGTTTTCCTTGTCGTTGATATTGCCAGTGTTTCAGCTTCCAAGACTTATCTAAGGAATACTTCGGTTCCAAATCCAAGGGCATGCACAGGAATGGCCGGGCATTCAGATCCAACTGGCGACATGTCATCGGCTGGCACATTCACCTGAACTAAGCATGGAGAGGGTCCTCCCTGCTCTGAATGTGGGACACCACTGCAGCCCTTCTGGGAACTCCTGGCCTTCTCCTTGGAAACAGTCTGCAATGGCATCCATTGTAATCACAGACATTGTGCAGTTATTAGCCCAGAAAAACATGGTTTCACCTCAAGGATTCTGTATTTGCTGGGAGTTATCCTCACAAGAAGTTACAGCAGATGCTTCCCTTCTTCCATCCCCTCCCCCACCCTTCTTGGACATAAACTGTAGCTGGGCATGTCAAGCCATCTTTAGTAAATCATTAGACCCATGAGAGGAAGCCAGCGGAGTGAGTGAGCCCCAAAGAGGTGAACTGGGGGCATCCGGGCATGCTCAGACATGGTAAGGCGGGGGAACTCACCCAGATCCACCCAGAGCCCAATGTGTTTCTCTACCATAACTGGGGGATCTCAAGGAAGGCATCAGCGTGGAGCGACCCCGGGGCTGCCTGGCTAGCCCTGCTGCGTGTTTCCAGCCGTCCACATGGAGTTCACCCAGCTCTGGACTGGCCCTGCCAAGTCGCCATCCCAAAGACCCCTCCCTCTGTGGCATCTGTCAGAGGCACGTAGAATCCATTACCATACTAATGTCAGCACGGCTCCCCTGGACCTCCGAGTTTTGTCTGTGCCTGGGCTGCCCTGGGCGCCGAGAAGCTGAAGCGTCCCTGGGTGCAGATGGGCCGCGTCTTTGTTCGGCTAGGCCAGGGGGCTGTTCTGGGAGGCAGCCAACCTGCCTCTGTCTCGGCGAACATGGCCGCACATTGTGTGCCTTAATTGTTACTATGTTTGTGGAATCCGGGGTCGCTCTGGAGACTGAGGACAAGAGCAGGGAGGCCTCTGCCAGGCCACGCAGAGGCCCTCGGCGCTCCTGCAGTCAGCCCGGCCACCTTTTGATCCGAGACATCCCTGCGACAGAGCAATTACAAAGTATGATTTATGCACAAAGCCATCCATAAAGAAGCCCCGCTGTGGTCTCTCTGGCACCGTCCCATGTGGCTGTCTCTACAGGTTCTTCTGCAATGAAGCAATTATCTGGGCCCTGCCATGTCGAGGCAGGTGGACAGCTAGAACACTCACCACTGCCCACACAAAGAGAGAGCAAGGGCCCACATTGCATTTCCCCTAAAAAAATATGTATTTCAATAACTTGGGGGCACAAGTGGTTTTTGGTTACATGATGCATTGTTTAGTGGTGAAGTCTTGACCTTCAGGGCACCAGTCACTCCCACCCATGTCCCACACTGTACCCGACAGGGGATGTTTCATGCCTCACCCGCTTCCCTCCCTCCCCTTGTTGAGTCTTCAATGTCCCTCTGCCAATTACACCATTCTCTATGCCCTCATAGGCCCTTCGTGCTCACTTGTAAGTGATAACATGTGGCATTTGGTTTTCCATTCCCTAGTTAGTTCGCTTAGGATAATGGTCTCCAATTCCATCCAAGTTGCCGCAAAAGACATTATTTCATCCTTTTTGATGGATGAAGAGAATTCCATGGTATCTACATGCACCACATTTTCTTTTTTTATTTTGAGTTGGAGTCGCACTCTGTTGCCCAGGCTGGAGTGCAGTGGCACGCTCCCGGCCACCGCAGCTTTGACTCAGGCAATCCTCTCAACTTAGTCTCCGAAAGTGCTAGGATTATAGGCATGAAACACCATGCCCGGCTCACATTTTCTTTATCCACTGATCAGCAGACAGGCATTTAGGGTGAGGTCACATCTTTGTTTTTTATAGTTTTATTATCTCCTGCTAACTGCTGAGGCATCTGCCCACCACGACCTCGTGCTGTACCTGGTCTTTCTTCATGTGGCCAGGACTGCCCAGTCTGTTTTTGAATTAATTATATTCCCCAGAGGGCATTTTCCCCAATTTGATGCAGAGGTTGGTGGGGGGCCCTTCTGCTCCTGTGAGAGGCCCGTCCTATCCTCCCATCCTGCCATCATCTGATTCTAGCTGCCTTTCTCTGCCCCGTGGCATCTCTGTCTACCCCATCTGCACTACTCCTGGCTTGGACGTTCTTCTTCTCCTGTCTTCACACATTTCCCTTGTGATCCTATCGTTTCTGCTTTTTATCACCATCTCTATGGGAGGGACTTCCAAATGGCTGACTCATCTCTCAGGTTTACAGCGCAGTTGCCCTCACTGGCCCTTCTCAGTCTTCCAAAATGCTCACCTTCTTGCTTCTTCTGTTTCTGAAGCCTATGTTTGTCCTCAACTAAGAGGAGTCTTGAAGTCTCCTTTGACTCTTTTCTTTCGTTTCCTCAAACGCCCGGAGAGTCACTGCTGTGGCCTCACCCTCTCGCCCACACTGCGCCTGTTCTCTGTTTTCGAATGAAACTCTGCGTCTTATCGCCTGAAATGTGACAAGAGCCTCCTTAACAGTGGCCCAACCTTCATCCCAGCTCACTCATTCACTTATGCCTCCCCTCCGTCAGCTGTTTCCTCGTGCCTGTGGACGATGCCATGACAGTGCCAGGTGGGCGTGGCAAAGTCTACCTTTAATTGCATTTCTCAGATCCTTCACTTCTCCTCTCTACTGTCATTTATTCATTCCACCTAACTTTGTTGCTTGCCCGTGCCATCTGCTGAACAGCAAACAGATCCTGCCCTCATGAAGCTTATGCTCTTATTGGAGTGTCAGGCACAAAAGCAAGACAATGACAAGTAACAGTGTGATTGTGGTGGGTCGAACATGACAAGAGAGAGATGCTCGGGTGTTAGGAGAGCTTCTGGACATTCAGAGCAACGGTGTCCTTTGGAGAATAATGAGATGGTCAGGAAAGTCTTGTGAGTCGAGATCTGAAGGGTGAGAATATGCTGGCCAAGGAAGGAAGTGGGAAGCTTCCAAGGAAAGGATACCAAGAGGAGTGGCCAAGGCCTTCAAGAACCTGGGATGAGCTCAAGGGGGTGAGACCCAGCTAGGAAAAGGGAAGCCCTGAGAAGAGGCAGAGGATGACCCTGGTCTGGGTTTCTGCAAGGGCCTTGTCAATCTGGTTAAGGTTTTGGTCTGCATCCTCAGAGCTTTCATCCTATTACCTTCTGTGCTTTATCCTTTGGACGACGGGGTAGAAAGATCACACTTGTAGCTTCCGAGGCTCCTGCTGGCTGACTGTGGAGGATGAAAATGAACAGAGCGGTATCAGCGGGGGCACAGGGGCCTCAGGGTGTGTTGGGGCTCTGGTCTCAAATTACTGGTAGCCGAGGACAGCGTCTTCTCTGCTCTCTGACTGCCGAGTTCATGTGATACAAATGATAGGAATGAACCAAGAAAAAGAATGGCCAGGTCAATTACCTCTAGTACCAAGAACATCTGTTTCAAAAGTCTGCAGAATAATTGTGCCATTCCTCCACGAGGAGAACATTTTTTTTCTCCTTGATCACAACCTCCCTCTCACATTCACTGAGGATAATAGGACCAGGGCAGGTTTAGGGACCCTTGGGCTGGCTAGGCTGATGACGGATGGTCTGGTAGCTTGTACCCTGCCGTGCATACGACCTGGGCTTTGCTGGGGATGGACAGGGAGCTAGACCTCTATCTGGAATCCAAGGCCCAACCTTCTCTTCTCCAAACCAGAGACAAATGTGTCAACCAGCAACAACAAACTTTATCTATCTATCTATCTATACACACATACATACATACAGATATATACACACACACATATACATACACATACATATAAATATTCATTTCCTGATTTTTGAGTTATGTTTTGTAGCCCACTATTGTGAATAGGTCTATGCGTTGTTAAAAACTATAGTACTAGAATGTGGATAATTTTGGTTAAAAATTTGAAAAGCAGAAACATATACTATGTGGTCATTCAGTTATGACATTCTGTAAAGAATTTCAGCCCCCATATAAAATAGGTGTCTCTGTGGAGTTATGATATTAGTCATGTAAAAATTAGTTCTGGAGATAATTTGTTTCCTGCTGTTAGCTGAATATTTTTTGAAAATAATGCTCAAAGATATTTTTTAAGTTTTAATAAATTTGATACTTGAACATTTACATGACTGAGCACGATTTTTTATCTTATTTATTTAAGGACAGATAAGATTCTGCAATATATCAATATGATAAACACAAAGCATGATGCTAAATAATAAAATTTATATGAAATTCTACAGAGTTCAAATGAATAACTTTAATTTTCCAGAGTTAAGTAGCTCATAACTTAACTGAAAACCAGAACTCTGATATCTCATACTAAGCTTTTCTTTGTAGGGGGATATGAGCTTAGTCTCAAATATGTGAAAGGTGTCATATCTTTAAAGGTAAAATAATTATTCTAGAATTTATATAGTTTCAGGACTTAGATTTGTGTCTTGGATCCGTCTTATTTAATTTTTGTATATGGTGAAAGATAGGGGTCCAGTTTCATTCTTCTGCATATGGCTTGTCAATTTTCCCAGCACCATTTATTAAATAGAGTGTCCCTTCTCCATTGTTTATTTTTGCTGACTTTGTCGCTTGTAGGAATGTGGTTTTATTTCTGGGTTTTCCATTCTGTTCCATCAGTCAATTTTTCTATTCTTATTCCAGTCCATGCTCTTTTAGTGATTATAGCCTTATAGTATAATTCGAAATCAGGCAGTGTGATCCCTCCATGATTTTATTTCATTTTATTTTCTTGCTTAGAATTGCTTTGGCTATTTGGGTTCTTTCTTGAATCCACAAAAACCTTAAGATTGTTTTTTCTAGCTTTGTGCAGAATGAAGTTAGTATTTTGATTGGGATGCATTGAATATGTAGATTGCTTTGGGCAGTATGGTCATTTTAATAGTACTGATTCTTCCAGTTCATGAACATGGAAGTCTGTTTCCATTTGTTTGTGTTGTCTATGGTTTCTTTCATCACACTCTTCTGTACATTGGCCTACCAAAGAATTTATGACAAAGACCCCAAAAACAACTGCAACAAAAACTACAATGGGCAAATTGAACTTAATTAAACTAAAATGCAATAATCAACAGAGTGAACAGAAAACCAACTGAATGGGAGAAATGTATGCAAATTATGCATCAGACAAAAAACTACATTCAGAGTTTACAAGGAATTAAAACAATTCAACATAAAAACAAAAGCAAAAACAAATAACCCCATCAAAAAACGGGCAAAGGGATAAAAGCAGGAAATAGATATTTCTCAAAAGAAGTGGCCAACAAACATATGAAAAAATGCTCAGCATCACTAATCATCAGAGAACTGTAACTTAAAACTACAGTGAGCTATCATTTCACCCCAATCAGAGTGGTCATTATTAGAAAGTCAAAGAACAGCAGATGTTTCCCTGGTTGGGGAGAAAAGGGAACGCTCATTCACTGTTGGTGGGGTTGTAAACTAGTTCGCTTCTTATGGAAAACAGTATGGAGATTTCTCAAAGAACTAAAAATGAATTACCATCTGACCCAGCAATCCCCTTCACAGGGATCTATCCCCCCAAAATAAATCAATATATAAAAAAGATACTTGTACTTGGATGGTCTTTGCAGCACTATTCACAATAGCAAAATCATGGAACCAACGTAAGTATCCATCAACAATTGACTATATAAAGAAAATATGGTATACTCTATGACATATGTAATCATGGAGTACTATGGAGTCATAAAGAAGAATAAAATCATATCCTTTGCAGCAACATGAATGGAGCTGAAGTTCATCATCCTAAGTGAACTGACTCAAATAGCACCCTAAGTACCACATGTGCTCACTCATGTGGGAGCTAAATGGTCACAAAGATGGAAATTGTAGACACTGGGGACATCAGTCAAGGGGGAGGGAGGAAAGAGGGTTCAATTCAGGAATGGCTTATGAGGTAATTCCTGTCTGGAGAAAGCGCCACCTGAGATCCAATCTCCACCACTGCACGTTATGCATGGCACCTCTTGAATCTAAAATTTAAAAAAAAAAGTGTTACGATACTGGAAAAAACTCCACAAGTTTTAAAAATAAATTGCTTTTTATGATTCATTTTAAAATTCATTCCGTGGCTTTTGCTTGGAGCTCCAGGTTGTTTGATTTGCTTTCTGTTCAGTGCAAATCTGTGAGGCTGGAATCTAGGGTGATGTCTTGTAAGAGCTCATAGTTCCCAAGTGACTTGGGCATCACCAGCATGCTCCAGTGAGAAACCAAGATCAAGTCCTGAAATGAGGTCCCCAAACCACCTTCCTCAGCCAGGAGACCTGGCTATTTCTGGCCTGGTTTGTCTGTCTTATCAGTCATGTCTCCTATAATAATTGGGTCTTTATTTCAACCACCTCTGTGTTGAAGAAGGCACTCCTTTCACAGCATTGACAAATAGAACTGGAGAATTGAAAAAGGAATATCTATTCTTTCTCCTAAGTTAGACACTAGTGTACGCAAAGTAATTGTATGAATGCTAAGGAGCACAGCCCATAAACCCAAACATGGAATGTCCTTTGTTCGGTATTCCCTGTGTCATAAAATGTCCAAGAAGAAGAAATTGGAGTACTCAGTCAGGTCATTAGCATTTAATTCCAAGTCATATTTCTAAAAAAAAAATTAGTGATTCAAAGTACATATATAAGGCCAGACACGGTGGCTCACATCTGTCATCCCAGCACTTTGGGAGGCAGAGGTGAGAGAATTGCCTGAGCCCAGGAGTTCAAGACTAGCCTGGGTATTTTGGCAAGACCTCATCAGCACAATAAAAAAAATTAGCTAGGTGTGGTGGTTGGTGGTGCGCACCTGTAGTCCCAGCTACTTGGGAGACTGGGGTAGAAGGATTGTCTGAGCCCAGCAGGTTGAGGCTGTAGTGGCCGTGAACGTGCCACCACACACCAGCTCTAGTCTGGGCGACAGATTAAGACTCTGACTCAAAAATTAAAACAAAAATAAATAAATAATAAAAACTACAAATGACTCCAGCCAGATTGTAATAATCTGTGAATTATGCATTGATGTTATACACGCACAGAAGTTATTGCTATGCTAATCACACTATTAAAACATTCTCATCCCTTCTTGTTTTCAGCGTGAAGAAGATCACTTTCCCCATCCAGCCAAACTTTCAAATCAAAGGTGACTCCATGATTGCATGCCCATCATCGGTATATTTATCTAGGTCCCTCTTCCCTTTGCCTCTGTGCTTATTTCATCCGGCCTCTATGGATTTGTCTCTGTGCATAATCAAACTGCTGTATCAAACACAGAGGAAGTCTACAGTGGGCAGAATATATCAATTAAAAAGAGTGAGTTCGGGGGGGGGGAAGAAAAGGCTTTCATGTGCCCACATGTCCTTGAGCTGGATTAGTGTAGCTTGGAGCAGGTTGGGTAGTCAGCTCATCGCCCGGGGAAAGTTCGTAGGCAACATTCATTTGCACAACCAGCACACTTGAAAGACTCCAGCACAGGGCTGTGTTCACGGCCACAACAAAACACCTGCTTGAAGCTGTGACAAAATGCCAAGCTGGAGAGAGTTCAAAAGAACAGGGTGACAATCACACAGTGCTGAACAACGGCAACAGCAGCCCAGTAACTGCAGTCTTTTGTCCATGGTTGCTTGATTGGGAAGGGAGTTGGCCAAGCTTGGCTCTTAGGAATTTCTAATGGTGCGTTGACCTTTTCTGTTGAATCAAGACCAAATCGTAATGGGTTGAAAAGACGTGTCAGGTCCAATTCATACATACTGAACCACATATTCAGAGCCAGGAAACATACAGGTTCTCGTTGCCTCGGGATAATCCAATTGACCTGTTTTTCGTGGCTTCCCTTCATTCCAGCCCGTGCCTGAAGGCACCTGGACAGTACTGGTAGTACCAGGGTTCCTGAAACAGCAGAATACCTCCGGGGCCTGCCCGGGGAAATTCTGGGTGGCATGATCGAGAAATAACTATTCTGCAAAATGTTGCCTGAAGAGCCAGAATTTAAGCTGATGTTAGTCTCTACAGTGTAACCACACCCAGGATTGCCTGGGAGATTGAGATATCCATGAGCAAAATGTGAAAACACTCATACAAGACATAAACACACAACCCTGTGACGAAAAGGAAGCTTTAGTTAAATCTTTGTTTAAGATATAAGGAGGAGACACTAGGAAGCAGAGGAAAGGTAAAGGTGTGGGAATTCAGCCCGCAAGGCAGAAAAGAAGGGAAAGGTCCTTGAAGGGAGGCTCAGTTGATTTTGTAATTTTGTCCAACCTGGGGCCCTGATCCCTCTTCTCTCCTTTTGGGGCTAAGCCTTTGTTTCCCTTCTGGTCTCTTGGAGGGAAATAGGTGGGTGATCTGTGAGCCAAGTCTTCCCAGAGCTCCCCACAAGAGAGCCTGAATGGGATGATGCATTAATAAGTGTTCTCCAGAGAACAGAACGAAAGGGATACACAATTGTCCCGCAGTATCCATGGGGTATTAGTCCCAGGATGTCCTGCAGAAATCAAAATCTACAGATGCTCAAGTCCCTTTTACATAGTGGCATGATATTGGCATATAACCTATACACATTCTCTTGTAAACTTTAAGTCGTTTCTAGATTACTTATAATGCCTAATGCTATGTAAACACTTTGTAAAGAGTTGCTAGGCTGCATGGTTTAGGGAACAATGACAAGAAAAAGGTCTGTACTTGTTCAGCACAGGCAAAATGTTTTTAGATGTTTTTGATCCACAGTTGGTTGAATACAGTGATGAGGAAGTCATGGACAGAGCAGGCCGACTGGATGTACGCACAGAAAGCAACATGAAGAATTAACTCACCTGAATATGTGGGCAGACAAGCCCCCATATCAAGGTAAGTCAAAGAGCTGGAGTCACAGAGTGTCAATGGTGTTGGTCTAGTTCAGAGGCCAGCAGGCTCGAGACCCGGAAGAGTTGATGTTTTTGTCCCAATCCAAAGTCAGAAGAAAACTTAATTCCCAGGTGACAGGCAGTCAGGCAGGAAGAACTTTCTCTTATTCAGGGAAGGGGCAGCTTTTTTTGTTCTGTTCAGGCCTTCAACTAATTGGGTAAGACCCACCCAGGTTAGGAAATGCTACCTGCTTTACTTAGTCTACTGATTACATGTTCATCTCACCCAGAAACACCTCACAGAAACACCCAGAATAATGTTTGACCAAATATCTGGGCACCTTGTGGCCCAGTGGAGTTGACACATAAAATTAACCAACACAGGAAGCAAAGTGAGTTGTAAAAGATGCCGTGCTTGGACATATTGCTGCCAGAATGGTGTCTTCTCCACAACTCTATGTGTAAAGATGGGCCATAGAGGTCATGAAAGCCACCTGGTCAGAACCATGACAAAACATATTTCATCAGGGAGGGAGGAGCTGTCCCTGCAACTGAGGCCAATGGAAGAAAAGACTAGTCATATATTTTGAAAATCCATGGTGAAGACATTGGCCATTTTGTAGCTCAGTGTTCATAGTGTTGTGAATCAAGTGATTTTTTTCAGAACTAAATTAGATTTTTTTTTTGTTGATGAGCAAAAAGACTCCCTTCTATGAGATAATAGAAAATCCATAGTTTATCATATTTTTTTCTTTGCTGTTGTTGCCAGGAAATGCAGAATTAGAAGCGAGGGGATGTAACTAAATTACAACAAATGTTTCTTTGGGTTTTTAGTAGTAACTTTCTTTCCGTATCTTAAGAAAAATTTCCACTTAAAATTTTATTTTGCATTTCTGATTTTTGTAAACATCATCACATTTTCAAGGAAGCCAGGCTTTTAGTTACAAAACTCTTAAATCTTTTGATCTACATCCACGTGAGATTTGTGTCTTAGTTTAAACACTCAGCTGTGCCTTCCTGAAACAACCAGGAAAGGCATGAGACAGAGCCGGCTTCTGCCTGTGCCCACATTCTGCCCACCAGAGTGTACCTTCTGAATCGCAGTTGCTTCCTGTGTGCGACGGGTAATTTATGAGTCAACTTGACTGGGCCACTGGGTGCCCTGATATCTGCTTAAATATTATTTTAGGTGTGCCTGGGAGTGTGTTCCCAGAATAGACTAGCATTTGAATTGGTGACCGACTGCAGGGGGTTTCTCTCCTCAGTATGACTGGGCTTCATCACATCTGTCGAGGGCCCGAATAGAACAGAATGATGGAGGAAGGGTCAATTTCTCTCCCTCTGCTCTACTGTTAAACCGGGCCATTGGTCTTCTTCTGCCTTTGGTGACTCTCAGGTCTTGAGAATCAGACTGGAAGTTGCATCGTCAGCCTTTAAGCTCTATGGCCTTCCAACTACAGCACCGACTTCCTGAGTCTCCAGCTTGTGGAGAGCAGATTAGGGAGCTCTCAGCCAAAAATCATGTGATTATTCAGCTATATTTATATATATTAGCTCACATGGTTATATATATGTATATCTCCTATTTTCTGAATAATTTCACCTAACGCACTGCATAATTTCCTGTATATAAAAATATCAAAAGCTGGGTGCAGTGGCTCGTGCCTGTAATCCCAGCACTCTGGGAGACGGAAGCGAGAGGATTGCCTGAGCCCAGGAGTTGAGACCAACCTAAGCAACATGGCAAGACCTTGTCTTTACAGCAAACCAAAAAATTAGCCTCGTGTGGTGGCTTGCGCCCGTGGTTTCAGCTACTTGGAAGACTGAGGCGGAAGGATCTCTTGAGCCCAGCAGGTTGAGCCTGTGCTAGCTGTGAGCATGCCACAGCACTCCAGAGTGAGATTCTGGGTGACAGAGTGAGATTCTGACTTTAAAAATATATATACCAAAACATAGACTCTCCTTTATTTTTTTATTAAAGAGTTTAAACACCAAGCACCTCTCCCACCACGGCCCTCTGCCTTTATTAAACACACACAAATTTTGTGTTTCTTGTATATTCTAGTTACATTTTTTGAGCTTTTCATTACCTTCCTTCGGAGAAGCCCAGCAATGCTGTATACCTGTTTTTGCAGAGCAAAGGCACTGATAAAATCCTTGAGATCCAGGCCATTCACAGTGTTGAATCTGAACACCTGCAGTGCAGGAGGCCCTCTTATGTCCAGGCCAGTGAGAGGGTGCTTCACCTACAGTCTCCCATGTCCTCATCTGTAAGTTGAGGGCCTGAGAGTAAACCCTCTTTTCTTACTCTCTCTATCTGCCTTTGACATGATGCATAATTTAAGGACGTCTGGGCAAAGGAGAAGAGAGAACATGGAAATCAGAAGCTTATGGTAAAACAAATGTATATGAAGATCCCTGTTTGAAAAATCCACCCAATGTTGATGGCCTTAGCTATAAAGCAAAAGTGAGTCCTGTGCTGGCAGGCTCACCACCCGTCTGGACTGACGGAGAGGGCGGTGAGCCGCAGACCCCAGGACTTCCCAGGGATCAGCACACTCCCTCCTCCACCTCATGGTACTGGCCTGTCATCAGGACATCATGTCTTTGCTCAGAATTCTGACAGCTTTCAAAATGCAAATATCCCTGGGGTAAGTTTGTGGTGTCTCAGAAAAATGTGCTATTAATTGTGGTGCAGACCAACTTGAAGGTGAGGGGGAGGTGAACCGTGTGTACCGGGGCTGTGCAGGCTGTGTCTCCCCAGATGGATGAAGAAGGCTGGGGTGGAGACGCTGCGGGGTGGGGGCAAAGCTCATCTCATCTACCCACCGCAGTTTTCTCCACGGATGGCTCTCTACCCACGGCTGTAGATCTCAGCTCTCTAATCCAACAGGTACTATTTGGCAATTGTAAGATAAATTATTATCTTCCTCAACAAATGTGTGATCCTTGAATGCCTAAAGACTTTGTTGATTCACTTGACAACAATGGTTGCCTATTAAGCCAATATGCTCCTCTCACTTAAAAATAAATTCTGGATTCAGATCATTAGAGCTGCTCTTGGGAGAATATGATGATAGAGTTTTCTACTAGTGGGAAAAACAACCTTTTCCACTATAATACTAAGACATAAATTGTGGAAAACACTTCTTTATAGTTATACTGGATGGCTTGTGATTTACGTTAATATTTTTCTGTGAAAATTTTTTTTAAAGTGAGAAAAAAAGAGCTTCTGTGTACAGAGTGTTCTTTTCTTGCTATGAAGAACTGTGATGTACAAGGTGAGAACTGAAAAGAAGATAATGAAATGATTGCATCCACTTACAGATATTTTTCAAAATTAAAAGTATTTTATAGAGCAGCTTTAGGTTCACAGTAAAATTCGGCAAAAAGTACAGAGAAGCCCATGTACTCCCTGTCCCTAAACATGCACAACCTCTCAGTCAACATCTCTCACCAGTGTGGTACGACTGCCACGTATCAACGATGGACCTGCAATGACATGTCATTGTCCCCTAAAGTTCATGGCTTACATTAGGGTTCACTCCTCGGGTTGTGCGTCCTATGGGACTGGACAAACAGGTAAAATGATATCCACCATTATGGTATTTTCCAGAGTGGCTTATCTGCCAAAAAATTCTCTGTACTCTATCCATTCATCCTTCTCTTCCCTTTCCCCGTCCCTGACAGCTACTGATCTTTTTATTGTCTCTACAGTTTTGCCTTTTTGGAATGTCCTTGAGTTGAATCCTTATCAGAGTATGCAAGCTTTTAGAATCAACATTTTTACTTAGGATTGCATTGTAAAATGAATTTGTGTTTCCTGCATGTCATTTCATGGCTTGAAAGTATATTTCTTTTTAGCACTGAATAATATTCTATTTTCTGGATGTACCAGATTTTTTTTTTTTTTTTTTAATCTGGGCGCTTACTGAAGTTGCTTGCTATTGAAGCAAGCGAATTGGTTGCTTCTAAGTTTTGGTAACTATAAATAAAACCGCTATAAACATTCATGCACCAGTTTTGTGTGGACATAGCTTTTCATTCAGTTGGATAAATACCAAGGAGCATGTTTGCAGGGTCGGACGGTAAGAGTATACTTAGTTTTTTAATCAACCACCAAACCGTCTACCAAAGCGACTGCACCATTTTTATCTCCTCCAGCAATGAAGGAGAGTTCTTGTTACTCCACATCCTTGCCAGCATTTGGTGTTATTGGTGTTCTAGATTTTGACCATTCTAATAGTTGTGTAATAGTATTTGATTGTTGTTTTAATTTGCAATTCCTGAATGACACGTGATGTTGAACAGCTCTTTGTAGGCTTATTTGCCTTCTGTGTATCTTCTTGGGTGAAGTGTTTGTTAAAGTCTTCAACCTCGTTGTTCTTACTGTTTAGTTTTATGAGTTCTTTGTAGGTTTTGAATAACAGTCGTTTATCAGATATTTGTTCTGCCATTTTTTTCTCCTAGTCAGTGATCATTCTTTTTACTCTCTTGATATATTTTTTTCACAGAGCAGAAGTTTTTAATTCTAATGAAGTCCAACTTTTCAATTTCTTCGTTCCTGGATGGTCCTTTAGGTGTTGTATCTAAAAAAAAGTCTTCACTGTGCCCTAGGTCATCTAAGTTTCCCATATGCTATCTTCTATGAGTTTCATACATGGTTTTTAAATTTTATTTTACATTTGAGCCCACATTTATTTTGAGTTATTGTGTGAGGGTGTAATATTTGTGTCTAGATTCATTTATTTTTGCATGTTGATGTCCAGTTGTTACAGCACCTTTGTTGAAAAGACTGTCTTTGCTCCACTGAATTGCCTTTGCTTCCCTATCAAAGATTAATCAATTCTAATTTTGTGAGTGTACTTCTAGGTTCTGTCTTCTGTTCCACTGATATTTTATTTCTGTTTATTTATTTTTTAACAATACCACACTATCTTGATTATTGTAACTTAGTAGTAAGTCAGAAATCACATAATGACAGGCTTCCAACTTTGTTTTATCCTTCAATATTGAGGTGTCCATTCAGAATCTCTCGCCTCATCAAATAAGCCTTGGAATCAGGCTGGAGATATTGAAAGTATAACTTGCTGGGATTTTGATTGAGATTGCATTGAATCTATAGATTAAGTTGAGAAGACAATACTGAATCTTCCTTCTTAATCATGAGCATGGAATATCTCTCCATTTCTTTAGTTCTCCTTTGATTATTTTATCAGTTTTGCAGTTTTCTTCACATAGGTAGTATATTTATTTTGGTAGATTTATACCCAAATACGTTTTGGGATGGTAGTATAAATGACAATGTGTTTTTAATTTAAAAGTCCACTTGTTTATTGCCAATATAGAGGAAAGCAACTGACTTTTGTATATATTTAATCTTTTATTCTGCAACTTTGCTATACTTGCTTCTTAGTTCCAGGAGTTTTTCTGTCAATTCTTTCAGGTTTTATATGTAAATGATCATGTCATCTGTAAGTAAAGACAGTTTTATATTTTTTCCAATCTAGATATCTTTTATTTCCTTTTCTTGTCTTTTTCATTAGCCAGGACTTCCAGTATAATATGAAAAGCATTATCATTTACTGAAGATGTTTTTGTTTGTTTAATCATAAATGCATGTTGAATTTTGTCAAATGCCTTTTTTTGCAAGTATTGATATAATTATGTGATTTTTCTTCTTTAATTTGTTGATTTGATAGATTAATTGATTTTCAAATGATAAATCAATCTTCAATTCCTGTGATACATCCAGCTTGATCACATCCTATACTCCTTTTTATAAATTTGAATTTGATTTGCTAATATTTTGTTGAAAATTTTTTCATTGATATTCATGGGATATATTAGCTGGCAGTCTCCTTTTCATATAATGCCTTTGGTTTTATCATTAGAATAAACTAGCATCACAGAATGAATCAGAAAGTAGTTCCTTGGTTTCTATTTTCTGAAATAAATTGTAGAGCACTATTGTAATTTCTTCCTTAAATATTTAGTAGAATTTAGCATTAAGCCCATCTGGTCCTAGTGCTTTCCGTTTTAATAGGCTATTAACTATTGGTTCACTTTCTTTTACAGATATAGGCCTATTCAGATATTTTCAATTTCTCCTGTGTAGATTTTAGCACACTGTGTCTTTCAGGGAATTGGTCTATTTCATCGAAATTATCAAATTTGTGAGCATAAAACTGTTAATAACATTCTTTCATTATTATTATTATTATTTTGAGTTGGAGTCTCACTCTGTCACCCAGACTGGAATGCAGTGGCCGCTCCCGGCCACTGCAGCCTTGACCTGCTGGGCTCCGGCGATCCTTCCGCCTCAGCCTTTCGAGTAGCCGGAATTACAGGCACGCACTACCATGCCCGGCTGATTTTTTTATTTTATTGTAGAGATGAGGTCTCGCCAAGTTGCCCAGGCAGGCTCAAACCCGTGGCCTCAGGCAGTCCACTCACCTCAGCCTCCCAAAGCATGGGATTACAGGCTGAGCCACCGAACCTGGCTTTTTTCATTATTTTTTAACATTCATGTAATTTGTAGTGATGTCCTCTCATTCAGTAATTTGCATATACTCTCTTCTTTCTTTAACCTGCTTATATGTTATATGTTTATCCATTTCATTGATCTTTTAAAGAACCAGTTTTTGGTTTTATCTTTTTTATTGATTTCTTGCTTTTAGTTGCATTAATATATACTTTTATATTATAGTATTATTATCATTATTATTATGTGTTCTGTTGACCCTGGACTAACTTTGCTCATTTTACTCTAGTTTTTAAAAGAAGAAACACATTATTGGCTTTAGATTTCTTTTTTAAATTTTCTAACATATGCAGTTAATGCTATACATTTCCCTCTAAGCACTTTTCTTGCGTTCTATAAAATTTGATAAATTATAGTTTCATTTTTATTTAATAAAAAACACTTTAAAATTTCTCTTCAGATATGTTGACCCATATGTTATATAAAAACATTTTTTAAACTCCAAATATGTTGGGATTTTCCAGAGAGCTTTCTGTTACAGATTCCTAGTGTGATTCCATTGTGGTCCGAGAGGAGACATTGTATGCTATCTATGCTTTTACATTTTTTAAGGTGTGATTTGGTCTATTTTGATGAATGTCTTATACAAGAATTAGAAGAATGTTTACTGTATCATCGCTGGATAAAATAGTCTATAGATGTCAATTAGACTGAGTTGATTGATGGTGCTACTGAGTTTGATATGCCTTTTCTGATTTCCCACCTGATGTGTTGTTCTGTTTCTAATGATGGTGCTAAAAACTTCAACTTTTAAAATTAATTAATCTATTTTTCTCTCTGTAGTTATTTTGGTTTTTGCCTCTGTTAGTAGGTGCATATACGTTAAAGATTGCTATATGTTTCTAATTGATCCCATATCATTATGTAATACCGCTCTTTATCCCTAATAAACTTGGTTACTCTCAGTCAGCTTTGTCTGAAATGTAGCCACTATCATTCTTTTGGATTAATGTTAGCCTGGTATATATTTTTCCTTCCACTTTCTTTTAATGTATATTACCTTTCTATTTTAAGTGGGTTTTTAAAAGTGGCAATATATGGATGGGTCTTGTTTTTGAACCCACTTTGACAATCTCTGTCTTTTAATTGGTGTATTTACATTAAAATTTAATGTGATTAGTCATATAGGTGGATTAATATTTGCCGTATTTGCTACTATTTTCTTTCTTCTATTTTTTTTTTTTTTTGAATTGGAGTCTCACTCTGTCACCCAGACTGGAGTGCAGTGGCCGCTCCTGGACACCGCAGTCTCAACCTGCTGTGCTCCGGCGATCCTTCTGCCCCAGCCCTCCAAGTATCTGGAACTACAGGTGTGCGCCACCACGCCCAGTTAATTTTTTGATTTATAGTAGAGATGAGGTCTTTCCAAGTTGCCCAGACGGATCTCGAACCCGCGGGCTCAGGAAATCCACTCACCTCAGCCTCCCAAAGGCGTGGGATTACAGGCTGAGCCACTGAGCCCGGCTGCTACTATTTTCTACTTGGTCATTTGGTCTTTGTTTCTATGCCTGTCTTCCACACTTTCTATGCCTTTCGTATTTTTAGGTGAGTATTTTTATAATTTAATTGTCTCTTTTTTCTGAGTATGTTAATTATATTTTAAAATTTCTTTTTAGTGTTTGTCTTAGAGTATGCAATATACATTTACAACTAATTCAAGTCTACTTCCTCATAATGCTATCTTTCTTCAAAAATAATGCAAGTAACATAATAAAATATTTCTTATTTCTTTCTCCCAGACTTATATTATTGTCATCATTTTTTACTTATACATATATTTGTTTATTTAAATAGTTATATGTATATTGATTTATACATGTACACATAGATGTAATTTTGATCATATTGTTATATATTAGATCAATTAAGATTAAGAAAAATAAAAGTTTTTACTCAAGTTAACTTATTCATTCTCTAATACTTTTCCTTTCATTATGTAAATCTGAGATGCTGAATGATATCATGTTTTTCTCTCTGAAAATGTTATTTTGTATTCTTTCAAGAAAGAACTATTAACAAATTTTTTCTTAATATTTATTTTTCTCAGAAGTCCATATTTCTTTTCCACTTTTTTTTTTAAGTTGGAGTCTTACTCCATCACCCAGGCTAGAGTGCAGTGGCATGCTCACAGCCACCCCAGTATCGACCTGCTAGGCTTAGGTGATCCTTCCACCCCAGCTTTCCCAGTAACCAGAACTACAGGTACACACAATCACTTCAGGCTCACTTTTAATATTTTCCACTATTGATGATTAATTTTGCGGAGTAAAGAATTCTAAATTGATAGAGTTTTTGTTTTCCTCTCAATATTTTAAATATTTCATTACACTTTCTTCTTGACTATGAGTTTTCTGATCCAAAATAGAATGTAATGCTTATTTTTTGCTCCTCTGTAGGTAAGGTGTTTTTATTCTGGTTTGTATCAAGGTTTTTTCTTTACCTTTAGTTGTCTGACCTTTGACTATTTATACCTAAGGATAGATTTTTTTTTGTTTTAGTGTTTGTAAATTTTGGTGTTCTCTGAACTTCCTGGATCTGTGGTTTGGTATATGACATTAACTTGACAAAATTCTTAGCTATTATTCCTTCAGATATTGTTCTTTTTTCTTCTTCTTCTAATATTCTCATTACAAGTATGGTTGATCTTGGATATGTTTGAATTTTTCTCCATTTTTTTTGAAAGCAGGATTTATTGAGAGGACAAAAAAGCTCCCACAGTGGGAGGATACCCGCGGGGGTTGCCCCAAATTTTTCTCAATTTTTTCCCCATTTTTCCTTTTTAGTTTTGAAACTTTTTACAGAGATAGCCTCAAGCTCAGAGATTTTTTTTCTCCCCTCAGATGCATACAGTCTACTAATCAGGTCATCAAAAGAATTTTTTTCTTTTTAGTTCTGTTGCAAGTGTTTTTTGATCTCTATCATTTATTTTTGATTCTTTCTTAGAACTCATTTTTTTGTTCATATTAAAAATCTATCCTTGCTTGTTGAGCAATTTGTTCATTAGAATGCTTAGCATATTAATCATAGTTTAAAATTTTTTTTCTCTGATAATTCCAAAATTTCTGCTATATCTGATCCTCCTTTTGACACTTGTTCAGTCAAACTGTCACTTTTGCCTTTTTGTTTGACTTGCAATTTTTTATTGAAAGGTGGAAATAATTTACTGAATAAAAGGAGCCATGGTGAACAGGCCTTTAGTGAAAAGTGATGAGGAGTACCTGTGTGCAAACGTTCTATGGTCCTGGGATTTGTTCTCAATATTTTTGTAAGTCTGTGTGCCTAGACCATGAACTTCACCAGCACCTCTCAATTCCTCTCCACCTTAGAAGGAACAAGATGGTTAAAGGAAGTTGAAGTTGAGTAATTTCCTTCCCCTCCTGGAAGGCTAGAGTTGGCTGGAATTGGATACACTCCTTCCCCAGGTTCTAATTAACTCCAATTAATGATACTCTGGTTAAATAATTTCTCCTGAGAAAGGCCTCCTTAAGGAGAACAGAATACTTCAGCGTATTCTTTAATGGAAAGGTCAATGATTCCAATGGTTTATTTTCCCTGTACCCTTCCAGAAGCATGAGAGAATGTTTCTCCAATATTCACTATGAAGACTTGGTAGAGCTCTTAGAGGTAAAATTGCCAAAGTATGAGCAGGGCCTTCCCCCAAAACCCAGAATTATCTTTGAGGGGATGAGCCCCTCGTAGTACAGGCTTTTCCTGCTAGGCAAGCATTCTGGGAATCCATCAGCATCAGTGTACTAGCTGTTGAGAAGGTTGTCATGATTTTCAGAAGAAACATCCTGAGTTGTGGCAAACGGGTGACTGGTTCTTCTGCCATGACAACACGTCTGTCCACATTGAGCTGAGTCTTCAGCAATTTTTGACCAAAGACTGCATGATTCCCTTGCCCCACCCTCCCTATTTACCAGATATTGCTTCAAGTAACTTTTTTTTGTTGTTGTTTCCCCAGATTAAAAAAGTTTTTGGAGAGAAATGCTTTGCTGATGTGGAAGAGGTGAAACCAAAATTGTCAGAAGCACAAAAAGCATAAAAATTGTTAAGTTCAAAAATTCTTCTGAGCAGTGGAAATAGCACCTTGATAGGTGTATTGCATCAAACGAGGAGTACTTTGAAAGTAACTGAAGTTTAAACGTGTAAGAATAAATGCACAACTTTTTATAAATTAATCCCAGGGTTTTGTTGCTGTTGTTGCTGTTGTCTCTCTTGTATATAAGCCCCTTTGACTAGATCCCTCTGGAGTATTTAATTGCCAGGTCTGTCTACACTGAGATTCCAGTAAAATACAGTTTAAGTTTGTCTACCCTGGTGTTGGTTTCCTTGGAAGTTTCGGCTCTGGTAGACTGTGATTATCTGTATCTGCCTGGCTGCTTCTCAAGTTGGGGGCAGTGGTTTGCCCTGACCTCCCCCCTCTGATGGATCTAAAGAGAGTTGTTAATCTTTCCGTTTGTTCAGCTTTTTACTTGTTGTGAGCATGGAAACTTCTAAGCTCTTTGACTGCCAGACAGAAAACTGGAAGTTCCAACTTATGGATTTTTACAAAGCAAAACTATATTCTTCCTCAGAGCTTTTTGAGAAGGGAGTATTAATTTATTTTTTAAAGGTATACTTGGTATTTTTTTGGAAAAAAAAATTTCCCGAAAAAGTTTTATCTTGGAGTTTCAATGACTGCAAAACCACATTGATATATACAGATCTATATAGAAAATGTAACTAAGTATCTTGCCTAGATTTCATCCTGTGTGTTTGTGTGTGTGTGTGTGTGTGTGTGTGTCTGTGTGTGTGTGTGTCTGTGTGTGTGTGTGAGTGCTGAGTGTCTCAGTTATGTATAAATTCCACGCAAGTTTCTAGACACTGTATGTCCTTTGAGAAATTATGTACAAGAAAAGCTCCTACACTAAATTTTTTTTCAAGAAAGTCCCTGACATAAATGTGGGATGTGACTAGGAAGTGAAAGTGAGTTCACATGCGAGAGCAGTGACATATTATCGATGTGACATCATGCAATGCCATCACTTTTCCTACACTTACTGTCCTCATGTGTGAGATGATTACTTGATGGTTCCTAATATCAGAGGACATGGAAAGGTCAATGATTCCATTCTATGAAGGAAATTTCATGCGAAATCAAACCATATTAGCTAACTAATCTCCTGGAGGGTTCTGAAAGACAGGGGATGAATGAGACGGGTGTCTCAACAGAGGCTTGATGTCTAGGTCTTCCTGCTCCGACTGAGAGGGGAAAGAAATAAGAGCCCACTGGAAGCCAAGAGAGTGAGAATCACTAAAGACCATTTCCCAGTTCTGGAGTCAACTGTAGACAGGAAGAAATGCAGAGCAGGTCCATAGAAAGGAAAGAAGCATTATCACATAGAATTTTAGCTTGCTGCAATGAGGTATGCTGCAGCTATTAGACGGGGAAAGTTCTATGGCAAAAGAGGGAACTGGATGGCTGAAACTTTGGAATAACATAGACCTAGATTCAGAAACTTAACAAAATTTCTTTCTTTCATTCTTTCTTTTTTTGAGTTGGAGTCTTACTCTGTCACCCAGGCTGGAGTGCAGTGGTGATCCTTCTTTCTCAGCCTTCCAAGTAGCTGGAATTACAGGCGTGTGCCACTATGCCCAGCTATTTTTTTTTATTATTCTTGTAGAGATGAGGTCTCACCAAGTTGCTCAGACCGATCTCAGCCTCCCAAAGTGCTGGAATGTTAGGCATGAGTCACCAGGCCGGCCTTGAGCCATCACGCCTGGCCTACAAAATTTCTTAAATGCTGGATTGGAGATGGTATTATCTTCTCTGAAAGGTTTTCATGGTGAATAATTACAACAACACATGAATGAAAAGTCAACCAGTACATGATGTGATCTTAATGAGTGGTGACCACAGCGATGGTAATCATGTTTCAGTTAGCTAGGGTGTGACAAACATTGATGGGCTCAGGGACTGCAAACTACAAGCATTTATCCTTTCTCGGCAGCCTGTGGGCTAATTGAGCTCCCTCACGCCTTTGTGATCAGCCACGTGTTGACTAGGGATTGGCTGGTCCAGGCTGGTCTCAGGTCAGAGGGCTGGGATAATGGTCTCTCTCATCTCCAGTATGCTATTCCATATTTGCTCTTTTTTTAGTGCTGTCCAGGCTCCAAGGAAGAAGGAGAGAGAGAGGGCAATAGCCCTTGGTCCTATTAGCTCAGAGCTACCTCAACAGCAAGCTTCCACATTCTATCGACCAAATCAGGTAATAAGGTGAGCCTCCTTCAAAGGGAGGGAAACTAATTATGTCTGTCTTCCGGGGACAGGGGAGTAGAGTGGCATGGCAAGGCCAAGGGCACAGAAGGAGTGACATGGATGCATTTGGAAGTCAACATCCCCCAGTGAGTGACTATCATGCTCAATAATTCCGAAATGCCATGTGCTGACACGCTGAGACAGGAAGCACAAGTGGCCAGGAAATGCATCCGGCTGGTGCTTCAGGAAAGTGTGGTGCTCAGGGTTCAGATGTGCAGCTCGTTCTCTGCTTCAGAACCGTGCCTGTCCTTTATTGCCCCCTACGATCCAGATGTCATTATACAACAGTGGAATTTTACCCTCTCACCTGATGTTACACAGTGGCTCCTTCAATGCAAACGTTCACGATATGGAAAATCATATCAGACGAAACAGAGATCATCTCATAAAAATCTCTCTTGTCACGGGTGACCCATACATCCAGATCTGCTGATTTATTTCTTAAAATTTGGATATTTTTACTCTTCTACTATTTAGGGTGACTCATGGGAAAGGGAGATTACAATAATTATACTGCAGTATTACCCAGGACTCCATTCTGAGTGGAGGCTTTTTCAAGAAGATATATGATGCATCTTTATTAAACGTAGTGCATTTTATAGTTTAGTCAAGAATCAAATACTTATTGGAAACAAGCACACAATAGATACTGATGAGAAGGCGAAAGGCTGACTTCCCACGTGTTTGTGGCTGTGAAGACTCGCCTTCCCCAGGTAAGGAGAGAAGCACCCGCTCAGATGGGGTGACAGCTACAAGGACCAGGGGGCCGCCCTCACCTGGGCTCTGCAGGCATTTGCAATTGCTGCTGGGCCCCTCCCTCCGTTCTGAGCTGGCAAGGAGCCATTTTCATGATACATTTTAAAGCCGGGCCCTGCTTTGTCTTTCAGCCGGCTAAAATGTGAAGACAATATTTTGAAGGTTTTAGAATGAGATTCTGAAACCTCAGAACCTGCAGACAGTGGCGCCCACGCAAATGTCTCAAATATCTTCAGAAATAATTTCAGTCTCTTGTCAGTGCTGACTGACAGCTCTAATACATTCCTACGTTTCGGGCAGACTTACATTTCACAGGCACTTGCTCTCCTCTCGAGCAGAGTGGAACGTCTATTGTCAAATGCATAAAATAACATTAGAAATGCAAACTTGACGTAGCCAATGGTAATGTGTTATTTAAAACTTATGAACCCAAATGAGGACTTATTTTCTCCAAATTGAAATTTATAGTTTCATTTTAGAGTGCTAACTTGAATATTGATGGGGCTTAGGCTGACTGTTATAAAACGGCTGTGAAAAACAGAACGGGTGAGTGCCAGGCACTGAGGAGCCGTTATGGAAATGCACAGAATGGACCTTATTTACAAAATTGGATCCCTTTACCCACACTAAAACCGGTGGTATGCAGCCCTGGGTTTGTTAGGATTTTATCTGTTTTATACCATGTGGGTTTAATGCAAATAAATAAACACATACATATATAAAAATCGTCAGTCCTTCACATCTTCCAGAAGAGTCATCGTTGAAATCTTATCACCCCTCTGTCAGAGCAACCTGGGATTGATAGCTTTGTCTGTCTCCTTGACAAGATCGCAATGATAATATTATTTCATTGCAGTTGATATTCTAATCATTTACCCAACAAATATTAAACAATCAGGCCTTGCAGATGGGATGGAGATTCAAATCCAGCAGACATCCTGTCTTCAAGGGGCCTGCATTCCAGGGAGGAATGCACATTTATATATGTTCTAAGATGTCCAGGGTAACACATACCACCATTTTCCAAGTACAATAATATAGGTGAAACAATAAATACATAGAGATAAAATGCATAATAGAAATATAAAAAATAAAAGAAAGTTTTAAAAAAATCAAAATAAGACTGCATAATGATCACAATCTGGAAAACAGAAACAATTAAAATGATAGTTAAGTAAAATTAGGTAGGTCAGTAATTTAGGAATTGAAATTAGTATTTTTGAAACCCTAACTCCATGCTTGGAGAACAATTCTCTAGACCTCCTAGCTGCAGTGAAATACCATTCATGGTCTCTATTCTCTTTTCAAGATTGTTCTGGAAGAAATGGTGTCACCTCTGTCACGCTGGGTCATCTTTTCCTTGGTAGAGTTCCGTGTGCTTCTCTGGTTGAACTCAATTGGTCAGAACTGCAACTGCTGGTCAGAACTGCTAGAATAAGGCAGTTACCTTCTCACCATGGGAACAGTGGCTTCCCCCCTCAGCTAGGAAGGTGCTTCCTGGAACAGAGGGGGCTGCATTGTGATTCCATGCCGGGAAGAGATTGAAGGATACATGCAAGACAGAAAAGGGGAGAGGAAGAAACCCCTGGCAACACAGGCTGTGGCTCTGGGGAATGGATTCTCCTCATGAGAAATAGACACAACTGAGTAACAACAGTGACACAGAAAGAATATATTAACCAGAAGGAAAAGGGAAACCAACCTCAAGTTCACTGTCTGGAACAGAATTGTTCCAGGTTCCAAGTTGATACTTGGGTGGCTTTCTGAACCCCTCCTAGGAGGACTGAATTCTTGGAATTCTTGTCTGGGTGACGGGAAACAATAGAAGTGTCATCACATAATCACGATTACTGTCTTTGTTGTGCCTGGCGAGGCCACATGTTCACCAATTATAACAACAGAGACTCAGTAGTGTTACAGTAACGAGCAACGTGGTGATTCATGGCTTTCACTCAAGGCTGTGACCAAACTGTCAAAGAGACAAAAGAGAATTGACAAGTGCTTGTTAAAAAAAAATCAGGATGGTTTTTTCTCCCGGTGGGAAGGCTCATGGAGCCTGTTGATGTGTTGGCCAGTTGGATTATCACCCCAGTTGCTCACTGTTTCCTGGAGTGCTAGGTAGCCAAATCGGCCTGGGGTTGTTCTGTTCACATCAGCTCATGTCCCTTGCTCTTCTTTGTTGAACCAAGACCCATCTGCTGTGTATTGCAGTAGAGTATGATCATCTCAAAACATGATTGGACTGAAGTGAGGGACTCAAAGTGATTCAGGATGTGGCAAAGTCTCCCAGCCAGCAAGTATTAGCAGCAGGGTTTGAGTAATAACACGTGGACTTTGAAGGCCAAGAAAGTCTTCGATAATGCTGCTCAGTGTCTGTGATCCAATCGTGTTCCATAAATTGGAAAGCACAAGAAGAACTCGGGTGGATACTGTGATGGGGTTCCTTGTTTTCCTTTATGATTAGGGTCTGCTATAGACTGATGATTTCTGTCCTCTCAAAATCCACATGTTGAAATTCTCACCCTCCATGTCATGGTATTAAGTAGTGGAGCATTTGGTAGGAGATTAAGTCATGAGGGCGGAACCCTCAAGAGTGGGATTAATGCCCTTATACAAGATACCTCTTGCCCTTTCCACCATGTAGACACAGCGAGAAAGCATTGTCTAAGAACCAGGAAACAGGGCCTCACCAGACACAGAATCTGCCCCAGCCTTGGTCTTGGACTTTCCAGTTTCCAGAACTGGGAGAAATATATTTCTGTTGTTTATGAGTGACCCAGTTTATGGAAGTCTGTTATAGCCCCCCAAACAGACTGAGACAGGATGGTTGGCAAGGATATATTTTTAAGTCCATTCTTTCTTTTGCACCATCTTACAGCATTTTTTTTCTTTTTAGGCTACTTAATGTTTCCATGACCTTGGGGATTTACAAAGGTGATTTAAGTCAGAAGCCTCCATGCAAACTATAGCAAAATAAACATTATTTTGAAATACCTGGAGTTAAATATGTTTTACATATTATGAATTTAAATATCTTCTACTTGAAATAAACACACGCATATATACCAGGGGTGCCAAAAAATATATACACATTTTAAATGACATTATCTATGTGCTACTTTTCAAAGTTGAATTAAATTATGGTAGCAATGTGCAATTGCAGAAGTCAAACATGACTTTTATTCACTTTTTGTTATCGATATATATGGAATATTACAATTTCAATACAGTTGTTTTCTTTCTTAAAATATGCATACATTCTGTTGTTGTTGGATGTTAATTACTTTTACTTTCCTGGGATAAATTCCACTTGGTCATAGTTTATAATCCTTTTAATGTGCTGCTTGGAATAAGTTTGCTAGTTTTTTATTGAAGTTGTTATGTATAAGAGATATTGGTCTGTAATTTTTTTATGAGTCTTTGGCTTCAATGTCAGGGTAGTGCTGGCCTCCTAAAATGTGTTAGGAACTTTTTTGGGGAAGAATTTGAGTAGTGTTGTGTAATTTTTCTTTAAATGTTTGATAGAATTCAAAATGTGCATACTTTTTTTGGCATCTTCTGCATATTCATACATCTATCCCAAAGTTTCCTCTGATAGAGCGCCAAGCAGCCATGTGATCTTTGCAAGTGTCTCCCCTTTGACATGCTCTGGTCTTTTCAGCTGTGAAATAATCATAAGAATAGTACTTATTGCATCGATGTGCTGCATAGCAAATGAGTGCTTATGGCATGGTCTGACACACATACTGTATTTACAAAGTGTTGGCTGTGATTATTACATGCATAAATATCTACATTACTATTTGGAAGTTTCCAAATCAAGTCCCTAAAGAATCAAGAGAATTCCACAGATGAACACATTATCTGTAATGCAATAAATTTCTTCAGTCAGAAATTCAGCCTATTTTGAATTTGGAAATAACATAAATCCCTGGTCTCAAAATCTTTGAGACTGAACACATAATGCCTCGCTATGGGTGAATACACTCTTATGGTCTCTTTCTATTAAGTAAGACAGTTCGTATTAAATGCATGAAATATTTTTAAAACAAAAATTCTTCAAGTGTTTGTAATAAGTTATGTATTATTATTTGTTTCATTCAAATTAATTTTTGTTACAAATTATTTCTGATCACTTTTAAATATGATGACTCATGTGAATACATGTATCCCAGGAAATATTACTTAAGTTGAACCATATAAACTGTCCTTTTGAATGTCAAAAATGTTCAGATATTGACAATTTCATGTGGTTTAACCTAACATATAATTTGTGAAAGTCAGCACAGATACATCTTTTTAAAATTTAATAATCTAAATATACGAAATGTATATTTTACAGACAGTTTAGAGATAAGTGTGTTCTAAATGAACTGCAAACAATTTCACCGTATATACATCATCATTGTGAATTGAGTGGCGGCCACGTTTAGGGACTGAATGAAATATTTATGGTGGACCAAATAAAGAAGGCATGTAATGGCGAATTCCTATATCTGGGGACATCGCTGTCACTGTGGGCACCAGTGAAATAGCTCTGGCCTAATTTCATCTGACTTTGGATGTGTGCACATCACAGGGAAATGTGAACTGACTACAGACTGAGAAAATAAGCAAAGACAGAAAATCATTGCAAATCAGAACCTTATCAATATTTCACTAGACGAAGACCAAACACCTTACTCCTCCAGAAGCAGAAAGCTGTTTTCCTGAAACCCTAACACTGGGCTATAAAGATTTATCATAGCACTGTTATATGCGATTAGCTCAAATAAGACCTCGGAATCCACTGTTTGTATATATCTACATCGCATGAAATTAAAATTTACGGGTCTAAATTTAGTGTCCCTGGATAACAGAAATATTTGTATGGTTTATTATAATTTGCAAACCATTTAGTTCATGCTCTGCTCCTTGCCCACAATGTATTAATAGGGAGCTGCCTCGGAATCTATTTGGAAATTATTCTTGCCAGCATGACCATGACCTTGATTCCAGCAATCAGGTCCATGAAAACTTTATGTTTCTTTTTGATACCAAAAAGAAAAGAATTCTCTTTTATGGCCTCCTACATTTCTTCCTGACATCCTCAGTGTGACAGCTTGAAAGTTTGGGGACTTTTTTTTTTAACGTTCCAATTCCTTAAAAGCAAAACAAACAAAACATAAAAACAGGAAGTGACCTCCAGCCTAGTCCCTAACCAGAGTGGATTCTTAATTTGATTAGCCTGGGGTTTTCACCAAGAAATATACTCAAATGCATAGAATGCTGGAGGTATAATTCTTTGTTCTGTGATAAATTTCCCTTAGAAAGAGGCAAATAAACCAAGAAAAATAAACAAAACACACCAATTAAGGTTCAATTTAATACTTCACATAAACCGAGAGAACATTGATAAATTTCACCATTCACTAGGTTTGGAAGGCTTATGTTTTGCTTTGTCATTTGAGTTTTTGCCTTAAGGAAGAAAATAAAATAGCGCCAGTGTTTATAAAAGTAGGAACTTTGCAAAGAAAAATGTCTTAGGTATGTTAGAAGTTTTGTCAGAATTAAAATGTCCATGTCAGAAAAGGGTGGTTAGTTTAGAGCACTTAAAAATGCAAAAAAAATCATAATTATCTATGTATAAGACTAGATCTTACACACACACACAAACACATAAGCATGTACACACAACTTGTTTCTTTCTCCCAGCCTAGGGGTACACTAAGGTGCCTAGCATTCTAAAAACACCCCCCCGTCCCAGATTCTTCCAAATGATCAATTTCTCTCTTTTGCCTTTTCCAATTCCTCTCCTCAATGGATGCATTCAGGAGCAGCATCCATCTTCCCTCAGTTTCTCTTCACCCTCAAATTCCAGGGAGCCCACCACTCAACATGAAGAGTTCTAGTCAAGAAGATTCAGCCATTTTCCTCAAATTGAAGAGTTACATTTAAGTTTTTATCTTCCTCACATCTCCCTCATTTCACATTTTTCCTTAACGTGTGTGTGTGTGAGTGAGTGTGTGTGTGTGTGTGTGTGTGTGTGTGTGTGTGTGTGTGTGTGTGTAAGTGAAGAGAGAGAGAGAGAGAGAGAGAGAGAGAGAGAGAGAGAGAAAGTGTTCACCTTCGATGGTTCTCCACAGACCTCCCTGAACACCCCCTGGTACTTAGGGGACTTTCTGGCCCCCATCCGCAGTCAGGGTTTCCTGCTTTCATTCTTGGCCCTTTTCTCCCCTCCACAAAAGAGAGCTTCCTTGACAGATTCTCTCTAAAGAACATAACTCACGTCCAGAGATTCTTCTGTCATACACAGTCTCACAATCTGTCATTGTGTGTATTTTGAGCCTAGTCTGTTTTCTGGCTCAGGAGTTATGTATCAGATATCTGACGGCCGGTCAGTCAGCGTCGTAGACTTTAATTCTGTTGGCTGTACATTTCCAGGGTTCTTCTCCCAGGACCAGATGTAACTCACAGAGCCCAAAATGAAAATGCGGGACCTCTTAGGAACAAATCTTCAGAATTTCAAGATGTTCGGAGGAGAGCAAACCCAAACCTGGAGACTCATGTACGTGCACAGATTAGGCGTAGCTTTTGACCCTTGTGCTAGCTGGAGCCACCATTTGGTTCCAAGTAGCTGAAGAAGAGTCTGGGTCCCCCGCGTCAGAAATTTGACTTCAAGTCTCTACTAGCGAACATGCAAACATTAAATGCTACTATATTCCGAGTGCTTAATGCAGAGACTCCCTCTTTAAGATTTGCACTCTCTGCCCTTCCCTTCACCATACCAATCACAGGAGAGAAGCCAGTGCACCCTGCCCAGAGCACTGCTCAGCCTGAAAAAGAACTGCAGGGCCCAGAGTATATGAACCTGCATGATCCGTGAGACTGGGTGTGACACTGTGTCCGCAGGGTTCTCAATCCAAGAGCATGACATATAAGTTAGGGTAGAGTGGATTAGGGTTTAAAATATGGGGGCTACTCATCCTAGGAAATTAAAAGTCTGGTAAGGACGATGGGAGATGGCACCAGGACATTGCACCTTGTCTCTTGGGAGAGAGCATTGGCTCACACTAGCAAAAATAGAAATGCTAGACTTGCCATGGAAAATGACAGAGTGGTAGAGGAAGAAACCACACAGCTCAGGGAAGGGATCCAGCCAACACTGGGTGCTGTGGGAGTGTTTAGAGGAAATTCTGTTTACGGAAATGTCAAAGAAATAGACTTGGAAAGAAGGCACCATAATGTCCCAATACTTGGTGGGCCAGACCTGAAAGCAGGGAATACTGTCCTACAAGTGGACTTCCTGGAAGGGGTGTGGAGGAGAAGGTTCTGAAAGCAACAGAAGCCAGATCTGTCGCTTGATCTATGGAAAAAAGGCAGGTACAATTATTGCAATTGTTGACTTTGACTACAATGTCCCCAAAAGCCAAGAAAGTGGACAGTTAAAAAGGATAATAGTTACCCTTTATAACCAAAAGAAATAAAAACAAAAGACCAGACAGCTGAGGGCAGCTAAGCCATTCAACAAGTCAAAACGATCCCCTGCCCAGCTTTCAGACCTGAGCAGTTTTCACAGCTTGAACCCTCTAGCTAAAGAAGAGACCAGATCCCCTGAGGAAAGACAAAAGATTTACTACATAAACCTGGGGACCAGGGGCTGGAAGTCACTACGGTCCTGCCCTTGGACTGCTCGGGGACTTTCTTGGGGATTTGGGTTTTTCCTCTCTAGCCCTTGTGCCTTGAGTCTCTATGGATCCCAAGGTGATGGTTCCCAAAAGAAGATGGTTCCCAAAAGAAGGTATAAGGGCTGTTTTTGAAGGGTTTGGGGGAAAATGTTTTCACAAAGGTGACCCACTGGGACATTCCCCAGTGCTCTCATGCTCCGTCTTCTCAATAAGTGGACCAGCAGAGCAGTCATGGTCAAAGAAGGACCTGACTACCAGCAGAGGCAGTGTCAGGGTCGGGAGATCTAGAATGGATAGTGGGGTGAAGTGGCACCTGCAGCCTTGACAGTAGCTGTGATGGGGGAGACTGCATCCACCCCACCACCCTTGCCCTCACTAAGTTCTGCTCATCCATGCAGATACTCTTTCTCGGAGCACACTACAGGAAACTGCTTGGGTTCGTATTGCAGCCTTGGAAGCTGTTTTCCTTGGGCCCTCTCCTTTGACATGAAGGGATGCAGAAAAATATGTCCCAAATATGGCTTTTTGTAACAAGGTCTCTCTGACCTTTGTGCCTACACTTAGTCACAGAGAAACTGTTTCTCCTTTCTGACATCTTGTTATCTGGTGAACAAAAGGAGAGAGAGATATGACCACGCCTGAGCAAACTTTCTTACAAACAGAATAACTGTCTCCAAGGATCATTAATTCCAAAGATAATGATTTGCAAGTCACTCTGTTTCCCATGTCCACTCACTGTCCCAACAATATGTTGCCCCTCAATAGAATTCCTCTCCTTCTGCTCCCATAATCTGTTTTACCAGAATACAAGACCATTCTTTATATTTAAATTATTTAAGTTTAACTCATTGGGAGGTTGGGAATTCATTCTGAAGGCCCCTATTTATACATGCTAAATAAAATCTGTATGCCTTTTCTCCTTTTTAATCAATCTTCTTTCATGCCAGTGACTTTTAGCAAGCCTTTAGGGGGCCAATGGCCATGACCTTTAAAGATACTCTCTCTCTTTCCTTCCCGACCAATAATTGCATCCATATCACAGCACAGAGGAGCAAGGCATTCTGTTCTATGCTCTGGAAAGATACAGCTCACTAACCAAGAGAATTGCAAATTTTTTCTAATGCCTGAGCAGAGCCCCAAGGAACATGTCGGAAATGGGTTTGAGGGTGTCAGATGAGGCGATCAGAATTTGAATCTGGCTAGGAGAGAGTTTCCTGACACGGAAGCAGTCCTGCTCCCTGGGGAGCAGATTCTTGACTAGCACACCATGAGGAACCTTCACATACTGCCTAGCTAGGTCCTGGAGTTTGGACTTCATGACAGGCTGGAGTCAATGATGTGAAGAAGCCACGTGTTGAGGGAAGGATCAGAAAGCTCAGGGACATTGAGCTGGCAAGTGGGTTTATTATGTAAGACCAAACAACAGGCCTCTACTCTTTGAGAAGATTCCAAGGGCTCTTTGTCTTGCGAGTGGCGGTTCTCACCTGTAGGACCGGGCTGCACGTGGCACGTGCTGACAAGGAACTTCAAGTATCAGTGGGGATGATAGAATCTTACGATGGTATAGTTTAACCATCTTGGTGACATGATGGATGTCAGAAAGATGGTCACGGGCCACAGCATGCCTAGGGGTGAAAAACATGGACAGACAATCAAATTATCTGGTTTCCATAACGAGAGAGAGAGTGCGCAGAAGGCCAATGTCGGCCCCGTGTCATTTCAAAGTTGGCCAAATAGATCCAGGGACCCTCCTCCCTCCTAATTTCCACCCTGCTTCACTGCCCTGGTCCCTAATAAACTTAGGTCTGAATTTCCCTGTTCTCCTCCATGTGTTCACCTCATCCTAGCTGCAACCATGATGCCAGCGCTGTTACACTGGCATCACTGAGCACCAAGTACGTTACCCTGTGTGATCTCACTGAAGAAAGGCTACCAAAACCTTCTAAGGAAGACATCACTGTCCCAGTTACAGATGAGGTGTGAGGTTCAGACATCACTGAGGAGCTGAACCGGCATCCAGACCCTTCTTATACATGGCCCTGAATTGAGATCTTCGGTCAACAGTACTGCTTCTATTAGTTGGAAATCCATTTTTCAGACTAGTGTTTGTTTACCTACTTTAGATCTGTGGTTCAATTTGCAACTCCTTAAAAGTGACAATTCCCTTTGGCATGATGCAAAGGCATGTCCGTCTGGTTCACCCGCCCTCCCAACACATCCCATGTACGTTCCATCATCTTTCCTTTCTATTGAGGAAAAAAAACCCAAAACTCTAGTCTTTAATTTTAAAATTATCTCAAAGAAATTTTTTGGCTTTAAAATTATGGCTAATGGGCTGGGCTCGGTGGCTCAGCCTGTCATCCCAGCACTTTGGAAGACCAAGGTGAGTGGATTGCCTGGGACCGTGGGTTGGAAACCAGCCCGAGCAACTTGGTGAGACCTTGTCTCTATAATAAAAACAAAAATTAGGCAGGCGTGGTATCGCACCTGTAATTCCGGCTACTTGGAAGACAGACAGAAAGATTGCCAGGGCCTAGCAGGTTGACGCTGGGGTGGCCGTGAGTGTGCCACTTCCCTCCAGCCTGAGCGATGGAGTAAAACTCCACCTCAAAAAAAATATATAACTAATGACTTCTCTTCTTTGTTTCATCTGTTTTTGATTGCTCTCATGATACATAGGAGCTCGGTGAATGAAAGTTTTCAGTCGAACATTGGCAGAGCAAAGACTCTCTAAAGAGAGACGTCATTGAAGGCATCTCCACATTTTGTCCAGGTTACACTCTAGAATTATCCCAGGCCAGGATGCATCCTCCATTGTTAGAAAAGATCTTTTGGAAACAACAAGCAAGCAAGCAAGCAAGCAAACACAAACGCTACAGCATCTAGGAGGAACAGGAAGCAACGATGTCTGCTTAGCCTCTGCAACTCAGATTCTATTTTTCCTAAATCCCGGGTCTCCTGGGCACCCTGGGTGGGCTCCTTGTCAGCGTGCTCAGCATGCACTGTGTGCACTTGCTCATAAAGACGGGAGGCATCAAGTGCCGATAGCATCCCCGATGGCTGTCCAGGTTGTGTAGGGGAGAAGCATCACTGCCCCGTCTGGATGCATCGCTTCTGAGAGCTGCATGGGGAGATTGAGGAGTTGATTGGGATGATGACTATTTCTGGGTTAATCTTTCAAAGCTTCCTTTTGATGAAATAAATATATAAATAAAACTGGAAGAAAATATCAGCAAGTAGGAACAGGGAGAAGAAGCCATAGCGGTGTTCAGTTCTGTAATCACCCAGAGCTGCCCTGTCCGTGGCGAATGTGAGGGTTATGGGATATCGTAATCCCTTCACTGAGCTCCTTTTCGGCAGCCATGATGACTAAATTTCTTGTGTCTTATCACACTGTCACAGGCTGGAACCAGGAGAAGGGGCTCTGAAGAAAACACAGCATGAAAACGAGAAAGCAGATGATCAGATTACCAGACCTTGGATTTGTGTGCGGGTCTCAATCTGACCAGAGCAGGCTTGATTCCAGACCCAGGGAGATTTAAAACCAGCCTCGCCCCCTTCATCCCAGCACACACTATTTTTAAAGAACCCCCAACCTCTTTCCAATCGTGATGGTGTTAATGTTGCCTTCTTTTCTTTTTCATTCCCCCCCCGTCTATCTGTTAAAAATCTTCAAATGAAAGGGGATATCACTTCAGAAACTTCAGGGCTTGGAATACCAGATGGATGAAGAGATTTCAAGTTAGAAATCCTCCCTAGAACATTTAAAATAAAAAGAGACAGGGAGGTGAAAATTGAAGTACTTTTTCCCTTGAAGAAGTATAGGTTTCTTGAAACAGACAAAGTGGGATTCTCTCAGCCACGGTGGTGTCCTCATCGGCTTTGGGATCCTGAATTGCCACTGTTGCCCTTGAGAGAAGACCCGGCTACATGCTCATGACCTGTCTGCTTCTCAGAAGGGTTACCTGCTTTGAATTTTAATGGCAAATAATTTATTTTGTTTTTTGAGGTGGGAAAACAAGTTCCTGATAACTGAACCTCATTGTGCTTAACAATGGTGGCATCCATTCATTCATCAGAGGTAAATACCTCTGCATTACCTTTGAAGAACTAAAGCAGTGTAGGGCACGGACGAGGGTGGTCCACTGGGGCCATATCCTCTCCCTGAAGTATCACAGGGACCCACTTTTGGCTTCTTGGAGAACCAGAACACACTTCCTACCTGCCATGGCTTTCACCCTGTCACATTGAGTCATAGACTTGGAGAAGACACTAGATGTACCAAGATGGAGAAAGCCTGTTCCCTGATCATCTGGCGTGTACAACAGGCAGCGAGATAGATCCACTCAAAACAGGTTACTCTAAAAAAGTGTTGAGCAAAGATGAGCATGTCCAAGGGCTCAAAAAACAGAGATCCGAGGAAAAAAATCATGCAATGGACAAGTAAGCCAGCTGAACTGTAGAATAAACACATTGAAATGCCCTAACAGAAAAACTGAAACATGTCATATTGTAAAACACTATTTTTTATGCTATATCGACATAGAACAAACAACAGCAACAAAATTGTCAGATTTGCAAGCCTAGAGAAAAGTTATCAGAGCTAAGGAAAGAAAAAAAAAAAGAACGCACATGACAATAGACAATGTTGGTAAAGGCATGAAGCATATCAAGTCCTTTTGTCAAATATAAACTACATTAAGACAAAATACATTTTAGATCAGTAATAAAATTCATGTTATCAGTGTTTTTAAAGTTTTCTTTTCTTACTTTTTTTTAAGCATGTGAGGTACAATTCAGGGTTAGGTATACAAATGGTGATTATGTAGGTACTCTTGTTGATGAGGCATGCCCCTCCCTCCCCCTAGCAGTTCCCTCAACTACCAATCTCATCCCCCCTCCCCTGGCAGTTTCCCACTACTGCCAATCCCTTTCCTATAGTATTATGATAATTGTTCAAGGTCAGCTTATGAGTGAGAACATATGGTACTCTGTTCTTTGTTTTTGTGATAGATCACTGAGTATGATTGACTCTAAATCCATCCAAGTTGCTGTGAAGTCCATATGTTTGCCCTTCCTTATGGCTGCATAATATTTCATTGTGTATAGCTACCACATTTTTTTTAATCCAATCCATCTTGGATGGGCAGCATGGTTGGTTACATGTTTTTGCTATTCTGACTAGAGCTGCAACAAACATCCATGTGCAAGTATCTTTTTGGTAGAATGATTTGAGTTCGAGTATATTCCCACTAGGAGAATTGCTGGGTCATATGGAAGATCAATTTCTAGTTCTCTCAGAAATCGCCACACTGTCTTCCACAGAGGTTGTGCTAGTCTGCATTCCCACCAGCAGTGTAGAAGCGTTCCTTTTTCTCTGCATCCTCGCCAGCATCTGTTGTTGTTTGTTTTATTAATGATGGCCATTCTTACTGGGGTTAGGTGATATCTGAATGTGGTTTTGATTTGCATTTCTCTGATGATGAGTGAGGCTGAGCACTTTTTCATGTGTCTGCTACTCATGTCTTTTGCCTGCTTTTTAATGGGGCTGTTGTTATTTTCCTTTCGTCACGTTTGAGTTCCTTGTAGATCCTAGATATTAGGCCTTTGTCAGATATACAACTGGCAAGTATTTTTTCCCATTCTGTGGGTTATCTCCCCATTCTCCTCATCAGTTTGATCAGGTCCCACTTGTCTATCTTATTTCTTATGGTATGAGCACTTAGGGTTCTGATCAGGAATTGGTTGCCAGTTCCAATTTCCATAAGGGTGTCTACTGCATTTTCTAGGATTTTTGCAGTTTGAGGTTTTACGTTTAGGTCTTTGACCAATTTCAAGTTAATTTTTGTGTATAGTGACAGGTAGGGGTCCTGTTTTAATCTTTTGCATGTGATCAGTCAGTTTTCCCAGCACCATTTACTGAATAGGTTCTTCTCTCCCCAGTGGATGTTGTTGAAGGTTTTGTCAAAGATGAGTTGGTTGAGAAATTGAGACTTGCTTCCTGAACCTCTATGTCAAGATAGCATAAAAAATAGTGTTTTACAATATGACATGTTTCACTTTTCATACTATGTCTAGTCACATCTACTGAAGATTTCCATTTTTTAGGTGCTGGAGGTTGTGGGTAAATTTGGCACATGAGCTGTGTATCCAGAGTTCTAGGTCGAAGCCTTGCCTTGTGTTGCCAGATGAGACTCTGGGGTGGGCAGTTGGTTGAGTGTCCCCAATACAGTGTTTTATCAACTGTAAAGGGAAAGTACTAGTGCTCTTCATAAGACTGTTGTAAAGAATCCATAGAAGAGGGTAAATTCTCCATGGGTATTGGCTACCATTTTTAATGATGGCTTTTGTTTGTGTATAGCAGTGGCATAAAAGTAAAGAAAACTTTGAGGTATACATCTACATAATTGACATAGCCTGCTCTTTTTCTGTAGCTGTATTTTCTTGGGATCACTGATTTGAATGTTTTGGGGGAAATATTTGCATGCTCATTTGTCAAAAAAAATGGTTTGCATTTGTATAGACCCAGGCTTTTCAAGCTAGGCACTATTGAGATTTTGTATCACATAATTCTTTGTCATGGGAATCTATCCTCTGTACACTAAGATATGGAGCAACTTCTCTACTTTTTAGATGTTGGTAGCATCCTTCCTTCCAGTTGTGACAACCAAAAATATTTTCAGAATTGCTGAGTGTCTTTAAGTGAACAAAACCACCCCAAATGGAGACCCACTGGCAAAGACCCTCAGACAAACTGGGAAGACTAAAGACAGAGCCTTCCTCTGCTTCTGCCTCTGGTACTGAGCAGACAATCAGCAGTAGTGAGCAGATTCTCTATAGTGTGCAAGCAATTTGACTCAGAAAACGATCACTTAGCCCCAATCCTCGACAGAAACCTTCTTCAGCAAAAACTCATGCATTAGAAGGTTGAATAAAACTCAGATTAATCTGGTGCCCACCTTCTTAAGCAACTCTTCAAATAATTTTGTTTTCATTGATGGATATCACTCCACTGCATATTCTTCCTTAGTGCATGACACAGCCAGCTGTTGACATCCATAAGACAACTAGAATCTTAAAGTTAAATCATTTCCTGTAGCGATCTAAAATGCTTTCTAAAAGTCAGATTGTATGTACAGCACAAATACTTATATTATAAGGTTACTTAAGATCAAAGTACCCTTTTAAATAAGGAAAGAAAATGGTAGCTAAATGGCAAAGAAAACAATGATTGCATTTGAGTCGCATTTTTACTGAGCTAGTCTAGAGCTGATGCTAATATTTTAACTCTGGTTACAGAAAAGATGAAAATGTAAACCTGTTGTTTATTACATGTTTAATAACAGAAAAAAAATGAGGAAACTGTAATTCAGAACATTTAAAATAACAGTGGATTCAATTTGTAATGAAACCTCCAAGTAATTCAATGAAATGATTTGGGAGGACTTTACTGCTCTATTATCCCCAAACATTATAAAACAAACAAACAAACACAAGCAAATATTTTGGATAAAAATATATTCTTTTACACAATATTGTAGAGTGAAGAAAATATGTTTTTTATTTGAACAATTTTGCATCCTTATTTCTAAATAATATTGTAAAACAACAATTTTTTAAAGGCTGAAACTTGCTGGAAGTTGTATGAATTTCCTAATGACTATAGTAAAAACATTTCATGTTGCTTTTATGTTAATAAGTTTCCACTGTAAGGTATATTTCTGTTTATAATTTCCCTTTACAACTGACTTTTAAATCTATTATAAAATGACTCATTTTGTAAAAAATATTGAAAAGAACTTTAATTTTACTATTCAGTTTATGATATTTTAATGCATTTATTTTCATCTTTTATTTAATAATAAAAATAACTAACATTTAATGGGCTGGTGAAACATTTTGTATATTAAAATCTTTGCACACAAGATGTCATTTAGCATATGGAATAATTTTCTGAGGTAGGTAGGTTTGGTAAATATCCTATGAGTGTATATTTTTATGTATTTATTGAAATTTTTATCATAATATATAAACCAATTTATACTTTGCATTTTAAACTTAATGTTAATGCCACTGTTTCAAATGAATTTTAGGATTCTTTGACCCAAATTTCAGTGTTCTTTGATTATTTTCATTAGGTGATTTTCTATAATAGTGTTTCTGAGTCAAATGTTCATAGTACATATTCCCAGATTGCTCTCCATCATGTTCTAATTTAGTCCTGTCATACAAAATAAGAAAGCTCATTACTCTCTAGTCATAAAACTGGCCACTATACATTTTAACATTTTACCAATTTGATAGGCAAAAATATTTTTATGTTTTTTTTAATTTTTAAACTTTTTTTATTGGAGATAATATTACATTTAATGCCAGTGCAAGAAATAATACAGAGTGGTGTCAGCTCATCTTTGCACTGCTTCTGGAATGATGTGTTTGCAGGACGCTAGGCACAACAGCCCGGATAGCATACTGGCAATGGTCTATGCATGACACAGGGTATTGCCATTGCCACAAGAATCTCTTGTGCTGCTCTTGCAGTCACACCCCTTCCCTTCCTCCCACACTCCCTTAATAGCCCCTGGCTGTGACATACCTGTTCTCCAACTCTGTAATTTTGCCATTTCGTGAAAGTTGTGTGAATGGAATCATCCACTCTCTGGGGTTGACTCTTTGGATTCATTCTCTGGAGAGCCATCCAAGTTGCAGCATGTATCCTGAGGACAGAGTAGTATTCTGTGGTACTGAGGCACCATAGGTTGGTACCTACCCACCTGTTAAAGGTCAGCTGAGTGGTTTCCAGGGTTTTTGCCTGTAGTGAATAAAACTGGTGTATACATTTTCATTTTAACATTAGCTGTTATATTTCCTAAGTAAGTCAAGGAGTGCAGTTGGTGGGTTGATGGATGATAATTTCATGTGAGTTTTTTAAGGAGATGCTAAACTGTTTTCTAGAAGGCTGTAGTATTTTATAATCTCACCAGTAGTGTATGAGTTACCCAGTGGGTAGATTTTATCTCATTTCTACTTTTGTTGAAAACATTTTTGTTTTTCTACTCTGATTCTTAAATTATTTCAATAGAATTAAAAAATGCTAATCCCTGTTTTTATGATTCTTCAAGATATAGCATAAAAAGCCCTTTTTGTCGTTTATCTGAATGATTATATGACTCTCTCTAATCTACTAAGTAAGATTACCCTTAAAAAGAATAAAACTCAGCCGGGCTCAGTGGCTCAGCCTGTAATCCCGCGCCTTTGAAGGCTGAGGTGAGTGGATTGCCCGAGTCCGCGGGTTCGAGACCCGCCTGGGCAGGCAAGACCTAATCTCTACAATAAAATCAAAAAATTAGCTGGGCATGGTAGCGCACGCCTGTAATTCCGGCTACTTGGAAGGTTGGGACAGAAGGATCGCAGGAGCCCAGCAGGTCGAGGCTGCGGTGGCCAGGAGCGGCCACTGCACTCCAGTCTGGGTGACAGAGTGAGACTCCAACTCAAAAAAAAAAAGAAGAAGAAAACTGAGTCTGGCAGGGCAACAATAATTTCCCAGTAAAATATTTGCTTTTCAGATGAAAATTGATGCTGATTAAATAAAGGCAACATGGTGCATATTCCCTACAACACTCGCACAATGTCTATCATAAAATAAAATTTTTTAAAAATAACTAGATATGAAAAAACAGGAAAATATTAAAGTAGTGTGCATAATCAAGGAAAAAAAGAGTTAACAGTAACAAACCAAAATAAGAACCAGATGTTAGAACTAGAAGTCAAGAATTTTAAAGAAGCAAATACAAATATATTCAAAAACTTAAATAAAAACATGACCATATGACTAGTGGGAAGGAGAACCCCAATAGGAAATAAAAGCCATGAAACAAGTAGAAATTTTAGAACTGAAAAAAAAATCTGAATTTAAAAATATAAATTATCAGAAAGACTTCTAGTTTCAACTCTTGGATGTAAAGGACATGGGAATCATAATGTTCACATGTACAAGAAACACTGAAAATCAGTGAATATTCTTGGACTCATCAAAGGACTGAGGCTGCAGGTTAAAATGCCCACCCAACATCTGGAAAAACGAGATTACCCAGAAAGACAAAGGAAGATCTGCTAAACCAAGACAGAAGCCACAGAAGCAAAGACTGATGGAAACTCTTAGATGGTAATTTATATGAATTGTTGAAGAATGAACATGGGCCAGATTTAGAACAAAAACTCCCAAGGACTGAAATCCTAGGAGGGTTCCCACTCTTTTAGGCACTTTTCACCTCCAGGAAACTCACTTGGTTCTTGTGGAGAAAACCTGAGAAATATGCTCTGGCAGGGAAAGGGGCAGGTTAGTCATGGTGAAATATGCCCAGAGACTTTGCCATGCCAAAGGCTTATACTTTAGGGGAAAATAATATGCCAGAGCCTCTTATTCTATTGGAGAGAAACATATTGTCCAGTTTAGCCCCACCTCCTTTCCAATCTCACCCAAGGAAACATACATAGTTATTAGGGATCATAGATTCAAGGAACATGATTTGGAATGCTGTGGCCAGTGGAGGGAGTACAGGAGATGGATGGGGGAAAGCCGTGCCCTTGCAAAGGTCACAGCCTCAAGACACAGGTTAAAAACACATTGAGATTTACCAAGAAGAATATAGAATGTTTTTCTCTCCTACACCTTATCATGAGAATAGAGTTCTAGTATAACGAGTGGATTGCAGCAGAAAGAACTGTAAGACACAGTTCTCTCCAAGGACACGCACTTAGGAAAGTCCAGTGAAGAGTGGCGGCCAGAATGAGTATCATCGAGGAATGAGAAGCCTCTGACACTTATACCTCTAGCAAATTTTATCATAAGCAGCCCAGTGAAGTCTCTTTTACTTCAGTTCTTTTACCTGGTATGTCTGGTTTACACACACATGCATGCACAAAATACATGATAAAAATCAAGAGGAACAAAAAGTGTAAAAGTACATCAAGCAGTACAAGTACCAAGTACACACATGCACACACACAGTCCCTAGAAAGTCATATCCAAACAGCAGGAAAGCAAAAAAAAACCCTGAAAATTATGAGAGAAGCTGGAGTGGAACAGAAGATTCAGTTACCTAAAGAGAGACAAAGGCAAAAACTGCAGTGAGCTTCTTGTAAGAAACCATGCAAGCAAGAAGAAAGAGACATGTTTAAAATATGGGGGAAGAATTACCAACCTATATTGTATCCATATAAAACAACAGCAGCATACTAATGTTCAGAGCAGTGCTGTTCATAATTGCCAAAAACTGATAGCAACCATGATGTTTCTCAGAATGAATGGACAATTTTAGCAACACCCATTCGGTGAAATAGTCAGTGATAAAAAAAACAAATGAACTAACAAGTCACACACATCCATGAATAAATCTTAAATAGATATTGTAATGTGAAAAATTCCCAACTAGATAAGGCTACAAACCACATGATTGCACTTATATGACATTCTAGAACAGGGACTATCATGGAGATAGTATAGTGGTCAGTGGTTGGCAGGGGTTTGGGGGCTTAAATAGGCAAAAAGGGAATATTTTAGGGCCAGGAATCTATCCTGCATGAGACTGTAATGATAGATACATTACACGGTTCATTTGTCAAAATCCGTATAACTCTACAGTGCAAAGATTCTGACTGAATTGCAAAGGTATGAGACAGCCTTGTTGAAGGGGGAGGAATGAAAAGGTTCTAATCTAAGCTTTGGAAATGAATGAGGTTTGCAAGACTAAAGGCAAACAGGAATTGTACTCTTGTTGATAAAGTTGTCTTCTACTGGTATATATGTTAATAACTCTGATAAAAGTAATGCATATACACTAGTATTGAATAATTAAGTAAATGTATGGTGGATGACATGTTCCAGGTTTCTTATTATTAGAGTGAGAGGTTACAGACAAGCCAGAGTAGAGTACAAGAATCATCCATAAAGGAATAGATTAGAACAGGAGACGTCAGTATGAACACATATTTAACTCAGATATGGAGATATTCATAGGTATGGATGTACATAAGTTAGAGGGTCTAGAAACAATAACTCCCTTGTGAGGAGTAGCAATAACAACAACAAAGACAACTAACATGCAAATTAGGTTCCTAAAAACATTTTCCAACAAAAGGAACAAGGAATAGAATCAGTACAAGAAATATGCAACATAAACCTGCATCATCTTGTATCTTGTAGAGTCAGAAAGTAGGGAACTATTCAAAAGAAAGAAAATAAGTTGTCTTACACTGCTAGAGGTATATAAAAAGGACACAGGGCCAACTCAAAGCACCCAATGATCAAAACTGGAAAAATTACAGCAACAAAGAACCAATAAATAATATAGTATTGGGTTGCAATCCAAAGTATAAAATAGATATCCACAAATCGAAATAAAAATAATTTACTGGACCTGATTCACATAACATTGGTGTATGCATAAGAAAGTATAATATATTGGAATATAGACAACAGAAATGTTCTAATATGAAGAGCAGAGAGAAAAAAATTATAAAAAGAAGTAATACATTTCTTAGTGATATGTTAAAAATTAGTCTTATACTATGTATAATTATAGGAGCAGCAGAAGAAAAATAAAAATTTTAAAAATTTTGTTGGAAACGCCAACCTAAACAACCAAAAAAAATCTATGAACCCCAAGATGAATAAATGAGCTCCAAATCTGAACACAAAATCATCAAACTTCTGTGTGTATGTGTGTGTGTATGTACGTGTGTGTGTGTATGTACATATACACACACATATACATATGTATATATATGGAAACAGCCTAGAAGCAGGCAGAAAAAAAGAAAAGACACATTATTGGCAGGGGAACAATAAAACAAGTAACAACTGATATCATAAAAGATAATTGACATCAAAATTCTAAGAAAAATTTTTATTTTTTTCTTTTAAAACACATTTTATTTTATTTTGTTATTTTAATATTTTATTTTAAAGATGTGGGGTTCAATGAAGGATTAAGTATACAAGTGGACATTGCAAAGGTAAAATTTGGACCTCCCTTTGGTCCCCACTGTGCCTGGTTTGAAATCAGGTGCCCTTTTTGATGTTATGTATGTGCCCGTTCTCTACCCTGGCAGTATCCCACTACTGCCAATCCCTTTCTTATAGTATTATGATAAATGTTCAGGGTCTGGTTATGTGTGAGGTCCTGTGATACTCAGTTCTTTGTTTCTGTGATAGGTCACTGAGTATGATAGACTCTAAGTCCATTCAAGTTACTGTGAATTCCATCTGTTTGTCCTTCTCTATGATTGTGTAATATTCCATCGTGTATATGTACCACATTTTTTTTTTTTATCCAGTCCAGTTTCGATGGGCAGCAGAGTTGGTTTCATGTTTTTGCTGTTCTGAATAGTGCTGCAATAAACAGGCATGGGCAGGTATCTTTTTGGTGGAATGATCTGAGTTCTTCCAGGTATATTCCCAGTAGGGGAATTTCTGGGTCATATGGGAGGTCAATTTCTAGTTCTTTTAGAAATTGTCACACTGTTTTTCAAAGAGGTTGAACTAGTTTGCTTTCCCACTAGCAATGTAGAAACATTCCCTTTTCTCTGCATCCTCATCGGCATCTGTTTTGTTTTATTAATGTTGGCCATTCTTACTGGGGTTAGGTGGTATCTCAATGTGTTTTTTATTTGCATTTCTTTGATGATTAGTGAGGCTGAGCACTTTTTCATGTGTCTGTTGGCTGCCTGTATATCTTCTTTTGAGAAATGTCTGTTCATGTCTTTTGCCTACTTTTTAATGTGTTTTTTTTTTCTTTTTGGCACATTTGAGTTCCTTGTAGATCCTGGATGTTAGGCCTTTGTCTGATATGCAGTTGACAAATATTTTTTCCCATGCTATGGGCTGTCCCCCCACTCTCTTGATGGTCCCTTTTGCTTTGCAGAAGCTTTTCAGTTTGATGAGGTCCCACTTATCTATCTTATCTCTTAGGGCATGGACATCTGTGGTTTTGATCAGGAATTGGTTGCCTACTCACATTTCTGTAAGGGTGTCTACTGTGTTTTCTAAGATTCTTATAGTTTCAGGTTTTATGTTTAGGTCTTTGATCCACTTAGAGTTGATTTTTGTGTATGGTGATAGGTAGGGTTCCTGTTAAAGTCTCTTGCATGAGGTCAGTGAGTTTTCCCAGCACCATTTACTGAATAGGTTCTCCTCTCCCCAGTGGTTGTTGGAGGAGGCTTTGTCGAAGATGAGTTGGTTGAGAAATTGTGGTTTTGCTTCCAGAATCTCTATCTTACTCCATTGGTCCATTGCCTGTTCTTATATCAATACCAGGCTGTTTTGGTTATTGTAGCTTTATAGTAAATTTGAAGGTCTGGAAGTGTGACCCCTATTACTTTGTTTCTTTTGCTAAGGATTGTTTTGGCTATCTGTCATTGTTTATGTTTCCACATGAATATCTGTATTGTCATTTCCAGGTCTGAGAAGAATGATGTTGGTAAATTAATGGATATTGCATTGAATCTGATTCGTAGATTGCTCTTGGTAGAATGGATATCTTAACAATGCTGATTCCTCCTATCCATGAACATGGAATACTTTTCCATTTGTTTGTGTCTTTTTGGATTTCTTTGAGCAGAGTTTTGTAGTTCTCACTGTAAAACTCTTTCAATTCTCTGGTTAGGAAGATGCCAAGATATTTTACTTTTATGTGACTGGTGTGAACGAGATTATGCTTTTTATTTGATTATCTGCCTGTTTGTTGTTGGTGTATAAGAATGTGACTGTCTTTTGCATATTTATTTTGTACTCTTAGACTTTGCCAAAGTCCTTTATCACTGCAAGGAAGTTTTTGACAGATTATCTTTGATTTTCAAGGTATAGCATCATATGACAGCAAAAAGGGATAACTTAACTGCTGGAGTCCAGCTCCAGGAGAGAGTCAGGGCTTGAGATGGGGGAATCGGGAAGCGGCGAAAAAGAAAAGACGAACATGACAGGATTCTTCTTCCTGGGGAGAGTTCAAGACTCTGCCAGTTTTTATTCAATTCTTACAAGCTTATATAGTTTTTTACTTACCCCCCTACCCACAAAATGTTACACATTAAATGTTTACATCATGTTTTTTCTTTTGTTTATGGGGAAGTTGACCTTTACAAGTTTCATTTTGTTCCTTCCTGCTACCGGTGATGTAACAAAATACCAGCTGCCAAGAATTTATCAGCCACATCCTGTGACCTCTAGGCCAACTGAATCTCTTCCCTTTGCTGTTCTATCTATTTTCTAAATTCTACCCATTTTACACTTTATATTTCTAAACAAAACTTATGTCTAAATCTATACTTATATATGAAATTAATCTTACTTCTAATCCTAAATGTATTTAATTTTAAACCTACATTAAGTGTATATAATTTTAAGTTTACCTTAAAACTTAAGTATTTCCTATTCCTTCTATTTAACTAATACCTACATCTATAATAAACATTTATCTTTTCATTATAACTGCTATTTATCTAATCCTTACTTTAATTTTAACCCTCTTTCTAATTAAACTATAATATTTCTTAAATCAAAAGGCATGTCTGTGACTTGTTTTTTCGAAAAACACCTGTTTTTGGAGATACTCTGTCTCAATTTCCCACTTCCTCATCAATCACAACTGTCAATGTTGTTACTTATAAAGGGTGTGAGGAAGTACTTGTTTTTCCTTTTTAGCTAAAGGTTTCAAAATTTACATTCCCTTGTCCCTTCAGGGGGGTAAGTTTTTGCTGTTGAGCCTTTTTTACATTTCTATACATGGGTTTACTGCTAATTCCACATCCTTGCACATTCTAAGGGGCACCCTTTTTGCTGCAATCTCACCTCCATTATGCCTATGTATAATTTTTGCTGTCAAATGCCATCATCCATTTGTGCATCTATTATCTCAACTAAAGAGGGAATATTCTCAAGCCTATGCACGCAATCCTTCAAAGTTAGGGAAGGCCCATCGACAGGATCCATGGGGGCTTTGCCTCCGTCATGGCTGCATTTTACTGGGGCCTTGCTCCCAGCTGGCATTTTTCCTGTTTTCAGGTCCCTTTTACCTTACTTTTACTAGTGATTGCAGCTCCCGGCATCTCCCCCTTTTTTGTTTTTTAGAATGGCAAGGTGGATAGTGTCAGAGTTCCGTTGAACAGCTTTTCTTAGTTTCTGGATAATGACTGGTAGGACAAACAGCAAAAACAAAATGATTAGTCCAATTGCTATAAAATTGTAAATTAAATTCCAAAGAGAATTAGAAGAAATAAATTGAGTAAGAGTATCTGTGAATTTAGATGCCAATTGAGCATAGGAGTAACACGAATCCATTTAAAGTGGGCATGACAAGCAACAGACATTTGGACTTTAATATGTTGTATTTGATTTCCTATACATAACAATGCTGATTCTAAAGCATTGAATCTATCAATAGTACCCTTATCTATGTGTTCTTGAGTAAACAAAGCTAAACTAACATTTTGGAATAACTCGTTCACATGTTCAGCAGTATGTACTTCCTGTACTAAAGCAGCTGCGGAAGCTGCTGCAGATCCTATTATGGCAATTAATGCTGTAATTCCTCATATAAAGGCAGCCACAAACCTTCAAGATCTAGCGAAAGTAGAAGTTACTTGTTCCAAAATGAATGTTCCAGGAGGAGCATACCAAGGGATGGGCAGTTTAACAGGTACAAACACATATGCCAGACATTTTAATAAAAACACTTAAGCAGAGTTTTTACCAACACAATTGGACAGTGAACAATTTTCACAAGTAATTTCGAGCATGGGCTGCTGGATGGACAGGTAGCTCATGGTGGTGACGGATGAGTCGATCAGGTACCCACACAGGCGAATCAACGTTCTGGGGAGAGACACAAGCAAATCCTTGTCCGGATGTTCGTAAAATATCAGGCCACAAAGAATAAGCATCCTCAGGCATCTGAGTCCCTCCACTAGTAGAAAACCATTTTTCAATATTTTTTCCAACCTGATCCCAAGAATCCAAATTCAAGGTTCCCTCATCAGGAAACCAGGGATTTACTTTCTGCACAAAATCTAAAAATGAATTAAGCTTATCTTTACTAACCTTAATACCTTTGTGCTGCAAGGTTTTTCCTATTATTTTCAAATTTGCTTTCCTTTCCTTAGAACCCGAATGGCCCATAATTACTTCTTTTAAAGAGTCACAACAACTTCTCAAATTCCAAAATACTCTTAAAGAGACATGACACTTTTAAAGAGGCACAGCAACTTCTCAAATTCTGAAATACTCTTAAAGAGATACACTAACTTCTCAAATCACTTCTTTTAAAGAGGCACAATATTTTCTCAAGTTCTAGATTACTCTTAAAGAGACACGACAACTTCTCAACTTCTTTTAAAGAGGCACTACAACATCTCAAAAGTTCAAACACGATTACTTCTCAACATCTTAAAGAGGCACAATAACATCTCAAAAGTTCTGGCTATTTGTCCTATCCTTTTCTGCACTCACTCACAGGGGGTCTGCAGCACCCTCAGGACAGAGTCCGTTCCCGAAATGACGAACGACATGAAAATTATACTTACCCGCTCAAGTCCTCTGTTCGGGCGCCACTTGCTGGAGTCCAGCTCCAGGAGGGAGTCAGGGCTTGAGATGGAGGAATCGGAAAACGGCGAAAAAGAAAAGACGAACATGACAGAATCCTTCTTCCTGGGGAGAGTTGAAGACTCTGCCAGTTTTTATTCAATTCTTAGAAGCTTATATAGTTTTTTATTGACCCTCTCTACCCACAAAATGTTACACATTAAATGTTTAAATCATGTTTTCTCTTTTGTTTATGGGGAAGTTGACCTTTACAAGTTTCATTTTATTCCTTCCTGCTACTGGTGATGTAACAAAATACCAGCTGCCAAGAATTTATTGGCCACATCCTGTGACCTCTAGGCCAACTGAATCTCTTCCCTTCGCTGTTCTATCTATTTTCTTAATTCTACCCATTTTACACTTTATATTTCCAAACAAAATTTATGTCTAAATCTACACTTATATATGAAATTAATCTTACTTCTAATCCTAAATGTATTTAATTTTAAACCTACATTAAGTGTATATAATTTTAAGTTTACCTTAAAATTTAATTATTTCCTATTCCTTCTATTTAACTAATACCTACATCTATAATAAACATTTATCTTTTCATTATAACTGCTATTTATCTAATCCTTACTTTAATTTTAACCCTCTTTCTAATTAAACTATAATATTTCTTAAATCAAAGGCATGTCTGTGACTTGTTTTTCTCAAAAACACCTGTTTTTGGAGATACTCTGTCTCAATTTCCCACTTCCTCATCAATCACAACTGTCAATGTTGTTACTTATAAAGGGTGTGAGGAAGTACTTGTTTTTCCTTTTTAGCTAAAGGTTTCAAAATTTACATTCCCTTGTCCCTTCAGGGGGTAAGTTTTTGCTGTTGAGCCTTTTTTACATTTCTATACATGGGTTTACTGCTAATTCCACATCCTTGCACATTCTAAGGGGCACCCTTTTTGCTGCAATCTCACCTCCATTATGCCTATGTATAATTTTTGCTGTCAAATGCCATCATCCATTTGTGCATCTATTATCTCAACTAAAGAGGGAATATTCTCAAGCCTATGCACGCAATCCTTCAAAGTTAGGGAAGGCCATCGACAGGATCCATGGGGCTTTGCCTCTGTCATGGCTGCATTTTACTGGGGCCTTGCTCCCAGCTGGCATTTTTCCTGTTTTCAGGTCCCTTTTACCTTACTTTTACTAGTGATTGCGGCTCCCGGCACTTAACTTCTTCTTTTCCTATTTGGATACCCCTGATTTCCTTCTCTTGTCTAATTGCTCTAACTAGGACTTCCAACACAATGTTGAGCAGGAAGGGTGAGAGTGGGCAGCCTTGTCTTGTTCCAGTTTTCAAGGAAAACGCTTCCAATTTCTGTCCATTTTGTTGGCTGTTGGTTTATCATAGATGTTGCTTACTGTTTTGAGGCCTGTTCTTTCTATGCCTAGGTGTTTGAGGATTTTTATCAAGAAGGGATGCTGAATTTCATCAAAAACTTTTTCTGCATCTAATGATATGATCATGCGGTTCTAGTTTTTACATCTGTTGATGTATTTAATTACATGTAAGGTCTTGAGGATGTTGAACCAGCCCTGCATCCCAGGGATAAAAGCTACTTGGTCATGGTGGATGATTTTTGAGATGTGTTGTTAATCTGATTTGCTAGAATTTTGTTAATAATTTTTGCATCTATGTTCATTAGGGATATTGGTCAATAGTTCTCTTTTTTTTCTTTTTTGTTGGATCTTTACCTGGTTTGGGTATCAGCATGATGTTAGCTTCATAAAATGAATTGGGGAGAATTCTGTCTTTCTCAATTGCCTGGAATACTTTCAATAGTATTGGTATCAGTTCTTCCTTGTATGTTTTTATAGAATTCTGCAGGAAAGCTCTCTGTTCTAGTGCTTTTTTTGGAGGAAGTTTTATTATGATGGCGTCAATTTCCTGGGTTGCTATTGGTCTATTTAGTGTCTCAATGTCTTCTTGTTTCAACCATGGGAAATTGTGTGATGTCAGAAAGTCCTCCATTTCATTTAGGTTCTTAAGTTTCTTTCCATACAGGTATGCATGTAATCTTTGATAATCTTTTTGTATTTCTTCAGGGTCAGTTGTGATTTGATTTTTTGCATTTCTGATTGTGATTATTAGGGCTTTTTCTAAATTTTCATGATCATTCTGGCTAGGGGTTTATCAAAATTGTTTATTCTTTCAAAGAACCAATTTTTTATTTTGTTGATTTTTTTCTGTCATATTTTTGTCTTCTATGTTCCATATTTGAGGTTTTACTTTGGTGGTCTGGATTCTTCTGCTAAAGTTAGGGTTTTGATGGTCTTGTCTTTCCAGCTCCCTTAGGTGATTTGTTAGGCTGTTAACTTTTGATCTTTTTATTTTCTTGTAGTGTGTCCATAAAAATATAAATTCCCCTCTTAGAATTGTTTTTATGACATCACCAAAGTTTTGGTAAGATGTTACTTTGTTTTCATTTGATACCTCGAATATTTTAATTTCCATGTTGACTCAGTAGTCATTCAGCATCATGCTATTTTGTGTTTATGTCTTTGTGGGTTTTGGAGGAATTTTGTTGGTGTTGATATTTATTTTTATTACAATGTGGTCTGAGAAGGTGCATGGCAGAATTTTGATCTTATGAAAATTTTTTATGCTTGATTTATGACTGAGGATGTGATCAATCATGAAGGGCATTTCATGTGGTGATGAGTAGAATGTATATTCTGTGGTTTTGGGGTAAAGTGTTCCATAGGTATCTAATAAGTCCATTTAGGTCCATAGGTATTATTAAGTCAATTTAAGTCCAAGTGTCTAGTTGAGGTTCCAGATCTCTTTTTTGATTTTTTGTCTCCATTACTTATCTAGGATTGTTAGTGGGGTATTTAAGTACCCAGCTATAACATATTTAAAGTCAGCATCTTTTTTTAGTTTACTTGGTAGTTGCTTTATAAACACTGGTGCCCCTGCATTGGGTGCATATATGTTTAAGATGAATGTTTCCTGTCTATACATTGGACCTTTAGTCATTATGTAGTGTCCCTTCGTATCTTTTAAAATTTTTGATAGCTTAAATGTTACTTTGTCTGATATTAAGATTGCAACTCCTGCTTTCTTTTGTGATTCATTCACCTAGAAATTCATTTTCTTTCCTCTAACTTTGAGTCTGTGTGCATCGCTTGTGGTGAGTTGAGTTTCCTGAATGCAGCAAATTATTGTATCATGGTTTTTTATCTGGTTTGCCATTCTGTGTTTTTTCAATGGGGCATTTAGTCCATTCACGTTCAGGCTATTTGTCAAAATGTGATTGTTTATCACCATCATGAGGTTCTTATAATGTTTTTTCTGTGTTTGCTTGCTTTCTTTTAACTTTTGAGTTGATGTATCTGTGTTTCCCAGTTTGCAGTCATGACATATTCTCTGTTGATTCTGTTTTCTCTTGTTCTCTTGGGAAGTGCATGGTCATTCTTTTTTTTTCTTTCTTCTGTGTTTAATACCTTTTCAAACATCTCCTATTGAGCTGATCTGGAAACTGTATAATCTCTTAGGAATTGGACATCTGGAAAGGATTTTAATTCCTCATCACTGATGAAGCTAAGCTTGACTATGTAGGAAATTCTTGGTTGAAACTGTTTTTTATGAGGACTTTGTATTTTGGACTCCAGTCCCTTCTAGCTTGTGTTTCTGCCAATAGGTCTGCTACTATTTTGATTGGTTTTCCCTGGTAGGTAGTCTGACCTTTCTTTAGGATTTTTGCTTTTGTACCTACTTTATGTAGGCAAATTACTATGTATATAGGGGTTGATCTTCTCATCTGATGTCTTCTGGGGGTTCTCTGTATCTCTTGTGTTTGAACGGTCACATCTCTGTTGAGATTGGGAAATTTTTCTTGGATAACCTCCTGGAATATTTGCTCCAAGATGTTCTTTCTTTTCCTTTCTTCTTCTGGGGTACTAATCAGGTGCAGGTTTGACCTTTTGATATAATCACACATCTCTTAGAGGCTTTGTTCTTTCTTTATGAGTTTTCTTTCTATGTTTTTTTAATAGATCAGGTTAATTCTATGTATTGGTCTTCAAGTTTTGACATTCTTTCTTCTGTTTCTGCTTTCCATGCTTGTCATCTTATTATTTATTTCCTGGATGAAATTTATTATGGCCAAAATCTGTTATAAGTTCTTTCAGTGTTGCATCTTGTCTTTCTTGAGTCTTACTCATTTTTTCCATCCATTTCCTAATCCCTGTTTTATTCTGGGGCCAGTCGCTAGTGACTTGCTTTCATTGTTTGAGTTCTGAGATCTGATTTTTCAAGTGTTTTCTCTTTGTTGCACTGAAAATTACCTGTGTCCTTCCACTGAGTTTTTCCCTCATTTTGTGACCAATCTTTTTCTTTTCTCTTTAGTCCTATTAGTGGCAGTGGGAGAAGCTTTCACTTCTGATGATTGCTGAACCTTCTGTTCTTTCCTGGTTAGGGTTCTGAATTTTTTCGATTTTGAAACAGGGCTGTAGGTGGGTAACTTTGCTGTCTCCTGTAGTTTTGAGAGTCAAATAAATTTGAGGCTGAGGAGCTAGAATTCAGAAACTAATTGCAAATCACTATGCCCATTGATTGTGGTAAGGGTTCCCTGAGACCCACTCCTCCCCACCACTCTATATGATGATGGAATGGTTATATGTGTGCATCCCCTGAGTCCAAGATTCAGTGGCAACATTTAGGAGAACAAAAAAAATTAGAATAGAAAAAGATGGACAATTTTTTTTTAAAAAAACCACTGAAAAACAAAAGTAGAAACCACAACCAAAACAAAAACAATTAAGCACACGCAACAAAAACCAAAACAATTAGGAGAAAAAGGAAAACAAACAAATAAACAACATCAAAAAAGAAAAATTGAACACACCACACACACACACACACAAACACACACACACACACACACACACACACATGCTCAACATGAAATGAAAGGAGAAGAAAAATAAGAGAATAGGGGAAAAAAGGAATTCAAATTGAACCTTCACACATACATTCATGCATGTATTAAACTAAAAAAAGAGGAAAAAAAACAAAATAGGAAAAAAACTGAATGATGAACACTCATTCATTCACACACACACACAAATTAACAAAAAACAAAAAAGGTAAAAAGAAAGAGAAGAGAAGAAAGAAAAAAAAGTGGGGGGATGCAAATATAACCCTGTCATACACATTCATGCACAAAGGAAAGAAAAAAAATTTAAAACAGACAAACAAACAGCAACAAAAAAAGCAGAAAACAACAACAAAATGAAAAACAACCTGCCCTCTTGTGGCAGGTTCTATAATTGTTCCCCTCAACTGCTAACAGGTAAGCCCCTCTACTGTCTCCTGAGGAGCTGAGGCCTTATTCACAATCTCCCCAGTGTCCGGCCGGGGAAGGAGGAAAAGGCAGTGGAAGTGGGTAGGGCTTCAGTCCTCCCCTCCAGTGGGAATGTGTGGGATTGTCTCTTTCACAGGTACTGGTGGTGGGGCAACCCAGCCAGGCTTATGCTGGAGTAGAGACCTCCTATCATGGCTGATGTCCAAACTCTGCCTTCGTTTGTCCCTTTCAGTCATGCCTTGGCCATGTAGATCTGACATTTAGAGAATTGCTGGGGAGGAGGAGGTTGTGTCAGTCCAGGACTCACCACTAATCTTTTCTGAGGCCTTCCTCATCCTTTTCTGGTCATACTGTTTGTCTTAAGGCTGAATCAGGGTAGGAAGTGGAGCACCTGAGACTCAGCACTTGCCCTGGCCCTCCAGAGCTTGTGATTGCAGAATATTCTCTCTGAGTCATGATCAGTTCCTGCCTAGGTTTTAAGATGGTGGCAGAGTGCACCTTTAATCATCTCCAGTGGGGCTCTGTCTCTGGGCTCCTTTGCTGTCCTCCCTCTGCAGCCCTTGCTGCCAGGAGTCACTCCCAGTAACTTCTTCCTAGGAAGGGGTGGGTGATTTTAAAAAATGGCACTTGGTTTCTGTGCCCTGGGGAGTACTAGTGTCCAAGCAGAGCAGCTGCAGCACTAGCTGCTTGACCAGGAAAGTCCTGACCACTTGCTCCCATGTCCCCACTTAGTCAGCCACACTCACACACCCACTTACTTGCCAACATATAAGAAAAATTGTCCATACACTCACACTGGAATTTGCATAGTCCGGCTGCCTTTGCCACCATCTTCCCAGAAGTCCAAAGATAAATTGTTAAAGTACTAAAAGAAAAAAATATATAAACTCATAATTATTTTTTCCAGCCAAAATATTACCTTATTAATTAAGGTAATATTTCTTTCATGAGCAATAGATGAGAAAATATGTCACTAGCAGATTGTACTAAAAGATTGCTAAGAAAATTCTTCAGGCTAAATTAATACAAACACCCAGAGCTTCAGGAAGAAATAAAGATCACAATAAATTTTAATTTTGTGGGTGAACATAAAATGCTGTCCTTTAAAAATTGTTGATAAAAATTTTAAGATAAAACTAATATTATATTGTCTTTATGAATGTGCATATAAAGTAAATAAAATTAGCACAAAGGATAAATAAATAAATAAACACTATTTTATGTTTGTGATTTTTATTAATTTTATGTAAATTGGTATTTAGAACCTCTATGTAAAGTGGAACAAATCAAGAGTCTACAGTGTAATTTAAGAAACAACCACAGAAATTGTGAATGTCTGTAACATATTCAATAGGGGGATTAATTTAGAATATTTATAAATGTTTTGATAACCTAACAAAAATCAGAAAGAAGTGGAAGAACAGATGAGACAACTAGAAAGCCAATAGCAAAATGGCAAACAGAAAACCAACAATATTAATAATTATATTATTTATAAAAGAAACAAACATTACAATAAAAAGACAGAGATTGACAAACATGACTCAAAGTAGAAGAAAACAATTGTTTGCTTTCTCAAAAAGATGTAATTTAATACAGTGTGCAAATTATATGCATAAGAATGTCATTGTGAAATATTTACTATTAGAAAAACTTGATCTGAAGACAAAAGAATATCAGAGATTAATAATAAATGTATTGCTATAATAAATGTATTGCTATATTGTGTAGTATTTTATTTTTAGTTTTTTGAGGAAACTGCATTCTATTTTCTAAAATGGCTGTACTAATTTACAACACCACCAATACTGTGCTCTCTTTTCTCCACATTATCACCAACACTTATCTTTTATCTTTTTTATAATAAACAATCTAACATGTGTTAGGTGATATCTGATTGTGTTTTTAATTTGCTTTTCTCTGATTAGAGATGTTGAACATTTTCTCATGTATTCACTGGCCCTTTTTGTGCTTTATTTTTGGAAATGTCTATTCAGATAGTCTGCCCAATTTTAAATTTGTTTTCTTTTGTTATTTATTTTTTGATAAATGCCTATTCAGGTAGTTTTTTTCTTTGATAAATATCTATTCCAATAGCTCACTCATTTTTTAAAATAGGATTTTATTGTTGTTGTTGTTGCTGTTGAGTAGTCTGAGTTCCTTGTATATTTTGGGTATTAGTCCTTTATTCAACATATGTTTTGCAAATATTTTCTCCCAGTCTGTGGATTGCTTCTTCAGTTTGTTAATTGTTTCCTTTTCTGGACAGATGCTTTTTAGTTTGATCAATCATGTTTACATGTGCTTGTTTTTGTTCCTTCTGCTTTTTGGGCTATATTTTTTAAAACCACTGCCTATACCAATATCATAAAGTTTTTCTCCTGTGTTTTTTCTTCTGGTAGTTTCAGAGTTTCATGTCTTACACTTAAGTCTTTAATCTGAGTTAATTCTTGTGCAAGGTTAAATTAAGGGTCTATTTCAAGTCTTCTGCATGCAGATGTCTGGCTTTCTCATTGCCATTTATTCAAGAGCCTAGTCTTTCTTGATTGTGTGCTTTCAGCACTTTTGGTTAAAATTAATTGGCCATAAATGTGTGGGTTTATTTATGAACATTGTATACTATTCCACTGGTTGGTGTTTCTCTTTTTATCTAGTAGTATGCTGTTTTCATTACCATAATTTTGCAATATATTTTAAAATTCAATAATGTGATGCCTCCAACTTTGTTCTTTTTGCCCAGAATTACTTTGACTATTTAGGGTCTTTTGTGGTTCTATACAAATTTTAGTACTTTTTTTTCTATTTCTGTGAAGAATGACATTGGAATTTAGATAAGGATGGCATTGAATTTGTAGACAATATTGCATATTATGAACAGTATTAATTACAACAATATTAATTTTGCAAACCATGAACATAGGATATATTTCTATTTATTTATGTTATCTTTGATTTCTCTTATCAGTGTTTTATAGTTTTCAGTATACAGATCTTTCACATCTGTGGTTAAATTTACTCTTATGCACTTTGGTTTTGATGCTATTGCAAATGGAATTGCTTTATTAATCTTTTTCAGAGTGTTCATTGTTAGTATATAGAAACACTATTGATTTTGTAAGCTGATTTTATATTCTGCACCTTTATTGAAATCCTTTATAAGTAACAGATTTTTGGTGGATTCTAGAATTTTTAAATATAAGACAATGTCATTAGTAAACAGAGATAATTTTACTTATTCTTCACAATTTTGACAATTTTATTTCTTATTCTTGCCTAATTGCTTTAGAAGAATTAAATTCCTAGGGCATATACCCTACCACGACTGACTTATGAAGAAGTTGAAAATATGGACAAATCAATATCAGTAAAATATTGAATTAGCAATTAAAATTCTCCATGAAAGGAAAGCCCAGGATCAGATAACATCATGTTAGAATTCTACCAAATATTTACAAAATAAATAATACAAATCCTTTTCAAACTCTTTCAAAAAATTAAAGAAATACTTACAAACTCTTTTTATGAGGCTATGATTTCCCTGATACCAAGCCCAGACAAAGACACTATCAGAAAAGAAAATTTCAGAATAATATTTCTGATAAGAATAGTTATAAAAATCTTTCACAAAAGACTTACAAACCATACTCAACAGTACATTGAAAATATCAAGTCGGGCTCAGTGACTCAGCCTGTAATCCCATGCTTTGGGAGGCCGAGGTGAGTGAATTGCCTGAGTCCGTGGGTTTGATACCCACCTGGGCAACTTGGCAAGACCTCATCTCTACAATAAATCAAAAAGTTAGCCGAGTGTGGTAGCGCACGCCTGTAGTTCCAGCTACTCGGAAGGCTGAGGCGGGAGGATCACCGGAGTCCAGCAGGTCGAGGCTGCAGTGGCCGGGAGTGGCCACTGCACTCCAGTCTGGGTGACAGAGTGTGACTCCAACTCAAAAAAAAAAAAAAAAAGAAAATATTGTTCACCATGATCAAAATATTATTCACCATGAGATTTACCCCTGGAATCCAAGGATAGTTCAACATATGCAAACCAATAAATGTGCTTCAACACACAAACAGAGTAAAGGAAAAAATTCACATGGTCATTTCAATAGATGCAGAAAAAGCATTTGACAAAATCCAACATCCTTTTATTATAAAAGTATTCTTGTCTATGAATAAAATAAATTACTAAGTATATATCATTAATAAAGACATATGAAACCTTTCAACAAATTAGGTATAGAAGAACATTTCCATAACACATTAAAGGTCATATATGACAAACCCACATCAAACAAACTCTATAGAAAAAGTCGAAAAATTTTTCATAAGATCAGAAACAAGTCGAGGATATCCACTTTCATCATTTTTGTTCAACATAATAGTGAAAGCCCTGCCCAGAGCAATTACTCACTCTATTTTTTGATTACTGTTAATATAATATTAGACTGAGTTGTTTCCAGCAATACACCATTTTAATATTTTACTATTCTTTTCAGGAATTTATTTGTTTTCTATGGATTATAATTTTGAATTAGACATCCTTCTGCTGTTGAAAAATTTGGAACCTAAGTCAAACTTGTTTTCCAAACTCTAAATTTTAAAAAGTGATGAAATTAATAATATAGATGCTGTCAGTCTTTCAGATGAAATATCTAGAGAATTGAATCAACTTCTTAAATTTTATTACATTTCCTTTGAATAATGGTAAAGCAATTCAAATTGCATGTAGGTTTTATTTTAATTTTTTGATGAAGAAAAAATGTACTTATAGAAATTGCCTATTTCCAAAGAAATAAAATTATTCAGAAATTCAGGCCATACACATATTATACAGTAAATTGAGTCAAAGAGCAAGAGGCTCACTTACCTGGGTTAATGTCATTTTTCTGATGTGCACAAACTCCAGGCACACTGCAAACTTATTGCTTTCACACTGAGATCAGGGCACACTGCTGAAACTCTAAAATTTGCATTGCTGAAGGAAGCAGCCTACATCAAGTTGATAGATGAAACAAGATATTAAGTAGATATAAACTAATTCTAGAAGCGAGTTGGAATTTTAAAAACAAAAATAAATAAAATAAAATCCAAGAAGTTTAATGGTTCTTATTACGATTGAAGATGAACATCTGTTCTTGTTACCTGGGCAAATGGCTTCATGAGAGACAAAGTGGATAATTAGCTTAATTTTAGGTCTTGATGCTTTTTGTTTTTCATTGCACATGGGCATTCCAGTGTGCCAAAGTTAGCACCTGAATACTCATAACATTAAATGTGTTGAAGCATAATAATTTATGGAATAAATCTAAGGTAGTAAGCTATTTCATATTGAATACACACACACACACACACACACACACACACACACACACACACACACACACACACATGCACTCAATATTGTTATGAGTAACCGATCTGTGAGAGATATCTTTTTAAACATGAATAATCAGTATTATACATTTCAACTACTACAGTTCTTTCTCGTTTTTCCTGATTTTGTCTTGTTGATGGTAGTTGGTTATACAAGAATGTAGGCATGTTTTCCCCTTACTTCTTGTGTAGAGAAGAAATCTAACTGTGTCATGGTCTGTTGTCCTCCTTCTCCTGAGTGGCAGAGAGGGAGGGAAGAGGTGGTTAAAAGTTTTCTAAAAAAAAAAAATTTTGCATAGAATTCTTGTTTGCTAACAGAGCTAATATACTAAAAGTATTCTGGTCTATGAATAAAATAAATTACTAAGTATATATCATTAATAAAGACATATGAAACCTTTCACATTATGTCAAATTATTAGAATTAAGAGACTTGAGAGAGGAAGGGCAAGCCAATAAAACCTGAATATGCTAAGTGATCATTAGGGCTGGTGTGATAATTGAAATTTGCTTTGCAGTAATTTCATTAAAAATTCATAACTATTCTAGCCTTTCCTTTCCCCTGAGCTGGTGAGGAGGTTAACGATGTGGGTGAAGGGCGCTTAGGGTGTGTACATGTTGTTGACAACAGTGCTAAAAACACAAGACAAATGACAGATGTGTGAGAAAATAGTAACAGAGACTAGTGCAAAGACTTTCTTTGGATTCTGAGCTTTGGTATGTTACCTCGAGAAGTGCCTATCGCCCACATTAAGTTATTTAAAACTCTGGACATCTTTTTTTAAAAAATTTTAATCTCATAATGTCTTATACAGTATTTTGGTCCATTTTGAACTCTTAGCAATTATCTGGTACAGATAATGTTATAAACTTTCATCTCTTAGAATCGAATTTTCTATCATCTATTAAATTACTTTTCTAAAAAATTACATGTGGGATGAAAATCAGGGGCATTAATGTTTTATCCTCCAAAAATCTCTCTGAGAAATGTGTTATGTATAAATACTCATTGTGAATCCATGATACGAGGGCTCTGAGGCATATTCTTTCAGAAAGAAGCCTGATTTCATCTCATGATCATCATCAATTCATGAATTTGTTTTTTGAACTTTAGGTGCTGAGCCTGAGAAATGAGTTATGGCTTAAATTCGTCAAAATCAAATGCATGTTCCACCGTGAAGAGGGGCACGTCAAATCTAAAAGGATTTTGCTGAATATATTATCCTTTAGAAAATAAGTCCTTTGTCTTTTAAAAACAATATGACCATGTGTTTTTAATCCATTTAAAGTTAGCTTACTAAAATGTTTATTTTTAAGTTGTCTTAGAAGTCCAAGAAGCCTTAAAACTTTGGTTTACCGGCCATTCAAAGCTTTTATCTCAGGGAAGGTCATCTCCATTTGCCAAAAGCAAAACAAGTAGAATCCGTCATGGCTGAGTTTTCCATAAAATTTCAATTTTCAAAATGTTTTGATACATTATCAAAAATTACACATTTACCGTTACTCTCACCATAAAACTCTGAAAGCTAGATTTTAGTTTTCACTATCAGTATCGTTTATGAAATACCAATTTATTCAAATCATATAAGCTATGTGTCTTAAGGAAACAACTTTCTAATTACATTTGATGGAAAGTAGAGTTGTACCCATTTATAAATCCTTTAAAGGGAATTTGAAATTTTATAGTGTAGCCTTTGACAGGCTTGTGCTATATATAAAATAGCAATTTATACCCAAGATTAACCTTCTTTAGCAAAGAGTAAACAACAATTTATTTGGTTGGAATTCTACCAATCTGCTTTTGCTTTTTTAACACATGCTGGCACAAAGGGTCTGTATAACCGTTGATATCTAAGAGACAAATTGGCAAAAAGGTTATAAAATTATATTAAATTTTGCCACTGGTTTTTGCATCTTGCAGTAATATCAATATTTCATCAAACCCTCTTAGAAATTTTGAATACATTAGAACAAAAAAATATGTAGCATTTGTTAAGCAAGAATTTCACATGAATTACTTACATTATTTACTTTGGCTATTTTAACTTTTAGCCTCTAAAAGAGTAGTTCTCAATCCCATTGAGCACACATCATTCTAAGGAACACCTCCTTCAATAGCATAATGCAATGAACTGGGAGAAAATCAAATTACTCTTCATTAACCATGTTAATGTAATTTTATAGGACAAGATTTTTTTATAAAAAGTCTTAAATGTTCTACATGGACTTGGTTGAGGCTCACTCAGTCACCTATTTTTCTTTTGATTCCCCTACATTCACTGAAGATTTAGGAACTGGAATTGCACTTTTTTTTCATCGATAATATCTGCTCAGTTTTCCTTGACCTCCTTGTATTAGGAATCATCATTTTTACTCCTTTCTAGTCTCTCAATGTAGAAAGAGCCTTCTGATCATTAGTGTAATCTACACTCAACACACATCACACACTGAGTCTCATTTCGCTCAAGCAGATTACAACCAGCAAAGTTGGAGATGGCACCTCAACCAAGAAGGCTGCTCGGTCTACACATTGGCAGTGACTATCTCAGACCACTGATCAGCTTTGATAGTGTCTAGGCCTTACCTGTTCTATGTCTGTGATTCCTTCCATCTTGCTCAGCTGCATTTCCAGACATTCACATTCCTGTTTCCAAAGTAAGAAAATGGAACCACCTGACTGGAGGGATCTACCCATTTCTGGTCCCTTCCTACCACTAATCTATATCACACACTCTCTTCCTTCTGGTTCATAGCTCCCTTCCATAGCTTTGCTGCACTGATGGTTCTTCTGTCTAGAAAGCCTCCCACCTTCACATTCTGTGTTCCATCTGTGTAGCTGTATATGTCAGTCAAGCCCCCTTCAGGAAGAGCCACCCATTACCCCGGCTAGTGTATCTCCATGATGTCTTCTACTGCATACAAACCTCGATCACAGCACTCAAGTTTCTTGCTAAAATTATTCATATATAGATCTGCCTCTTAATGCATACCCATCAACGAAAAAGATCACGAGCCCTAAGACAACGAGAACTACGTTTTAGTCATTTTTGTTTTCCTTCAGAGCCAAGCAAAGATGGCACTGTGTTTATTTACTCAATATGCAGTGTGATGACAGAAGCTCCGTGGGGTTTGGTGAATGAATGAAGCTTGGGGCAGTCCTCTTAAAGGCAAGGAAAGATTGAAACTCATTTCTGGGCAACAAAGTGAGACTCAGACTCAAAAAAAAAAAAACAAATGCTTGGTAAAATACAAGGGTTCATGCTATGTAATGTGTTGAGATGTTAATAATTCATGTATGAATACCAGGCATATCAAGAAATGTAGGGTACAGGTGAGGATTAAGTACATAAGTAGGCTGCACGTGGGTGAAGTTTGGGTGTCTAACTGGCCCCCTTACCCCCCGGTAATGAAACAAGTACCCTTTGTGTTGTCACGTGCCCTCATCCTCCTCCCTTGCTTCCTGCCCTGGCAGTGGCCAGTGACTGTTGATCCTTCCCTTGTGTTAATGTCCAAGGCTCACTTATGAATGAGAGCATGCTGTATTCTGATCTTTGTTTCTGTGATAGTTCACTTAGTATGATAGTCTCTAGTTCTCCAAATTGTTGCAAAGTCCATGATTTTGTTCTACTTTATGGCTGTGTAATACTCCATCATGTATATGTACCACATTTTCTTTATCTGGTCCACTTTCAATAGACTTAAACATAAAATCTAAAACTATAAGAATCTTAGAAGAAAATGTAGGAGACACCTTTTATGCATTGGAGTAGGCAACAAATTCTTGACTGAGTCCCCAAAAGCTAATGCAATAAAAGTTAAGATAGACAAGTGGGACCTCCTCAAACTGCACTGCAAAATAAAGCATCAGGAGAGTGAGAAGACAACCCACATTCTGCATCATGAAAAGAAAATATTTGCAAATTATGCATCTCATAGCATCTCATAAAGGCCTAACATCCAGGATCCACAAGGAACTTAAATTGAAAGGAGAAAAAAAAAGCCAATCACATTAAAAAGTGGGCAAAGGACATGAATAGACACTTCTCAAAAGATGGCATACAAGCAGCCAACAGACACATGAAAAAATGCTCAGCCTTACTAATCATCAGAGAAATATATATTAGTACTTCTTTTAAGTAACATTTCAATAGTCACTCTTTCAACTGTTCCATGTTGTACATTATTATTATCATCATCATCATTATCATTATTATATATTTACATATTTTTTAAATTTCTTATTAAAACACTGTCATGATAAAATCTCTGAATATAAATTTCCCTTGGGGTATACTGTATTTATGTAAGTAGGATTGCTGTTTAAAATCATGAATATGCACACATTTTAAATACATTGCTAAACTGATTTTTTTAAATGTACCAACTTTTACTCACACCACAATCTCTAAGAGAAACTATATTGTCAAAATCTTTTCAGTATTGTTGTAACATTAATGCTCTATTAATTTGATATGTTGAAAGGCATTTTATTTTTGTTTTGATTTATGACAGGAAATCCATAAAAATAAGTCAGAATTATTTTTTTGGAGGGAAGGTCCTTTGCACTACAGGCTTCCCCTGCTAGGCAAGTGTTCTAGCAACTCATTGACATTAGTGTACCAGTTAGCCTTGTTGTGAGGGGCTGCATTCGGCTTCAGTGAATTCTTTTGGAGATTCTTTCAGCATATTTGACCATTTCATGATGGGTGATTTACGAGCAGTTTTTGACCCAAAATAACATGATCCCCATGTCACACCCTTCCTATTCACCCAATTCCACCCTGAGCAACTTTTTTTTGTATTCTCAGAAAAAAATGTCCCCAAAGGAAAACATTTTGCTGTTGTAGAAGAGGTGAAACAAAAAACGGCAGAAATACTAAAAGGCATAAAAATGGATGAGTTCAAAAACAGTGAAAAAAAATCTTAATAGATGTATTGTCTCAAACAGAGAGTACTTTGAAGGTGACAGAAGTTTAAACGTGCAAGAATAAATACACAATTTTAAATAATAAATTTCCTTTTTGGGTTCCCTTTCATATTTTACTACTACTGAAATCAATTATTTTATGGTTATTAACCATTCTTTTTAAACTTGGTCTTCTATAAAATTTATATTCCTTTTATTTCTTCCATTTTACATTGAGAGTGTTAGCGATGATCATATGAATTTCTAAAAGCCCATTTACGATTGTCATATTTGCTGTGGAGATTATATTCAGTCTTTGCCTTTTAATTTTATTGTTTCCAGGTAGGAATTTTAAATGAAGTTTATCCATTCTCTGAGACACATTATTGGTTTTCTTCCTTAGAATATGTTTTAAATAATTATCTGATTCCATGCTTCTTTTGCGTGTATGATCAAATTTTTATATACATCTCTATAATTCAATTGAATTTACTTGGGTTTTCATATGAGGGGAAGATCTAGTTTATTTTTAAAAATCAATATGTTTTTGATGTTTAACTCAAGTGAAAAGATCACTTTTGCACTTTAAAAGTTGTCACTGCTTCTATGTTACTATCTATGCTCTGGTTAGCTAACTCTAAAAGAGATTGTATAAATGTGTTATTCTTCGTAGGACTCGGTAGCCATTTAAAATCAGCATGCTACACTGTTTCCTCGGAGTTCCAATGCATTTACCATCCAAGCACCCCTAAAATTAAAATACCTAAATGACAACTTTGGTCCAAAACGCCCCTTCTGCTTCTCTTCTTAAGACTGTTTCCTATAATCCAGAAAAACGCAGTAAGATGCGGCCTCTCAACAAAATGCACCTTCTCAGCACAAGTCATCCAGTCAATAAGCTAATGGCATGAATCAATGAGAAAGATTTGGAAGAGCTCTTAATTAAAGAAACAACTGCTGATACAAATTATGTTTCCAATGTATTGACAGAGACAGGGCGGTGGTGAGGGAGGGCGGTGGTGAGGGAGGAGCGGCCACCAGTAACCCAATTCCCTCATAGGCAACTGTGTCCCTCAGAGGTTGCCTGATGTTGATTCTTAAACAGATAAGGGAATATTTAAATGATCAGAGTGAGCTCAGACACACATCCACTCAACGACTGAGTCTTTAATAAACGTATGATCATTTCCCCCAGTTCTTATCTGTTAAAATGCTGGTATTCTCCCTTCTTTTTTCTGCTTAAAGCACTGACACTCCTTTAGACCGTCTAATCTATCAAAGTGACCCGATAGAAAATTGGATCTGCAATATAATTCAAAAGATAATGTTCATCTTCTTATCAATATGTGATCATGGCTTTCTTCATGAGCCAAATACAGGCAACATTAACAGGATGTCTCCTACTTTGCTATTCATGTAAGAGCCTGCTTCAAGTTGTGTCTACATATGTTAAGGGAGAGTCATTCACCCATTTTAGAGAAAGGAATATTTATAATTTGCCAGGATAACAAAGTTGAGGGGGGTGAGAAATGGGATGGAAGGTGACGAGGAGGGACTGGGCACAGGGAAGGGGAGATGGAAGAAGCCAGGGGAAAGGGAGAGGGGTCCCCAAAGCCCTCTCTGATCCCTGGCGGGACTCAAGTCTCATGAGTCAATTGCCAGATTCCCCCAGTGGCTCCCTCTCAGACGCAGTTTAAAGAGACATCAATCTGTGATGTCAGCAGTGTTCAGCAGAAAGCTAATGGGCCTTCAGAGATCAATATTCAAATCTGCTTACTGTGGCATCCGACGCCCTGCTCTTCTCCTGCAAACACTCCTGGCCGGAGGGGCCTCTGATGTTAACTGGTACATTTCTAACCATCACTCCCAAACACACAGATGCTGGGTCATTTGCAGCATTTCTCTTCCCTTCGGCTCTTTAATAGTGGAAAACGATGCTCTTTCTTAGGATTTCTTAGGATTCTGAAGCACAACTCAGCCGTTCACCCTGATGTCTGCCTTATTTCCACGTCAGGCTTTTAACAAAGCCACAAACGTCCTCACCCCAGTGAAACTGTAACTTTAAGTTGCACTGGCAGGAGGGCTCGGTATCCTGGTCTGAGCAGAGACGTTCTAAGTCCATGTGACAGAGAAAACTGACCATGGGAATTAGCACTAGAACTCATAGTACAAGGGCAAGATACTTAAAAACCATCTAAAGGAAGCAAGAACCCAGAAAATATTTTTTAAAATAGTTAGAAGCAAAGTCAAAGTCACTTAGATGTTTATGAAAAGGTAGTCCTTATCATGAATTAAATTGTGTTGACCTTTGGGGAGAGACAAGGAATAGAAATGTAGGATTTGGGTCAGGTGCAGTGGCTCAGCCTATAACCCCAGCACTTTAGGAGGCCGAGGCAAGGAGATTGCCTGAGCCTGGAGGTCCAAGATCAGCTGGCCAACCTGGTGAGACCTCGTCTCTACAATAAATCACAAAAATTAGCTGGGCATGGTGGTGGGCGTCTGTAGTTCCAGTTGCTCAGAAGGCTAAGGTGGAAGGATCGCCTGAGCCCAGCAGGTCGAGGTTGCAGTAGCTGTGAGCATGCCACTGCCCTCCAGCCTGGGTGACAGAGTGAGACTCCAACTCAGAAAACAAATAACAAAAAAGAGAAAGAAATGCAGGACATTAGGCTGTGACATTAGGCTGATATTAAATATGTGCTGTTAGGTACCCTATCACATGTTATTTTCAAATGCCCGCATGGTTCTTATTGTGATAATATTGCAGATGAGTGACCTGTCACCAGGTGCATTGATAAGGAGGAATGGGTTGATGGGGCTCCATTCAAGTCATATGTTACCTTCTCTTGTTCCTTGAGAAGTTACAAGAAAATGAGGATTTCAGCAATCTTTTTCATATTTTTCTACAAGTTTAAATATTGCCCAGTGAAGCTTATTTTGCTATTTTATAGACAAATAGAAGAGCCAGTAAGGGCTCTCACCATCTCTTTATCATTCTGTGTTGTGATTGGTTTACCTTGAAAAGGAGACGTTTGTCAGTGGCTATGTGAAAATCCATGTGTACACCAGGGCGCCTCTCCACATAGGCCAAGGACTTGGAATGCAGACTCTATCTGTGTGACATCCTGGAAGGAGACAATTCTCTTCCCCGGGAGAAGCACACACATTTTTACACATATCTAACATGCATTATATACTAAATAATCAACTGTGCTCTGTTGGTCTCTGCTTCTGCCTACCAAGATTCAGATCCAAGCTACGTGTGAGGCTTATTGGCCCTTAGCTCAGCAAAGATGTACAAGCTGTTAAAATCAATTAAACAACATAAATGAACTTATGAAAGTCCAGAGTCATAGTCTAAAGTCATTGCCAGCAGACTTCCCCATGTGTCTGCTCTAATGCCCTCTTATCTGAAACATAACTGGGAGGGGTTAGCTGGGTATTTGAAAGTGAAGGTTTGGGATGGTTTGGTCCACTCGAATCTCCTGACGATGCCATGGCTTCCCATTATAGAAAATCACACTGTCTCCAAAATGACATTTGAATATGCAGGTAACAAACTTCTCATGTGAATACATAAATTTAGATCCGGTAGGCTCAGAAGTGAAACAAGGTGATTGAGCTTGATAAATACGTTATGTCTCCGTGATAGTTTTCTATGCAATATTACTCCAATAAATCACGAAGCTTGAAGGTCACAACATCCCAATGCATGCTTCCTTTTTTACAGAACCTCTTTCTCTGGAACCCAGCCTGTAATGAAGTTAGAAGTTAATGAAGTGCCTTGACACACTGAGGACATCTTCACGACACGGCTGATGATGGGGGTAGACCTACCCTAGAAGGGATACCTCTGTCTCTTCCTCATTAATGAGAGCCTTACAAGGAGCTGAGGTCTGGTCCGCAGACCCACGGACAGCACCCCCAATCCAGAGGGAGGAGGCATGTGAAGAACGGATGGCATTTCAGGGCCAGACAGCTTACAAAGGACAACTGCTCTCTCATAACACCTCATGCCTGGATTTCAGGGTTAGAAGTGACATTTCATGAATGCATGAAGTCAGCTCAAGGAGGAAGATTTCAGTGCACAGCAGTGTTTCTGAAATTCAGTATTCCTGAGAATTGCAAAAGAGAGGGAATTCAGTTGAAGAAACAAAAATGCTCATGGAGCCTTAAAGATGAATCATCACTGAGGGTTTCAGTACTGAGGAAGGAAGCGGGAGGTTTCCACAAAGGAGGGCACTGCTGTTCCGAGAGGCCAGGCTGAATGTGGAAAGCTACAGGAGAGTCTTTTTCTCCAACCTGCAGCAGGCAGGAGGCAGACTGTCTGCTGCTCTGCGGATCAGTCATCCAAATGCCCTGGACTCAGGATGCTTCCGCATCCCAAAGCATCTGAAGCCCCGGATGATGAAACCCGAAGCTAGTCCCAGTTCCAGTTCCAGGTGGACAGGGAATATGGATTTGGGCAAATCATTTCATTCCTCAGAACGCAAGAATCCCACCATTTAAAATACAAATAATGGTTCTCTTGCTAGCAGCATGTTCCATAAAGAAAGTATATTTTCTCTTATATTAGGACAGTATTAATAACTACCATCTGTGTGTGTGTGTGTGTGTGTGTGTGTGTGTGTGTGTGTAAATAAATACACCCACAGCATGTTGAGTGCTTCATAAGAAACATATCATTTAAATGCAAATTACTACTGCTGTTTTGCAAATAATTTGAGAGTGAATAACGGCTGTCACAGGGAAAATATATATCTCCCTTATACATTTTGTAACTTGCCATAATTAAGGCGCACGTATGTAATTTGTGTTTCCAGTAGATGATACCTTTTCTCACGGTTTCTGTTGTGAAATAGCGATTGTAATTTGGAAGGGGTTAAATGAATGAGAATTCATTTCAGGCCACTTGAGCCCACAAGTGTCGCTAAAGAGACCAGCTGTGGGCTCTGGGTGACATGGGAGGATGGAGTGCGGTGGCCCTAGGACCCATGGAGAGCTGCGCTTGCGTGCTATGTAGGTGACGGGACTGATGGTTGCAAAGAGGAACAGGTGTGTTTTTCAAAACCTGACTCAGGCTACCCTGCCCCAAAGGATTTCTCTAAGGTTTTGTTTGGGGGTGGGGAGGACATTCAAGTGTGGGCGCCTGATCTGTCTCCAATACTGCAGAGCAGAAACTCAAACTGCCACAGTTCAATCACCCATCCATCAATCAATCTGCACACAAATACTTACAAGGGAGACTCTGCGTCAGGTTCATTGATATAAAGCCACATAACGAGCTTGACTGCTCACGCATGGCAGAAGTAAATAAATTGGCTCCATGCTAAAATGGCTGTATTGACAGGGTGACTTAACTCTTATGAAGAGCCTTCTGAAAGCCTACCTAGGCATGCAACAAATGAGTCCTTGTTAATCAAAGGCTTTTCTTTTAAGGACAGCTTGATGGAACTCAAACCGCTCTGCACTCAGAGATAGGCAGGGGTGCAGCCACAGTGCAGAGAGTGTCCTGATCTTCTGTACAATGGCATGCATTTTGTACCTTTATTTTTCCTTTCTTAAGAAGGCATCCTTCCTGGGCAGTTCCCAGGAACCAGGGCAAGTCCATTATCAGGAGCAGTGTCAGCATCTCTGGGCGACCTGAAGATCATTCTTCAAGTGACACTTGAAGTGCACCCGTCAGGGATTCACACATACCCTCAAGGACACCCCACCTCTTGGATACACAGTTACCAGAGGTAGGATTGCATGCATTCAGTGCTCAGGGTGACACACGACTGAGCTGCAGTAGCTTGAGACCCAGCGCTATCTTGGTTCACGCCAGCCCAGCCTCCATGAGTCTCAACCCTGTGCTACCTGTGTGGTCATGCATGACGGATGGCAAGCTGAAACGCCACTGTGCGTGAATGCAACGGTCTTCGCTGCTGGACTTGATCCTTGTCACTCTTGGGGCTGGAGACCATCCCTTCCATTTCAAGTGAGGACACCAAAGCTGAGTTTAAGGGACATGACCCGGCTCACTGAGGGCACCCTGCATTTGACATGGGGTCAGCACACAATTTTTGGAAAAGGACGGTTCATTGTATTACCAAACTCAATAGATGTATCACTGTTTTCAAGAGATCTCAAAAAACGTGCGGGTGTCAGCATACTACTTCAGACACATGTGCTACTGTATGCGAGCTCACCTTACCCTTCCCTTTCCTGTCAGATGCTGTCCTGACCTGTCTTACCTTCCTGTCCTGGCCTGGCCTGGTCTATCCTCTCCTCCCTTCCCCTGTCCTGCACCCCTCCCCTTCCCTTCCCTCTCCTTCCCATTTCTCCCTTCTCTTACCCTCTCCTCCCCTCCCCTCCCCCCTTCTCCCTTGCCCTCCCCTCTTCTCCTCCACCATACCATCCCCTGTCCTACCCTTCCCTACCCTACCCTACTCCGCCCTATACCACCTTACCCTTCCCTCCCCTCTCCTTTCTTTATTACCCTCCCCTTCCCTCTCATCCCATACCCTCCCCTGTCCTGTCCTGTCTTATCCTCCCCTATCCTTCCTTACCCTATGCCATCCCATCCTCTTTCCTTCTATGTCATTCTGTTCCTTGCTTTACTTCTGTCTCCATCCTATTTATTGATCTTTTGAGTCACAAATAAACACCCCAGCCAATGCAACAGAGATGAGGCGCCATTTTAATGAATCAGTTCTCAATTGTCCCAAGATGGACCCCTTAATGCCAAGGGCTTTGTGAAGCATTACCGTAGTGTGGGAACATTTCACTTGCCCAAGTTCTCCATATCCTCTCTCTGTGAACAACACATCCTCAGGCTCAGTGACATAAGAATCTCTCCAGAAGATTGCTTGCAGTCGGGCATGAGATAGCCTGGGACTTTCACAGATACACAACACCTTCAGACCACGATGACTTTGGGCCAGATGTGTCTTCTACACTAGTGTATGCTTTGTTGGAGTGGGATGCAGTCTCAGTAAAGAACCAGTCTTAGCTACATGTGTGATTTTGTCACCTAATAACCCTTATGCGGTGGCACACTTTTGACCCTTAGACCAGTGTGGGACAAAGATCGACCTTAGTAAATAAGAGACATAAATCATTGCAGTTATTGTGAAAAATGTGACACATCCAGGCAATTTTGTGTGAATTTTGTAGTTCCACTTATCTATTATACAGGTGAGTTTCAAAAAACGAGAGAGTAGTGTGCTTCTTAATTCACAGTTAGAACTGAGAGGAGACACAACAACAACACAGGGTACAAATCTTGATTGGAAAGATGTCCTTGAGGATTTCGTAAAGAGTGCTAGGAGGAAACTCAGATGTTAAAAGGATAGCAGAACTTGAGAAATTTCAGAAAATGATAAATCTGTCTTAAATTAGTGTCCTCTAAAATAAAACCCCATAGGACAAGTATTTGCAATCGATAGCTTCCCTTCCGTGTTTAAAATATGTTTTCCCCATCTGGAGACAAGAGATGGAATCTCCCTGCAGCCAGGGTCTCTGGGGGTTTGGCATCCTCGCTGCAGGAGAATGCCATCTGCCTGCTATTCAATGAGTGACTCAAACGAGTGAGGTAACAGTGAAGAGAGAAACTCCATCACATCTTTTGAGCAAAAAATGAGATGTACAATGACCTGACTTTACCATTTCATGAGATATTTTCTTTCTATTGTTTTCATTAGTAGTCATTCAATTTTTTTTTTCTGGTTGGGATCCATCTGTGTTTTTCTGATCATAAAATGACTAGTGAAAGCTGAAGATCTTTAAAACTATCAGCAGAACCCACTCTCTCCCCTGATAAGACTACAAATATAAGGATTTAAAACAAACACATTTATTCCTTTGAATGAACTCTTTAGAAAGAGAAAATAATTCTTGAAATATGTCCCACATCTTATCAGAAACTAGTAAATTTTGCCAACTCAAATATCAAGTCCAGACTTATTTTGTTCACAAAAGCCACTAGAAACTTCCTCCGGAAATAGTTCCCAAAGAAGCCTCATTGTACCATGAGAAAAAGAAAATTCTCAGTCCTGTAAACAGAGAGTCCTTTTGTCTTTTGGGAGCAAGGATGAGACTGGTCCTAGGATGAAACCAACAGAAGAGAAAAGGGCTGTACAAAAAGTTTGCTCTTCCTGGGCCCGTCTACACAGCTTTCTTTCGGAAGTTAGTGAATTCAATCAACTGCAAGTAAGAAGCAGTTTCCCCCAAGGCTGTACATATCCAATGATGACACTTCATATGAAAACTCCAGCAAGGACGTCCAGGTCCGGATGTGAGTGTTGCTTCTCCTAGAAAATACCAGAACTTCACTGCACACATGTTTCATAAGTGCCCGTTCGTGTGGCTGGAAAATGTGTTTCTCATTGGCTCTCCGATCCCTTGGGAACACTCTTCAAAGGCAGGGCGGGGCTGGAGTTTCTGGACCTTCCTTTCACCCTGTGATTTCATGGGTCTCCTGAGAGCCCCTCTCTGGAGGGAGTGTCCTGGCTGACAGTGTGCGTGCTTGGTCGGGCCCCCAGGTTTGTGATGGATCCGTCTGACTCTAACCATGTCAACAGAGATGGAGGCTTCGCAGTGTCACTTCCAATTTGGAATGACAGAGAGACCCAAGTTCTTGTACCGTGTGGAATCAAGCGGGGGTGCCGAGCCACACACATTCATCAGCAGGCTATATATGAGCCAGGTCTGTACATGGTCACACATTTTATCACTCTCATGTTGAGAGAGAAAAAGGCCTCTGATGCTTTCTCGGATAACTTTCATGTGATAAAATGATCTGACATCCCTTCCACAAAGCTGCCATCATGAGCCTCAACGTAGGAAAGGCTGATGATAAACTTCAGATTTTCCAAAGTCGATGGTTTTAAAGTGATGTTATAAACAAGCTATGAAGAACAAGTGTCCATTTCAGGAGCAAAGTACCCTCCACCGGGACCCAAGCATCTACCCCTGACAAATTGGATGTCATCGACTGTCTGGCATAATCCTCATAAAACTCCAGGGATAAAACTCTGGGCAAGGTCTGGATAGAATTTTTTTTTTCAGACAGTCAGATTATTCAAAATTATGACAATCAGACATTGGTGAGGAAGAAAAATGGTGATACGCTTAACAGAAAGCGCTTAAATGCCACACGTCTCGATAATGTCCTATTGCCACAACTGTTTCTGTTTAAAGCTAATAAAAGTAAACACAGGACATTCCAGTCTTTTCCTATCAAATTTATTACTTTGAGCGACAAAATGACAAAATGATTAGCAGTTAATAAGGCCTTGGCTTAAAAGATTGACTGACATTGCATTACTCATTTAATTTCCGCTTCTCTGAGCTTTTTTTTTTTTCCTTCTTCCTTCCAGCACGGAGGGAATTAATATTATCACATCAAAGGCTTTCCTTTAAATGGGAAGAAAAATCATTTAAAAGGACACAGGCTGTGATTATTCAAACGAGGCTATTTGCACCTTGTATATATAACAATATCATGGTACAACTTCATTTCACTCAAATTGCTGTCAGTCAGTAATAGGAGAAATTTGCTTGCATTTTATCAGCACCATTGTGCGGCGTCAGAGGGGGGAGGGGAATTAAATGTGAAATCTGATAAGAGCTTATGAACGTAGAGCCAGGAGCCGGTCATGTGATGCAAGACGGCTTCCTAGACTAATGTTCAGTATGTAAATTCTTCTTTGCCTGTCTTTCTCATTTTGATTCTTTCTTTTCTTTGTTTTTGTTCTACTTCTCCCCCACCACCTTTTTCTTTTTCTTAAAAGCACTGCACACCTAGAGAGATAAGTGCCAACCTTCATGGAATTCAGGATATAATTCTATGACGCTGCTTTCGTATTTTGTTCCCTTTCATTCTCATTATAGGCAGACAAATTACACTAGGACTGATTTAATACCTAAAGAAGTATGTCGTATTACCACAGAAGAGTTGTATCTCTGAATGAAATTATGAGGGACCCAGGGCTTGGCCCAAGCATCGGCCAATGATCTAGCTGCATTTAGGTTCTGACAGATTGAATTACTGCCCCCTGGAACTGCAACTGTGTTAGAGCTTCTTTGACAAACAGTTCGCTTGTCAAATGTTTATTCTTCCTTCTTCCAAAAAAAAGAAAAGTGAGGGGTGGGGGCAGGTTGACCAGTAGGCAGAGGGGTGTCATGTGAGCAGGGAAACAGGACAACCGCTTGAAATATGAAACTTCAATCACACAGGTCGGAAGGGCAGAGCTTGGTTACCAAGGCTCCAGGTGGATTAAGTCACGGGTGTCCCCAGGGAGGAGGGGGAGGCAGGCAATAAAATAATATCGTAACAGAATGCCCCATGTCCCAAGGTTTGCAGACAAGCCTTGTTAATTCGGGAAACTGCAGAGTTAAATTAGCCCAGGCCCTGGTGACAAGCAATGTTACATATTGTGCCAGCGAGATAAATTTCCCCTCGCCTGCTCCATACACCGGCCACTGACAGGGCACTGCTGTGAGGAGTTCATTAAAATGTCCAACTCATAGAAAATTTTAAAAATTTATAACACTTCCTATGGATGGTGGGGTCAAGTTCAATGGGCAGGAAAATGTAGTAGCTCAAGGAATTATTCACGGATTACTGTTTCAACAAGTTGGCGTTTTAAACAAAAATTAAGAGAGCTGTAATATCTTCTAAATTATAACGCTAAATCACCAAAATAGACCCAAATTGTTCCCTTCCTGGTAGAGATCTCCAAGTTCCATCGACAGCATAGTGTGTAGATGCTGCATGTTGTGTTGAAGCTATGCTTCTCACCAGATTTTATTCAAATGACAGCTGAACGTGAATTGCAGTGCCCGTCATGGCCAGAACAGTTGTGTGCCTTCTCATCAGATTTAGAGTTTCAGTTCAATAACAGATGAAAGTGCAGTTGAGGTAATTTTTCATCAATGACTGGATCTTCCTAGTGTCTTCTGATTAATATTTCCCAGGCATTACCTATGAAGAGGGACTCCCCCAAACGGAATTTATTTATTAAAAATTATATATTTATTCTTGCATGTTTAATCTTTAGTCACCTTTAAAGTACTCTCTGTTTTTTTTTTTTTTTTTTTGTGTGTGTGTGTGTGTGTAAGCAGGATTTATTGAGAGGACAGAGAAGCTCCCACGGTGGGAGGGGACCTGAAGGGGTTACCCCAGTACTCTCTGTTTGACACAAAACAGCTATCAAGATGCTTTCTCTACTGCTCAAAAAAGTTTTTGAACTCATCAATGTTGATGCCTTTTAGTACGTCTGCTGTTTTTTTGCTTCACCTCTTTCACAACAGCAAAACATTTTCCTTTGAGGAGTTTTTTCATCTGGGGAAATGAACAAAAAAAGTCACTGGAGGTGAGAATGGGGGAATAAGGATGGTAGGGCACAAGGTCATGCTGGTTTTGGTCAAAAACTGCTGAACACTCAGCGAGGTGTGGGCAGGTGAGCCTATGAATCACCCATCATGAAATGAGCAAATGCACTGAAAGAATCTCCAAAAAAGCTGAATGCAGTATCTCCCAACAACGCTACCTGGTACACTGATGCTGATGGGTTCCTAGAACTCTCACCCAAAGAGGGAAAACCTGTGACCGAAGGAGTCCACCCAAAGATAAATCTGGTGTTTTGGGGGTCTCCCCCTCATATATTGCCTTCCTGTGGGAACATGACTTTCCTTGATGGATTTGCCTGTGTGAACACTTTCCCAGGATGTGTAAGCTTTAAGTAATATGTTAGTAGCACAGCATCTTGTCCAAATGTCTTGTCAGAATGCCTGTGAGTTGCCATGAGGTCTGCTGTCCATTGTTGGACAATGGTACTTAACTGCAGTCCTCAGAGTTCATCTAGCTGTAGAGTGCTGTGTAGACATAGCCCAGGAGCCCAGGAGGCATGAGAGGCTGAAGAAAGAAAAGACTCATAGTATAGAACATTCCTTTCTTGAAGACCCTTGAAGTCTGCTCACTTATAGTCAGTGCAATTCTATAGATTCTGTAGTGGTGCTTGAAGCTATCACAATTTTTATGTCAAAGTTAATCATTCTTGGAGAAGTAATAAGTCACAATTTTAATCACAATAATTTAAAAAGAACTGAATTTAGTCCTCCTCAAAAATATGTTTTCCAAACAGAATTCTAAAGAGAAAATGTATTTTAAAAATATTACTGAAACTCTTGATAGATTATTTGCTTAATTTTCATTTCTTAAGACACACATATTGTTTACTGTAATATGAATTTTTTATCTAAATAACTTAAACAAGCGCCATATGATTTCGTCGGGAAGCCAACACAAGATGAGGATTCACTCTGGTCAGATAAAGTCATCACAGCTGAGTCTCCTCTATGAATCATCAGAGAGAAACAGGGATGTGTCAGCAGTCCAAAATAAGCATAATCTGTGCAAATTCTCAACAAAACACAGGGCAATAAAACAACAGTTTCATGAAAAAGAAAGACGTAACATGACAGGTTATTGTCAACATTTTGAATAAAAGTTGGGAAATCCCTCCACCAATGGTGAAGCCTTAAAGACACAACGAGAGACCCTGCTCCTTCTTGGGCCACCAACTGGCATGGTGACTCAGGTGGAATAGAGGATGAGTGGACGGCAGTGTGTCTTCCCCAAGGTCTCAGAGTCACCGGGAAGGGACACTGAAGGCTTTCCACGCTGCTCTGACACTAATACCCCAGAAATAAAAGTAGTCCTCAGGTTGAGAACTGTGTCCCAGCTGGAGCAGACAGTCCCCTTGCCACACACAAGTGAGCTGGATTTCAGAGATGAAGCTTTGCCTCCAGATGTGGAAGAGTTTTAAATGTAGGTTTTGCATATTTTGTTTATGATATGGGGAAGCTTATTCATTATCCAGTGTAGGTACTGAAAATAATACTTTTCTGAAAAAAGATGATGAATGACACAACTGCTATGCTTGTGGAGGGCAACCAGGAAGTCTGATAAGTTCTCTGTTGGTGCGTTTATCACCTCGGCTGTTCTCTACTGAACAGAAAGAAACAGAAAGGCATGTATCACCTCGGCTGTTCTCTGAGCTGCTCATTTCAACAATAATCATGAAGCTTCCCAGTTATATTATGCTTCATGGCCTTCTAAATAGTTTAACACACATTGTCTTAATCAAGCCTGCCTTCTTTTCATGAAGTCAGATTTGGCAGCATGGCAATTATGTGAGGCTATGCAGGAAAAGGCTTTCTCCAGAGAAACAAAAAATTTATTAGCAAGGTTGGAGATATTGGAGGGATATCTAGTGATAAACTTTCAAGATGTAAATACTACTAACGTATCAATGTGTATGACTCATTCTGTTAAATATAAAAGGTTGCATTAGTCTAGGATTCCTGGTCCCAGGATGGATTTGCTTGTAAATTTGGAGTTTAGGTAGGGAAGGAGTCATTCAATCCCCGGGGAGTCCAGGCATTGCTACAGACACACAAGCACATGAGGGAAGGTGGCTAGTGGACTGTGTGAATGCTTCTCAAACAGAGCAAAATGGGTACCAAACAGGTTTTCTGGAGTTGGGGAACATGAATGACCATGGAGACTGACAGAGCAGATCCATTGATGCCATGAAGCCCAACACCAGGTGGGCATGGGCTGAAGTCTCCACGAAAGGAGCTTGAAAGTAGGCTGGAACACATTCAAGATGGCAAGTGGGGCAGAAACACTGGGAGTAGCCATTGTGGCTGAGGGGAACGAGGGGTCAAGGGGGCTTTTGGCTTGTTTGCAGGTGAGTTTTTAGACAGGAGCTACTTGAGCAGCTCAGGCAGCTGATGGAAGTGATCTAATAATGGTGGCAGGTAGAAGGGTGCTACAGGCAGGGAGAGGGTGGCCAGAAAAGGTGTGCAGGGGATGATTGTGATTGATTCCTAGTGCAGCAACATACCTGGAAGTGCAAGGGGCTTTCTTGTTCTGCTCTACAAGACTCGGATGGACAAATGTTGCCACAGAGCAGTGCGTGCTTGGGTTCCTCTAGAGCTGGGGCCACCATAGGAATGCCACAGAGAAAGGGAGTGCCCTTGTCAAAGTGCCTTGGACTCCAAGTTGCAAAGGGGAAGCTGAAGTGAGGAAAAGCTGATGAAGGAGAAGGAGCAGGTCCGAAGAGTGGCAATTTCCAAGCAGTCTGCTGGATTGTGGCACAATTAGTGGAATGATCTGGAAGGTTAAAACATCTCAGTCAGAGAGTGGAAGCTGGAAATTCTGATGGGAGAGGTTGTCATGAAACAACACACTACTGTGTGACAAAGAATACATGGAGAATTTTTGTTTAGTATGCAAAACCTTGCTAAAATGAACCAAGTGTCTGGCAGCCATACTAAATCTCTCGCTCTCTCTTTTTTTTTTTTTTTTTTTTGAGTAGGACTCTCCCTCTGTCACCCAGGCTGGAGTGCAGTTGCACACTCATGGCCACAGCAGCCTCAGACTTCTGGCTTCTGGTGATCCTTTCTTCTCGGCCTTCCACGTAGCTGGGACTACAGGCATGCTCCACCATGCCCTGCTAATTTTTTGATTTATTATAGAGATGAGTTCTCGCCAAGTTGCCCAGGCTGGTCTCAAACCCCTGGACTCAGGCAATCTTCTCGCCTCTGCCTCCCAAGGTGCTGGGATTACAGGTGTGAGTCATCATGCCTGGCCGTTAAATCTCTTTTAAGAAATAGGTGACAGCAAATACGAAAACCAAAATCACAATGACTTATAAGGATGGTAAATAATGAGAGAAGAAATTAATGCATCCAGGAATACTTGTCTAGATGTTTCAAGCTTCCTAGAAATTCTCATCTAGTGACCAACGGTGACGATTACCACCAGTTCCCTGATTTTAGTCATGTCAATGGTGGCTCCAGATACTAGGTAGCTGTCGCAGAATGGGTGAAAAATTAATCTAAAGAAATGCTTTCTGGCCAATTAAAGGCACCTTGTATTTAAGTACCATCAGAAGCCATGCTGGAAACCATGGAGGGTGTCAGTGGCCTGGATCTATTTACCAGTAGTCAATGCAAATGTTGATTAAGCGTCTTTTATACTTCAACAAATTCCGCAGGATTTTCTCCCCCTTCTCCATTAGCTAATTTGTTCCTGCCTGTCTTCCCACGAATGCAAATCAGCCTTCCCAGGCCACGAAGAGCGGGAGTGCTTTCTTCTGCCACCTCGAGTTTTCCCACCGGACCCACTGGGCATTTCTTGGTCTTTTAAGCTGTCATTTGCGGTCCCTGGGCACCCAATCTGTTAAATGAATTAGCCATCTATTGTTCTGACTTTGAGCTGCATGACCTGCCTGTCCCGGGTCTGGCATTTTCTACCACAGGGCCCCATCTATTACCGCGGGCAGCCCAGGTCCTCAGGCTGTAAATCATCCAGGAGAGACGGTTTGCCCTTTTTGCCTTCCATGAAGCTGGCTGCCTCATCACTTTGTACCCCGTGCCTTGATATCATTCCCTCAAAGTCGGCCCTCTGAGCACACCAGGGAGCACGGCCGCATGAAGTGTCCGTGCAAGTTTGCTGGAGGGTTCATTTGTGTCTGGCTTTAACGGAACTAACCACCCTTTTCCTGTTCTCTGGGTCTATCACAGACATAGAAACTGTGCTGAGCCCTACGAAATATTCCAAATGAAAGTTAAAAACCCATACATGTCTAATGATGACATCTCAGATCAGTCAGGAATAGATTTATTCTCATGACACATAAGTTAAGTGGACAAAGGTTAAATATGAAAAATAAAAAAATAGAGAGAAGGCACAGATGTTTCTGAGATCTGTTGCTGAACTGTCCCGGGCAGAGTCCTGCCTGTGTCCCATCCCTGCTTCAGACTGTCTGCAGCTGCTTTAATTCCTGGTGTTTTCATTTGTGCCCAATGTGTGCCTTTTTGTGAGCACATTTCTTTCTCTTTAAAAAAAAATATATTTATTTATTATAAAGACGTGGGGTACAACTCAGGGTTAGGTATACAAACATTGATCATGCAGGTACCCTTGTTGATGAGTTTTTTTTTTTTTGAGTCGGACTCTCCCTCTGTCACCCAGGCTGGAGTGCAGTTTCCCTCAACTGCCAGCAGTTTCCCTCAACTGCCGGTCCCAACTCCTGCCCCTGACAGTTTTCCACTATTGCCAATCACTTTCTTATAGTATTATAATTGTTCAAGGTCACCTTATGAATGAGAACATATGAAAATCAGTGCTTTGTTTCTGTGATAAATCACTGAGTATGATAGATTCCAAATCCATCGAATTTGCTGCACAGTTCATATATTTGTCCTTCTTTATGGCTACATAATATTCCATTGTGTATATGTACCACATTTTTTAAATTCAGTCCAGCTTCGATGGGCAACATGGTTGGTTTCATACACTACAAGCAAGAAGGGATTGGAGCCCTATATTCAAAGTCCTCAAAGATAAGCAATTCAAACCAAGAATCTCCTATCCAGTCAAGCACATTTCTAACATCCTTCCTTAGAGGCAGAAAGACCTTAAGATAAATAGAAGCCCTTTCTGAGGTCTCATTCTGTGCAGAGCTCTGCCCCACGAACGTACCGCGCCACCATGTACTTGATGCCCGTCACAACCCAATGCAAGAGATGGCGTTGCTATGTACAATTTACAGATGATGACACTGAGGCTGGGGGGGATAAAGGGCAGGTCTAACCACTCAGCTGAACCACAGTTGCATGATGCTTTCTTCAGAAAAGATGTCTGGATGGGCCACGCATTGGGACGGCAGCAGTTCTGGTCACTCTTGTCACCCACCCAGCAGACGGGCTCGACACATCGATACCATTTATCTCTTTATCATCGGAAACTGGATTTAGACACCACTTTGGTTGCAATTAGGGAACTTCAGATGAATGCGTCTTTTCATTTTGTATTGACTTATCCAATTACTGTTTATTAATTGCCAACTATGGATCAGTTGGAACAGAAAATAGGTTATTATAAATGCATGATTACCACGTGGTCTATAATATAGCATGGTCCAATATCATGCCACGTGCATTCCAAAGGATGGTATCTGTTTTGAGCTCCATGTCAAGAAGATGCACCCCTTGTGGGGCTAAAAAACTCTCCCAGAGCAGCAGGTGGAAGGAAGATTCCGGAATATGAGCCGTGCACATATGGAGAGAGAAAACATGATAGAGGCAGAGAAGCGACATCATTGACTACAGCTAGATTCTGAATGCAAACTTTTTTTTTAGTTGGCGTCTCACTCCATTGCCCAGGCTAGACTGCAGTGGCATGCTCACAGTCACCCCAGCGCTGACCTGCCAGGCCCCAGCAATCCTTCTGCCTCAGTCTTCCAAGTGGCCAGAACTACAGGCACATGTCACCATGCCTGGCTAATTTTTTGATTTATTGTAGAGATGAGGTCTCGCCAAGTTACCCAGGCTGCTCTCTAACCTGTGGGCTCAGGCAATTCCTCACCTTGGCCTCCCAAAGTGCTGGAATGACAGGCTTGAGCCACTGTGCCCAGCCTAAACTTTGAGGAGCACAAGTCCCCTACAGTCTTTGAGGAAAGCACACAGCATTGTGAAGTTGAAGACTGAGGTGGCTGGGGGCTGAAGCTTAAACTCCATGAGTTGCAGGTCATTAGGCTCCAGCTGCCTCGCAGAGCAGGGAGTGGTGGCTGCCGCTGACAGAGCGAGGCTGCAACATGGGCCTTGTCTGCTGTGATGAGGAGTGTGGACGTCCTGCTGGCAGTGGCAGGGGTCACCAGAGCTGTCCTTATGGGCTTGACATGCTCAGATTCACTTTCTTTTTCTTTTTTTTTTGAGACAGAGTCTCACTTTGTTGCCCAGGCTGGAGAGCAGTGGCATGCTCATGGCCACCCAGTATCAACCTGCTGGGCTCCAGCGAGCCTTCTGTCTCAGACTTCCAAGTATCTAGAACTACAGGTGTGTGCTACCATGCCCTGCTAATTGGCAATTTTTTTTTGATTTTTTGTAGAGACGAGGTCTTGCCAAGTTGTCTGGGCTGGTCTCAAACCCACGAGCTCAGGCAATCCACTTGTCTCGGTCTCTCAAAGTGCTGGAATTACAGGCTGAGCCACCAAGCCCAGTCCAGATTTACGTTCTAAAAAAGACATCTCTGGTAATTCAGCTAAAGTAGAAACAGGGCACACACACACATAAGTGCATACCACACAGACATACATGGCTACACACGCTTGGGTACACACACCTGCATGTGTGCATTTGCACAAGCTACACACATGCACACACCACACGTGCTTGTTTTCATGTTTGCACACACTCACACACTGTGGCATGCATAACTCATCTCACATGCATACATCACATACACACACACACACACACCTCTGCATTTGTTATTCACATGAACACACGTTGGCTCACACGCACATACACCTGTACACAAGCACAGGCACACAGCAGGGTCCAGTAACTCATGAGAAGAATCAGAACGACCCACAGTTGTGGTGAGTTTCAAACAAAGGGGTTTCCAAGTCCCTTCTCTGACAGGGGTCTAAGACAAGGCAGTTATTAAAAAAAAGGAAGTGAGAAGAAAACAGGTGTCCCCCTCCCCACCAGTTGCTCCAGGCCACTTGGCCTGACTCCTGGGCAAATGCGAACTTCCACTGCAGATTCCCCAGGACAAGGAACCCTGACCTCTGCCTCCCAACATCGGCAACTGATTTCTGTTGTGTCATCCGTGTCCACGTGAAATCGCTATCCTGCTTAAGGTATTCAGAGCACAGAAGCCCGAAAGGAATTATTGTTTCAAAAGTAATAAACTTCCATAAACCGAAAAAAGGGATGCCATCTCAACTCACTCCCGGAATTGCCTGCGTGACACCGCCCTTCCATAATTGTACCTTGTTTTAAATTCATATGTATTCATTTCATAAAAATAGTCTATATTTTATACTGATAAATTTATCAATAGAAAGAAGATACCATGGAAAGATATAAAAAATTACCTGCCAAAATAATGATTTATGCTGGTTTTGAAGCTTCCCCTCTATTATTCATGTGCAGAAGACTTTTTTTTTCATTTTGACATTTATTTCACATTATAAAAATGTGTTCCTCTAAGCCGATGTCTTCATCTGAATAGCAGGTGGGGCAGAATGGACCGGATGACAGCTTCTATGTCTGACAGACACTGTTTGAGTGAGATTGGAAGGTTGGTGTTTGCTGATGTGGACAGACCAGGACCAGGGGTCAGTGGGTGTGCCTACCATGCGTGAGCTGACAGATCCTCCCAGAAGTTCAAAGCCTTGTAGGGAGAAAGCAGTAAGCGAGTGCCATCACCAATGGTTGATTGGAAGCAGGGCTGGGCTTTTGTTGATTTGGGGACTGTTTATCTGAAAGGTCAAAGGCAACATGTTTCATTAATATTAAATTAGAAGAATACATGCTGTGCGCATTGAAAAAAAATGGGGAAGGGAGTCGCAAGCCCAGCCAAAGCTGAGGAGACCACCTTCACCCCTTCTGTTTTCCTAGCTGAAGCTTCCAGTGGTAGCTCTAAGTTCAGAGAGATAGAAACCACACAGGGTGTTGGGAAGTCTGCCCTTGGGTGAGGAGGTCACAGGGCTGTAAGCCATGGCCAGGTGATTCCTGTCTGGAGCAGGAGAGGTATGGGGTAGAAGCAGGGACAGGATGGAAATCTCCAGAGAGGATAAGCCAAGGTCTTCAGTCCAGAGTGCGGCCCTCTGCTACAGGTGGACAGGCTCCCGTTCAAAAGAATGCTTGAAGGTTTTCTGGGGTTATCTTTCCATGGTATCTTCTTTCTATTGATAAATTTATCAGTATAAAATATAGACTATTTTTATGAAATGAATACGTATGAATTTAAAACAAGGTACAATTATGGAAGGGCGGTGCCACGCAGGCAATTCCGGGAGTGAGTTGAGATGGCATCCCTTTTTTCGGTTTATGGAAGTTTATTACTTTTGAAACAATTCCATTCCCTCCTCCTGATCGCAGACCACAGGGCCTCGCTGAAGCTCCCCTACCAATGAAGCTCCTCTTCAGGTCCCAAGTCCCTATGACATCTCCGATGCGGATTCGATGTGTCCGTGTGTGCAGTGGGGCTGCATCGCACACCAAGGGCTCAAGTCCACTAGGGAAATAGCACTTTCCAGAAGCTTGCAGCTGCTCCTGTCTCTATCTTGAAACTTAAACATGAGTCAGAAAGCATTACCCCGTGCTGTGTCTGTTTGGGGTTTTTACACTAAGTGTTTGGCGTGAAATCATCTCATCCTGGGTGGTCTCTCTCTCTCTCTCTGGGATGGTGTCATGGGAGGGAGACCTTGGTTTATGCAGGTTGGTATCAGTCACTCCTCCCCACCCCCGTTGCCTATCCAGGAGGGTTTTGTGACCTGGTGCTGGCGACATGCTCCATGCAACCCAGGTCTATAAGAATCTACATCCCTCCACCGTGAAGTGGTACCCAGGAATCGCCCATGTTTATTTAGATCACCACGATGTCTCCCACCCTTCAGGAAAAAGGCTCTTCGATGTTTGACCAATTGCCTTGACAAATGTCCCAAGTCCTTTGTGCTTTGAATGTGCTGGGATCTGCCCACATCTTCTTTCAGCAGTGACATCCTAAATGAATGCAAACTCAAATTTGCTTTGGTTCAAGTGGTTTTGAGAACAAAGGGGCAATGCTACGTGACACATCTTAGTCTGAAGGTGGCATTGTGCTAACGCAGTCATCAGAGATGTTTCTGTTGGGGTTTTTCAGTCTGTTTGTCTGTTTGCACACACTCCTCTTTTGCTGTTCTGGTGATCTCTGTCCCCACCCTCATCTTCCTGCTGCCTCCAACTCAGTGCTCACATCCTGGCCTATTTTATCTGTGCAGTGTGGACTGGTCAGGTTTCTTCTTGGTGACATGTGAGTATTGCAATGAAACGCTGTCTGTTCAGCAGTTTAGTGTCTCTGTTCCTCCTGCAGTATTACCCACAGGATAGCTAGGACCACGGTGCCCAGTTTTCTATCCCACCTCCAGGAGCAAACATGTGCTCTGCACATGATTGGTGATTGGCAAGTATTTATTGAAATGAGAAGATATGGAGTAGCTAGCTAGCTACCCTTTGTAAATGTTCACTTAGTGCTGTCAATTCATCTCCACCCTGTTTCTAGAGTTATCTTTTAGAACCTACATTGTACTTGATCTCTAAACATTCTAAACTCAATTCACAGGCTTGAGGGATATGATTTCCACATATTCTACGCAGTTGCTGACGATGTTGAGAGGGTGGACTCATTGTCCTTCCAGCCTATCCTGCAGCTACAGGCTATTTTTAAATTGAGTCTTTAGGATGCTGTTGACCTGGTATATTCTGATCAGAGACTCAAGGTCATTGGTGAGAGAAGTAAGGTGATAAGATAATATGAATGATCCATGTAGTTGTATGATTCCACAACTCACAGTGAAACACCCAGTGCCTCCAGAGTTCCATTAAAAACTAATAGAATTCAGTGCATTTTGGATATTTTGATAGAAACAAATGGAAAATGAAGATTAGATGTGGGTCCAGGCACCTAGCTCCTGGCACTCTCATGAGTCTTTTTAATACCTGTTTTGCTTTTCTACTCCAAGAACAGTCTGGTCATCTGCTTCAAGTGAAGATCCACTTTCCCTTCTGCGAAGACTTGAGGCACTATAACACACAGTTCTGCTAGGCACTGGCTGCAGGACTTTCCCTTCCTTTCCTCAGTTTCCTCATCCTGAAAGAGAATCATGGCTTGCTAACTCCTAGAGGAATGGAGGAGAATTTGAGTTAGTGCCTGGCCAAGGTTCAGAGCACAGCTTGGACTGGGGTCTCTCTGTGGCACTGGCCCTTCCTACGGAAGAGGGGGCCCTTTCTATGGAAGAGATTTGCTGTGTATGACCACATGATGTGGAGATGCCCCAACATCTGACATGACTCTTCGCATAGCCCAGGCTACTTCCATCACTCTCCCAACAGACCCTCTTTCTCTCCATCCCCTGACCTCCATATCACCTGTCTATGAGCCCTAACTCTGGCCATGGAAAAAGGGGTGGCTATTCAGTAGCTGTCAAATATCAAAACAACTCTTTGATTTTTAATTAATTAGTATTTTTGCTAGTCAAGTGTTGTAGCAGACTGAGGTATTAGTAAGAGTTCTTCAGTGTTTGCTCCTCAGTAGGTCAATGAACTCTCTACTCTTGACTTGGAAGAGGGGCCTGACTTCAACCTTCCCATCTCCACTTCCAGGCTACAACACAGCTTTTGGGGGAAAGCAACTTCTGTGTTCAGTACAGAGTAAGGTGCAATAGATGGTTTTGCAACAGTCGATTGAAAGATACATGATGAATTTAGATAGATGATAGATGGATACGTGGATAGATGAATACTAGGGAAAGAGATGGATGCATGAATATACAGGCAGAAGATAGGTAGATGATGGACAGATAGATAGGTAGATAGATATAAATAGAGGGATAAAGAGGTAGAGAGAGAGAGAGAGAGAGAGATACACAAAGAAGACTGTGGACCCAACATTAATTTTCTGTACTGGATGAATCTTGTCTTCCTATGGAGATCTCCACTCTAATATGCATCTGGAATCATTTTGACTTTATTTTCCTAATGGCAAGATAAATTTATTTGAAAAATAATTTGCCATTGTAATGCACATTTGAGTCAATTACAAAATCTTCAAGCTCCTAGAATCAGAGATGTCTGAAGTCAGAATCACCCCCTCTTGTCTTCTCCCGTCCCCAGCTCTGTGCAGTCAAGAAAAAAATCAGTCTCAGCCAATGCGTTTTTAAAAACCTTTGAACAAAGATATACACATGTATAATGCTATAATATTCAAATACTCTTTCAGCACAAGCTTGCAAATCTGTTTTCAATGTGATCTGATATTTGACTTCTTGAAATAAATAACAAATAAATAACAAATCGACTAGGCATAGATATTTATCTTTTTGTCTTGACACATGCAAGGCAATATTTTTTAAAGTATTAAAAGGCCAAAATCAAAGCTGAGCCACAAAGAAAGATGTGACATTTGAGAAAAGACACCAAAATAGTAGGTAACCATAAAACAATGGGCTGTGTTTTTGAGACACTGGGAAGGTTTGCCGTGTATGACCACACAATGCTCTCTGTGCATTGCTCCTACACTCAGAGTTTACCTTCCCTTGGTAAATTAGGTAGGTGATTTGGGACCTGTCACCATGAGTTAACTGACCATGGTGCAGTCTGGTCAATGGAACACTCTCAAATTTCCCATCAGCCTTCTGTCAAGTCAAAGCGCCTCTCAGCATGCACAGAACTTCATTCCACCTTAGTGTCTCTCAGGTTAGAATGGAGTCTTTCATTTCATCACAAGAAAACTGTGCCAGAGAAAAAGGGTATCCCAAGATAACTTGGATCCAGACTGAGAAGGTAAGATTCCAGCGTGAGAATAGCACTTTTTCAATGGAGATGCACTGCTTGGAGGCTAGGCTTGGATTTTTTTTTTTTTTTAATAATCAATGTTTTTTATTATGGTTAAGGGTTAGGTATACAATTACATTTCATTCAGGCACCCTGTTGATAAGAGGTGTTTTCCCATCCTCAGACAGATATTTGCTACTGTTAATCCTGTTCCCCTACCCCCCATAGTTTCCCAGTACCGTCAATCATTTTCTTATAGTATTACATTGGATGTTCAAGGTCCATTATATGAGTGAGAACATGTGATACTCGGATCTTTGTTTCTGTGAGAGGTCACTCAGTATTATAGACTCTAGTTCCATCCAGGTTGCTGCGAAATTCATGATTTTGTTCTTTTTTTATGGCTGCGTGGTATTCCATCGTGTATATGTACCACATTTTTTTAATCGGGCAGCATGGTTGTTTCCAGGTTCTTAAAAGGCTTCTAGAAATAGAAGCCTCACTGTCTGGGCCAACAGAAACCTCAGGTTATTCAGGGTGGCCCCCTGTTGGTGAGTGACCAGCCCCACGCTATGGCCTCAGAAAGCCAAGGTCATGTGTGAGATCCCAGCCAGCTTCCCAGCTTTCAGTTGCTTGACAATTCATCCTCTTGGTCTCCATGATGGACTTTTGCTGGAAAGCAGAGTTCATAGATGGGAATTGCAGAGAGATACGTGGACACACTCCAGGAGTCGCCTTGTGGCCGTGCAGGTACCTTCTTGCTCCTTAGTGGCAGAGACCTAACTCCCTAGGTCCAACACAGAACTGGAGGAAACTTGTCCTGGAGCACAGAGGGTATGGGGGTGACTTTCAAAGAGTAGCTGGGGTTCTGAAACAAGCCTAGTATTTGATGGCGATTGTTTGGGCAAACATAATTTGATTTCTTTTCATAAGGATGTGTATGGTCAAAGATTGTTGACATAACTCACTGTCAACTTGTTTGGGTGTCAAGAGGGTTACCATTTCCCGCTCCACAATAGCAAAAACATGGAACCAACCTAGGTGCCCATCAATGGTAGTAGACACGATAAAGAAAATGTGGTACACATTCACTTATGGAATAGGACACAGCCATATAGAAGAACAAAATCACATCCTTTGCAGCAACATGGATGCAACTGGAGGCCATCATTCTAAGTGAATTCTCACAGAAACAGAAAACTTCATGTTCTCCCTTACAAGTGGAGCGAACACTGAATACACACGAACATGAGGATGGGAACTACTGATGCTGGGAACTCTTCAAGGGGTCAGGGAGAGAGGGGAGCAAGGATTGAAACACCACCCAGTGAGTACCATGCCCACCACCTGGATGATGGACTCAACAGAAGCCCATGCCTCACCATCATACAATATCTCCATATAACAAGTCTGCCCATGTACCCCTTGCATCAAAAATAAGACTTTTTTTAAAGTGTGAGTTTTATCACCCCACTTTGAGAAGTGAGGGAGTTGAGATGGACAGGGCTGGTGACCACTGACTACCTTCTTGAACCTGGTCCCTCGCCTGCACTTCTCTCTCTGACAGCATCTTAACACACAGAGCAGGCACCGCCAGCTACGAATTCATCACCCCTCGACAGCTTGGCAGGGGCACACAGCTATGTTACATATTTTGGTAAAGGTGAGATACAAAACAATTGCATCAACGTTTTTAATGGTTCCATCCACAATCAACCTCCCAGGAGTTTCTGTTTTCTCTTTTTCTTCCCATAATCCTCTTTTAATGTAGAAATTAGGTCCTGGGCAGAAGTATCGGTAACATCTTTGTCAATATTTTAAGATCAAGAGATATTTCTAATGTTTTATTGGGAAAAAATGCCCCTAAAACCGGGCTCTCTTACAAGTTCCTGATGCTTTTACGTCCAGGCAAATTTGCACTCGCTGGTTTAACTGAACCTGAAATTTGCTTCTGAGTGATAGCACACTGTTCTGTCTTTCCTAGACATGGATATTTGGGTTACTCATGGAGGCAAACAGGTTCATCTGTCTCCCAGGCTCATTCTACCATGGCCAAAAGCCTCATGGTTCTGTTTGGGTTGCTCCTTGCTTCCCTGAGGACAGTCAGAGGCTGCACGGTGGTAGGACCTGTCCCAGGCCAGGTGTCAGGTGCCAGCAGGCCACCATGCCAGGTGGCCTGCGGAGGGCTCTCACTGACAGTCGGCTGGGTCTGCCCTGCTGGTGGAGACATCACCTGGAAAACAGAACAGGTGTGTCCAAACCCTGTGGGCAAGCCCCAGGTCACAAGTGAGAACCAGGTGCAGAGTCAGCTAGAAAGAGCAAGATTCCAGACAGCCTCGGGACAGAAAGTTCACTCTGCTGAGTCAAGGCACACATGCCCTGTCCCGCCAAGGTCTCTGAGTGTGGGACACCGATTTTGCCCAGTCCTACAGAGTTAAATTAAGTCCTACAGGGTGTTTCACTTGTTAACAAATTAGCAACAGTACATTAGGAGAAGAAATGTCTATTCAGTTGGGAGCAAGGATCCCCACGAAACTCAGTAGACTGTCACCCGGGATGTGCAGTATCGCAGCGGCACACAGGCAATCTCAAGATGATGAACCAAAGAGAGCCAACGGGTGAGTTTAAATTAAATTCAGTGTCCAAGCAGTCATTCTATTTAGCACAAATCTTGCTGTATGCCTACTGGATGCCAGGCCAGGGACCCCCTAGAGTGACCCACTGACCCCTGCTTTCCAGAATTGACTGTCAAAGGAGAAGCACAGTGTAAATGTTAGCGATGTTTCCCTGAAAACACTAGCAGGTAAAAGAAAAAAGTTAGTCACTATGCAACAGGGAACAACTCTCCCTTATCGGAAATAATTTGTTCCTGAGCTACGTCAAGGAGAGGAGGTTTCTGCACCCTTCTCCGAGATTTCCAGCCCTACATTTCCTTGGGGAAGTTTTCTTGCCTTTATGCTGGAAGCAAATAAGAGGAGGGAGAGGACACTTTTAGGATGGATCCCAACACGCTTCCTCTACTCATTCATCCTCCTCACGCAGTGCTACCCATCGAAACCCAGCTGCAAGAGGAAAGAAAGAGAGGGCCTGGTGCTTGTAGCCAGCATGTGCTCCGGTGGCCTTTTCTGCCTGCTGGGGATACAGACAGAGCCTGGGGTACTGCCTGCCTCCTCGTCCTCTCTCCCACCCCATGGTCACTGCTGCGTGACCAAGACAAAGACAGCAGCCCCCTCCCTCGAAGGCTCTTGTCCCAGCTCTGTGGGCGGTGCTCCCACTCCCCGGGTCCCCAGGGCCCACCCTATCACTTCCCCACCACCAACAGGGTCAGTTCTCCGCCACGCTCTCCCCTGAGCCCTGCTGTTCAGGGTGAAGAAGAAATCCAGAGCTGTTGAACGATGATAGGGGTAGCGAATAAAAAAAAATTAAGTGCCAGCAACAACAACAAAATAAAAGGTGGGGCGGGTGTGGGAGAGAAGCTTCCTGAAGAATGTGAGAGAGATAAATAGGGCCGATACTTTGTTTCATTGTCAGGAGCACTCTGGGGTTATTTGAAGCTCTTATTTATGCTCTGTAAGCAGAACAATACTGGGGAAGAAATGATTAAATACCAGCTCTGTGAGCAGCAGACATCTCATTGTGGCGGTGGGCTCACCACTGGGTGGTTTTGATAAAGGCAATATGAGTTGATAACTGATAGAGTTTGCCAGGGAGTCATCTGGGGCCGCTGACAGCACCCGCGCTTTAATAAAATCATTAGAATGTAAATGTTTTTATTGCAGAATAAAGAGCCTCCAGCGAAGTTGATGGCTCTCCCTCCACTGAATGGGAGTGCCGATTAGCATTCAAATGATATCATGATAGGCTGGTTATCTTTATTAAAATTTTTCAAATCGAGTCTTCATTTTGCATGATTGAGTTTTAAACAAATGCAATATCCAGTCGACTGGCGAGCTGGCCTGAACACTCCTGAAATAATTAAAGTGTTCCTTTTATTTTTTTAAGACATGTGTTTCATAAGAAATGAATTGGATTTGCTATTTTAATATGACAATATCTAGTTAGCTTTGCATAAAAACAGGGATGTTATAGCATAATTATTGAAAGTGTACAGCTTTTAAACATATGTTTCATAAAGCCGAATTCAATTTTCTGAAATATGACAATACCAGTCACTTGGTGAAGTGTAAAATCAAGAGATAGCTTGATTATTCAGATCAATCCCGCACAAGTCTCCATAATTGATGGCAGCTCACGGCACTCCTACGTGGCATTTCCAGAGGAAGGAAGTCGCTTTTTCCTGAACGTTTTACACCACCCTGACTCCGATGGGAGACAGGGATGCAATACACTCTTTCAACCCAAGTGCTAAATCATGTGGCATTAATTACCCAGAGCAAACTATGCCCTCATTACATGCCAAGAGAGTCTTGGGTAGATCAGGACACCATCGCCCTTTCTCGAAGTGGAATCAGTTTATCAGTGAATGAGGGAGAGGATCCATTTGGCTTTATACCTCTCTCCACTGTTTTCGGTCTGGTATCCTTTCTGCATGCCAACCATTCTTAAAAGTCATATTGTGCTACAGACTCTGCTGACTATTGTTTGCAAGACTTTTGTGGTTGGTTCTTAATTACAAGGAGTTGAGACAATCAGCACAAGAACCGTTTCTTAAAAATAAGTCCCTGGAATCACTGGGGCATCGATTCCTGAAAGAAGACAGTCACAGAGCTGACTTTCTTTAAGGGACGACATTTGATGACCTGGCAAAGGGTGGTACGTTTGCTTCCTAATGAGGGGGGAGAGCTAGGACTGTACCTAGAGCTTCTTTGTTTTGCTGAGATTAAAAAAAGATTTGGAGGAAAATAACAGCATATATGTCATCAAACTGTATGGACATATCAGCAGACTGTGAATTGTGTAATAATATCCTTCTAACCGGGGTATTAAATATATCAGATGGGTTTAATTGGCAGGTAAACTCATACTGGTTGCTATAATTAATAGAGCGAAGGTCAATTTGTATATAATAAGTTAGGAGTTTAGAAAATCTGGGACTAGATTCTAATTTGGCATGTACAATACCTTCTTGTTACTCAGTCATAATTTTAGTTTCAATCTCTAGGATACCATTCGAATCACCTCTGTACACAGAGCAGAATGCTGAACATTCAGTGCAAATGGAATCATATTTGTTTCTCTTGAAATAAATATAATAAAGAGGTGGGGCTGGTGATCAACATAGAGTTAGCTTCTTCTTCTGTAAGACACTCAGAAAGATGGACAAGCAATTTAGAACTGCAGTGATTAGTCAAGTCTTCCATGCCGTTGCCAAGGACAACTCCACATGGCCACAGAAACAATCCCTGATCCCACCTGAAGAAAACGGTTTTGGTTCCATTGAAATATCAAACTTGGCGAGAAAAAGCAAGGGCCAGCAGGTGGTGAACTTTCGTGGTGGAGTCTGAATTTAGAAAGTGCTTGTGGCCGCCCTCTCCAAGAGAATCGGCCAACACACTGGCATCTCAAATGTACTGTAAGAAACAGCAATCTGATGCGATAACGCGAAGAGTGTCCCTACGGAAGAATGGCTGAAAGGTTGAAGGAGGGAGGAAATGGAAATTGAAACAGAAGCCACAACTTTTCAAAACAGGCTGCGCTGGCATTTGCCTAAAGGACCCACCCAGAATCAATTACAGCCTAGTGACTCAAATTGCTTAGCACCAATGGATCTGACCCACTGTTCTATGACACGGCTACAGACCAGCTCATCTGCAGACCACTCCACATGGACTTGTGCTTTCTGCAAATAATGCCGGCAACTGTTCCAATAGCACCCTGCTTACAGATTCGGACCACTCCCTGTCAAGATAGCCTTTGAGTCACCCCAGCTCCTAAAGCCCTATGGTTTTTCAAAGCTCTACCAGTTTTCCATGACTCCCTATTTGGGGTGCACCCCACTTCCCTGTAGTCTGTGATCTCTTCAGCTGCAGCAAGTGACGTCCCCAAAGAAGTGGATGGTGGGTGGACTCTGACTGAGGTCATTGCTGTGAATACTGTTTTGGAAATCTTATCTCTCCCTACCTCTTGGGCATTTGGGGAGAGGGAAGATTCATAAATAAACTGGAGTGTAAAAGCTCTCTCCCTGTACACGAGATGGGAGAGAGCTTCTGCATGGTGCACCACTGTGGCTAAGCAATCCTCAGGCCACGAGCATCACCCAACCTTGTCACTGGCCAGACTGGCAGAGGAGTGGGCTGCCACCATGAACCGAGGGCAGGTGTCTCAACCTGCGACAGAGAAACAGCCATTCGGACTGAGCTCATCCTGAGAGTTGAATATTGAACTAAAAGTGATGGAAGATGCCAAAGATGCTTCAGAAGAGACCCCTGTCTTCGAGAAGCACAGGCAAAATCAGACGAGTCCAGCTATGGGTACCAGCACCGAGCACTCCCACACAGCCAGAGGTCATGGAGGAGGAGAGCAGAGGAGCCTAGATTTTAGCCTCATGGGCGTGAAACCAGCTATACTGGGCAGATGAATACAGAGGGGGAAATAAAGGACAGACCATGATGTTAGATGGAGTGATTTAAAGACAGGCAATGTCTTGAACGTCTACGCAGCCTAGTAGAGCATTTACAAAGCTCTACCAAATTGGTATAGTAGCAACCACACTGCTTGATGTGCCAAGCTATGTTTTTACATATATTCTTTTGGTTCCGAGTTTTGCTTACAGATTTTTAAAATTTATTTTTACATGCTTTAGTCAATGGGTTTTCCCCAGGCCATTTCAGGAGCTGGGCCTTGTAACCCTTCTGGTTGATTCTGACACCTCTGGAATTAGTAATAGCTAATATTTAAATGAGGGGACTTCAATCACAAATGTCATATAATGCAGTTCACTTTAAAACAAAGGCCATTTTTAAAAAAATTTATATCAGAATTTTTATTGCTTAAGTACAGTAGAGAAGTGAACACAAACACCCAGAAATATGCTTATTCCCTGCAATGGTTTTGTGATTTCTACAACTGGTATTTCCCATCCTGTAAATGAGTCCTCAGGGCAGCATTTCTGCCAATTCTTTTTTTTTTTTCTTCAGTTTTCTTAAATTGAGCTTCCTTAAATTGTTTGCTTTCAGACAACATCTAGTGAAAATGTTTTGTTTCCAAACAATAAAAAAATAAATAAAACAAGTTTTTGATGGCCTCCTGCCGACCACGCCCATGATCTGGGGTGTGTGGCTATATCTGCTACATACCTTCATATGCCTGGTATGAAGAGACGGCACGAAAAGGGAGACAGAAAACAAACAGAAAACCTCCAAGACCCCCAAACCTCTCCTCTCACAGAAATGGTGTGGCTGTATCCCTTTCCATTCATAAAGAGACCAAGGAATCTCAAAAGTATGAACTGCGTTTAACTTGATGACTAAGACTACAATGGGGTCATCCATTGGTTGTGACCATGTCTCGTGCAGCAGTGTGGTCACACGATAATGCTGGAAGATAACAAGTCCCCCACTCAAGGGGAAGCTAAGAATATGGCCCACTCACTCGTTCAGAAGCTTCCGGAGAAAATGGCCCATATGTCAGTGGGTTGGACTGAAAAGATCACTACGATTTCATCAGCTCTTACAGCTTATGATGACTTTAAATGTGAACTGTAGGCCAGGGACGGTGGCTCAAGCCTGTAATCCCAGCACTTTGGGAGGCCAAGGTGAAGAGATTTCCTGAGCCTGTGGGTTCAAGAACAGCCTGGGCAACTTGGTGAGACCTCATCTCTACAAAAAAAAAAAAAAAAAAAATTAGCCGGACGTGGTATCACGTGCCTGTAGTTCTGGCTACTTGGAAGGTTGAGGCAGAAGGATCAACTGAGCCCAGCAGGTCAACGCTGGGGTGGCCATGAGTGTGCCACTGCACTCCAGCCTGAGCAATGGAGTGAGACTCCAACTCAAAATAGAAATAAAAATAAATACATGTGAACTGTAAATGTGGTTCATTTCCTGCTGTGTGTTGGCGAATGCTTGGCACTGTAGTGCTTCTTTGGTAGCCTGAGGATAGAAGAGAATAGATACCATCCGGATGCACACCTGGGCACTTGCACAGGAAAGGGGTTCCAGTAGCATCGCATGTGCCCGTCTACCTTCAAGAAAGGCAACCCGTAGCTCATTGTGAAGTCTCATTTTATTTTATGCTTTCCTGTTAACACACCTAATTACCACACATCTGAGTCCAAAGCCAGGAAGGATGGCCACAAGCACGATGTCATGTCCCACCCAATTGCTAGCCCCTGCCATTCACACTCTTGTAAGAGAAGCCTGTTTCTCTTACCTGAGTTCTGTGCCTACTCTAAATGAACATCAGATTTCCCATGTTGGCATTCTCCAACATTGGCAGTCGCAGTAGTAACAACACCAAACAAATTGTCGGGGGGAGAAGGAAGTATTTTTTTCCCTCTCCGGCAGCTGGATTTAGAAAAGAAGACAGGCATGAAATTTGTGGGTAGATCTGTTTCAACAATGGCAAGAACTACCAATTGTGTAATCCAATTTCAACAGGGGATTTCTCTTTATCTTAATAACTAGTGAAATGGGTGGACCTCGAATTTCATTTCAGTTTGGAAATACGCCCAACGTTTTGGAGATGTTTATTCCAAACCCAGCCAACTATATGAACCTCTCCAGGCTCTAAAATCTTTCTGGGAATTGCACCAAAGCAGATTTTTTGGTGCGATGTCTAATCCTTCCGGCTTCTGGGACAGCCTTCTTCTGAATCCTTCAATAATTCAGCCTCTAATCTGGACCAGAAGAAAGAGCATAGGCAATTCTGGAAAAGAAAAACAACGAGGCAGTGAGACCTTAAGCCTAAATTTCAGATTAAGTTTCAAGGACATCCCAGTTGTACCCAAGTCAAACACCTTGTCCAACAACCTGAGTCAACTCTGTCTCCGGTGTGTGTGTACTTTCATCTCTAGGCATGAGGGGAGACATCTGCTCCAGCATGGCCAGATTCTTCTGAATAAAGAAGGTTATAGATGCGGAGGAATTTTAGAAACCAGGTTGCTGTTTTTGCAAAGCATGTCCTCAGTTTCTGCAGTCTTTCTAACTCCAAGGAAAAGCAATTCTATTGGCTTCTCCCTACATTCCTGGAGGTCCACTTTGTCCTGTGGAAGGACCATTAAGAATGTACCCTGTGTATCAGTCATCCCCCATGGTAGCTGAATCCGAGCTACTTTGCCATATTTAAGTTTCATTTTGAGATGTTTTCAAGATTTTCTTGACTTAATTGTGTCCAAAGACGTAAGAATGTTGAAATGGCAAAGTTGCTCCAAGTTCAAATAAAGATCGGGGCTGAGGCAGGGCTTCTCAACCCCTGGTCCGTGGTCTGTTAGGAACACAGCAGCACAGTAGGAAATGAGAGGCGGGTCAGCGAATAAAGCTGAAGCTTCATCTGTATTTATGGACGCTCCCCATTGCTCACATTACCGCCTGAGCTTCACCTCCTGCCAGATCAGCACTGATCAGCCTGCTTCCATTTCCAACATCCTGTGTTGTGAAGCAGGGTTTTCTGCAGTGACAGCAGCCAAAACAAGATAACTGAGTAGACTGGGCACAAGCAACACACTTCGATTGTCACTGTCTCCCATCACCCCAGATGGGACCCTCTAGTTGCAGGAGAACAAGCTTGGGGCTCCCACTGATTCTGCATTATGGTGAGTTGTATAACTAATTCATTATATATGGCAAGGTAATCATAATGAAAATTAAGTGCACAATACACGTGCATACCCCAACCATCCCCCTCTTCCTCATCTGTGAAAACTGATGCTTCCACAAAACTGGTCCCTGATGCCAAAAGGTTAGGGACTGCTGGACTCAGGAATTAAGAGTAACAAGGAAACCAACATGCTGTGCTGGACAAAGATACATTGAGGATAAGAGAAACAAATCTGAAAGACAGGACTGGGTCCCGCCTGCAAAACGTGGAGAACGTATGGCTGTGCCATCCTTGGGCTCTTGGAGAGAGGAAAAAGGATGGGTAAATGGAGCAGAGGGCGGATAACTGTCCCAGCCATCCATCAGTCCTGCCTCAGGGCAGGACAGATCCCAACCTCTGGGGGACTCAGAGCTGAGGGCCTCTGAAGCTCATTCCAAGCGTGGGTACTTCTGGGGGCTTGAGGTTCATGCCATCCTGCTCGCATCAAGGTGGATGGGGAGTAGATTCAACAACTCATTCTTGGAGCTGCCTGGGGACATAGACAGGCTCTCCCAATGTGGATGAAGTAGTAGTTTCATTGTAGGAAAAGACACCCAAGAACATGCATGTGCACAAGGGCGGGAAGTGACAGCTTCGCTTTCACATTTTCTGAACCAATAGACTCTGCATTTGGTAATGATCTATCCAAGAAGTAGCTTGGAAACTTCCTTGACTTGTAAAACAAAAGCAAAACAAATAAAAAACAGAGCAAAATGAAAACAGAGACACAGACATTGCAATGTGTCTGTTTTAAAAAAGAGTTTCTGCTAGGTGTGGTGGCTCTTTCCTCTAATCCAAGCTATTTGGGAGGTCGAGGCAGAAGGATCGCTTGAGACCAGGAGTTCCAGACCAGACCTGGGAAACCTCATCTCTACAAAAAGTCAAAAAAATTAGCTGGGTGTGGTCTGTACCACACGCCTGTAGTCCCAGATACTTGGAAGGCCAAGGCAGGAGGCTCACTTGAGCTCAGGAGGTCAAGGTTGCAAATGAGCCATGCTTATGCTACTGCACCCCAGCCTGGGCAACAGAGTGAGACCCTAACTCAAAATAAATAAATAGATAAATAAATATATATATATAAATATATATGTGTGTGTGTGTGTATATATATATATATATATATATACACACACACAAGTAAAATAAAGAGAGTTTCTGACAATTTTGAGAGGCCAGAATTTTGGTTTAGATAACATAAATGGAATTGTTGATTGAGCCAGCCAGCTCGTAGACATTTCTTGAGAGCCCTTTCTGCATGCAGTCACCAGGCTAGGGAAATAACGATGAATAAAGCAGCGCCTCTGCCCTGGAGGGGCACAGAGGAGGCAGAAAGGTCATCATCACAGGACTGGGTAACAGGGAACTGTGAGGCCTGCTGGGGTCTCAGGAGGGCCCTGGAGTAGAAAGACCTGGAGTCTGGCTGGGGATGGCTTGGGAACTTTTCTGAGTTCTGTTCACTTGTGGATTCTGTTTGCTCCCTTCCACATAGGACGAATTGTGGAAATTAATATGACATGTATGACCCCCAGATACCATAGACGGTAATAATTTGCCGTATTGAATCAGTTCTTTCTTTTTCTGATGATTGTGATAAAATAACACGAAATTCACCATCGAGACCATTTTAAAATGGGCAGTTCTGTGGCATCGAGCACATTCACATTATTGTGCAGCCAGTACCACCTTCCACCTCCAGACTCTTTTCATTTTGTAAAGCTGGAAGTCTGTGCCCATCTCCCTCCCGTGCTCTTGACAACCACCATCCTACTTTCTATGAATTTGACTACTCGAATTGGTTTATTTCACCACGTCTAATGCTCTCAAGACTCATCGTGCAGCATGTGTCAAGATCCCCTTTCTTCTTAAGGCTGAATAATATCCTCTAGTGAGTATGTTCCACATTTAGCTTAGTCATTCCTCCATGGACAAACAACATGGTTTTCTTTCTTTTCTTTTTTTTTTTTTTTTTTTGAGTTGAAGTCTCACTCTGTCGCCCAGATTGGGGTGCAGTGGCCGCTCCCGGCCACCGCAGCCTCGACCTCCTGGGCTCCAGCGATCCTTCCGCCTCAGCCTTCCAAGTAGCTGGAATTACAGGCACGCACTACCATGCCTGGCTAATTTTTTGATTTATTGTAGAGATGAGGTCTCGCCTGCCCAGGCAGGTCTCGAACCCACAGGCTCAGGCAATTCACTCACCTCAGCCTCCCAAAGGCGCGGGATTACAGGCTGAGCCACCGAGCCTGGCTGACAACATGATTTTCTTCCACCTTTTAGTTATTGTAAACAATGCTGTTGTGGCATTATTCACAATTGCAAAAACATGGAACCAACCATGCTGCCCATTGAAACTGGACTGGATAAAAAAAATGCAGTACATATACACAATGGAATATTATGCAGCCATAAAGAAGGACAAACAAGCTGGGCTCGGTGGCTCAGCCGGTAATCGCAGCACTTTGGGAGGCTGAGGTGAGTGGATTGCCTGAGCCCGAGGGTTCAAGACCCGCCTGGGCAACTTGGTGAGACCTCATCTCTACAATAAAATAAAAAATTAGCTGGGCATGGTAGCGTGCACCTGTAGTTCCAGCTACTTGGAAGGCTGAGGCGGAAGGATCGCCGGAGCCCAGCAGGTCAAGGCTGTGGTGGCTGGGAGTGGCCACTGCACTCCAGTCTGGGTGATAGAGTGAGACTCCAACCCCAAAAAGAAAAAAAAAAAAAAAAGAAGGACAAACATATGAACTTCCCAGCAACTTGGATGGATTTAGATCCAGTCATAATCAGTGATCTGTCACGGAAACAAGGAACTGAGTACCACATGTTCTCACTCTTAAGTGGACCTTGAACATTTACCATAATACTCCAAGAAAGGGATTGGAAGTAGTGGGATACTGCTGGGAGAGGGAACATAACATCACAAAGAGTACCTGATCTCAAACCAGGCCAAATGAAGACCAAAGGAGGCCCAGACTTTATCTGTAAGATGGCCACCTATATACGTAATCCTGAGTTGTACCCCAATATCTTTAAAATAAAAGTTAAAAATAAATAGTAAATAATGCAGCTGTGAACAAGGGTTTTACTCTTGTTGTTGTTTTAGACATCAGAGTTTCAACCTACAGTAATGTGCACCTGTAGTTCCAGCTACTTGGGAGGCTGAGGCAGGAAGATCCATTGAGCCTGGGAATTCAAGGCCAGCCTGGGCAATGCAATGAGATCTTAAAGTGAGCACCACATCTATGGTGTGAGTTTTACAAAATAGCAAATAATTATATTTTTATGTTTTAGAAGTGAGAGGGAGTAAAGGAAACCACGATTTTAGAAAAATCTAGTTGAGGGTTGAAGTGTAATTTCTGTTCATTTCACCAATAATATTTTAGCTTTTATTTTGTTTCCCTTCAACCAGCTTACTCAGGACCAGAGACAGAATGAACTTAAAATGAATGGTCAAGAAAAGTTTTTTAAATGTCTTTTTTTCCCACAAAATGAGGGCCTCATGTGGGAAACAGATCCTATAAGAAGGAGTGTGTTGGGCAAATGAACGCAATCCTGATTGCAGCTATTGACCTGAGGCTTCACCCTGGAGGGCACACACATCAATCCCCTCTGGTGGCTCTGGTGTCACATAAGTTGTTCATGCAGTCATTGGGGACCAAGCTAGCAGCATGTGCCATCTCCAGCATGTGACTTCCAGGGCAACCCTGGGCATGGCCATGCAGCAGGTGGCCTGGAGAGAAGAGAGCTGGGAAGATGAAGCAGAGGCTGGACCCATATACGGAAGGGGCCTGTGCTGTTATTGCCCATCAGCAGACAGCCAAGACCTGCTCGCTGGACACAGCTAACCTGGGGTCATGGTGGATGGGGGTCGGGGAGGTAGTCATGCTGAAGCCTAGCCATGCACTTGGAGGAAAGAGAGGGGGTCTGTTGGGCAGCAAGGTGTCCTTGTCCATGTTCAATTCACCGTCCTTACCTCATCCCTCCCCTAGGAAAAGCACTGGAAGAAAGGACTTTTCTCACACAGAAGGAAAAGCAGCTCCCAACAGTCACCTGGTATTTGTTTGGGGAGGGGGGAGCATGTAAAATCGAGAAGCCTGTGGTCCTTTGGGGTCCGAGTAAGTATAGACTTCTCCAGAACAAGCCTGTGTGCTGGGCACCCCTAGCTCTCCCTCACTTGCTGCCACCTGCCTGACTTGTGTTGATATCCATCTTCTTTCTTTTTTTTTCCTTTCTCCTCTTCTATTTTTTTTCCTTTCTTTGCACTCCTCCTGTTTCTGCAAGGTTCACAGGAAACACGTGGATATGGTAGGCACCCTGGTGATGGGCCATGGAAGGTCCCTGTGGCCCTCTCCTTGCCCGTGTTTGGTCACATTCCAGCATAGCAGTTCCTGCTTCCAGGACTGCTGGCCCCATGGGAAGACACCGAGGTGGCCCGAGAGCCACGTGGACAGAGCAAGCTCACGCAGTCAGTTATGTAAGGGGGACGTGGGGTCAGCGGCAAGCTGAGGTCACTCGTTATGGCCCTCATGTGAAAAGCCCTCACAGGCCCAAGACATTTTGATTCCCAGAAGCTGGCTCTCCCTCCCGCCCGGCCTGGCTGCCAGCATCAACCGCAACAACACATGAGCAAAAAAGAGAAGTTTTCTGTTTCGCGTTAAAAAGTACAAATATTATATTATTGATTCAGAAAGGAAATGTGCTGAGCAAGAACTCTAAGTACTGCTGAAGTGAACCCCGGGGACAGCTTATGGGACGGAGCATGAGCGCGGGTTTAGAATGAAAACAGATGTTGCTCTTCATGAAACTAAAAAAGAAAAAAAGTTTGCATTTTTGGTCAAAGCAGCAGCAGGCTAACACCTGGACAAAGGCTTTCACAAAGAAAGTGTCCGGTGGCGTCTGTTCTTGAGAACAGGGCACAGAGAGGAAAAAGGTAGCTCAGATCTCAGAAGTAACAGGAGACATGTGCAGCCTCGTGCAGGCCTGGGAGGAAGAAAGGGTTCTGCGCTACTCTTCTCTCAGCTGATGATTGGAAGACAAATGGAAAGAGAAGACTCTTTGGAGAGGCAGCTGGAATGCGCCTCTCTTTTTATGCATGGGTTTTCTGTAGGCTAAGAGGCACATCCTGCCTCCCCTTGCTCACATAGCTAAACTCTCCCATGCGCATGTCAAGTCAACCAGACAATTCTTTCTTGCAGTTGGAAAGATTCTTTGCCTTCACTCATCTGTCACTGCTGTCATCAAGACTTACAGTGTTTCACCTGCGACTCATGATGTGCTTGCTAAGACCTTTTATCCTACCCACGTCAAAAGAGTTTGATACTGAGTGTAATTTTGCAAAGGGAAGATTCCCGGGGGAAAGCTTTTGGAGACGCCTCTGTTTTTAACCCTGCTTCCAGAAGGAATTAGAGGCAAACACTTCTACTTAGCTCATTTGCTTCTGAAGTGAGAGAATGACTTCTGATATGAAAACATGATTCCGTGGAACGCTTCAGAGAGGCATTTGAGACTCAGCACTTGGCTACCAGAGACTAGGACTGTACTGACCAGGTGGTGACCAGATTTAAGCCATCTTAGAGTCTCCTGGCCAGTGACTAAATTTCCTGTGTGTTTTAGCAAATACAATTCACACTAGGCCAGCGATAGCCACCTGGGAGCAGTCAGGGGGCCCCTCCGAGGCCCCCGTTTAGTCTATAGAAGGCAGGTCCAGTGTTTGTCTCCAAAGCCAGGCCCTGGGGGTCTGGATCATTGTTTTTGTCTTCCTGGTGTGAGCATGACTTGTTCTCTACAAAACAGAGAAAGATGAACAAAACAAGGAGAAATCAGGAATTCTTCTCAGTCTTGCCTGTCTTTTTGAAGAGGGAAAACTCAAGAGCTCATCCCTCAGACAGGAGAAGAAAGATATCTCTTTCTCTTGTAGTCCTTCAGACACTGCTGTGTTATCCACTATCGCTGTGTTATCTACTATCGCTGTGGAAATCACACTGCCCAGTCTCCCACAACACCAACAGAGTGTGGTTCTACACACCCAAATCTGGGCCTGCATCACAGACCCAGGAAGGGAATTCGCGGGAAAAGCAGTCATCCTGGGAGCTTCCTCGAGCCATCAGCTTGACAACATACTCCATTATAATGTAAAAGGACCATAACAATAAATCCTTGTTCTTATGTATCAGTGGTGATGATGAAAAGACAGTTAACATTTACCAAATCAAGTTTGTGTGTTCAGTGCTTCCCTGGTATCATCGTGCTGAACCACTGGCCACCTATAAGACAGCTACTTATTGAAGTTTTTGTCTGTAGGAAAGTGGGGCTTAGAGTCTGAGACTGAAAGCCAAATTCATCGTGCCCAGCATGAGAGCTAGCCTCTGACTCTCCTGGCATTTACCTGGCATCTACCACAATGGTAGACAAAACTTCAGAACTAAGTTTAGTTATATTTGTAGCTGTAAACCACCCTATCCTGCTCTAAGAATCAGGTCCCATACATGTGCACATAGATTATGTGCCAGAAAGAAACCAGGGGATGAACCGTCCCTGCAGAGCCCTGTGACCTTGACAGGAAAGTTGCTGAGAGACGCCCCAGCCCTAGAAAACTTGGCCTGGTCCCCTGAGTCTCAGGACCAAATGCCACGTCTGCAGGTTGCTGAGATATTCCTCAGTTCTACTCCTTTAGAATGCTAGAATAGAATGCTTTGAGACAGAGGTTTTCATTTCTTTAGCTCTTGCCAATTCCAAGTTGTAATACAGTCATGTATTGCTTAATGACAAGGATATGTCCTGGGAAATTTGTCTTTAGGTGAGTCCATAGTCATTTGGACATCATCGACTGTACTCACACACATCTAGATGATGCAACCTCTCACACCTAGGCTATGTGGTCTAGCCTATTGCTCCTAGGCTATGACCCTGTACAGCATGTTACTGCACTGAATATTATAGGTAATTGTAACACAATGGTTAAGTATTTGTGTACCTTAACACATCTAAACAGAGAAAAGACACACTAAAATACCATATAAAATGTAAAAAGAAAGTGTTCCTGTCTAAAACACTAACCATGAGGGGGAGATTTCAGGACTAGTGGTTGCTCTGGGTGAGTGAGGGAATGAGTGGTTACTGAATGTGAGGGCCTTGGACGTTACTGTACACAGCTGTAGACTTCATCAGCACTCCACTTAGGCTACACTGAATTTATAAGAAAAATTCTTTGACCACTAAATCAACCTTAGCTTATTAACCTCGGCTTGCTATAACTTTTTGCTTTATACATCTTTAAATGTTTATCAAGTTTTGACTCTTGTATTAATGACTAGCTTGAAACAGAAACACATTGCAGTGATGTACAAATATATTTTGTTTTTTTAATGTCCTTATTCTTTAAGGATTTTTTATTTTTAATGCTTCATTTTTAAGTTTTTTTTTGTTGTTAAAACGAAGGCACAAATGCATGCATTAGTCTAGACCTACACAGAGGCAGGCTCATCCATATCACTCCTTATCTTGTCCCATTGGAAGGTCTTCAGGGTCAATAACAGTACCAGTATAATCTTGTGGGACCACTGTCATCTCTGTGGTCCTTTGTTGACCAAAACGTCCTTTGGTGGTACATGGCTTCCAAACAGGGATCTATTTGACTTAACAGCCTTGTTTTTGGTGGCTTTGTTAACATGGTGATGGCCCCCAGCCTCCTTTTGTCTCTGCCCTCTTACACGAAGAAGCCCAAGATGTGTCAGGCGACTGGGGTGGGATTCTTTTTGCTCCACCAAGAGGAAAAAGCAACAGCAAGCTCTCAAAAATGCTGGGAGGCCATGCTGGGAGCTTCCTAAAGATTAACGAGCGTTGTCTCCCTTGCCTCTCCCCGTGGGAATAGATACCCCGGTTTGCAGTGGGAGCTGTGGGCACAGGGCACAGAGGGGCGGGCGGCGGGCAGGTGGACACGGCTGTTCTTAGCAGCGTGCAGCCCACAGGGAAGAACTCCTCTGACCCAACTTCAGAAGTGACCACGATCACCTCACACAAAGAGGGACGTAAATTGGCAGAAAGACATGGAGTACTAGACCTGCCCAGACGGCGCTCAAGGGGACTCCAGGGACCCGCCAATCCATGCAAGAAGAATAGTACGAGCTTGAAGGGGTGCAGCAAGATTAATCACCACAGCCATGCAGATTTAGCGCGTTAGGTGGAAAGATAAATGTGTAAAACGCTGTGTCAAAACCCATGGTGTGGCCCACATGGCAATTCAGGGTCAGTAATTGAACTTCACTCTAATTATCCTGGGGAGATAATATTAACTTACAGTCGAGAGTGAGGGAGCGAGTCCATAACTCATCACTCGATGGGACTGCTCGTGCATTGTGTTATTGAAATATGAGCGCTCCATTTTTATCCTGTCATAATGACAACTGATGTGCTTATTTTCTTTCTCCGAGCCTCTGGGGGATGATGAAATAGTAAGCAAACATTCTTTCTGGTGAAAGAGCAGCACTTTATCACGCCGGCTTTGACTCTGAAGAAGCTCTGGCCAACTCAGAAACAATCCCAGGAGCAGAGCTATCCCCTGGGCCCGCAGTGGCCGGGGTGGCAGTGGGCTTCCTAGCCTGCCTCAGAGGCTGTCGCCTGGCCCCAGGACTCCAGAGCCCTCTTGGGGCAAAAGCACAGCTCTGTCCCTCATTTCTCCGGATTCCAAGGCATCCAGGCCTCTTTCATCGCTCCCATTGCAGGACAGAGAGTTTGGGAAGGGTAGCGATTTTTTTTTTTGAGTTGGAGTCTCACTCGGTCACCCAGACTGGAGTGCAGTGGCCACTCCCGGCCACCGCAGCCTCACCTGCTGAGCTCCCACGATCCTTCCGTCTCAGTCTTCCGAGTAGCCAGAATTACAGGCGTGCACTACCACGCCCGGCTGATTTTTTGATTTATTGTAGGGATGAGGTCTCGCTGCCTAGGCGGATCTCGAGCCCGCGGGCTCAGGCAATCCACTCACCTCAGCCTCCCAAAGGCACAGGATTACAGGCTGAGCCACCGAGCCCCGCTGGGTAGTGATTTCTTAAGAAATTGTGAATACCATACAGAGGGGTTCTCAGGATGCAGTCTTTTCCGATTGCTGTATTTACTGACCAGACTTCAGAACACAGCATTTCTTCCTGCAAAGTACTGTCATTGTGACTGTGTCTTTGGATTTGGGTCCCAGGCGGCGAGGAGGCTTAGGGTTCACCTGTTTTAACCTTGTTGCCTTCAGTGACATTTCTTTGCAAATCTGTCTTTGCATCCCATGAATTATTCTTTCTGTTTGTTTGTTTCCCTGTTTTACTTTTTTGAATTGTTATTTTAGCTTCAAGGGGTGCATGTGCAGGTGTGTCATGTGAGTATACTGCCTGATGATGAGGTTTGGTCTTCTATTGAGCCTGTCACCCACATGGTGAGCATAGCGCTCCATAGGTAGTTTTTCAATCCATGCCCTCCCCCCCAGCATTCCCCAGTGTCTGCTGTCTCCATCTTTATGTCTGTGTGTACCCAGAATTTAGCTCCCACTTAAACGTGAGTACATTTGGGTTTCTGTGAAACTCTGTTAATAAACTATGAGCCAATGTAGGAATAGAATTCCCTGTCCTAAAACTTTAAGATAAGGTCCCATAAAATTCAAAGTAAATACTGTGTTCCAGGTTATTTGAAATGAGGATAAGGAGTGTCTTGTGGTGATTGGGAAGGGAAGGGGTACATTTGCAAATATGGAAGAGGGGCAAGAAGGATGAGTGGAGGCAGCCAGAAGCTCCTTTGAAGGCAGCGGGTAAAATGCCAGGGTAGCAACAGGGGCTCCGAGTGTGGACCCCGAGAAGAAAAGTGTGGAAACAAATCCTCTTCAAGTAAGATGCGTAAGGAGTTGGATCTCAAGTGTCTGATGAAAGCTGCTGACAGAACGAGAACCCGGACGGAAGAAGACTAGACAGCAGCCCCTGCTGCCTCCCCAAAGCCCCTCACGACCAGCACTTCCCTGGAGGGTTTTTTCCTCAGGGAGATGGTGGTAAGCAGAGGGACTCAGAAGACCTCCGCCCTCCCTCTGGGGAGGTTTAGGCAGAATTCAACAGCTTGCTATTTTAATTGAGAACAGAAAGCCGGTGCAGTATCCAAGATCACAGGGAAACGAGGAAGCTTGTCTAAAATGATCCTCATTTGGTTTTGGACCTCTGGTGCTGAAGCTGGCCTCCGGGGCAGATGTGGCTGGATGCTTGCTGGTTCGGCAGGAGTCAGATGCCTTCCTCCAGGGCAGACCCTCACAGGTATCCATCAGCTTTCCCTGCTTGGTCTTAAAAAGAGGTTCCCCAGAAAGTCTAGATCTCGGAGATACTGTAGCGGCACACTGATCACAGGGCCTGAGAATGCGGTGCTACATGATTCATTTTCTGCCTTGGTGTCTGAACCGGTGAAATCAGTGAAATAAAGATTCTAACTTGCATCTTTAAGAAGACAATTTATGGACCAGACACAGCCTAACAATGTACGTGTATTTGGGTTTCCTGGGAAGGCAGTGTGCACGCAACCATAGCAACTTATTAAAATCTGCTGTTTGGACCCTTGAAGGCATCTGTCGAACTCCAAGGTCATCATCATAAGACAGTCTCTCTGCTCTTCATTTTTCTGATTCCTAGACGAATCAGAAGGACTTTGCTCATTCATAATGAACAGGTGCGGGCTTTCACATGGGGAGAATGAAGAACTTTCCTCTCTCTCTCTCTCTCTCTGTTTTTTGGGGTTTTCTGGTTGGTCATCACCTTGGCACAGGAATGAATACAAGAAGCAAAGAGCCCGGGAGCTGGGAGTAATAACTAGTCAGAGACCCAGGCTACACTGCGGTAAATGAATTAAAAGACTGGTAGCAGCACAGACAAGCAGTTCAAATCAGTAAAGTCCACATGTATACCAAAGATGCTGGTATCTTCTGCAGAGAAGAGCGTGGATTGAGAGTGATAAGGCATTTATGATACAGTGTCCCCCATTCCCCTGGCTGCCTTATTATCCTGGACATCTGAGTATCCACATGAAGGGACCAGAAGGACGACCTTGAATAAATTTATTCACAGAAACTGCCATTTCCCAGTAAAACAGCCAAAAAAATCACTTCCCAAAGTCTGTTGACCCAAAGTTGCTTCACACTTTTCTAAATATAATTTTAAAACGTTGACTTTCTTTAGAGATGTCCCAGTCAGCTGGGAAGACAAAACAGCGCTTTAAAAAGACATTAAGCCCATATTTACATGAAAGATCACGACAGCCTGGCAAAGTATTATATATTTTAAGGGTGCTTGTAATTTATGTTTTAGAATTTCCTTCCTACACTCTTGCAGTATATAATGGAAGGTTGCAACATTTATAACAGAGCAGCTATGATCTGCTTGCTAAATGGTATGCAACGTTCTATAAATTATATCTGAAATTTGTCCTAATGTTCAAGTATTTCTGTGACAGATTTCTCTCCAAGAAAAATCGGAAGGAAATGTGAAAACGTATCATCTGTTATAACTGTGTTGAAGGTATGACTAGAACATTACTCTCAGGGTACTCAGGGTAGCAAATGGGAGGATATTTATTTGGTGCTTTATTCTATTAAACAGACTTTTCTTTTTTTGTAGATTCTTTTTTTGTTGTTGTTGTCATTTGTTTTTTTTTTTTTTTTTTTTTTGAGTTGGAGTCTCACTCGGTCACCCAGACTGGATTGCAGTGGCCGCACCCGGCCACCGCAGCCTCGACCTGCCGGGCTCCGGCGATCCTTCTGCCTCAACCTTCCAAGTAGCCGGAATTACAGGCAGGCGCTACCACGCCCGGCTGATTTTTTTATTTATTGTAGAGATGAGGTCTCGCTGCCCAGGCGGGTCTCGAACCTGTGGGCTCAAGTAGTCCACTCACCTCAGCCTCCCAAAGGCACGGAATTACTAGCTGAGCTTCCGAGCCCGGCTTATTTTGTAGATTCTAGTCAATGACTATAGACATCATAGCAGGCAGTGTTCTTACAATGCTGTTTGAGGTAATAAGAGGGCACTGCCGAATCCTCTACCTGACATTTGTCTCCCCCTTTTGGCTCTAGTTTTATCTGGGTCATGATCACCCTGAGTCAGGATATTTTCCAGTTTTCCTGCAGGTAAGTGTGACCCTGTGCATCATTGTGGTGAGTCATGTAATAGCAAACATTGGGTGATAGATTCTGGGAAATGTCCTTTGGAAGAGGTGGTCCATGTCATTTTCATCTCCTCATCTCTTGCTGTCAGCTTGCCTTTTGAAATGTGATCTGATGAGGGAAAGACCACTGGAAACATGTGGAGGGCCCACACCCAGGGCATGGAAGTGCAGACTAGTCTATAATACCTACTAAATAATACCTACTAAAAATAGATAGAATTATATCTATTTTTGTAAAGGGGCAGAGAGCAGATACGCTGACTTGCAGACTAGGATGTCTCTGTTGCAATTATTTGATATTATTGCTGTGTCACAAAAGCATTCATAGACCAATGGGTATAACTGTACTCCTATACAACTTTATTGACAAAAACAGGTTGAAGGCTGGATTTGGCCCGCAGGCCATAGTTTTCTCACTCTGTATGCAAGAGATTAAAATATATTGAGTTCTTTCAAGTCTGTCTTTGTGGGTCTCAATCACTCACAATCAAAGCTGGTTTTTTTTTTTTTCAGTTGGAGTCTCATTCAGTTGCCCAGACTGGAGTGCAGTGGCCACTCCCAGACACTACAGCCTCAACCTGCTGGGCTCCAGCGATTCTTCCGCCCAGCCTTCCAAGTAGCTGGAACTACAGGTGTGCGCTACCACGCCCAGCTAATTTTTTTGATTTATTGTAGAGATGAGGTCTCGCCAAGTTGCTCAGGCGGGTCTCAAACCCGCGGGCTCAGGCAATTCACTCACCTCGCCCTTCCAAAGCACGGGATTACAGGCTGAGCCACTGAGCCCGGCCCAAAGCTGATTTTAACTGTGAGTGATCCCCATCACATGATTATTTATAGTGTAGACCTTTTCTTTTTCTTTCTCCTCTTACTCTTGAGGAATCTCCTCTCTCTCTCTCTCTCTCTCTCTAGTGCACCCTTTGTCTCTGTCTCTCTCTCCTCTCCAATCATTTTCATGACCTTTGGCAAATTTCTTTCCTCTACTACAATTCTATACTTTATCAGCGGTAGCCTTAAGAATCCCGATTCTAGGAGTCTAAGGCGATTGTAGAATGAAACGTGTTTTAAGTGCAATAAATCTTCCTGAACTTACAGCTTTCACACATACATAGCCTTTTCTCTTAAGTACTATTGTTCCAAAAATTTTGCACTTCTATTCAGAAGATAAAAAGGTTAAAAGAAAATCAAACCCTTGTCTAAAGAAAATAAGCATCAAGACACCTACACGTGGTGTGTCACATTGACCTGGACTAGGCTTATTGAGGCAATTATAGTGCAGTCCTTAGCTCCTAATGGTGCTGGATAAAAGAGTCAAAATGCATAAAAAGGCACTCAGAAATCGTATCCGTCTCCTATCAAAATACCACTCTCCTGATCTAAGATGGCTTCATTCATCCATATAGTTCAGTCTAACATGGAATTATTTTCTTCTCTTATTTCTCTTATCAAGCAGACACATTGATGTGGGCCTAGCCATGTCTAATTGATCGTTACTGCTTTGCTTCAAATTTGTTGGCAAATCTCATTTGAACAAGAAATAGGATTGTGTGCAGACTTGAGCCTTAGCATTTGTTGATAATTGTATAATTTTCTTACTTTTTGGCCCCAATTATTTCACAACCCAAATGTGAGTAGAGTACTTCTCTGTAAAAATTCAAGAGAAAGTAAGGTTTAGGCAGACTTATGAGTGGAGGGGCCCAGCTGTGGGCTTCATGAGGACCAGACCTGGGTCTTCTCCCCTCACTATACATCTGCATGCCAAACTCCATGGGTTGCAGAGTGGGTTCCTGATAAGTCTCTGTCCAATGAATAAATAGAAGAACAGACAAAATAATTTGATAAATTCTGTAAGCTTTATCATTACTCTTTATGGCTAATATTAAGAGAAAATTATTATGAAGGAAAATGTTATAATAATTATTTCAAAACTACCATAAAACTAAGATATTGCATGATAGGTCAGTGAAAAAAATATATCTAGAAATTTAACATTTTAAAATGTAAATTCTTTTCATTAAAATAATTTCTACAAACATATAACAATATGTTATGTGATTGAGTAGAACATTCACAAAGGTGAATAATCTTGGAGTCTAGGAATATCCCAAAATCAGTTAGAAAAATAAAAGGACATAACGGAGAATTGATGAGGCATCTTCCAAGTATGTTTCACAGCTCTTAAGTAAGGACCAACTACTCAGTGCAAAGCTCCATTGAAGATGCTGTAGGTTATACAAAGGAGATATATGTGCATGCTTGGTTCTGATTTTGTGTATTATTAAGTAGAGATGATAAAACATGATGACAAATTTTTTAAAGAGAAACGGTTAGTGTTAACAGAATAACAGGTAAAGTGTTAAGGTGATTGTGATGAGTGCAAGTGAAGTTTGTCAAGACTCTCATGTATAAAGTTCAGAGTAACACTGAAATTTTCATAGAGAAATCAACATTCAACTTACACCCTTAAAGCACATGAAGGATTTAGACACAGAAATGAGGAGATGAAGAGAAGACTAAACAGAGTCTCAAGCATCCTTGAAAACCTTCTGAAGCTGAGTCCTCTGTGGCTGACCCAGAGGCAAGGGTTTGAGAGATGCTCCCAGGATGCACCAGCAAAAGGATGCGGAAGGCAATAAGGACCCCCTGGGACCTCTGGGAGACTGAGGATGATGGGCTCCAGAAGAATCTAGGGTTTCACCCTCCAATTCTGTCCATTTTTGGAGAAGGGTCTTCTGGAGTTGTCCATTCCAGAACACTCTCAGCCTCCCCTGGGACCTGCAAACAGAGAAAATCCTCCAACAGGAGTAGTGCAAGGTCAGTAGTCCAACTTCATTTCCAAGACCCCTAAGCATAGAGGTTCAATGGGTAGGGTCAGTAGTGTCTGTTACAGTTGGAAACAGAAAGAAAATCCATGTCTTTTGGAAGATTTAATTTTTGAAGGAATATAGAGAAATTACTTTTAAAAAGCAAAGGATTTTTTTTTTTTAAATCGAAGGAAGACACACAAAGTTCTAGAGCTTTTCACTCTTGAGTTCTTATGGCTTGCCTAAAACTCACACTTCACGGGACCACGATTATTTTCCAGAAATGTAACTGTATGAAAAAAATTCAGGAAAATCTGCAGGACATTTTACAGAATCTAAACTCTTCACATCATTATAGAGTATAATATATGTTTTTAAAATTCTAAGCATGCAAAACTAGGAAAATATGACCAATGATAAGAAGAAACAAATTCAATAGAAGATACACAGAAGGCACCAATGCTGAAATTAGCAGCCACAGATACTAAAAGAACTGTTAAGAATCTTGTGTTAAGACATTCATGATCAAACGTATACAGAGTAGGTAAGGAGAGGAAGAATCCTAGCAGAGAAATATTCGTTATTCTGCCAAGGAATAAAATGCTTTCTGGGAATCTAGAAGCCAACATCTGGAAGCCTAGAAATAATCACTCATTTACCCAACCCACATTTCCCAGCACCTATTCTGTGCAGAGCACTCTTCTAAGCCATGAGGACCCAGGACCCCTGGATAGTTCACATTTTAGTGGCAAGATACCTAGTATGTAATTAAATGTAATATAATGCCAGACAGTCATCTCAGGTGCTGTCAGAAAAAATCAATGGAGTGTAGAGATAGAGGTTAGCAAGGGATGCGACTTAAGACAACCATTCATTGGATGCAGAATAAGCTCTCGCTCCACTAAAGACCACCAGGCTGGTGTGGAAGATGGTGTAGGACATGTAAAAGATTAAGTCAAGTGAGAGCTGGGAACAGAATGTCCTTTTGTTTTTGCCTGCCTCTGAAGAAGAATGCATCCTCACAGCCACGGTAATGTTGTCACTTGCACATAATGCTGACCCTTCTCTCTCAACTTCTCTGGGACAATATAAATAAATTTTGAGTTACAGAGGACTTGGACCCAACACAAACACAAAGGGACTGTGGCAGTGGGGACAGGAAAGAAGGTGGGGTAGGGGAAACTCCTATCCCCCGTTCATCGGTCAAACTGGGGAGACTTAGGGATAGCTAGCAGTGAACTGGGCGCGACCCTCTTCAATGTCAAATGAGAAAGGACAGTGAGAAATGTGTGGAAATGTCTTACTGAGACCCAGAACAAGAAACATTGAATTCTCTTCTCAAAGCACACGTTTACTAGTCTACAAAAATAGTGTCAAGGTCATTACCTTATGTATTATTTTTTAAAATGCCTTATGAAAAAAGATGTAGGTCTTTGGAGAGAAATCATGCTTCTGGTCACAAAGTGTGCTTCATTTCAAACATTTTGGGCTAAAAGTTGTCTAAGTTAAGAAGGGCAGCATCTTCCCTGTTCTCAGGAAACCTGACCTTCTCTCCCCTGTCTTCCTGCTAACCCTTCTCCATTGCATGCCTCCCACCAACACACGCACACATGCAGGTCTGCAGTCACCATGACCACTGACTTTAATGGACACAGGAAGTGGAAAGTTTGCAAGAGACAAGACAAGATTACAAAGAGGGAAGACCAGTGCTTTCCTTGTAAGGGTAAAAATATGTGTGGAGAAAAATAAAAGAGGAAAAAGAAAGAGGAAGAGCATATACATGGTAGAGAGGCATTCCCTGCAAGACAGACAGACACATACATACACTCACTCTCAAGGTCAAAGAGTAAAGAGAATGGAACACATGGGTTGAGGCAATACTTTCAACTGATTTTCCCTCCTTTCCTCATCCACTGTCTTCACTGACTGTATTTGATTTGACATCAAATGTCTGAATTTGACAGTTAAGAGTGGTCAATGTTTCAATATTTCCTCAGAGTCATGAGTAATTGATCCAGGAAGAGAAGGTGGGGCATTACTTGGAACAGGAAGGAGAACCTTCCTTCTTTATCCCAACCCCAGCAATGTCTTGCAGGCTCTTTAGGGGGAACACTAAGGCGTCCTTCACAGAGCAAAGCAGCAAACGCCTCTGTGGCATAGAAAATAAGGCACTCATTGCAGAGATTTTACATGACTAATGTAAGAAAGTGGTATATGTAGAAATGTATATGTGTAGGCTTCTTAAACATCTCTGTCTCAGCTCTCAGTGTTCCCGCAGAAATGTTGATTTGTTCCTCGTGATTCTATGCCTTCTCTGCACCAGAGCCTATACCACCTTAGAGAAGGTTCTGCAAATGGTCTTACAAAACAAACTGGTCATTTTTCTGTGAGTATGCTGGAAGCAAATACCCAGAAAGAGAAGATGAACTAGTTGTGCAGAAAGAAGTAAGTCTTGCAACAGAAATCCATTTTCTAGAAAACATTGGCTGTATTAAGTCTAAAGAGACCAGTGTGGCCAAATAAATATTTCAACTACATTGGAAAGATTGGAACATTTTAAATTCACTCTTGGTGAAGTTTAATCCCAAAACTCAGCCTCAGAGGCCTCCCACCCCAGCAAAATTCCATAGTTTCTACATTCCCAAGTGTTACTTGGCACAGTAAGGACAGCTTAGATGCCACCTTCTTGGGGTAGACTGCTTTGGTCAGTTGTGGATTATATGTGAATATCAGATAAGTTGAAAGTGAAACAGACAAAGCAAACAGAAGCCGCCTGAGACTGGGCCCTGGAGAGGGAAATTCGTCTTTTCCTGCCCATCTCTGACAGTGTCCCCTTTAACCTCCTCCAGTCTCAGTGTTTTCAGCCATAAAATTAGGATTTAGCACTCCATGTGAACAGGGCCCTTGCTAACACTAACCTCTGATGGCTTTCTATTTTCTCAAGCCATAGAGCAATTTGCTACAACTATCAACTGTCTTACAGCTTCTTAACACAAGAGAAGCCCTCTGGACGTTTTTCCTGTATTCATCACTCAAGACTCCTTGACAGAAGCAGATCTTCAAGTCAGGACGCCCAAGGAGTTAGTCCCAGCCCCCAGACGAGGACACTTGCCTTCTGGCCTTGACCAGAAATCCTTTGTATAGATTCTGTCTCTCTGGTCTTGAATTGCTGTAAAACATAACTGAAGGTCTGTCTTTTATGTTTTTTGCTTTCCAATCTTATAGTGATGAAAATAAAAACTGTAATTTTTGCAAGAGCCCAGAGAAACAACAAAGTGAAATGACATTTCATATGTGATCTAGATGACGTTTTTGTCACCCTTTATAGAAATAAAGGTTATATTTTAAAGTTTTATTTCTGCAATTAAAACATTATTCTGATTTTTTTCTATGTAGATATGTTACAACTTTTAAATAAATAGCTATTTTTTGTATACATTCTAATTTTTCAGAAATTACATCAAACTCTTGTAATGTATGTCTTGAACCATCAAGAGTTCAAGAAATACACAATGATTATGATAGGATTTTAAAGCAACAAGTTATTTTTAGAGATATGTTTTATTTCACACATCTAAATGAATATGACAGAAAGCAACATGCATCAGGGAAAAAAATAACAGAAAACCTTACACATAACACGTATTACTGCTAATGGATTTTGGCAAGCACATGGACAGAAAGGATATGAGTCGAACAAAATAGAGGCAATAAAATTTATCACATTTTTATCACCTAATTATTGCAGCCTACTTATGATATGATATATATTAATAATGATTTGAAGTAAAATGACATATTGCGAATGTTAAATTTTGGGTATATTGCCGACATACTCAGTATGGCAGCAATTACTAACCACAGTCCCTCGTGGGAATAGAAGGCAAGTGCATTCCTACATCTTTGCTGTTTGTGATTTTTCAAATCATTACACATGCACAACAGAAATTGGCCAAGTTCAGTAAATTGCGTATCATTTCCCTCCTCTGCTCACATGAGCTGAATAGGTTTTATCTCTTTGGGGGAAGCAGTTTCATTTACATTTGCCGTCTCCAATGTATAAAAGCCTAATGTCAAGAAATCCATTTGCTCTTTAATAAAAGTTATCATAACGTCTGGAACACTTGATTTATGGAGAGAGGCTGCCGTCACCTCGACGGCTTGACGCTTTTCTCTTGCCGCTGGAAACCCAAGACAGGTCATGACATTTACACTAGGTCAGAATAATAATATCACTCAGATCACGTTCCTTGACAACAGCCCATTTATCTCATTTAAATAATGAGCCTGATGGGTGGCAACTGTAGGCTGTAACCCTAACACACCCAGGAAACAAACACAACTGCAGCTAATAATAAGACAGACACAGACGGGTGTAATGGCCTGTTTGCTGCAAATGGCCGGTCGCATATTTCCTTATTTAACTTTCACAGGGTAGACCTGATAAAAGTCCAGATGGTCACGAGGCAGAAAAATGAAAAGGTTTTCCTAAGCATGCTCTGATAAGGGACCCTGCTCCCCCTTGGTGGCTCAGGGTGGGGAACAGCCCATCTGACGGGGTGTTGCTCTTCCCAGCCAAACAAATGTTAGCCCCACCGCATGCAGAGGGACCTCGGCTTCCCCGACATCACCTTCACCATCACTACAAAAGCAGTTATGAGTCCATTGCACATCTCTGTAAATAAATACCTGAGGCTGAATAACTTATCAAGGAAAGAGGCTTATTTTGGTTCGTGGTTCTACATGGCGCTGGCACCTGCTGGGATTGGGGTGAGGCCTCAGGAAGCTTTTACTCCTAGTGGAAGACAAGGGAAGCCAGCATGCCACATGGTGAGAGTGGAAGCAAGAGACAGAGAAGGCCTCAGACTCTTTCTCCACAACCAACACTCTCATTAATTAATAGAGAAGAGCTCGCCAAATACTGAGAATGACACCAAGTCATTCGTGAGGGATCCACCCTCATGACTCAATCACCTCCCACTAGGTCTCACCTCCAATATCAGGGATCACATTTCAACAAGAGATTTGGAAGGGCCACATCTCCAAACTATGTCAACAGCCACACCACACAATAGTATTCCATCACCTCTGACACACAGCTTCCCTAAAGGAGGGCAGGGAGTTAGATCATAAAACTCACCTTCATTGGGTGTGGGTGCAAAGTAAAATTTCTCACACAACTGTTTCTGGAAGGTAGTGTCATCATGAGCCTGTTCTTGCCAAAGAAACCAAACCCTGAAAGTTAACAAGGGCAGCTGCTTGCATTGAAGACACCAAGTTCATTAAATTTATTAGGTCTTCAGGAGACATCCAGCAAGGTGGGAATCCCACACCCCACTCTTCAGTCCTGTGATTTGGCTGGTTCTTGACTCCTCTGAATCTCAACCTCCTCTTTGTGAAAAGGAAGGCAGTAAGGTTGGCAGGAGAGGGTTTCTGAGACAAGTGAATTATCTGGTGTTTGAAGCCCCAAACGCAGAGTCCATTTGCAGTGTTATCTCCCCTCACCCCGTCTTTCCCAGCTTCAATACCTCACTCTTTATTTGCATTGAAAACTGGCGTCTGCTCTGGAAATCCCTTCAAGGTCGTGCTGTGCAAGCAGGTGCTTCTTAGCTGGACTTGACCATCTCCTTAATGTTCTGATAACTTTGACATCAACCAGCTCTCTCTTCCTTTGAAAGCATGAAGTCATCATGGCTGTCTAGGGCTCTGGTCATCATCTACTAACAATGTGAGCCATATCTTAGGTAGCTAACTTAACATCTTGGAGTCTTCTTTTTTTAATTTAAGACTCCAAATAACACCTACTTATTATGAATTGTTTTATGGATTAAATTAAATGGTGGACATTGGAACAGACAGGAAGCAGACACAGAAGGTACTTGGTAGTTGAGGTTGAAGGCTTCCTTCTAGGCTGTTTCCTTCCCCTCTTTTCTTCTCCTCCTAGACAATCTGATTTCTCAATGTTTTGCTGATTCCTGCTCATTCATCCCAGTTGTGTCTCTAATTCCTTTTTCCTCTGTCTGTTTATTCTTCTTATAAATGTCATCCTCTTTCTAAGTTTATTTATTAACTTAGAAGTTCACCTTGAACTTCGAATAGCTCTTTCATGGTCTATCCATTCATTTTCTCCCCCCACCGAAATTCATTTCCATGGATATTTCACTTATTTTTAAAGCTCAAAATGTCTAAAATGTATTATGCCACTGTTAATTCTCTATGTTTTAAAAAAATCCCTGTCTTGGTTGTCTCTACTGTGGTTGACGGCATACACACTTTTCCTGTCATCTGGTTGCCATCTACAGTGGAACTCTCCTTCCCGGGGTCTGTTGGACTCCATGTCCTCTTTGTTAGTAGCCAAAATAGGCAGTCTCTGGGGTCTCAATCCCAGAAGGCTCAATCTACAGCCTAAAAGGCGTCCTGAACCCTTGTCCTTGTCTTTTTCACATTGCTGCCAGAGTTAATGTCCTCTATCAAATATAAGAACCATGTGGCCCAAAACATTTCATAGATACCTCCTTTCTCCACAATTTGAGTTCAAGACCTTCATCTGTTTTTAAGCCTTCTGGAATAAATACCGCTTTCACCCCAGGTCATCTGCCACCTCCTAGGTGAAATTCTTTGGACCTAAACCATTCACCTAAACCGTTCCAGTTTTCTACAGAAATTATTCATGGGAGTCTTAGCCTCCATGCTGGAGTCCTAGACACTGCCTTGAATCCTGTCTTGTACTTAGTGGGAGCCCAATAAATCCTGACAGATGGGAAGGAAGAAAAAGAGGAACAGCAGAGGAGGGAGAAGGAAAGGGGCCAGGGAAAAGGGCCAGGGGACATCTAAGGGGGCAGGGAGGTTCTTCAAACATTTTCAGATCCTGCAGAGACTTTAGCTCTGAGAACTCATATTATGTTTTCCACACCTGCTTTTCCATGATTCTTCTTTTCATGTCCTTCTACTGACCTCGTACTCCTCCCCCCACGCCCATAACTTCTTTGTTTCTTAAGGTAATGCCTTAAGAATCTGGGTTCACTGTCCCTGCTGGGTGTCCCATTAATATGACCTATGATGCGCTGTACAGTCGATATTGGTTAGTATTGCCTGTGATACACTCTAGGGCTCGTATTAGTATTGTCTTTGACACAATGCAGGTCGATATTGGTTAACACCACTGTGACAAGCTCTAAGTTCAGTAGTGGTTACTGCGCCCTGCAATGCACTGCAGGGTCCTTAGTAGTAAGTATTGCCCATGACATACTCTGGGTTCTGTAGTAGTTTGCATCCTCAGACCCTCAGCAGACCAGTGACAAGAACTAGTCTTATTCTTGCTGTCTTCATCTGCCTCCAGGAATCTGGCAAAGAGGGATCACTTGCACTTTTTAAAAACTGCAGTGAAGTATGTCAAGTATTCAGAAGTGTACAGGGATTAATAGAACCCCCTTGCCCATTAGGGGCCAGAAATAATCTGAAGTTTGCTTGGTCCTGCCAATAAAAAGTGAGCTTAAGTGACCAATGAGGTTAAAAAAAAAATTTAAACAGACAAACAAACTAAAGGCATTTGAGTTTTAGTAAAAAGTGTTGGCATGTCTGCCTGGCATGAAAAATGATTATCTCCATCAAGAATCTGAAAATTTTTTCAGTGAGATTCCCAGGTCTCTGTGCTAGTGCCCTGGTCTGCATCTGGAGAGTCCTGACAGTGACTCAAGCCACAAAAAAGCTATGTTACAAGGGACCTCCTTGCCATGGGGAGGTTGGTGTTTCCTTCCTGTGACTAGTTCTTTGGAAGGCCTTGATGTATTGTTTTATATTCCCAAACTTCTAATTAGTGACCATTAGTAGGAGACAAACCTGCCTACTCAGTGATTTCGGACTTCCTCACTGCTAGGTCATTTTGGCATCATGGATTGATTATAATATCCATGGGACCAAAGAGGATTCATTGTATGTCCACTCACCCTGCTTTATGAATACTGTAGAATTTATAAAACAAGGTTGCTCTGTCACCAAACAAGAGTCTTTCTAACAGACAAAGAACTGTGTTCTACACATGGCTAATCTGTATGTGGCTATACATCTCAGGTCTTACTCATGCGCTGTGTCTCCTTGCAAAATCATAGAAGCCAAACCATCTCCCACAGCAAGCTGATGAATACAAGGAAACACTAATTCAAACTTGAGCCATGGAGTGCTCCCAGGCTTGTATGAGCAACTCTGTCTTCAAAGACTCAGAAGAATTCTCTAGATAATGAAATGCTGTGAGGGTTAACAGTGATGTCCAAAATATTGTGCACATAACACTCCTTGGACAGTACTGTTAAAAGAAAAACCTTTGAATAAATTACATTTCACAGACTTTACTTTTTATTTTATATTTTGAGTCAGGGTCTCACTCTGTCACTCAGGCTGGAGTCCGGTGGCACGATAGGGCTCACTGCATACTCGATCTTCTGGGTTCAGGCAATCCTTCCATCTCAGCCTCCCAAGTAGCTGGGACTACAGGTGCCCTACCAAATTGAACAGACTTTGAGCAAAATATGACTCGCAAATGTGGCAGCCCCCAAACTGGAATAGGTACAGAGTGGCTGAAGCCTGGCCACTTGGCAGAAGAAGATTTATGGACTGAAAAAGAAAAATGACTTACGGAAAATAAATGTGAGGGATTGAAACAACTCGATTGGCTACAGCTTGGCACTTGCTTTACTTGAACAATGTTTGAACAGTTGGGAGTCTCTGATTGGCTGAAACTCGGTGACTGGCACAAGAGTAAGTGACAGTGTATTTACACTTCCAGTTAGGTGACAAGTCACTATGCGCTATGAGACCTTTAGGGTCAACTTAAAATATGCAAGGAGGCAGCTTTAGGCTAGACTTAATTGGACAGGACCCAAGACGCACAGTGATGAGCACTCCGTTAATGGAGGCTACCATTGCTAGACACTGAGTGCCACTCCTGTCCCCGATACACAGAAAGAGCAGTGGTGAAATACAGTGGTGTTTAATAATGCAAAGTAACAGTCAGCCGGTGGCGTGTGCTGACATCTGTAAAAAATTCACTGCGAAGGTTTGACGGCCACTCTTGCACGATTTTTGAGGGCAGGGTCCTGGTTTAGTCCTCCTACATGGTCAATACGTATTAAAGGCTAAACAAGTGAATGGACAAATGAATGCTCTTATCCCCAGGTTTGAATCTGTAATTCTTGAAGACAGCATCACAACGTTTTACAACCTCAATTTCCCGTCTCACTGTAACACCGCGGCTGCACGTCGTTTTAGATTGGAAGAAGGTAGTTGTATTGTTTTGTCTCACATCCCCAGTGTCTTGAAACTTTTCATGTAGAATAGCATAATAACAGTGAACAATGGAAGGTAATGATGTCATGCCACACTGGTTACAGGGCACATTAAACTCCTTGTTAAATCAGAAAATGACTCAGTAGAGAAAAAAATAGAATTAATCTTAGCATCGTAGTTTGTTTTGTTTTGATTTGGTTTGTTTGCCAACCCGTTCTGAATTTTTGGAAATTCTCTGGCAGTCTTCTTAAAATATTTGCATACATCCAGAATGCCTGTCTGCCAAGTACTAGTCGCTCAACGAGATCTTGAATGGCCGAGATATTAAACGTCAAATATCAGGGTTAATTATGAGAAATCTGACAAAACCCTAAACTGTGTGTGTGGAGAGGGGAGGGAAGACACTGTCTTTTTTGACATTATAATGGCTCTGAAGCCTTTACACTGTCAATCACAGGAGCTCTGAATGGCCTGGAATTCATTTACCATTAGTAAGCTCTGCAGTGGAAAGCAGTTACAGGACACACTGTTTTCAAATGTAAATATCCTTGGCATTTCAAACATGTTGTAGCTTTTTTCTTCCATCTAAATGAATTGAAAACCACCAATATCTGCTGTTACAATGGGTTCTGCCATCTAGATTTGTTAAACACTGTGATCGTGGCAAAATAACCAAGGGTGTGTGAGGAGATGGGTTTGGTCTGTGACCTACATACTAAGGACATTAGCATATGCCCAGCGTGTCATGTGCCCCGCGCACTGTCAGGGCGTCTGGGCTCAGGTCTCCCTTAATGCCAGCTGGGATGATACATATGGAGTTAGTCACTCTTCCACTATTTTTGCTTCCAAAAATAGCCTCAGCCATATACATCCTAGCCATGAGACGTCTCAGGCCTGCTTCACAGAGAAAATGGCTATTTTTGTGTGTAAAACTGCCAATCAACAGGACAGCCACTGACCCTGTCTAACTAACCAATGCTCTCCAGAAATCAGACGGCCTCGGAACTATTTCAGTAAACACAGGAAAACTGGAAATTGCATCTATTTATTCAAGCAGTATAAAACTTGAGTGTGAGAGGGCAAACAGTATTCCAGGGAGGGACATTTGGTCGTATATCCTTATGACAATTTATTTAATGTCAGGAGTGGATTCTTTCTCTCTGAAAACTGTATAACATTGATCATAAGCTTCAAAATGGCCACTTCCAGAGAAAGCTGGGGAAGGCATCATTTGTCTATCCTAGCGCTCGTTCATGTGAGCTATGGTGTTGGCTTCCTGGGTCACTCCTGGGAAATAGGAGATTCCAGAGAGAAGCCAAGAGAGGTTTGATGAAGTTTTGCAGGTAAACAAAGTGAGGGTGTGGGCACATTCTAATGTGCCGAGTGTCTGTATAATGAAAAGTCATCTTGCAATCCTGCTAGAGTAAGTGTTCTACGTCTCAGCAACCTCATGGGGTTTCTCGGTGAACTGGGTAACAGAACTCACTTCTCTAACTTCTCAAAACATGCTGGAGATAAAACTGGGAGAAGGTGGCCCTGCATTTCAAGGTGACTGTCATCTGCTGAGCTGTGCTAATGGGTTCCAGATGCTCTTCATGTCCTGTTCAATAGATCCGCTGTTACATCCCTCCTATGCCTGCTCCCCTTTTTCTTGTTCTTCCATCTCTTCGCACCTTTTCATGGCATGCACATTTCTTCATGCAAAGAAATAAAGATTAAGAGTGAGTACATCTTCCACACCCCTCTTTCATTTATTTGCATTTTCTATGTAATTGATCCTGACTGGTCCAATTCCAAAAGGAGGGATAACCAAGGCTTGTATAATGAAGATGATGGAGAGAAACACCAGGTTGAAGTGATGCTGTGAGCATGAGGTTATGGAAGATGCTTATAGGAGAATGTCAAAGACACACAATGTCATGTCCGGATCTTGGGAAATTATGTTATCTTTTAGAGAGAGGGTGTCACTAGAACCACCTGAGATATTATTACTCATTCCTTTAAAACTTGAAGGTTTGTAACAGTTTTATACATGAGCTACCCTTCTTCAGTAAGACCATTTCCTTGTGATTCATGACATTTATTTTTTCTACCCTGAGATTGGGTGAATCTTTGAAGGAAAAAAAATGGTCTAACTATGGCAGGAAACCCCCGTGCCTGCCCGACTCCTGGATAGCTTGTCATTCACGTCCATCAAATGAGGTTGCCTTTGGTCAGGTCTCTGTCGGTGGAGGTTAGAACTGCCCACACCAAGCGAATGCCATAATGCGAAATCAAAACAGTTACTTCATTTTGTATAAAGCTTTTAAACTTGAAGGCGGGGGAATGTGTTTTATTAGCTTATTACCCACCTGCCACTTCAGACTGTATAACACCCTTTGCTGGAGAGAGCAATTAAACGGAAAATTCTCGGAGGATCACTTTAAGAAATGAATGTTCAAATGCAGCGAAGTGAGAGGGACATAAATAAATGTTGTATGGATATATGGCCATATGTATGTCTGCCTGTGTGTCCCTGTTTCTTAACACATAGATGTATGTGGATTTGTACACACACAAGCATGCACACACACGCATTTTTCAATGAAATTACTTGAAGCTGATCTTGAGATCAATAGGTGCATTTCATTCTGTTAACTATGGAGCCAAAAGTCATAATACAACGTTAGCACTTCTACTTTGAGGTTGATTTATTTGTCTCTTTATAAGCACCATGCTAATCACACATCCCATTCCAGAGCTCCATTTAGTGTGAGTGAGTTTCCAATCTCAGAAGTAAACTGGCCCTGCTTGGGAAAGGGTTTCTCCTTGGCCTGGACACCCTCACCCACTCTCACCCTCACCTCACATCAGCCAGGGTGAAGGTACAGGATTGACACGCATATGACCCGCTAAAACTCTCTTGCAGGCTAGTAAAGGGTAGATGTCATTGTTTTCTCTGCAATTTCATCATACTTTCTTTTTTTGGAGTCTCACTCAGTTGCCCAGACTGGAGTGCAGTGGCTGCTCCCGGCCACTGCAGCCTCGACCTGCTGGGCTCCGGCAATACTTCTACCTCAGGCTTCCAGTAGCTGGAACTACACCATGCCCGGCTGATTTTTTTGATTTATTGTAGAGATGAGGTCTCACCTGCCCAGGCGGGTCTTGAACCCACGGGCTCAGGCAATCCACTCACCTCAGTCTCCCAAAGCACTGGGACTTACAGGCTGAGCCACCGGGCCTGGCCATTATACTTTCAGTAGAATTTTTAGAGAACAAAAAAGGAAAATACTGTGTGCCATTAACTGGGCCTGGTTTTCAACCCATTACTTCTTGTAAGTAATGAATGGCCCTCAACGTTCTTCAGGGAAGTCCAGGAGGAGAGCCAGACCTCAAGGAGCTCTGGCTTCTCCCTCTATCTGAAGTTCACCTTCTTCCCCAGCCTGTTCTCGCAGACAGGAATGTTTATCAAACAGTTGTCATGCCAAATCGACCTCCTTACCCCAAAGGACAATTCCAACAATCAATGCATATCTAAGAAGAACCCTACTCCCATGAATGACATGTTTTGTTTTGTTTTGTTTTGGCTATAACAAAAATATATTTTTACTATGGAAAATATTAAAATAAAAGTAGTTTTTGTGTTTTTAGGGTAATTTTCTTTCTCAGCTCATCTTAATAAATCAACAGTCATCTTTCAAAATACTGTTTGTTAATGTTGGAATTTCATTCCTTTTCCAAGCATTTCACAGGTATTTAATTTTGATCAAGTATTGTAAATAATATTCTCAGACTAAGGTTTCTGAACATTATTTTCTAAATAAATGTTCATTTTTTTTTACTTGTTTTTCATAGCTAATAATATATTTTTTTGGGGGAATTTCTTTTTGTAATAACTCTTATTCACCATGGAAAAAATAAATAGTTGAAAAATAGGCAGAATCCCTTTTCTGGCAATCGTTACGTAAAATATGCACATGTCTATGAATTAATTTAGGTGAAATTCTGACTAAAGACAGGTTTTTTGTGTGCATTTTTTGTTGTTTGTTTGCTTAGTTCTCACATCTTTTGTATTTAATAAGTTCTTCATCCATTGTTTTTGGCATGAGAGGGAGAGAAAGACAGAGGAAGAGAAGGAGGAGGAAATAGGGGAGAAGGAAAGAAGACAAGAGAGAGATAAATGAGTGGAAAGTAGCTGAAAATTTATCATTTGAAGAGTAATACTTCGCTCTATGGTCATCTAGGAAGGAGTAAAAATGAATCACAACCATATTTCATTCCCTTCAGAATCACTCACATTGCCTAGAGAATCAAAGTTACCTAGGGTGAAAGCAACCTTGCCCAAATTTTTTTAGAGCAAATTCCCTTTGAGTTGGCTGTGAGGACTGCAGGCCTGCCGGCATTCAAAGACTTAGTGTGGTAGAGTATTCCTATGACTCCAAATAAAATGGTCTGTTGGCCTCCTACAGTGCCTGGCACTGGCGTGAGTTGATAGAAGAAGCAATACCATAGCCTGTACTTGTAATGTCAGGGCTTCTGGCAAACCCTGTGTCCCCTTGGCCATTTGGAATGCAGCATGCTTTCCACTGAGATATGGTGGATACTGAAAACCACTGGAGTTGAACGTCATCATGTAGGTGAAGAAACCCCTCAGGTGGAAAGGTTTATGAGAAATATTTATAATTATTCCTCCTCTTCTTCCTCCTCCTCCTTCCTCTTCTTCTTCTAAACTTGAATTGGGAAAAAAAAAGAAAAGAGAAAATCACATGGTACAATGAATAATGTCTGTCAAAATATCTTCATTTCTGTATGGGGAGGAGGAAATTTGGTTTGGTTTCTGCTTTCCTATCATTTCTCTGGCCATGTGTACTTTCCCCTAAATATCCAACAAGTTCATCCTGATGGTTTTTTCAAAAGTAATAGAACAGGCATGATGGGTACGTACACATCACGTGACAGATAGATGATTGCAATAAGTCAATCTACATCACCCTATCTAAAAGTATGCTAGGGGGTTAGCAAAACTAATAAACGAACAAAATCTTCAACTGTGAACAAATAAAATATTTAAATACTTGAAGTTTTTGTACTCTAAATGATCATCTACTATAATGCTGAAAATTAAGTGCTCATCTACAGTTAATATTTAGTTACAAGTTTGTAAGTAGAAAGATATGGATCAGTTGGAATATTATAAATTTTATTTAATAATAGTTATGCTTCTGGAACATAACTGATGGCATCTATAACTGTCACATTTTTATCATGTTTTCCAATGATTTCAGTTAGCAAAAAATAATAATAATAATAATGATATCGATGTCTTAACAGGTAATGGATAATCAATTTTTCCTATGGTAAAATATATTTGAAGCAATATCCTTTCCATAAAAAGGGGGCTAAAGCTTCTTCAGATAACTTTATAAATACAAGGATAGAAATGTGTGGGACTGACTCGGTCTATTCAGCAGACAAATTAAACAGAATGTGCATACATATAAACTACATGTCTCTCTGGACAACACAAGAGAGGGGATATAAATGTTGAAGAGAAAGGAAGCATATCAGCATATTTTTTTCCCCAGATTTGTTCACTGTAGGAGTGTTGCTGAATTTTATTTAGTTCCTTTGTTTAGGAATTACTTATCCCACAGTGTTCATTTAAAAATTAACGTGATACATTTAATCTCTTTTTCTTTCATTTCATAGCTAAGAATGGTCAAGTTTTAGAATAGGCATATGCTGTGAACACAGGATGGAAGAGGTGGTGTCGAGCTGTGAGTCCAGGCCTTGGGACACCTCTCCCGAGGAAACTAGTGAAGGTGATGCTTCCAAGGAAGCTGTAACTTCTGTCTATCTAACCACCTCTGCAGGACAGGACAAAGGGAGGGTGGCGTGGGGGAGAGGGAAGGGCAAATGCTCGGGTATATGGGAAAGTGGCGCTTCTCACACCTGGGCAATGAGGCGTGAACCCACTTGTGATGTCTCCAGCTACAGAAAGAGGCTTCCAGGTGTGGGGCTCCGGGGAGGCTCTGTGGGCCTGTGATTCAGGGTCTGCTTTTAGTGAAACAGAGACTGTGATTCCAGGGGGTGTGAGTCATCCCTTGGAGAAACTCTATTTGCGGTTCCAAACTTATTCAGCTCAGAATACACTATCTGTCAATCACTTGAGCAAGATAAGGATAATGACACCCTGCAACTTCTTGCCAACTTTAATTTCCATCTCCAGTTTACCGTGTTTGTTTTCATGTTTAAGGAGCTTTGTCCCAGCCTGTCATTTAAAAAATATTATTATTTCGACACTATGCAGACCTTTTCAAGAACTCTAACTGCTAGTTTGTTTTGTGCAACTGTAATGACCACAATGGTTTGAACTTAATGTTATGTTTACATGGATTCAGGGCTTAACACTAGTTTCTTTCTATCCCATATTTAACATGTTCATGATGCCTGGCACAGAGTAGGTCCCCAGCTGAAGGGAAGGTGCTACTTGATATTGTAAAATATATATTTTTCTGACACACAACCAAGTTTCCAAGATACTTGCTGGTCACTTCATTTTGGTTTTGTTACATTTTTCCACATAGAGTTTTGTGTATTGATCTGCTTAAGTCAGCTTTTATGTTTTGTGCTTTGCCCAGAAGAGTGTATTCCACTCTAAAATTGTAAAATAAATACATTCATGCATGATTTCTTCTAAAATCTATGAATTTTATTGAACTTTGACATTTTAACTGTGATCATCTGGACTTTTTTCTTTGTCTCCCTCCTCTCCTCCTCCTCCTCCTCCTTCTTCTTCTCTCTCCCTCTCTCTCTCTCTCTCTCTCTCTCTCTCTCTCTCCTTCTCTTTCTCTAATTTGCTTCTCCTTCTCTTCTCTCCTCTGTGGGCAAGGCCATAGACCCCTGGAAGGAACCAAGAGTCTCCCTGGTCTCTCCATGGGAGGAAAAGCTATTTTGATTGGCAAGAGAACACAAGGCTGGTCACTGTGAATCTAGCGACTCCAGGGACCAGGTTCTGTGGTCTGAATCTTGAGCGCTAGTCACATTAATCCTGAGACGATATAGCTACCTGTCATCCTATACATTGTAAATTATTTAACAGATTTTATACTGCTTCAATTTTTTGTCTATATAGTATTCATTGCCATGTAAGTCTGTGGCTGTGCTCTAGATATCAGAGGAATGGAAAGGTGTGTGCATGCCCTGGAGTCCACTCCTCACCCACACCCCAGCCCTCTCCTACAGGTCTCTCTTGCTAAGGTCTCAATCCAAGACTCACAAGGTTAAGGCAGGCTTTTCCTGGTCTCGGAGCAGGAATCGGGTTGTTTGTTATTCATGTAGATGTCCACATTTCCCTTCTGAGCAGAGGCTTCAAGACCTCTGAGAAAGGCCAGGGTGTTAGGGAATAGCACTCATCCAGCCCCGCCTCAGGGGTCAGTACCAACATATCAAAGATAACATCTTAAGGCTGAATGGCTTGTGTCTTCAGCGCCTGCGATAAGGTGACCTAGTCTGTTTCAGAATAGCAAACATCAGCAGGAATGCCAGCCTCCTGGGGTGAGCTCAGGCTGTCTCCAACTCCTTCCTGCATCTTTACCAAAAGTCTTCCTCTTACCTCATCTTGGCATGCATCCGGGTCTAGGAGGGGTGTGGGTAGGTGTGTGGGCCAAGGAAGAAGTGGCAGAGGTTGGAAACTATCTTCCATCCATGCATATAAGAATAAATAAATGTATAGCTCAACTACTGCAAAATTTTGATTTGCGCTTTATCGATTTGCTAAAAGAGTAAGGTGATGTATTCATTACCATTCACAACTATATAACAAAAAAGAGGTACCACTCGCTATAAATAGAAGACAGATGCAAAAGCAAATATATCAAGGATTTAGACCATGCCCTCAATACTCTTCCTTACTGCCAGTGGGGCTTGTACCAGAAATTGAGCAAAAGAGATCCAATTTTTCTAGTAACCCTTGGAGTTACTAGATTTTAGCATTTGGTAAGGGAATTTCTCCCAAGATTTGAGAGCTGGGTGAAAAACGACACATTGATGTATGTCATTTTCTTATTCTAACAAAAAACAGCAATGCCAAATATTTTGCCAAAACATTATTGTTTTCTGGACTCAAACTCAAGAAGGAATTCATCATCAATGTGACAAGATGGTCAAGGAATATTTTGCAAAGGATGTGAAGATACTAGCGATATTGTTTTAACTTGAGATTTTTAGAACAAACCCAAAATAGGACCTGGGTGATGGAATTTTGTTTTCTGAGAAGTTAACTTTATACAGTAGCAAAATCTTAAAAATTAAAAAAAAAAGGCTAGCATGCCCATTAAGTCTTCTGCCTGTCAATTTTCTCTGCTTAAATCTCTACAGGCCCTAGATTCTAACCAATTTCTGGGCATACATTTTACAATTAGTGAATAATATCTACTGAATGTTTGTTTCTGCTCCCCCCAAAATTTATATTTTGAAGCTGTAACACTCAATGTAGTTGTATTTAGAGATAAGGTCTCTAAGGAAGTAATTAGGGTTAAATGAGGTCATGAGGCTGGAGTCCTGATCTGATAGGACTTCTGTCCTTATAAGACTAGACACCAGAGAACTCCCATGCCCCTTTCCCCCGCTTCCCCTGCCTGTCCAAACCAAGGTGTTGACATAGTGAGAAGGTGGCTGTCTTCAAACCAGGAAGAGAGCCTTTACCAGGACTCAAATGCTATTGACCCTTTATCTTGGACTTTTAGCCTCCAGAACTGTGAGCAAATAAACGCCTGTTGTTTTAGGCACCCAATTCATGGTATTTTGTTATGGGAGCCCAAGCAACCATGTACAGCAAATGAATAGGCAGATTATTATTTATCAATCTTATTTTTTACCTATCTCTTCCACTGGAATGTAAGATTCACGTAGACAGAGATTTCTGCCTTCTTTGCAAACTGATGTATCCCCAGTGTCAAGAACACAGCTTGCACCTGGATTGCAATGCACAATTGTCTGTTAAGTGAATGATATAATATAATATAATCCTTGCCTAACTGTGTCCATTGTGCTTCTAACCCTGCCACCCACTACCCTGTCTTCTAGCTTACACTCCATTCTGTTTCTGTTGGAAACTGTTCCTTAGGTTCCTTCACTGAACTGATGCTTGGTATACTTTTTCAATTATATTTTCATTAGATTATTATAGTTAAACATGACCTTGCCATTGGCACTGGATTTCCGCTATAAGGGAGACCCCATTAGACACACATTTGTTATGTTGTAGACATCTCTTGAAAAACCAGCAAAGAGTAGATCTGTTCTTGAACTTGGCTCTGCCACTTAGCACAAGCCCCGCAAGTTAGGTTACTTAATCTCTCTGCATCGTTTCTCATGAAAAGGATGAGAAGATGAGAGCCTCTCGGTCGCAGTGTGACTGTAAGGGCTAAGTGGCAACTCAAATGTTCATCCTGCCCTGCATGCAGCAAATTGTGCAGGGCCTCCCGCACTGTCAGTTGCTTGTGATTCTCTTCCTCCGTTCCCAGCATTTCTTTGTCTTGTCTCAAGAAGACACAGGTCTTCAATGTAGTAAACTGAGCATTAGTTAGTTGGGTGCTTTGAGTTTAGCCCGATTGGCAATTTGTGCAACAAAAATGTCTTATTGCCTTAAAGGTGTTATTGGGTCTTCACAAGTGAATAATTACCACCTGGAAATGTACTGAAACCTTTAATATATTATATAGGATGAAATAATGATACTTCTCTTTTATATACAGTAAACATATAATTTGCAGCTGTCACTGTGCTTGATGCAGGGATGCACAATTAAAGCCAAGTCAAAACCATTGCTTCCATGTGACCATTAAACATGATAGAGGACAGGCAGATGGGATAACAGCTTATTTTCTGAGCTTCCTTTTTCTTTTTCTTCATCGTGATGTTTAGTGGCATTCACTCTGCTTCCAGGAGCGTTTTCTTGCCAGAGCGCGAGTTCTAAGAAGAAAAAAACAAAGGGAGAGTGATGGGAATGGGGAGGCAGGGAGAGAGGGAAGGAGGGAGGAAGGAAAGAAGGAAGGAAGACAGGGAGAAAGAAACAGAAAAAATGAGATAGAAAGAGAGAGAGGAGAAGAGAAAGGAAGGAAAGAAGAAAGGAAGGAAGGGGGGGAGAGAGGGAGGGAGGGAGGAAGAAAGGGAGGAATTTTATTTACTCTTTGTTCTAATTTGTTTACATTCAAAATAAATATTTGTGACTTCAGTGTGAGAGAAACCATGAACAGAATTTCCTTATGGGAAATTTCCTTATGGTCCTCCAAGCTCTGTGTGCTACCAGAATGATCCTTCTGTTGTCATAGTGTTGAAGCTATTGATTTCCTAGCTAGATTGAGGAGAGGGGTTTGATGTGTAAAATAGATTTTAGAGACTTCATAAAATATATCTGAAGGGGAAGAGGCAACCATCCAAAACAACCTGTCCACCAGATTTTGCCTCACAAAAGCATCCCTGGCCGTCCCAAGAGGGGCATGAGGTGACGAGTGGAGGTCAGCAGTAGACAACTGCCAGTGGACCACCCAGAGAATGCTTTGGCAGCCAAGCGGTTGTCTGCAGACCACTCCACTGAGATCACACGTGCTCATGAGACAAGCAACTTCTCTTTCTCAAAAAACAATGGCCATAGTGGTTTGGAGGAGAGGCTTCAACACCTGTCAGGGTCTTGGTGGGACTGCACAGAGGAGAACTGGACCTTTTAGAGTCGCACTTACAGGCGGCGATCTATCCTTACACTGTCGTCAGCAAAAATACCAAAGCCACAGCAATCACAGTGTGCAGGCTGCTGCATGGTGGGAGCTCACAGAAAGGCCCTGAAAAAGGAGACCGTAAGGGAGTTCACCATCCTGAGACCAGCTCTTAAACAGCAACTGGAACTTTACAAAGCTGCATCCAGACCTGTGCCAAAGGCTGAAGGCATCGCCACAATTCCCATTAACAATGAATTGGCAGAACCTCAACAGACGGCTTTGCTTTCCCAACTCTAATCATGATCTTTATCTCAGTGAGGATGGACATTTCTTTAGAGAGCCCCATAAGGTTTTTGTCTTGAGGGCTTGTCAGTGTTCATTACTGAGTTGATATTATAAGGTCCTCCAAGCTCTGTGAACTACCAGAATGATCTTTCTGTTGTCATAGCTTTGAAGCTATTGATTTCCTAGCTAGATTGAGGAGAAAGGTTTGATGTGTAAAATAGATTTCAGGGACTTCATAAAATATATCATTGTTTTGTATCAGGCAATGACGTAGTAGTTCAGGTCAAGTACACAATGTCATTTGTCACTGTTCATTTAGAAAAGACTCAAGAGCTTGTGGCCAGTCTCCAAGATAGTAGCACAGTGTGGTGTAAGTGGCATTGGGCTTCAGTGCCTCAGGGGATGAGGTAGTGGACATAGCTCAGAGATCTCACAAGAAGTGGCAGAGTGCCTAAGATGCCAGGAGAGCATGAGAGAGGTAGCTATCATAATGCCTGACTATCTGGAGCCCAGATCTAGCTGATGGAAGATTACTGGACATCCAGCCTAACTTCCCTTGTATTGATGTGTCTGTCCCCGTTGCTGTGACTTCAAAGGCAGGCTTCCCATCTGAGGTGATAGATTTTGTGTCTGTTTTATATAGTCTTAAGCACACATGCAGAAATAATAATAGTAACAAGTTGTTGATCCCTATTCTCTGTCATTTTAATATTTACTGTCTCATGTAAACTCCATAGAAAAGCATTGTTATTATCCAGTTGCTCAGATAAAGAAATGGAGTGTCATCCGGGTAACTGATGGTGGTTACAGACTTCACCTGTCTGCTTCTCTTCATCATGTATAAGAGCAAAGAGGGCTGTGAAGGCAGAAGGTGGGCATTTCCTTTGTGCTCCTGGAGCCAAGTCTCTGTATGCAATGTTGAACCCAAAGCCATGAAGTAAAGACACTGGGACATTCTTATGACATTTTTTGCATCTGGCTTTTCCTAGCCATGTTCCTGGATTTGCCCCATTATAGTCTTGGCAACCCATGATGCATGGACTACTCTTCTATGAAACAATATCCATGTATAAAGCGAGATCGCCAAATAGGAGGAATCTCTACTCCAGCCAAGACATAGGACTGGGCTCTTTGAGTACCAATATGGTTCTTTGTGGCATTTTGGCTTGTGTTGGGAAGCACAAATCAAGCCCAAAGGGCATTTTTATAACATCCTGATGTCTCCTTAATTATGATTCTCAGAATTTTAAAACCTTGGTCATCTTTTATTTGACACTAAAAATACCACGTGTGAGGGTGATACAGCCCATATCAGGTAAGGAGAAAGTACGCATGGAAATAAAATACAAGTGTACAGAAAAGCAAGTCCTAGTAAAACTGAGCCACGGAGACAGACTATTAGCAGGGAGGAAGTCGTCACACAGTCTGAGACTACAATAGGGAGATTAAAGGTGCCTGGTGAAATTGGTTCACTTCTTCAGTGAACTTACCCTTTGCTTACGAAAATGAATCACACTTGCTATAGATATGAGAAGAAGGACTACTAACTGGAACAGAAGTCCAGCCCTTTGCCTCAAGTGCTGAATGGGCAACAAACCTGCTGGCAAAGAAATGCTGAGCAAGGAGCTAAAGAATTCATCCTCCGTGGCCTCCTTGGATGACTACCAGTTTGCTTCTAGACAACATTGCTATCCTGGTAGAGTCTGGAAAGCATCCAGGGACACAGAGGAATGTTTCTGTTCAAAATGTGAGTGGATTTAGTGTGTACAACTCTTTGCAGCATAGTCTATGCCTCACATTTGACACCACAGTGCAATTACTGATGGGGAAAGTTGTGTTGACAAGTTCAAGATCCTTCAAGACCCGTCTCCTCCACTGGGCTGAGGCATTTGGTATGAGAAGGGAGATGCAGACACTGACAAGGCCAAGATAACGTAAAACAGTTCTCTTCCTGGGTCATAAATCTCCATGAAGAGCTGGAAAAGTGGACACATTCATGCATTTCATCATAGAGCTCTTTCTTTCTTTTTAATCCCCTGTTAGTTGCATGATTAAGGTAATTTCACCTGACCTTGGGACCTGGCAACAACAAGCATGCTGCCTTAAAATGAGTTCAACTTTAAAACATCTGTCCTATAAATATACCCATCATTTAATTTGTTATGAAAAGACCATCCTAATGTAATCATGCATTGCCCTGGGCTCTCTCTGAGGGCGCACTCTTAGCATCTATAGAAAGGAAAAGAAAAAAGACTGATGACACTATATGTAATCACTCTAAAATATTTATTATTGACCTTTATTTCATAATAAAGAAGAAATTACAGTTAATTAGGAAAGAAGAAGAAGGAATGTAGCTCATATCTATAAATAAATGAGGGCTGAGTGTGCTAAAATATCGATTGTGTATATCTCATAATTCATTCTGCTCCCTACAAGACAATATTTGAAAACACCAAGCATACTAACTGTTATATAGTAGGCACTTAACAAACTTGTGCTGATTTTGAATAATTAGTGATGCTTGATACTGAATTCCTTTTGAATTGCTTTCTTAGCAAACAAAAATGTATTTTAATTTTGCTATCTTGAAGCTAAACACAAGATATAAATTTCTTTAAACAGGCAACTATTTCTTGAGTCTACTGTAGAGACTACATACTGTTTTTTTTTTTTTTTGAGTTGGAGTCTCACTCTGTCGCCCAGACTGGAGTGCAGTGGCTGCTCCTGGCCACCGCAGCCTCGACCTGCTGGACTCCGGCGATCCTTCTGCCTCAGCCTTCCAAGTAGTTGGAATTACAGGCATGCGCTACCACGCTAGGCTGATTTTTTTTTTTTATTGTAGAGATGAGGTCTCGCTGCCCAGGCGGGTCTCGAACCCGCAGGCTCAGGGAATCCACTCACCTCAGCCTCCCAAAGGCGCGGGATTACAGGCTGAGCCACCGAGCCCGGCTTACATATTGTTAATTGCAGCATTCAAGCTCGATGCTGTTTACTGATGGTCAGATATTACCAATCAGCCCAAGACTAAGGAAACAGATGAAAGTCTGCCTTGGACAATGGATAAGCCTTCACTCACAGGTTTTTCAAAACTCTTTCCTTGTTTTTTATCCACTAAGTTTTCTTCAGCAGGATATGTTCCCATGTATAAATCATCTTGTTGAATGAATGCATTCCCTCGGAGGACAACTGGCCCCTCCACATGGCTGGGACCCAGAAGGGAAGCCAGGTGTATGAGGGAACTGATGGATGAAAAGCCCTGCAATCATTTGCAAAGGCCCCTGGAGAAAAATGGATGACTTGGCTTTCTAGAGGCTTGAAGGATAAGGAAATCTGTGAGCTCTATGGGAAAATAGAATTTTGAGGGATCAGCCCTATCTAGTAGAGAACAAGCCGCAGGGAATAAAATAATATCAAAATGTCACTGGAAAAAAAGAAAAATTTATTGCTTAATGATTCAATTTGTGAACACAGAGTGATCAATTAGAACATGTCACCAAGTTATCAACTCTAAATCACTATATTTTCTCTAGTCATATTACATAATCACTGTGAATATTGATGCTCTGTGTTTCCATTTGCCTTTCTGTGATCTTCTTTTCTGATCATCTGAGCCAGCAAAAATGAAAATATGCAGCAATAGTTTTAAGTTATATTTTTCTCACACATAGTACACGGAGATCCCTGTGATAATGTAAAGTGAAGATTGAAAATTGATTGAAAAAATATTATGAAAAATAGCACATCAGCACAAACCTCTTAAAAAAGTCAAACATTTTCTCAAGAGCCTATAATTGAAAAGTTAGGGGAAAAAAAATCACCTGTCATGATGTTTTTAAAAATGAAATACCTGCAACCTAATTTCCACCAGTGTGTGGAACTGCGTATTCCTCTAGCGGGTGCTGGGAGAGACAAATGAAACAATCGCTGAAGTCTCCCGAAATGCAGCTCCTAGTTGATGGAAGTTCATTTTGTTTTAGCCACCTTCAACAAGTACTTCTTTAAAAGACATCCAAAGTGTCAGAAACTGGGATTCTTAGCATGCTTAACATCTTAAACTGCAGGGAAACGATCTCCGTGTTTTATTAAAGTGCAGGGTACACACATTCCTCCTGTCCCGGGAACTTGTCAGAAAGGCAAGTGACAGGCAAATAGGGCAATCACCTCATTTATAATGGAGGAAGACTTGATTGTGAAGTGATGTTCCACACCGTACGTGTTCAAACTTACACCCCACAAAGACCAGGGATGCCGTGCTAGGAAGCACATTTGGGTGATAGCATCGGCATGGCTTCCAGTCAGGCCAGCATGTTGAGTGTTGTGCTAACTTGGATACACAGGGGTTTGTGTGCATTGGTCTCTGGCCATGAAGTTTCTGATTTACAGGCATGCCAGGGGGCAGTGACCTAATGATCTCTTAGTAATCTGGAGCTGTTAACCAGGATCTCAATTCTGATGCAATTGTGGATGTCAGGAGAGGGGAGGTGGAGTCCATTCTGCTGTGTGAGAACAGTAAATATTTAGTAAAAATGATCATCGTCAACTGTTTGCAGATACTGTCTTTGCCATGCAAGTGTAGAAGTGGCTGAAGTGAACACTAGTGGGGCAGTTTAGAAGAAAAATCAGCCTCATCGATTGCTTTTGCAGTTACCTAATCAAAATGACTAGATTCAATTTCCTTAAAACACACTGTGTGGAACTGATCGCCTCCTTCATATTTTGAAACCGTTCATGAACTCTAACACTGGGTCAAAGCAAATTTGATCTGACAGGACGTAAGTTTGGCTGAGAAACGGCACTGCAAATATTTCTCGTTGCCCAGCTGTTAGGTGAAACCTTGATAACAAACGATAATGGCTGTGGGGTGATGGATCACCTCCAGGGGCCTAGGGCCCTGCCAGCCTGATACCCGCGTTCACTCTGTTTGCAACAATCTCTCTCTCCCTGCTCTACCTGTTATTTATTCCTCCCACTATATCTTGCTAGATTATCTCCATGATGCCGGAACACCTGGTCAATTCCGGGAATGCCAGTGGAGAGGGCAAGGACCCCAGCGAGGTTCAGCAGTCTGGCTGTTTGGCATTGCTCCGGTAGGGTTCTAACAAGCAAAAATGAGCATGGACAAGCGAAAATACAACCTCATTTATTGAAGACTCACAACCTGCACAGGACGTGCTTGGCTGCAGGATCATTGCAAGCGTAGGGCAGTACACACAACTCCTCATCTCACTCATGTAGGGATAGGCAAGCATGACAACGTCTGGCTTCTCTATTGTCAAAACATTTACGTAATCATGGTCTATGTTTGTTCATGTTCAGTTAATAAAAATCTGCCTTGTGAAAGTGTATTTGCAAACAGGCTTCCGTCTCTCAAGGGAATCCAGTTAAGGTTGCAAACTGATCCAAAGTTTTCCAATTTTATTTTAAAATGTAATGCACATTGGATTATGTGTAATGGTGCAAATGCAAAAATGCACTTTTTCCCCCGTCTCTGATTTCCCCTCTCATTACCCTTTATTTATATCAATTAATCTCCCCTAATAATGTATCTGCCTAAGTCACCCGTGTTATATAACAAATCACTACAAAGTTTTAATTCATTCTCTCATCTTGTCTTTGCATCAGAAGTCTGGGCATGGTTTTGCTGGGTTTTCTGCTAAGATTCTGCAAAACTGAAATCTAAGAGCTATCTGGATTGTGTGTCCTCATCTGAAGGTTTAACTGTAGGAGAATCTGCTTCCAAGACCCTCAGGTGGTTGGCAGAATCCATTTTCCTTTGGCTGTAGAATTCGAGGCAGCTTGCACAGTCAGCAAAGGAAAGATTCTCTGCTATTTCACATCTCTTTCTTCTAACCTGCTTTTAAAAGTTTTTAAAAATGAACATGATTAGGCCCAGGCCTGCCCAGGATGATCACTCTTTGATAAACTTGAAGCCAAAGTATTAGTGACCTGTCTTAGTTCCTCCAGAATCCTGTAACAAAATGCCTTAGAATGAGTAATTCATAATTTGTTACTCATGGTTCTGGAGACTGGGAAATCCAAGATCAAGGTGTCTGACAAGTCCTCCTTACAGGAGTACCTTCTGGATGTCCTTACATGGTGAAAGAGATGGAAGTTCCAGGGAGCTCATTCAAGCCTCTTTTATCTGAGCACTAATCTCATTCCCCAGGTGAAGCCTTCATGGGAATGAGATTAGTACTCAGATAAATGCTGAACACTTCCCCAAAAGCCCCAACTCTGAATACCACCACCATTGGGATTAAGTTTCAAGGTGAATTTTGGAGAGGCACAAACATTCAAACCAGGGTAGAACCTTCATTATACCTTTAAAGTCTCCTCAACCAGGCAAAGTGAGGACCAAAGGACGGCCCAAACTTTACCTGCATGATGTCCGCTTGTAGACCTAAACCTGAATTGTACCCCATATCTTTGAAATAAAATAAAATAAGATAAACATCTCTCTACATTTGCTTTGTAACATTACAGCATCACAAGAGTGACAGTCAGGTGCATATTGTATTTGTTAGAAGCAAATGATAGAACCCACTCACATGCAGAGGGAGGAAAATGCACAAAGCCATGGACTCTGCCTGCCACAACCTCCTTCCATGTAGGTGCACACACTACTGTCACTTGAATCACCTTGGTCAGGCACAGGACATGAAGGCTTTAAATGAAAACCCATAAATCTTCTGAAGACTTCTGAGCCTCATGCAAGCAGGCCTGAGTGAAGAGGGCTGACTTGTTTGGTGGATGGAGGTCCCAGCTCCCCGTTGTGACTGCTCTGAGGCTAGATCTTGCCTCCACTTCCCCACAGGGCTGATCTTGGTCTTTTAAAGGGAAGATAGTCAACAGTGCACCTTGGCTCAGCTGTCCCCTTCCCTGCCTCACTTCCATAGTTCCATCCTAGTTTTCCTAAGGTTGTCTCCCAAATATAACACCTGCCTTGGTGTTCCTGACTCAGCACTTGACCTGGAGAGTGCAGACATTAGCATTATAAAGCAGCATCCCAACAAGCCCTCCCTGGCCATGGCTGCAAGAGTTTGCTTGGTTTACTCTAAAAAGTACCAATGATTGGAGGCTTAAATAACAGAAACATTTTATCTCACAGTTCTGGAGGCGGGAAGTCCATGGTCAAGGAGTGGCAGGGCTAGTGCCTTCTGAGGGCTGCGTGGAAGAATCTGTTCCATGCCTATGCTCCAGCTTCTGGTGGGTGCTGGCAGTCTTTGGTGATCTCAGTTGAAGAAGCATCACCACAATCTCCACCTTCACCCTCACATAACACTCTATGTGTGCGTGCATGTCCAAATTTCACTTTAAAAAAATCAAAGTAAAGAAACTTCTTCCATAAATCCTGTTCATATAACATTATTTTTTGAAGAAACTTCTTTGACATTATCAGAAGTTCAAGTATTCAATAGCACAACAGGGTAAGTATAGTTAACAATACTTTATTGCATATTTTTTCAAAGCTTGAAGAGAAGATTTTGAATGTTTCCAACAGCATGAAATGACACATGTTTGAGGTGATGGATATCCTAATAGTGCTGATTTAATCATTACACATCGCACTGCTTATATCAAAATCTCACATTTACTTCATAATTAAGCACAGTTTGCATGTAGCCTTAACAATTGAGCAGAAAAAAAAATAAGTTCAAGCAAAGCATACATCTTTAAATGAATGCATACATACATACATACATACATACATACATAATTTGAAGGGAAACAAAAAAGATGGCATCTCCCGCTTCTGGCCATGACAAGGGAAACACACCAAGTCTCTGCAAAAGAGGAGAAAACAGGACAAAATATTAATGCCGCATTTCTTCCATGTAAAATTTCAGTTTCCACTCTCATCAACTTAGTTTATTTGCTTTTTTCAAACACAACCTCGTAATCATCTCAGAACAACAATAGCAACAGTGACACAGACAATATTACCAAATCATTTAGATTTTTGTCTAGTTTTTGTAGGAAGAGTCATGTTACTGTGATTTATAATTGAGTATTTTTTTAGCTTTTATCATTTCCTCCAGGACCATGTTTTATAATTTCTCAGTATCATTAGTACTGTCGTTGTTTCATCACCAATTTCATCCATAGTTAGGTTACTTCTTTTATCTTGCTTTAGATTTTTAGAAGTTGCTTTTTAAAGTTCAATTATCTGTATAATGTTCTAAAATACTTTTATTATAAAAATCACCTAAACAAACATATCCTTGTCCTGTCTGTATTGTTTCTTCACTCATTTAAAAATAACTCTCTTTTTGTCTTTAAAAAAATGGCAAAAAGGGAACACTTCTACACTGTTGGTGGGAGTGCAAACTGGTGCAACCTCTGTAGAAAACAGTATGGTGATTCCTACAAGCTCTAAATATTTACCTCCCATATGACCCTGCAATCCCCCTACTGGGAATATACCCTGAAGAACTCAAATCACTCTATAGAAAAGATACCTGCACACGTATGTTTATCACAGCATTGTTCACAATAGCAAGAACCTGGAACCAACCATGCTGTCCATCAAAAGAGGACTGGATTTAAAAAATGTGGTACATATACACGATAGAATACTATGCAACCATAAAAAAGAACAAAATCATGAATTTTGCAGCAACCTGGATGAAACTAGAGTCCATAATACTGAGTGATCTCTCACAGAAACAAAGATCTGAGTATCACATGTTCTCACTCATATAGTGGACCTTGAACATCCAACGTAATACTCTAAGAAAATGACTGACAGTGGTGGGAAACTATGTGGTGGGGGAGGGGAAGGGAGATGGGATTAAGGGTAGTAAATATCTGTCTGGAGACAGGGAGACACCTCTTATCATCAAGGGTGCCTGAACGGAGCATATTTGTATACCTAACACTTAACTGTACCCCTCAATATCATTAAAAAATTGATTAAAATAAAATAAAATAAAATAAAATAAAAAATTTTAAAAAAGAAAAATTTTAAAAAATAAAAAATAAAAATAAATAAATAGTGAATTGACACTTTCTATATACTGTAGTTGTATATATTTATGAGGTACAAAGTGATGTTATGATTTATGAATATAGTGTGGAATAATTTCAAGCTAATTAACACCTCAAGAGTTTATCTTTTTTGTGATGAAAACATTTGAAGTGTACAATATATTACACTGTGTGATGGATTATAAATATTTAAAATAAAACAATTCTTCTGTCTGAAACTTTTTTCCTTTTCATTCTCATCTCTCTGTCTCCCTCAGCCTCTCAGACTCTGGTTACCACTGTCATATTCTCAGCCTCTTTGACTTTGAGATTCCACATTTAAGAGAGAACATGCCATCTTTGTCTTTGTGTGCCTGGTATATTTCACTTAGTATATACAATGTTTTCTACTTCCATCCATGTTATCACAAATGACACAATTTTTTAAGTTGAAAAATATTGTATGTGCATATATGCCACATTTTCATTATCCACTCATCTGTTGATGAACATTTCAGTAGCTTCCATAACTTGACTATTGTGACTAATTGCTGCAATAAACCTGGAAGTGCAGGTAGCTCCTTGGCAACTGATTGCAAATACTTTGAGTAAATACTCAGAAATTGGATTGTTGGGTCATGTAGTCATTTTATTCTTAGTTTCTTGAGAAAATTCTGTAGAATTTTCCATAACAGCTGTACTAATTTATATTCCCACCAATAGTATATAAGGGCTTCCCTTTTTCCACATACTTGCCAAAATGTATTGTCTTTTTTATAATAACCCTTCTAACAAGTGTGAGATGATACTTCACTGTGGTTTTGATAAACATTTCCCTATTGATTAGTAATGGTGAACATTTTTTCATATATCTATTGCCCATTTATTTGTCTTCTTTTAAGAATGTCTATTCAGGTTCCTTGATCATTTTAAAATCAGATTCTTTTTTTTCTATAGAGTTGTTTGAGTTTTTCATATATGTTGGATATTAACCCCTTAGCAGATATATGGCCTGCAACTATTTTCTCTAATCAGTACATTTTCTCTTTTCTCTGTCATTAATTTTGTTGTGCAGAAGCTTCTTATTTTAGTTTAATACCATCTGTTTGTTTTTGCTTTTCTTGTCTGTAATTTTAAAGTTGAAACTAAAAAAACAATTGCCACGTCATGTAGTTTTTCCCCTATGTTTTCTTCTAATAGTTTTATAGCTTCAGGCCTTAGATTTAAGTCTTAATCTATTTGGGGTTTATTTTTTGTATATGTTGTGAGATAGAAAATTTTATTGTTTGACAATTTTATTGTTTGACATTTCAATGTTTACTTTTTCTAAACACTATTTATTGATGAGACTCTTTTTTTCCCAATGTGTATTCTAGTCACCATTACCAAAAATAAATTAAGCATACACGTCTGGGTTAATTTGGGGGTTCTCTATTCAGTTCCCATAGGTCAGTGGTCAATTTTTATGCTAGTATTTTGTTGTTTTAACTATTATCACCTTATAGACTTATTTGAAATCAGACAATGTGATGTCTCCAGCTTTGTGTTTCCTCTTTTCTTTTTTTCTTGTTATCTGTCTATTTCGGTGTTTTTTTGTGTGTGTAGTTTTATTTAAATTTTTTTAAACATTTTTAACATTAAAAAAAAAAACACTAGCCTTTAATTTCTTTCAATAACAATCTATGGTTTCCAGTGTACAAATCCTTCACTTACTTGGTGAAATTTATTCCTAAGCATTTTTTTGGTAGCTATAATAAATGGAATTGTTCAGTTTGTTTATTTTTTGGAATGTTTCTTGTTAATGTGTAGAAATGTGACTGGTTTTTGCATGCTGATTTTTTATGCTATAATTTACTATATTTGTTTATTAGTTTTGACAGTTTTTGGTGAAATACTTAGGGTCTTCTCTATATAAGATCATGTCATTGACAAAACATGACAATTTTATTTCTATTCCTTTCTTTTCTATTTGGATGTCCTTTATTTCTTTATTTTGCCTAATTGCTCTGGAAATAACTTTTGGAACTATATTGAATAGTAGTAGTGAAAGTGAGCAACTTTGCTTTGTTTCATATCAACAGAGGAAAGAATTTCAGTCTTTCACCCTTAAGTATAATGTTAGCGGTGGATTTATTATATGTGACCTTTATTGTGTTGAGGTACATTCTTTCTACACATAATCCATTGTGGTTTTGTAATAAAAGGATGTTGGATTTTAGCAATTTTTTTTCTGCATCTAGTGAGATAATCATATGGTTTTGTCCTTCATTCTGTTAATGTAATGTATTAACACTCATTAATTTGTGTAATTTGAAGCATCCTTGAATCTCAGGAATAAATTCTACTTGATCAAGATGAATGATCCTTTTAAAGTGTTGCTGAACTCAGAGTTGCTAGAATTCTGTAGGTGGTTTTATCTATGTTGATCAAGGGTATTAGCCTGCAGTTTTCTTTCCTTGTGATGTTCTTGTCTAGCTTTGATATTAGTGTAGTGCTGGCCTCATAAAAAGAGTTTGAAACTATTTTCTCTGCTTTGACTTTTTGGAAGAATTTGGGAGAAATTGGTATTAGTTCCTTAAATGTTTGCTAGTCTTCAGAAGTAAAGCCATCTGTCTAGGCTTTTCTTACTATACTTATTATTACTGATTTAATCTTCATGTTAGCTATTTATCTGTTCAGATTTTCACTTTTATTCACAATTCAGTCTTAGTAGGCTATATGTTTTTAGAAATTTTTCCGTTTATTCTAGTTTTTCTAGGATTTTGGCATATGCATGATTGTTCCTAACAGTATCTTATGTTTTCTTTTGTTTGGTTGGTTGTTTTGTATTTCTATGGTATCAGTTACAATGTCATCTCTTTCATTATTTTATTTATTTGCCTTCCTTCTTATTTCTTAGTCTAGTTAAAGTTTTATTGATCTTGTTTTTCTTTTGAAAAATACTTATTTCATTAATTTTAAAAATTGCTTTTCTGGTCTCTCTCTTATTTGACTTTACTCTGATCTTTATTTCTTTCTTTCTGTTAACATTGGGCTTAGTTTTTTCTTCTTTCTTTTCTGTTTTCTTAAAGCATAATGTTATGCTGTTTGCGGTCTGTCTTCTTTGTTGACGTGTTTATAGCTATAAATTTTTCTCTTAGGACTGCTTTTGCTACATCGCATAAGTTTTGGCATGTGTATTTCTATTTTTATTTTTCTCAAAATAATTAAAAAATTTCCCTCGAAAATGTTTGATTGACATGTTGGTCGTTCAAAAGCATACTGGTGTTCTTCCTGCTCTAATCCCAGGAGCGGTATTGCTGGATCATATGGAAGGTCAACTTTTAGTTCCTTTAGGAATTGCCACACCGCTTTCCATGGTGGTTGAACTAGTCTGCACTCCCACCAACAGCGTAGAAGCATTCCCTTTTCTCTACACCCTGCTGGCCTCTGTTGTTTTTTGACTTATTGATAAGGGCCGTTCTTCCTGGAATTAGATGGTATCTCATTGTGGTTTTGATTTGCATCTCTCAGATGATTAGTGAGGCTGAGCAGTTTTTCATGTATCTTTTGACTACTTGTATATCTTCTTTTGAAAAAGGCTTCATGTCCTTTACCCACGTTTTAATAGAATTGCTCCCCCACCCCCTTCAGCTCGTTTGGTTTCTTTGTAGATCTTGGATGTTAGGCCTTTGTCAGATACACGATTAGCAAAAGTTTTTTCCCATCCTATAGGTTGTCTCCTTGCTCTCTTGATGGTTTATTTTGCTGTGCAAAAGCTTTTCAGCTTGATGAGGCCCCGTTTGTCTATCTTATCTTTTATGGCATTTGCTTTTGGGGATTTGATCAAGAACTGGTTGCCTAAAGTGGACTGGATAAAGAAAATGTGGTACATATGCATGGTGAAGTATTTCTCAGGTATAAGGAAGAACAAAATCATAGAATTTGCATCAAATTGCATGGAGTTGAAGACCTTCATACTTAGTGACCTTTCGCAGAAACAAAGAACTGAATTCCAAATTGTCTCACTCATAAATAGGACCTGAACATTAATCACATAAGCACAAGGGAGAGATCGGCAGTCCATGGACAATGCCAGGGGAGGGAGGAAGGAAAGGAGCACATAGCATCACAAAGGCTATCTGGTCATTAACCAGGGGAAGTGAGGGTCAGTTGGAGGTCCAAGTTTCACCTGCACGAAGCCTGCTTGTGTAACTAATCCTGATTTATACCCCACATGTCTATAATTTAAAAAATTTTAAAAACATATTGATTAATTTATATGTATTTGTGAATTTTATGAAATTCATCCAGTTATCGATCTCTAGCTTCCTCCTATTGTGATCAGAAAAGATACTTGATACAATTTAAATCATCTAACATTTTCTAAGACTTGTCTTGTCGTTTTACATATGATGTATTGTGAAAAATGTGCCTGAGAAGGATATGTATTCTGTTATCGTTGAATAGAATGTTTTATGTATTTCTATTAGGTCTATTTGGTCTAAAATGATGCTCAAGTTCAATATTCTCTTATTAATGTTCTGTCTCAATAACCAACCCATCGTTGACAGTAGGGTGTTGAAGTCCCCTACAGTTATTGTACTGCAATCTATTGCTTCTTTCAGATCCATTAATATAAACTTATATACTTAGATGCACCACTGTTAATTGCTTTTATATTTACAACTGTTTTATTCTCTTGATGAATTGACCCCTTGCATATTGTTTAATGCCCTTCTATGTCTCCTTTTAAAATTTTGGACTTAAGTCTATTTTGTCTGCAATAGCTATTGCTACCCTGCTTTTTCCCCTTCATTTTCCATTTATGTGAGATCATTTTCCATCCTTTCACTCCCATTTATTTGTGTCTTTGAAAGTGGGGTGAGACTCCTGTAGGCAACAAATAAGTAGATATTTTAAAAAATCTACTTAGTCACACTATGTCTTTTTATTGGAGAATTTAATTCTTTTATATTTAATTCAATTATTGATAAGTAAGGACTTCCCACTGTTATTTTATTTGTTCTTTTCCTGGTTGTTTTGTAGATACTTTGCTTCTTCTTCTCTTGCTGTTTTCTTTTGTGGTTTGATGATTTTCTGTAGCAGTAAGCTTTCATTCCTTCTATTTTCTATATTATCTCTGAGCTCTGTAATCAAGTTGAGTGACTGGATGGTCCTTGTAATCACCTCAGATTAAGCTGTGCCAGCAGTGGATTCCCTGACCAGGTAGTGTAGCTATTTGAGTTTAGAAGCTGGATAGTTTTGCAAGAGGAACATCCAAGTTAGGTGGAGACATTAACTGGGATGCACAGGTCCTGCTGCTGTGTGCAGTACTAATGCATGGTTGGGGTTTGTTTTTCTGCCTGGGAGGGGGTCTTAAGGTGGGCTTTGAAGTTGCCCAGCGTGCTATTAAACTCTTGGGTGTGGGACAGGTAGGTCTTGCTCTTTTTCAAAATTTTCTCTGACAGTAACCATTCATCCTGGGAAGACCCCCAGGGTTTGAGCCTGGTCTTATAAACTGTCCATCAAGGGATACAGGCAAGGTAGAATGTCTCTCAGTTTCTTGTAGTGAGCAGCTCAACTTTGCAGGTGGGCTTTGATCTTAGTTGGTGCCTTGACTGAGCCCTACTGCTGGTGGTTACCCAAAGCTACCACCAAGATCAGTGTGCCGTTCGCTGTGGGATCTGCCCCCATGCTTTGCTTCAACCTGACCCAGGTAGTACATCTGTGCTGTTTCCCCTTGTTTTCTCCTTGAGGTGATACCAGAATGGGTGTTCTGGGAAGTGTCTTGGAATGTAGGGCAGCCAGATGTCCTTCTCCAGTTTTCTTTTCTCTCTGTGGAAACCGTGATCCCAAGGGAATTCCCTTTGTGTGTCACTGTGCTGACTTGGAGGAAAGAGAGGGATAGCACAGTCAAAGTGAGAACTTTTCTGGTACCTTTTCTGTGTCATCTGCCCCCTCATTCAATGGATCATGGAGGTCCATAGACTTAGTCCAAAATTTGGAAACTTTAACCATGGTGTTCTTGTCTGTGAATAGGTGCTATTTAAACTTGCTGTACTGGGTGAGGAAGCCTAGAACATCTTGTTCTGCTGTCTTCCTTATGGCCCTCCAAAAACAAAAACAAAACCTTGTTTAAGTGTTTTGATTTATCTGTCCATTGTTTTTTAATATAAGCAGATGAATGTATGTGTATGTGTGTACAACTGTCTAACAGTCCCTATTTATATAGTAATCCTCTACCTATAAATCAATGATCTATATATTTATGAAACAACTGTTGTTAGATTTTGAGTAACAAGAATCAGAAGACTTTTACCCCTGAGATAATGAAAACACACAGGTAGGTCTTTCTTTTGGGAGCCACTTTTCTGGTGGTATGCAAAGTAAAAAACAGGCAGAACATGACAATGTCACTGAGGTAAGGTGAGAAAAATTAGAGGCCAAGAAGGCGAAGTTACTTGACATGTGCAGGTCAGAACACTAGAGAAATCTGCTTGGGGTCCCTTTGAGTGTTCAGCTGAATATCAGCCTACAATCTGTGTGTCAGGTGAGCTAGAGGTGGGGCAAACAACAATTCCTAGGGAACTTTAAGGCTAAACACATGGAACTATGAGTAGGACTCTGAAACACTCGAGTGCCAAACAGTCATGTGGGAAATCCTAGCCTTGGACTGCTGGGTGAGATGTGTATGTGATCTTGCTGGATGACACCAAGTTCTCCTTGGGCTCTGTATTATTTTGCCTGTCAACCAGCAATAATTGAAAATGCCTATTTCCATGTAGTCAAAACAACAGCATTTGCTGTCAATTTTGGGGATGTTTGCCAATCTGGTAGTGAGAAGAGATTTGTGTTTCTCTAAATATGAGGGAAATTAATGTCTTTTTATATGATTAAGTTCTGCCTGCATTTTTTAATCGATGTGTCTAGTGCTTTTTCATTTTTTAAATACCTTTAGAAGTTCTTTATGTATAGGGATATTAACTTTTGTCATATGAGTTGCAAATAATTTTTGTGGCTCGTCATGTCTCTTTTTTTTCTGTGTGTATATATGAATTTTTTTCAAATTTTTAGATGCCATCAAATATATTAATTATCCATTCACTTTCTGCAAGAATTCACCCATCATATTTTCTTTTACTATTCACATAATTGTATCTTTAAATACGTTTTTGAATGATGAATTTAGAATTTATTCTGTTATATGATGAGATAAATTGATCTAACTTTACCTTTTCATCTGATTGATTATTCTATTCTGCTGACATGACTTATTCCCATTGATTTATAATGACACCTTTATTGTGTGTCAGACGTCCACTTTCAATTGTGTCCATGTTTGAATATTTGATTCTGTTTCATTAGTCATGAGCAATAACTATTCTGTTTTCATTTGTAGACATTCTATATTGTGCTAAACACAGTCATGTATCACTTAACAATGGGATACATTCTAAGAAACGCATCGTCAGAAATTTGTGTCATTGTGCAACCATTCCTGAGTATGTTTCTACAAACTTGAATGGCACAGTCTTCTACCCCTATAGGCTGTTTGGTATACCTATTGCTTCTAGGCTACAAACGTGTACAGCACGTTACTGTACTGAATACAACTGTAGATGACTGGAACACAATGATAAGAATGTCTGTATCTTAATATATCTACACATAAAAAGATGCAGTAAAAATATGGCCCTATAATCTTTTGGGACCACTGTTGCATAAGTCAAGACAAGTTGCACTATGGTCCATTGTAATTTGACCAACATGTCCTGAGGCAGTACATGACTGTATTGCAATACTATTGTCCTTCTGGACCTATAGGTGAAATTGCATTGAATTTGCAGATTAGTTTGTAGAGAACTGACATTGATGATGTTGAGTCTTCCCATTCAAGAATATGGTGTGTTTCTAGATTGATTCTGGTCTCTTTTTCTGTTTTACAGTATAATTCCTTACTGTCTATTTTCAACATAGAAGGAAAAATTATCATTTTCAATATAAATCACATCATGTCACTTCCCTGCTGAAAACCTTATAACAGTGTTTCACCTCACTCAGAACAAAAGCAAACTCTCCCAAAAGGCTGCAAGTACCCATATAATCAATGTGGTCCATCTGCCACTTCCCTGATTTCATTTTGCCATCTTTCTCTTTCTCTTCCTTGATGGTCCCTGCATTCTTCCCTCAGAACCTTGTGCTCATAGTCCATCTGCTTAGAGTTATCCCCCAGATATGTATCCACCCCTTTAAGTCTTTGCTAAATGTTATCTTTACTGTGGGAATTTCAGTGATGATCTCTTCAACGTGAAAGGCCCCCTTTGCCCCACAAGCCTTCCCCTTCTTCTGGTCTTTGTTGTTTTCCATAACTCTTATCCATGATAAATTTATTGTCTACGTCTAGCTGCTCTGCACTGGAATATAAGCTTAATGAGTCAAAGATTTATGTTGAATCAAATTGTTCTCACTGATGATCCCTCAAGCCACAGAGCATTCTTGACCCACAGAAGGAACTCAATATGTGTCAAACAATTGCGTGAATAGCTAACACTGAAAATGACCATGCTTTATGCAATCAATCCATCTCTGAAAATCTGTTAAAAACACAAGGTAAGCAATTGTAGCTACTTGACCAAAACAGGCATTATTCACTTGACGGATACAGGGTTGCCCTTGTAAGTGACTTCTCTTTTCCTCTCTTCTCCTTGTCCCTCTTTCTTTCTCCTGTCTTGGGTACAGATATTTATTGCAGGTTTAGAGAAGATTAGCATTTCTAAGTCATTACATGGAGAATTCCCTGCCCTTTTGTCCTGGGCCAGTTTGTCACTGAAAAGTTCGCAGTTTAATCTGATAAATGACTGCACATTCTGCAAATAAATCCAGATCCAGCCTTAATAATCAGACCTTAAAGGTGAATTAAATCTGTTTTACCACGAAGAAAGGTAACTTCAATCTAACTGAAGATTCACATATTTTGTATTATGAGAAACATATAGTCACCTTCCCCCCAAACACACACGTGCACATACACACATGGACACACTTGTACACAGGCATACATGTGCACATTCACATACATACCCAGAATCCCTTTATGCCAACTCAAACATCCTTCCAGGTGGGCACTTTTCTTGTTTGCTCATCTCATCTCTTGTTCAGGCATTGAAGCCTTCACTCCAATGACCTTAAGGGGTCATCCTGATAATTATTCATTCTTCCCCATGTCCTTTGACTTGGAGATCCCAGAGAGAACACAGTGAATGGACCAAGATTTGATTCTGAAATCAGAGGTCCTGTCTTGCAAATTTTGGAAGAGAGAAACTCATAACTTCATGATCCCTGGGCATCAGGGCCCTTCCGTGGTTATTACCGTGTGGTGCAAGCCCAGGTAGCTGCTGGGAAAAGAAGGAGGAGGTAAAGAGGCAAGAAGGGTAAAGGGGGGTGACATCAGAGAGTCTACTCTGTTGCCCATCTAGAGACTAGAAGTCCAGGATCCTATGGTCTTGGAGTTCAGTGGATATGATCTGGAGATCTTGAACAGCCAGGCCTTGACTTTGCTCTCTTCTCAGGCAGGAACTTTCTTGTCGATTAGAGAAGCTGAGTGTTCACTTGGTCTGCAATGGAAGACCAAACAGTAGCAATAGTCTTCTAATGAATTTAGAGAAATATGAATAAATATAGATGAAATCTATGACTCATTAATACATATAAATATAATAGGAAAATGAAATATAGATGAACACTGCAAATGACAAACCAGAGAACACTCACAAGTTTGGTCATCTTCTGACATTATGCCTACTGTCTTCCCTCTGGCAGGACCCCTGCCTCTACCCCCAGCAGCACCGTGACCGACCCTCCAATCAGTGGTGCTCACCAGATCTATCCTTGGAAAGTGTGAGTGGAGGGTGTCCCCAAGAAGCCTGGACACACATGATTGCCACCTTTTTCCTGTTAGTCTTTGGTCCACATCCCTTTGTGGGAGTTTTACTTCTTTTCTAACCCTTTTTTCAATCCCAGAAGTTGAGATGTCTCTAAGTGGCTTAATGAAACAGCTGTGTGTATTCAACAAGAACTGCTTCCTGTGTTGAAAAACGTGCAATTAGATTATTTTTACCCAGAGCCAAATTAAGGAACTTTTAGTCAATCTGGGCACAAGAACAAATCCTGAAGCAACAATTAGTGTCTTATTTGAGGAACTCACCTCTGTTCAGCTACTTATTTAGAAGCTGAAATCTTTGAGAAATATTTGAATTTGTGCTGTTAAAATTTAACTTCCAGAATACAGGCATCCTGACAATTTTACAGGTACCATTAGCCAGACAGAAAATGAAATAACGAGGTATGTTTAAATAGTAGAAAAAGTGCTGATTTATACAATCACTGATTTTCTTAGACTGTGTCAAAAAAATGGCATAAAATTAAAGAAGGTAGTTTGTTATGATTTGTTTTCTTCTGTGTGGCAACTGGAAATAAATAAGAAATATGTGTAATGGCTGAGGTTATTTAACAGCAAGTTGGTTGGGTAAATGGTCATGTTGATTCCATTCAAAGCCCCAGACCCTGTCTTCATAACCAAAACCAGAGTGAGAAATTCATATAGGAAACAGTATGCTTTCTTCATCATAAATTTTTATTATGGCATATAAAAGACTACAAAGTACAGTCTGCCTGACCTCTTAATAATCTATGTCTCTCCAACAACTAAGCTTTCATATAAATTATCCTGGAAGATGGCTCCCTGGTTCACAGAACATCACTCCTCTCCTCTGTGTCTTTTTCCAACAGTATATCTGACTTCCTCTGGTATGGGGAGAAACATGGAGATGGTAGACTGCCTACTTTCAACTCTCGCTCTGAGTCCCTTAGAAAGAGGATTTCATAAATTACTGAGCCACCATGCTGTCATTGTCTTTATTACTATCTGTGTATTCAAATCTGGCTGCAGAAACCCTTTCTTGGACTTGCAGGATCCTATGAGTTGTTCATATGTTAACACTGCGAGGTTATTTTGATGATATCCACACCTTACAATGTAATGAATATACTTTTATCTTCCGATGCACCCTTTTATCAAAGAAAAAGAAGCATGCTACCATTTTCAATTCCAGCCCACTTTTCGATTGCCTCATATTCGAAGAATAACTGGCAAGTCCAACGAAAATTTTGAATCAACAATCCATACTCATGGGCAAGTATTTCAGAGGAGAGTCATAGTTAAGATAACTTCTTTGAGGTAGTTGCTCACATTCAGTCAGATATAGTTGTTGTCTAAATCACAACCTGGAACTTGCTAGAACAATGTATTTAAGGTCATTGTGTCTTCCCTCCTCTTTTATGAAAGCAAACACTGATTTTCTCGGAAATATCTAATTACTACCTACCTAATATTTGCAGATGAACTATAGTGGACAAAAAACTAAAAAAGATGTGTACCCAGCTTGCCAACACTTTTCTTATTATTAAAAATTGTCACTTAAAATAACAAGCTCCATGGAGCAGATGTCCACTGCTTGGGGAATTGCAGCTCAAGGCTCCTCTCTATCTCGAGTTGAGAGTCCTGCTGCTGGGTGAGGGAAGGGCAGATGACCCGGGAAGGTACGATTGGGCTTCCTTCCCAATGCCCTCTTGGAAGATAGAACTGAAAGGCTGCTTGCACACAGGTGGAGAACACAGCAGCGGGGCATGGGCTTCGTGAGGAGAAAGGGAGCCACGTCCTTTCTGCTTTTGTAAATCAGTGTCTTAGACTTATGCTAGGCTGACTGTGAAGCACAAGCAGAGATTGCCTTGCAGAAAGGGCCACAGCACCCAGGGCATCTAGCTGGTGACCCGGGCTCGTAAGACATCAGGTTGTGACGAGGTGAGTGGATTTCTCCAACCACCAGTGGCTTAGGCTGGAATGTTCTCCACCCTCCTCTGCTCACACTTCCCAGGGGTAGACCTGGTGAGCCCCACAGAGTGGTTGGGATCTGGAGGCTGGGGGGGGCGCCCCTGTGAGGGTCCCTCCAAAGTCCCGAGCACCTGGAAGGAATAAGCCTGTCCCCAGTAGAGGCACCACATGGCGGGGGGCGGGGGGCAGGTGCAGAACCAAAAGAATATGCCCTGTAGGCAAATGGACTCACTCTGAACACATTCTCTCTCTCTAATATATCCCCAGGAGGTTTGTTCTTGTAGGGTGTGTGAAACTCCCAGACCTTCAACCATTCTGAAAAGACAAGTGGCCCCTAGAGAAGAGACTGCCCACTCATGCGAGCGTGGTCTTGCCTCCCCCCAGGACTGGTGCAGAGCATTGCAATTCCAACCTGTCACCCAAGTCAAGGTACAACTCTGTCTCCTTCTCCTGGCGCAGACGCAGACCTGCCCTGTGGTGATTGAGTTTGTAATGGGAATCATGTTTTCATATAACACCCCTTCAATTGTTCCTTCCTGGTCTCATACAAAGTGGTCTCAGCACCATATGTCTCCCATTTTCCAGTTTGCGTTTTCTGACAGATGTCCTTTTTGATGTGCTGTGAGCCTTCAGTGAGAGACACATAGGTGACGGGAGTCCCCTGTCTGTGTGGGGCGGATGTGAGTTTTCTGAGCCCAGGTAGATGGGCAGAGTTGCTCATAGGTGGATGACTCCACAGAGGGCTTTTAATTGATCCTTTGCTCAATGGTAGATCTATATTTGGATACCAAATTTGTCTTGCAAACCCAGCACTAAATTGCCTCCCCCCCATATCCCTCTAATAGGAAATGAAAACCCAGCAATTCTATATTGCACAACCCTGACACATCCAGCTTTGATTTTGACATGTTTCCTTGCAAACACATGGTTTTCATGAATGAATGAATATAATGGAGATCAGTGAAGCTGGGGTGGGAGTGGCTTGTGCTTCCTGTGCTGGGGGCACGTGTTTCCTGCTCAGAGGTCAGACCACTTTAGAGAAAGAACACCCCGCTCTGCAGCACAGACACAATTTGTGTCTTAGGTGTCTTTAAGCAAATTATTCAGCTTTTGAAAATTACAAAGTGGAAGACTTCATAGAGTTAGGAGAGGGAGGGCCCTGTCATTTCCTTATGAAGAGCATCAGTTAGACAATGCAGAGCAAACAGATCAAGTCAGGATTGTTTTATTGTGGATTTATTGTGAATGCTTTTCTGCCTTCCCTGGGACAGTAAGTCTTGGACTTACTCAGAAGCATCCTCTTCTGGAGCATGGTTATGGTTTGTCTAGGTGTCATGGTCTAGATGGTGGAAATTTTAAAAAGAAAGTGCACTTTATCTCATGTCTTAAAAATGCAGAAATAAAGAGAATTCTGAGTTTTCTTTAGTGGAAGTTGAATTATTTTAGTGTGGAAAGTTAACAACTGGTCATGTGTGTTTACAAGGAACATGACCTCACAAGAGAGATGTTTTCTGTTTTATCATTGCTGTTTTGCTTTGCTTTTATGTACGATGTATAATCTGCAGGCTTCAACCCCTCTTGACTGAGTGCTAGTGCTCTAAGATATGTTCATAAACACACACAAGACGAGGTCCAGGTGCATAAGATTTGCTGAAGCCAGTTGGAAAGTGCCATCAGGATGGAAGCCCAAGCCTCTAGACTCTGCTCTTTCTATGAGTTGATCTCTTTGGGAAAATTCTCAATCTCCCCAGCATTGTTTTTAGTGTTTTCTCTTTTATCAATACTTAGTAGTGCTACTTAATATATTTAATCTTTTAGCTAAAGGAAATGTATTTTAAATAAATCTGTCACATAATTTGTTTTCAGGAAATCACTTTTCATTTACAAACCCACTTTCTAGTGAAAAGAATGTTCCGGTTACACATTCATGTGGTATGATCTGGAGGGATTCAGAAATTCAGAACCCTCTTGGGTGCCAATTTCCCTTTGGGAAATTGCATCTGTTTCCATGCTTCAGGGGTTGAGCCATTACCTGCTCCTTCCAGGCGACCCTCAAGGACTGTGGTATCAGGTAAGAACCTTCCATAACCTGCTTACTGAGTAGGTTATTCTTTCAGGTCCACCTTACGAATTCAGATTCTCCTTTTCCCCAGGTGTCCCCTGGGCCCATCAGCTGTCCAGTGCACTGGGTACTGTGCCTGGCTCTGGATTTGACAAGTGCAGGACTCAGGCTCCGGAAGCTGTCTTGGAGTAGACACCATAGCCCAATGGCCAAAGGACACTACCACCCAGTCACTCACCTGCTCGGAGCTGGTGTCCCTGTACTTCTGAGGGAGGTTCACTTGATTTGAATTTTGACCCTGATGTTTACTGTAGTCAGTGATATCGGCCAAGTCATTAAACCCATCAATTTTTCAGTCTTGTCAATCCTTGAATTTTGGATAATAATGTCTCGTGGCACAGGGACACTGTAAGGACTAAGGAAAATAATAAATGTACATCACATGTAGCAGAGTTCCTGGAATATGGCAAGGACATTATAGATGGCAGCTGCTACTTTGATCAGCATCATAGTTGTTGTATTATACATGGGGTTATTCTCTCTCTCTCTCTCTCCCTCTCTCCCAGTATTCAGAATAGAATTTTAAAGGCAAGTGGTTAGGAGAAGCATTTCCCATCTACTCCACAGGTGAAGGTGTCATACTGTCACAACCTCACCTCTACTCAACTGATCAAGTAATACTGATCCTGTAAAGCAGAACTTCAAGGAAGAAAGCAAGACTCCAAAAATGCCAAACAAGAGTCTGGTTTTAAGTCGGAGATACTAGAAAAAAAGTGTTTTCTGGATGGGCACAGTGGCTCGTGATTGTAATCCCAGCATTTTGGAAGGATTGCCTGAGCCCAGGCATTCGAAACCAACCTGGCCAACATGGCGAGACCTCATCTTTATAATAAATCAAAAAATTGGCCAGGTGCGGTAGTGCATGCCTGTCATTCCAGCTACTTGGAAAGCTGAGGTGAAAGAATCACCTGAGCCCAGTGGCCACGATTGTGTCACTGCACTCCAGCCTCCTATCCACTTGCCTTTAAGACTCTATTCTGACAACTGAGAGAGAGAGAGAGAGAGAGAGAGAGAGAGAGAGAGAGAGAGAGAGAGAATAACCCCATGTATAATACAACAACTATGATGCTGATCAAAGTGGCAGCTGCCAGAGTGAAACTCTGCCTCAAAAAAAAAATTAACTCAAAGAAAAAGTGCTTTCAATTCCTTATTCCCCCAAAATATAACAATATTGACTTGTAGGTGATAATTAAGTGTCAATATTATTAATTTCAGTACAAGAAATCTTCCAACCCAGAAGTCACTACCTGTTACCAAGTGCACGTTTAGGACCTTACCCTTAAGTCCTTTAGTCTTTTCTTTGGTAGTGGAGTTGGTGTCGACCATCTCTGGAACTGGAGTCTCGCTTGGTTTGGGAGTAGACATGGCAGGCAGGTCCTGGGTGTGTTCATGACTACCTCAGCCACCACACCTGGGAGCTGAGCACGTCACACCCTGGGGCTCACACCAGGGCGTAGAAGGCAGAGGGTGGAAAGTGTTAGGACTCTCTTCCTGGTATTTTCCACTAATCTTGAGCACCATGGCCTTGTCCAGTATTTCTAATATTTCATGGAAAAATGTTGGACTATCTTCTCTGTAACTTCTTAAGAAATGAAAACATGAACACACAGGGAATTAATGGATTTTTCTTTTTTCCTATTCATGTTAACACTTACCTGACTTTCTAGAACTCTTAGTAGCTACATTTCATGTTCACTTCTTCTATTCTCCTCTGTGACGTTTTACATCTAGAATCTTTTTACCCCAGAGGTGAGTTATGATCCAAAAAAGCTGAGTGCCAGTGTGTGGTAAGAACAGGTGGTCATGGTTTCTGTCACACTTTCTTTGACAAAACCGTCACCTGGGGTAACCTGGAGCTTGATGCCACAGAGAAATGGATGCAACAGTCATGCCAGAACGTGGTCACAGTCCCATCCTCCAGCCTTCAGGAGACTTGTCCTGGTACCTCGAGTGAGCTACTACACCAGGCTGAGTGAGCGCAGAAACAGGAAATGCCCCGACTGCCACCTGCCATTGAAACACTTGAGTTGATTCACAGATCTTGAAATTGGTGAACTACATTTCTCTGTCTCATTGGGAAATGGAGATAATGGTCAAGAAGTCAATAGTTAGTAAAATAATAATTGTAACAGAATAATTGCCAAGATATCTCTGAGAGTCATGACCTTTTATACCGGAAGGTAATGGAGAAAGGGCAGAGGATGCCACATTCACAGACCTGCTGGCCATCGCCATCTGCTCAGTGGAGAAAGTAAGCAGAAACCCAGATCATAATTTATCTTAAATCAAAGGGACCCAAAGATTACCCCACAGAGATCTCACCCAGAGAACATGACGCCTGGACTAGCACAGCAAGGTGATCTTGACAGACCTCCAATTATATCTTCATCTTCACACAGTCTACTGTGTGGTACAAATGTTTGTCTGTGTGACAGAGCTATGAGCAATACATGTCTTGGGCTAGTTTTTTCTGGGATGCACACCACAGATAAGCTCATGAGTCAGTTAGAGTGTTACCAAAGTCCTTGATCTCTGTCCAGCCTAGGGCGTGGGAATTTGTCACCTTACTCTAGAGGTGCACTTGCCATTAGAGAGATAGACGCAGACAGACAGGCTGGAATCCCTGTACCTTGCTATAAATCAAGTTTTTTGTCTTTATATGTAGTGGCTGACCTGTGATGAAACAGACATTTACAGACCTGAGGTTGGTGTAAACACAGGACAGGATCAGAGACAGCTCATTGTAACTTTTGGTTTGAAAGTTGAGACGTATTGAAGCCTAGATCTTTATGAAGTATGAAGCAGTATGTTTCTGCTGCTGCATTCTGTTCTGGTGTGTGTGTGTGTGCATGTGTGTGAGGGTTTTCTTTCCCATATAAAGGTCAAGAAGCCAATATTTAGTAAATTAGCAATAGTAATAAAATAATTGCCAAGATATCTCTGAGAGTCATGACCTTTAACACCAGAAGGTGATGGGGGAGGGCAGAGGATGCCACTTCCCACCAAATCCAGCTTTCTGGTCTTCGCCATCTGCTCGGTGAAAATGTAAGCAGAAGCCCAGATCATAATTTCTGACCCTTGCTCACCAAGGCCTTGAGCATACAAAATGAGTAGAGGCTGGAGAGGGTCCCCTGGGTCACTTATTGCAAATGCTCGATTTTCCTGAGTGATTGTGCTTTAACTGATCACGTTCTGAATGTCTGAAATATCCTCCGCACTTCCAAATTGCCCTTGTTCGACTATTCTCATCCTTCTGTGTGTATCGGCGTTCCTCTCCACTAGGTCTTAGCGATGCCGGCTGTCTCACAGTTTCAAGCAAATCTGCTCATCAGTATTTGTTCTGCACGTGGAGAACGGAGAGGACCCATAAGCATAGAAGGAACAGTGCTGGGTGTTGTTAGGTTGCACCCAGCTTTGGGGTTCCCTTTATTCTTCTGAACTGCCAGTTTCTTATTAGAACCAAAACAGAATCACCTCTTTCTTATTTTCAATAGATACAGAAATAAAAAATGTTTTCTGGCATCGATTTGCTGGAGAAAATATGCATGCTAATATTTTAAAGTGATTTGCATGTGGGAACAACTTGCTCTTGAGATAAATCTTTTCTGCCCGGACTCCAGACTCAGAAGTCTGGCCTAAAATCTCAACTCTGAAAATAAAGATAATAGTAGTATAATGATAACTACCATCATAGTCTATGCTAACTGTTTAGCGCAATGCCTGACTCATAGACAGTGCTCTAAAGATACGGAGGAGAAGGGGCTGAACACGTGAGAAGGTGTGATCTGTTGCTTTTCTTCATCCAGGTAAGTGTGGTTCAAGCTTCACCCACCAGGGCAGTCCTGAATGCAGTTTGAATTCTTCTTGCAAAAGACCTCTGCTTTCCTAGGGTGACATAAGGGTCTTGAAGCTCAGGATATTTTTCAGAAAGATTTTTTCATCCAGTCAGTTTCTCCTTTTCATAGGTACAGCATGTCTCTGCTGGGCTCCAGGATCTGTCAGGAAGTGAGGCTTTGCTTAATAGAAGACAATATGGCTTCTCTAAGCAAGAATCTGTTGAGGCTTTGTGTCCTTATGCCCAGCGCATGGCTGGACAGCTAAGGACTGGCCAGTGGCTAATGTAGGATCCATGAAAGAGCACATGGACACACTTGTAGATGATGTTTCTAGATGAACATGGCAGAAAAGTGTTCAATGTCATTTTCTAACTAGACAGATGAGAAAATTAAGGGTCAAGCAGGGGTTGAGCCCCTGGCTCAAGGCTGGCCCTGACCCATGGAATCAAAACTGAGATTCACTTCTATGACGCTTCTATGATATCTGCTCTGTGTGCCACATAGAAGTCTGATAAACCTGCTCTCTGTGGGTTAATTTGAGCTGCCCATTGATATGGCAGGGAGAACATAATCAAAAGACCTTTGATTGATGAGAACTCAGACCATGTCTATCAGGTCAAATGAGGTTGCATCAAAAGAAAGAATCACACCACCAAAAATTTCTGTTCAGCAAGAAAGGCGTTCCTCTCCTATACTGAATCTGGGAGTGTTTACTTCTTCTCCCATATCCAGGGGCACTGGAAAGCCTCACTCCAAAAGAAACGCTTACCACCCAGCAGTACAAATAGCAATTCAGCAGGAAGGGCACCACTTCTAGCCTGCAGTGGCAGGCAGGCCCCCTGCAAGACTTCTCAAGAGAGAGAAAAGTCACCCTTGTCTTTGCTGGAACTTGTTAGGCAGCTCCTTCCACCAATGCCTGCAGAGGCAAATTACACATAGCTGTAGCCAGAGATACTATTTCCAAAGATGTTTTTTGTGAAAAGTTATTGTTGGTTCATCTGGGACCCTGATAGACTGAGGGATCTCAACAGTCAAAATCTCACCATTCATCAAAGGAAGAACCCTGGCGTGGATGAAGAATGTCTGAAAAAGAGTGTTCAGAACAGGTCATGTCAGACAATCCACCCGGAGCTAGAGCAGAATGATGTCCTTTCCCCAGGAAAACTAAGGACTTTGATAGGTTCTTAGAGAAAAGATGTTTGCAAATGATGGCATTGCTTCACCAAGTCGGGAAAGGTTCTGTACAATACTGTGTGTTGTGCTACAAGCCAACATATCACCCTTCAGGCGGGTGTTGGTTAAAGTCAGCTACACATCAACCTGTGTTATAATTGTTTCTGTAGAGCAGTCCAGACATTCACAAATACATTTTTTTATGGTTGAGATCAGGTCTTATGTATAGAAACCCGAGTGAGCTGCCCTGGCAGATACCTGTATGGAGTAAGGACAGTAGGCATGAGTCTAGGCAAGGGTAGGCAGGGTCTAGTGCCTCCTCTCTGGAACCTCCTCACTCTGCAGATGCTTGACTCTGCAGCAGCCTGGGCCATGTCTCACTTGAAGTTCATTGTCAGTTTGCTCCAAACTTGGTTCTTAAACCACCTATGATTTTCTTATCATTCAATTAAAAAAAAACTCTTTACTACTGTTAATCCCATCCCCCTCCCCCCATAATTTCCCAGTACCGTCAGTCATTTTCTTATAGTATTACACTGGATGTTCAAGGTCCATTATATGAGTGAGAACATGTGATACTCGAATCTTTGTTTCTGTGAGAGGTCACTCAGTATTATAGACTCTAGTTCCATCCAGATTGCTGCGAAATTCAAGATTTTGTTCTTTTTTATGGCTGCGTAGCATTCCATTGTGTATATGTACCACATCAACAGGGTGCCTGAATGAAACGTAATTGTACACCTAACCCTTAACTGTACCCCACAAAATCATAATAAAAAATATTGATAAAAAAAAACTCTTTAAACATTTCCATTTAAAAATTGCTCACTGGGTAGATTGATAGTGTTTGTATTTCAGAATTAGCATATAAATGTGTTTAAAATGTAATCAGTAAACACCAGAATTACAACTTAGGTTGTCAAAGGGAAAGACCTGATGACTATGCCTATTGAATGAAAAGTTGGCTTGAGATGGGTGTGGTGGCTCACCTACAATCTCAGCTGCTTGGGAGGCCAAGGCGAGAGGAATACTTGAAACCAGGAGTTCAAGACTTGCCTGGGCAACATGGCAAGACCCCTCCTCTAAAAATCAATCGATATACCAGGTACACATGATCAAATGCATGATAGGCTGATATTTTGGATATAGTTCAAGTAAAGATGAGGAAGGTACGTCATGTTGACACAAATAGGCAGGGTCACTTGAGGGCCACAAGGGGATGAGCTTGGAGAGAAGATTGCATCAGACTTGTAAAGTCATGAGTTAGCCATTCAGTGGTGGGTCCTCTCCATTTGATGGCACACAGGCACCTTGGAATCAGAGTGGCCAATATGAGCAACAGCCTGTACTCTTCTCTTTCTTGTATAGGCCCCCAGTAAAATCATAATCAAGACCTCCTGATCCAGCAACCAAATGTCATCCATACAAGTCTCCATTTCTTCCCCAGCTCCTTTGCTGCCTCAGTGCAGGGTCCTCCCAGACTCCATAACACCCACCTCCTAACTGAGCTTCTCCTCCCAGGCCTTGCTCACCTGGCCTCTTCCCATGGGATCAGCAGTGAGAATTCCCAACTGCAGTGATATCCTTATGCTGATGGTGACCTCCAGTGACCCTCCCTCACCTTCAGGGTAAAATCTAAGTGACTTGATTTTGATGACAAAAAAAGACTTCATTACCCAAACTGAGCTTGCATTTGCAGCTGCAATTCTGACCTCTCTCTGACTTCTGGACCCCTGCCTAGAGGACTTCTTACCCCTCCCCCATTGTCCTAACCATCAGTTCATCATCCTTAAAGTTTCCTCCAGGTGCTGTGCTCCCCGGTACGTCCAGTGTGTTCCATGAGCCTTAGCACTTAGCAACTCACCATGTGATGGGCCCTTTGTTATCCTAACCCTTTGGTCAACAAGTCTTTGAAGACTGACCTAATTTCTGGGGCCTTCTGTAGTGAGTGGCACAAGGACATTTGTTGACTAGATGGAGTACAAGAACACTGAAAGCTTTCAACGGGATGGAGTTAGAAATTTGAGGGTGAGGAACGAGGTTCGGTGCAAACGCAAGTTGGGGTGCTATCCTGCTCTGGGTCAGGACAGAAAGCTAATCAAGTGATGACTGAGACTTGGTACTGGAGAATCCTTGAGGAAGACACAGATAGATGGTCTTCACACCCAAAGATTAATCAGAAAGGACAAAACCAAAGCAAACCCAAATGAACAATACCAACAAACACCTCAAGGTTTGTGCCTTAAGGTATTCCCAAGTTAAGTGCCGTGCGGTTATTGTTATGAAGTATCACCTGGATCTCAGAGATCTCGCTGATATCAAAGTCAAGTTTATGGGTTGAAACTCCTGATAATCAGATATAAGAACTTTTCTTTTCCTGTTGCATCATACATATGTGTGGACACACACACAAAGACACTACACAGTAGCACACAGGAAATCTCTCACATATTTATACATAGATGTACATGCATACACAAACACATCCTCACACAAGCACCATGCACATTCACACACGTACACATAAACTCACATACACACTGACACACAGTATTTTCATGAATAAAAACTTATATCATTACTAGAAACACAGGCTCAGGTGGTAGACTTGTAGCATCCTAAAGGAAGCCATCTCTTCAAGTTAGAGACCTCGCTGATACAGTTACTTATTGGCTGAAGACCTGTGTGTGTACTTTGAGCTCTGTTTAGGAAACTTACAACAGGATCTCAGTTGACACCCCAACAATCTATGTCTTGATTGCTGCCATCTGCTTTTCAAATTACACGCCACAGATGGACGAACACATGACACCCTAACCTGTAGATATCAGCTCTGCAAACTCCATTGATCTACTGAAATATATGTTCTAGGGGAGCTAGATGTTAGAGAAATTCAGAAGTGAGCGCATCAACCACGTGGTGTTTCTGTGATATAAAAAACACCAAGTATCAGCTTGCACAGAAAAGCGTGAAGAACAATGGGTGCACAACCTCCTGCTCCTGTGACTGGGACTCAGACCCATCTGACAGCCCCGTGCTCAGTTTTGTGCACCAGGACACGAACAATGATTAATGAGTTGGCAAGGATTCTAGAAGGTTATAGGAACTGCCTGTACTTAATGATGAGAGAGTTGACAGGCAGCCTGAGAGAGACGTCAGGAATATGAACGCACGTCATTCCGGGCACGTGAGCAGCTGCTCTCTGTGGCCAGTGGCAGAAATGAGACATGAAGGAAATGGGCTTAAACTGCATCATAAGGTAATAATTTGGGCTATGGAGAACTTCCTGAGGCTGGAATGGGTTATCGTAGAAAGAGAGGGAAGCGCCTTTCCTCAAGGTCTTTAAAAGCAAGTCCTGTCCAACGTTGTGAATGCTTGGGTGTTCGTCTGAACTTCGAGTAGGGGATCGAGCCCCAAACCTCTTTCCATCACTGGAAGTCTATTTGAACTCTTCCACAGTGTTTCCTCTCTCCCTCCCTCACTCTTCCCCTTCTCCATCCCCTTCCTTTGCTTTTCAGTTTTTAAAAACTTTCAAACCTTGAAATGTATTCTTGTGCTGATTAGGGCTATGAGTTTTGAAAAATGCATACAGTCATGCAATCGCCATCACAATCAAAATATGGGAGAATCCTCCTTCTGATTTTGTGTTCTTTCTTCCCCACTGACACTGTTTTCCTTTCTCTTTATACACACATGGTAAGACTTAAAATCTGCAAGAGATCAGAACCAAATTGCTCTCTCCAACCTTATTTCTTCTGCAGACAGTATATAAGGAGTGGGGGGAGGGAGAAAGAGAGAGGTTTCCATGCCCTAATTTTTTTTGCTTTTCGTTTTTTTTAGTTAGACTTGGAGTAGTTAGGTGATCTCGCTTAGAAAGATGTTTCTGCATCTGCTTATCATGTGCCCTGTGATAGAAATTAATAAACTGAACTGAATGATTTGGGTAGAAATGTGGATAGAAAATAAAAAATGATTTGTGAGAGACATCTTCCAAATAGAATGGATTTAGACTAGAATTTCTTGTAGGGCAGAGCCGCCTGTGAATGCCAAAGCAGTGTATCATCTAGAGACAGTACTGTGTTTTCCTTTCCAGATCCTTCTGAGCCTTCTCAGCTCCTCACCTTAGGAGAACAGTTGGCACAAACTGGCATCAAGACACCACATGGCTTTTGAAATGAATGTTTAGTCAAAATTTGAAAGGTGAGGCTTTAGGGTACTGGAATCAGTAACTCACTGATCAAATTCCAAGAATCCTGGGTTCTCTCAAGGAGACACAGAGTGGAAAAGGAGGTAGTGTGGGTTTCCAGAGAAGAGAGAGCATGCTGGCTGGTAGAAAACAGGGGCATAGGGGGATAGAAGTCAGAGTTGAGAAGTAGCCATGAGCTGTTGCTCTTGGCCTTTCTATCCTTAATGAGGACCTCTTCAGCATGTCCACTGCAGGCATGACCCTGGTGAGCTGGAACCATGGATACCAAGAGAGCCCTGGACAAGACTGACTGAGAGACTCGAATTCCCTGCTCTTAGAAAGCAGCATTCACTCCAAGTGGTCTCTGTCAACAGACAACAAACAAGACCCTGTGGAGACCCTGCTGCCTGTGCAGACACAATTGGGGCAAAGGCTGTCCTCAAACCAGTAAGAAGGGCTACAGCCCAGCAAAGGCCACCATGCTGGAGAGCCCTTGGCCAATCCAAAGAATCCATATGCCCTAGGGGCATGATCTCCCTGCCATACGGGATCAGAAGCAAAGAAAGAAATGGCCTGTTGACGTGTGTAGGGATCTGCTGCTGCACACCCAACTCCTAGAGAATGCGATTCACACTCAATATATAGGTGTGTGTGTGTGTGTGTGTGTGTGTGTGTGTGTGTGTGTGTGTTTAATGACTAATGAGATCTGTTCTCTGACTTGATTTTTATAATATATCCACAAAGACCCATTGATCTAGTCAATTTTGCTGTAATCCAAATGACCCTTCCTTCCTTCCTTCCTTCCTTCCTTCCTTCCTTCCTTCCTTCCTTCCTTCCTTCCTCCTTCCCTTCCCTTCCTACCTCTTTCTTCTTCTTTCTTCATTTCTCTCTCTTTTTTTCCTTTGCAAAAAACGTGAATGCTTACTTCATTAAGGAGGGCGACTACCATTCTGCTTCTTTCTTCTTCTGTCTGGATTGTTTCTTCTTGATTTTATTGTCTCTATATCATGTCTTCCTGTTCTTCCTTTACTGTGCATATCCCATTCTGGCCTATTTTTCCAAGTTCAAAAGAAAAAATATATATGCATATATACTCATATATACATACATACACATATGAAACACACGCATATGCAAAATTAAGTGTTGCGTGTATTATTTAATAAACTTAGATCTTAGTAGCAAAAAAACAGATGGCTGGACTTCTGAAGTCTTTCTTTGGAAAACACTTTTTCTGAGAGCGATGTTATTCAAAATTACAAACAACCATTCACATCACCTAGACAGTACCTCGCGTCCAGATAAACTCCACACGCTTTGGAATGGTTGAGAGACCGTACGCCTGGCTCCCTCCTGCCTGCTCCCCAGAATACATTCTGTGCCCATATGTCTCAAAGGCACATGGCCCTCCCCTGGCTCAGGCTCACCCTCTGTGTGACCTGAGCCCGCACCCACATCATGATTTCCCTGGGTTAGACACAGCCTGGTGGTTGTGGAGTTCTGCCTGCCTGAATTGCACAGAGATGGATTTCTGCACAGAAGGTGGTGACATCCCTTCTCCTCCAACCCAAATAGGATTTTGTATCTTTGCAGTTGCTGAAAAAAGGTCGGGACTCTGGTTTCATGAGGTGAACTGTGGAGGCAGGAGCTCCCGGATCAAGTGTTAGATTCCTTTAGGGCTTGGATGTAGAGAGAAAAGAAGCCCTCCTGTCAGGGGCCAGCCCGTGTTTCCTAGGACACCCGACCCATCCCGATGAAAAGGGAACATGAGAAGGGAGCCCGGGAAGGATTAGTTTTGTGCATAGTCAATGTTGATCTGTCCTCACCTGCTTTTAACAAGGCTTCGCCTCGCTGAAATATTTTTTTATTAAATTTTAATCAAAAGCACAAAAACAGATTGTTTATCATAGGGAAGACTAACCTTGTTGTAAGCTTTTCTGACTGGGCCATCTTACAGCTGAGAGCCCCTTGACAGCAGCGAAACAAGCTTCCTTCAAGAGTGTGTGGCTGCCGAGTACCAGGGACCTCCAGGGGGCTGGAGTGAAAATGGTGAATTAATGTTTCCGTCTGGACAACGCATGTCCTTAAGCAGAGGGTTTGTTACAATAATTCCTGTTTATTTCATAATTGTTGGCGATTGATTCTTAAACATTCCGTATTCACTTGTTTAGTCTTCTCTGGATTGTTTTACATAATCAGCCTGAATTGTTTAGGTTGGATCAAATCGAACATTGAACGTGATACACTTCTGGCCTCTGATACTATCATAATATAAATTACAGATCTGTTTCTCAGGTAAGGCAAACAGCATCCAGTATGTAGGAGGGTGGACCCCTCCAAAAATGCAATTATTTTTTCAGAGGGTGTTCCCCTTGTTGTATAGGCTTTACCCACTAAGTAAGTATTCTAGGAACACATTGGCATAGAATACCAGCTAGCACTGTGAGAAGCTGTGTTTGGTTTTAGTAAATTTTTTTTTGGAGATTCTTTTAACACGTTTGCCTATCTCATGATGGGTGAATTAAGAGCGCACCTGCCCACACCACACACTGAGTGCTCAGCAGTGTTTGACCTAAAGCAGTGTGACATCCTGTGCCCTACCCACCCTACTTACTGTATCTCGCCTTGAGCAACTTCTTTTGTTTCCCCCATGAAAAAAGTTCCCAAAGGGAAATGTTTTGCCAATGTGGAATAGGTGAAACAGAAACAGCAGAAGCACTAAAAGGCATCAGCATTGACAAGTTCAAAAACTATTTTGAGCAGTAGAAAAAGCTTCTGGACAGGTGTATTGCATCAAACGGAGAGTACTTTGAAAGTGACTAAAGTTTACACATGTAAGAATAAACACACAATTTTTTATAGATAAACTCCAGGTTTTTTTAGGTCTCCCCTCATATGCATAATAGTTACTTTCTAAATGGATATTTAAAGAAACAACCCAGGCCATGTGCTGGACGGTTATTTTATAATAAGCAACATCTTATTCTCAGGGTCATACCTGAGAAACTGAGTGATTTAAGTCAACCAACATCTCAGCCCAAGAGCGGTTAGAAAATAATTACATAGAAAAATTATTCTATTATTGTCTTATGAGAGGCAAATTCCATCTTATAATAAAATAATGACCAAATATTTTTATTTAATTTACTTCAGTGGGAGAAAAATGTCCAACTCTAATCAGATTTCCTCAACCTTGAAAATGATGTTCTTGCCTGAACCATGGCGGAAAGATCTCTAATCTCAGCATTTTACCTGGTCTTTCATGGAGCTCAGGTGTGCTTCTTTTCTAGAAAAGCAGGACTTTCTGGGCAAGGTGGCTCATACCTGTAATCCCAATACTTTGGGAGGCCAAGGTGGGACGATCACTTGAGCTCAGAAGTTCAAGACCTGCTTGGGCAATACAATGAGACCTCAGCTCTGCGCACACACAAAATCATCATCATCATCATCATCAAAATAACTGAGCATGGTGGTGTGCTCCTATAGTCTCAGTAGTTCTAGTTACTGGGGAGATTGAGAGGGAGGATCACTTGAGTCTAGGAGGTTGAGGCTGTAGTGACCCAGGATGTTGCCACTGCACTTCAGGCCGGATGACAAAGTGAGGCCTTGTCTCAAAACACTAAAATAAAATAAAGTCAAATGAAACCAAAAAAAGAGCAGGGCAAGTACAATAAAAATAAAGGGTCTATGGACAAGGACCTGGAAAAAACGTGAGAGAGAAAATGGTAAGTACTTTTAAACGTAATTAATATTTGCCTCCCCCTTCCAATTTTTCAGTTCTGGATTTGCACACAAGGATTCCTGTAAAGGTCATTGTCACTGCAACCTCGTCCTCACCAAGGTCTGGATATCTTGAGAATGTTTCTTTCTCTTTTAAAATTATTTAATGCCCATTTTCAGGTAAGAGATTTCCAGGATTTCTTAGCTTGCACTTTGTCATGTTAACTGGTTGCTTTCATTTTAGAAACAATATAAAATCATCTTTTGTTTAAATTTGGAAGCAAAACTAGAGAAACAGGAGGTTCCAACAAGAGTAAGAGACCCTTCTCTGCTGTATTTTCTGTGGGCCAAGTTCAAGTCTTCACTGGTTACGTGGTCCATTGACAGGGCCTTGTTTATCCACGATGTCGCTAAGTTTTAAATCTGTTTCTCAAACTGGAGCTCTGAAAAGCAAAATCAGCATAACCTGAAACTTCTGGGGTGAGTTTTTCAGTCCCACCCAATGGAATGGATCAGAAAGTCTGGGGACAGGTGGGGTCCAGCTAGCAAGACAGCACATGCTAACGTTAGATACCCAGTGTTGTATATTTGTCATTGTTCTGGGCTGAGTGGCACCCTCCTAAATTCCCATGCAGGGACCCTAATCCCCAATCCCTCAGAATGTGACTGTATTTAGAGATAGGGTCTTGAAATACATGATTAAGATAAAATGAAGTCCTGTGGGCAAACCCTGAGTTAATATGACAGGTGTACTTCTAAGAAGAAGAGATCAGGACACCGACAGGCATAAAAGGAGAAGACCATGGGAAGCCCCAGGGAGAGGGTGGCCATCTACGAGCCAAGGAGATGGGCCCCAGAGGTGATCAGGCCTTGTGGTAGGACTTCCAGCCTACAGGATTGTAAGGAACTACATCTCTGTTGGTTAAGCCACTGTTGGTGGCACTTTGTAGTGGCAACCCTGACAAACGAATATAATCATGGAAGTAATGAAAGTGGCAATGTCAAAACAAATAAACAAAAACATGTGACTTGGCAAGTTGACCTTGAAAAAGGTCAAGTAAAATTTCCTTACATACCTGGATGAGTTCTTCCCTTATCCATTGTCATCGTAGTCACCAAAAAAAAAGAAAAAAGAAAAAAAGAAAACCACATAGGTTGTACATTTGCCTTCCTATTATACATACACAAGTAGTATTGGATACTTACTGGAATGGAAATAAACTGCTACCATTTTCACGTGGCATATTACCGGGCCCTAATTCCACCTGGCTCTCTTAGGATGCCAGGGACGATAAGTTGGAGCCTAGTACCATGCCGCAGCATATACCCTTAGCCTCTACTTCAAGCCTGAGTTTCAGGTTATTTTAGACAAAGGAGGGTCTTTGGTCATCGGACCCTGTGCTCAGGCTGAGTCAACATGAAATGTAATTCTGTGCTAAAAATCTTTACATCCCTTATCTGTAAACCTTGCAATTTTGCAAGGTATTGATATGTGTCTTATACAGAAAAAAATATGTCTCCGTGAAATGAAGTGGCTTTCCCATGACCACACAGCTGGGAAGTGTCAATTCTGGACTGAAATCCACATCTGTCCGATTTCTCCAACAACCTGCTTCCTCTAGTATCCCAGGACAACTTAGATGCTATCTAATGATCTCATTCAAAACACTAGATTCCTCTAACAGAGGTCGTGGAGTTTCCTCACAGAATGGCCCAGGTTGCAAATTCTGACTCAGAATGTTTCAAGAAGTAATTCACTGTTTTGTTTTGTTTTGTTTAAACACACACACACACACACGCACACACACACGTAAAGACACAGAGTTTATCTTCTAAAGAGTTCATTTTGAAAACATGGAGGGCCAAATATAACACTGTCAACTTAAAAGCTGATTTTTTTTGTCCCTTAAAAGAAGCCATAAAATGAGCAGAATTCCATGATAATGTGCTTTCCACCTTTATGATGGAAAGAAAAAAAGAAACTGTTATAATACTTTTAATAATAATCTTGGTTTTCTGATTTCTGCCAAAGACTTTATTGTTAAAGTAATTTGAATAATAAGATGTGAGATCTATTGTTCACATGTTTGTAACTTTAATGCCTAAAATAGTTGGTAAATTGCCCCAAAAAGGGAAATGCTTTTAAGCTGAATGGCAGGAGAATAAAGTCAGACCACTTACGTTCATGTTATCTTTTTCCTTCCGGACTCACTTCAAGATGTGTAAATGGGATCAATGCCAAGATATTCTACCTCTTAAATTCAGAGATTTTTAGATAAAAGTGGCCCATATTTGGACTGGGTTTAGAGTGGAATTCTCAGTCTAATCCTACGCCTGCTTTCCTAATCTGTTATAGAGAATGCTCATTTTGTTTTCTTTATTCAGGCCACTAGCCTGTATTTCTCCATATTTCTAAGATATTCTTTTACTTCCTCTGTAAAGCCTTATAAAGTAAAGCAAACACAAGTAGACAAACAAACAAAACACACCAAATGCATTGGGGATTATTTTTGTTCACTGAAGATCACAACCAGAAGTGGCCACTCCTGCACAATCACGATGATTCATTCTTGAAACCAAGCAAATGCACTTGTAAGGGAATCTCCAGGTCCTAGCCCTGTGTCTTTCAGCACCCTTTCAGGCTGCTCGAGGAAGCTGGCAAGACACGCTAACAATATCTATTTGCTGCTGGATATGGAAGGGCCATTGGGGGCAGGGGGTCATGTGGGGGCCGAGGCCCATCAGTCACTCTCCCCATCAGTGATAAGAAGCCTATCAGGAGGTCAATGAGAAGAGGGGAAACACTTCCCATGGGTCACATGAGTTGCCAACTGTCTCCAAAGTAAAATCAGTCACACTCTAATAGTCTGGAGTATACATGCAAACATTCTAGAAAATGACTCAGATGAACTTATTTTCTGTTTCTTGATTGTGATGTAGCTATATCTTCACGGAGAAAAAATACAGAACATCTTATTCCACTTAAATTAAAAGAAGCAGTCACAGACTCTTGGGATGACCCTACTGCCCTTAGGTAGGGCTGTTTGAAGAAATGCATGAGGACAAAAAGTCATTTAGCCCTGTCCCACCACACTCAGTCTCCCAGTGACAAGGGTACCCGGAATTCCAGATTAGAAAGACAGAAGAACACGTTTAATTCCCATTGGATTATTGTAGTCAAATTATGTTCTGATTTGCAACCACCAAAATGGACTCCCACACACAGGCCATCTGACAGGCCGCCATCTTTGTGCCTTCATAGGTTCACGGGCCTTGGCCATCGTCACAGTAAGTGCTGCTCTCTGGTGCTTTCCAGGTGGCCTGAGCAAGGACACACAGACCTTGACACAGAAGTGGCAGCGGCTGAAATGTAGTGAGCAGGGAAGCACGGATGTGTTGGTCCATCCAGAAAGTCCCTTAACTGCTGACTCTTATTTCAAAATGGGGAATGATCTGGTGACCCGCTCAATTCCAGCTGTCGCAGTAAAATTGACTTATGTGGGAAAATGGGGAGGGATATGTGGAATTTTACTTTAAAATCAACCAGGTCATAATGAGTGCATGGTGTCCGGGGATATGTCTATATTATAATCTTCAAAGAATAATATCTTCCCTGGTAACCTATCCTAATGAGTCATAACTCAGTGTCAGAGAGTCATGTCCCATATCTAACCTAAATTCTTCATGCTGTCATTTAAGCCCATTTGCTTTCGTTCTGCCTTCAGTAGAAAGTGGGACACTAGTCGGCCACCTCCTGTGCTGGAGTTTTCATATTTTAAGTAGAGATATTGAATCAATTTCCATTCCTTCTTCATGTTAAATAACTCTAACCACTTTTTTTCTCCTCCTGACCTGCATTTTCATCATCTGAGATAATGTGTGGTGGCCCCAGGGACATGTTCCATGAGCTTCTTTTCATCATTCACATGGATAAGTCATGGAGTTGGAAGTGCAGGGGAAACAGAAATGAAAATAATTCACACCCCAACCACAGGTCTTCACATTTCTAGGGGTGAGGGTATGTCTGTCCTGGAGGCCAGGTCCCCTGACTTCTCAGGAGCATGGAGGACTCCTCTCCACGCATCACCTCCCTCTCTCCGGGTGGCCTGGGTGATAATACAGCTACTTTCTGGAGCTTCTTAGGCATCACAGCAGGGGAGAAGAGAGGTGACATGGCACACCTCAGTTCCCAGCTCCCACAGCGTAGACCAGGATGACCTCTGCAGCTCCCCTGTCCATAGGCTGCTAACAAGAATAAGCCACAGGACAACAGGACAATGGGACAAGGCCATTGGACTAGGACAGGGAAGGGATAGCCCCCAAGAAAGGCCTCTCGATATTGATGACAGGAGCTCACCGCCCTGCCTGAGATAGTCACGGCCCATGAGAGGCTGTGGAGAGTAGACAGCCCATTTTTAACAAGAATATGTGTAGTGTATGTGTGTGTGTGTGTGTGTGTGTGTGTGTAAAAATCCATGACATGTTCCAATGACACTATTTTGTGCCTAGTAGGTATCTGTCATTTATCATTTACTCATGATTTTGTGTATCTAAGCCATTTAACATTTATTGTACAATAAGTGTCACAAGATCATATTTAAAACAACAGAACAGAGCTCTTAAAATTTTGAGTTTAGAATGAGGTGACGAGTCTTGAAAATCCAGGAGATGAGAGAGAAAGAGAGACACCGGGGCCAAGCCAGAACAGGAGGTCTGAGGAGAGCCACCGAGACCCAGGACAGCCCTATGATCACTAGGTAGCACAGAAAAACTCCCAAGGGACCCAGACAAGACAGACCCAGGCCACCACGGGGAGCAGTTCACCACTTATTTCCAGCTTAGCTAAAAATCCCCATCCCTGCAGGAACCATCCCATCACAAATTCAGTTTTACCCAAGACCAACCGAAACCAAGAGGTAATCAATTTGTAAGTCAGAATATGATGGAATGGGTTGAGAACTGAGCACCTGCATCCTTCCTTTCAGTGGTTTCTGCCATCTCTGGTTATTCTGCACTTTCCAAGTCAAGTTGGCAATTTTCAGCTGTGAGAAAATGATGAGACCTGTAGGTTTCTAGACTGAAGGACAAGTGAGAAAAGTTAATAGCCGCTAGGGCAGGACTCTTCCATGTGATTCTGAGAATTTTTGCAGATAAAATAGCTCCCATTTGAGTGCACGCCCTTTCTGAAAACGGGGAGGATGGGGCTGAACCAGACATAACCCTGTGTTTGCCAGCAGCAGACAGCAATGGGGTCTTGACTTTTTGCAGACACAGAGACACTGGAGCATCCCAAGACACACCAAGCAGGCAGGATTCCAGAAGGAGGAGCAGACAACTCCAGACACTCTCCCTCATTCTTGTCTGATCTGAACTCATTTGCTCCCTTGAAACCTTAAAGAGGGAGATTTCGAAATAGTACACTTGACCATCTTTCTAGAACACTTCTCAAGTATCCATTAAAATGCCCATGAAGACACGTAAAACACACCACCGTTGCAAATGACTACTGATACTCTGCTTATTTCAAGTTGTCTCTCTCCTCCTCCCAAAAGAGTATCTGATATAAAGGTCTGTGTGCAAATGATAGTTAAGTAAGCGTTCCCAGGGAAGCAAAAACCCACAGAGGAGTTGGGGGGAACAGGATGAGGAAGAGACCCCAGAGTGCTTCAAGATCTCTGTGCTTGCAGGGTCTTGGTCCCACAGGCAGCTCTGGGAGGCAGTCTCTCCACAACTGAGGACTGTACTTCCATGCTCTGACCAGGGCGGGATGGGTAAAGGGGCCACGTGGCCAGGCACATCAGCTCTCTCCACATTTAGGCCACATGCCTAAGGTAACCCCCATTGTCCAAAATTTCCCACAGGAAAAATGATTCAGGTGGTGTTTTAGAGGCAAAAGCACACCCAAGATCAGGCAAAGGATCCACCAGGAAGTCCAGAGAAGATGATGGGATCCTTGTGCAAGACCAGCATGTGCTTTATTCCCCACTTTGTCATAATTTGGAAAGATGATTTAATGAAATTTAAGACTCTTGAATCAAAAGGTAGAAACAAATGTGTAGTTGTATTAGTTCCCTGTAACTGCTATGATTCATAACCGCAAATGGAGTGACTGAAGACAACAGAAATGCATCCTCTCACAGTTCTGGAAGTCAGAAGTCCCAGAGCAAAGTGCTGCAAGGGTGTGCAAGGGCTGTATGGAAAAACCTACCCTGGTGACTGCCTCTCTCTGCTTCGTCTTCTCTGACCCTCTCCTCTGTGCATCTGTGCCACATCTCCCTCTGCCTCTCTCTAAGGACATATGACATTGGATTTGGGCCCACCCAGATAGTCCAGGCTGGTCTCCTCATCTCAAAACCTTTCACTTAATTACATCTGCCCAAATCTTTTCTGCCATATAAAGGAACAATCACAGGTTCCACAGATTCAGAAATGGATCTCTTTTGATGGCCAGTTTTCAGCCTGTCGTTCTGGTCTCCATCCTGTCACTTAGGAGTGGAGCAAAGTGGCTCACCTCAAGGTTAAAAGGAATGTGTCTCTCAGCCGATATGTGGCTCCTGGTCAGGGCCAGGGAGCCAATATTTACCAGAAAGTTCAGCAGCTTGTTTCTTCCTGTGAGCTGCTTCCCGTGGGGATGCCACATGCCCAGAATTTTCTCCCTCAGGGAAACCTTTCCTTGGCTCAATTAGAGACATGACCCTCCCAGACACAGTCAGAAATATTGTCCAAAGGAAAATGTGACTGGAAGACATCATTCCACAAGCAAGAAGTGGGGTGCAACCACAGAGACGGGAATTGCTAGCACAGCAGGGAGATATGCTTTGTTAGGTGAGGGCCAAAGAAGGACATGCTACTTTTGGGCAGTTGAAATCCCGCTAGAAATTGAAATAAAGACTGAGTGTTAAGAACAATCATCAGATATCCAGAGGAGAAATGTTTTCCGGAATCAAGACCCAAGTGGTGTGGGAACCTGTCCCAGGCAGAACACGCAACTGAAATTGTGGACAGGTCACCATTTGCAGGAGGATAAATAAAGGAAGAATCCAGCATGTGCCTCAATCTGAAAGAGGACGATACAACTAGTACTTCTTTTTTAAGGCTATATGACACAGTCTCCCAGAACTAGTTAGCACAGCAATTAACATCCGATGGGCACTCAATAAATACTACATATCATCATCATCATCATCATCATCATCATCATCATCATCATCATCATTTTCATCCTGAGTCAATGAACAAATCTACACAACATGCCCTATGAGAATAAAAAAAAAAAACTGTTTAGAAAGTTATCTTGCATTTTCCAAAAAAGATGGAGGCGAAAGAGAATGAGAGAGGGAGGGGAAGAAGAGGATCTTAAGAGTGAGGAAATAAAGGAGATTTGCTACAACCAAAGACAAGGAAATCACTGATAACAGTGGATAGACTGGAATGACCCTTTAGCAGGGAGTTAAGTGATCGATGTTGAAGACAAAACTCAATCTGGGAGAAGATGATACAGTTGGAAATTATGCTAAAGCAGGTGATGGATAGAGAGGAAAAAAGTCAAAATCCAGACTGCAAATTGTAAACACTTTTAGAAAAACAACACGCTTAAAAAACTATTTGAAGACCTATTAGAATTAGAATTAACTCATAAAATAGTTAAAAATGATTTCAAAAAAATTTTAAAAGTGTAGATTGGCAGTAAATTACAGGCCACACAAAAATTAATTCAAGCTAGGTCCTGTATGTTTTATTTCATTTCAATAAGCATTTAGGGAAAAAATACGAAACAAATTAAAGACATGAAAACTAGGCTGTGAATGAAGGTGGACTACAAAAGAATCCAATAAAGGATGTAAGAGTCTATAAGACATTGTATAAAAATAGGTTATGCATTTGAGTCAATTAAACAAATGCTCAAATGTGACTAATTCGCATAAATGTTTAAAATACATTTTGAGCAAGTTTACATATTTAACAAACGTTATATTTATGTATGTGTATATATATATATATGTTTATATATACATTCGCTATCATAGATGATAGGAAAAGAAGAAATTGAACAAGCAATAAATTAGAGAATAATCTTAAAAATAATAAATTATAAATTTACATAGAAGCCAAAATATTAATTTCCTTTTTAACTTAGTTACATAATTTGCAAATCAATTACATAAAGACAAAATAATTTTTAAAGATCTAGAAGTGACCAATGGTAGAAAGTATCTTTTAAATCACTAGAGATCTTTATTCATAAAACTTAGTTCATCTTGCAAAAGGTAGAAAAATAAGGAGTAAGAAAACATGAAAAATAGAAAATACACTATAAAGTGAAACTTAATATGGCAGCTATGAGTGCACATAAATAATTATATTTATTTCAGCTTCCTTTGGCAAAAGTAGAAACAGAATGGGTAAAGAAATCTGCAAGCAAAATTCTAGAAAAGGGCCCACTGTTGTTTAATCAACCACAGCAAATCTCAGTGGTCTAAATCAAGATCTGTAGCTTATTCTGGCAGGTCCGTGGGCTAGCCAGCAGTCAGTGGATCCAGTCTGGTCTTGGCTGGAGCAGCTCTGGGCCTCACCACAGGAAGGGTCAGTGAGGACGGAAATGAGGAGCGGATAGAGATGCAGGAGGCATCTTGGGGGCTATTCTCAGAATCAGCACGCTATTAAATCCAGTCATTATTCAGTTGACCAAAATAAGTCACACGTCTGTGCCCCAAACCAAGATGCAGCAAAGCACACTTCATCCACGAAGAGGCCACTGCAAGAGAATGGATGTGTGAGGAGGCAAAGAACTGAGGCTAGAATTAAATGTATCCTACTTACCTAAAAATGCCAAGCAATAGACACACACACACACACACACACACACACACACACACACACACACACACACACGAGACACGAGATGAGTAAAGTTATATCAGGCAAAAGCAAACAAAAAGAAAGGGAGGTAGCAATTTTAACTGAAGTGGAAATACAGATTAACATGCGAAATCATTAGATTAGACATGGGTCTTTTTACTGATAAAAGGTGTAATTCATTATAAATGATAACCTTGATCTTTTATCTGTCAAATTGCATAGTATTAAAACATAGAAAGCAGAAAAAACACGGACATAAAAACAACTCCTGGTGCAGACTGGTGACACTCAATAGTGGGTTGAGGGTGATGACGATGGCCGTATATTCTCCAAGTAAGAGATGCTTGGGAGGCTGAGGTGAGTGGATTGCCTGAGCCCGCGGGTTCAAGAACCACCTGGGCAGCGAGACCTCATCTCTACAATAAATAAAAAAATTAGCCAGGCGTGGTAGCGTGCGCCTGTAGTTCCAGCTACGTGGAAGGTTGAGGTGGAAGGATCGCCGGAGCCCAGCAGGTCGAGGCTGCGGTGGCCGGGAGCGGCCGCTGCACTCCAGTCTGGGTGATAGAGTGAGGCTCCAACTCAAAAAAAAAAAGAGAGAGAGCTGCTTCAGCTGCTCAGTCAACTGGGCTCTCCCATTCGGCCCTGAAAGAGGCTCCAAAGGTCAATGCCAAGGAACATGGTGGAGCTGGGGTAAGAACTCATGCTCTAGAGTCAGGCAGCCCTTTTATTTCCTGAGAAACCCTGGACAAATCCAGTAGTGAACCCAAGCCTCATTTTTATTTGTCAGAATGAGGTGGTACCAAGAGCTATACCAGGACTGCTGTAAAAAAAAAAAAAAAAATCCCGCACATGGAGACATGTAACCTCACAGCTCTGGAGGCTAGAAGTCTATGACCAAGGTATCAGCAGGGTTGACTCTTCTGAGGCTTTGAAGGACAGTCTGTTGCAGGCTTCTGGCCCAGCTTCTGGTGGGTTGTAGACATCAGTCTCTGATGTCCTGACATGTCATCTCATTGGTCTTACCTCCCCCTTCACATTCACACGACCTTCTCCCTGGGAGCCTGTCTTTGCTCAACCCCCCACCCCCTATTTTCTGAGGACACATTCATGTCAGAGCCAGGTTCTCCCTACTTCAGTATGATCTTATCTTAACAAATAACATCTGCAAGGACCTTATTTCCAGAAAAGATCACATCCTGATGTATCAGGGCTAGTTAGGACTTTCAATTTTGAGAGGACACATTTCAACTGATGCCAGGGTCTTCCTCTTGGCATTGTTGTGAGGAGGAAAGTAGCTCATGTCTACAAAGCACTTAGCCAAGAGCCTTAGCGCTGAAAAGGGGCTACCTGAGTGTCGCCCTTTCACCAAGATACCGCTCCCACAGGGAGTCTGTTCTGACCCTCTTGTTCTGACCCTTTGAACCACTCCCCTCAGACTCTGACAGAAATCAGTCGATAACTGAGGACACCAAGCTATTTATTAATTATAAAATCACTTGAATACAAAAACTTGAATCATAAATATGTGAGCAATTGAGTTTCTGAAAAATAGAAAATATATTTTTCCTTGATTGCACCCATGAAACATGTACAAAAACATGTACAATCAGTGAGGATTTGAAGAAAGCCTCAATGAATTCCACAGAGCAGAAATGTTGTCGTCTTTGGCTTTTGCTTCCATTCAATAAAACTAGGATTCATCATAAACACATTTGCAGCTCATTGAAGAATCTAAAGCCTTACTCTCAAATATCCAGGAGGTCAACTGGAAACGGTCAAAGACTTTGCAGAACATGCCTGGTAAATAAGCAGGAGAAAATGTTTCAAAAGTAAATAAATAAAAGAATTATGTGTAGAAAAAAAAAATGCTAGCAGTTGGAATGGTGTCTTGGTAGTGTTGTGTAAGACAAAGTACATGAGATTTCACCCTATAATGTGAACCCTCGCCCTAATGAGAGACTCAGTCACATGCAAACTGGAGAAATTGTCAGAACTTCCCGGTTTCAATTTTATTGCAAAATAAGAAGTGTGACAAGATTTATTCAAGGTTTTTGTTGCTGGTGTTTTTTTCTTTTGTTTTCAGCTTTAACCCACGTGCCCAGTCTTTCAAACTTTGATTCACAATCTGCCTGGGTCAAAGCAGTTCAAATATACTGAGAGTAAATTCTTTAACCTTTCAGGCAGAATCATCCTTGCAATAGTGGGTGCCTATTAGCTACTTAATTTTTTCTTTCCCTTAAGAGCTATTCACATTCAAGAAAAGATTTGGCTCCATAGAGAGCACATGATGATGGCATCTAGTTTCATGTCTGGTCATAATGAAACTCATTGATGTTGAGCGGTTTAGGACACAGGGCAAGAGAAGGATCTGGGAGGAGTTTGCTTTCAAACTTGAATCAAGGCGCCATTCCTTAAAAGAGTGAGTTGGTATCTTCAAAGTACATACGAGCTACAAGCTTGGAGTTTAGACTACTGTACAGAAGAAAAATCATGAACATGATACCTATGTCAGCTAAATTAAGCATTTCTATCAAGATATCTACTAAAGCTTAAAACACCATGAAATATGTTCCCTGTTGACATATTCAAAGAAAAACAATATTCATTTCCCTTAGTTTTTATTAAATTTTTAAGATATTAAGTGGCAGATATGTATCACTTTACAGCTTATCAAAGTTCTGTGAAATAGCAAAAGAAGCCATGAGAATTGCCCTGCCCACATCTCTGAGGTTGAAAAGGTGACAGCCAGTTGAAAAATACCCTCTTGTGGTAAGATTCGGTGTTCAGAACAAGACAAACCAATGGGATGGTTGCTACTTTAGTGGCATGCCTATTAGCCAGCAATCTCCTGCAGAAACCTAATAAGGAAATATCCTTTCTGAACACAAAGCAGAAAGCCAGCTCCTGGCATCCTTCCTTCCTCCAAGGAATCAGATGTGGAAGGGGAGAGGAAAGAACTGTAAGGATGGGGGAAACATAGCAAAAAAAGATAAACCAGTACTCACAAGTTGAAATGCAGCGCTGATCTAGTTTGTATTTACAGTTAATACTTTAGCTAAGTATTAACACATGAGAAAAATATTAAGGTGGGTATTTGTTAAAAGAAATATAAATAAAAAGGCAACAGGTTGAGGACTCAAAATTAACTACAAGCAATTTAGCACCGTGGCACAGTATAAAAAAAAATAACTTGAAAGAAATATAATCGCTGTGTTGATCAAATATTCATAGCATAAAGGAAGGCTAAAAGTTCACGGAGGGGGAACAAGTATCCCTCTGATGTCGTTTAAAAAAATGCATCGATGGTTCTGCCTGGAGCTGTGACACCTTCGGCACAATGTGTTCACCACGTAGGTCCCACATGCTGCAGAGAATGGTTCATATTTTCAGAGTTAGGGTTAGAAGACATAAAACAGAACCGAGGAACTGGGAGGAGGTTGTTAGTGTAATGCTTAGGTCGTAAATCCAAAGAGGACCCTTGTCCGAATCACTCGTCAATAACTTTGAGGGCCCATTTTACTGCCATTTTTTTTTGAGTTGGAGTCTCACTCTGTCGCCCAGATTGGAGTGCAGTGGCCGCTCCAGACCACTGCAGCCTCGATCTGTGGGGCTCTGGCGATCTTTCTGTCTCAGCCTTCCAAGTAGCTGGAACTACAGGCGCGCCCTACCATGCCTGGCTAATTTCTGATTTATTGTAGAGATGAGGTCTCACCAAGTTGCCCAGTCAGGTCTCGAACCCGTGGGCTCAGGCATCCCACTCACCTCTACTGCCCAAGGTGAGGGATTACAGGCTGAGCCACAGAGCCCGGCTTTTACTGCCTTTTAATATATATTTCTATTAGATAATACAATTAATTAGAAGGCAAACGTTAGTTAGGGATAAAACATTATTAGGGAAGAAAATGTAATGGGATTAAGAATACCTTAAAGTTTAAAGAGTTTTTAAGAAACAAATTGGCTGGGCTCGGTGGCTCAGCCTATAATCCTGCGATTTGAGAGGCCGAGGTGAGTGAATTGCCTGAGCCTGCGAGTTCGAGACCAGCCTCGGCGACTTGGAGAGACCTCATCTCTACAATAAAATTTTAAAAATTAGCCAGGCGTGGTAGCGCGCGCCTGTAGTTCAAGATACTTGGAATGCTGAGGTGGAAGGATGGCTGGAGCCCAGCAGGTTGAGGCTGCAGTGGCCAGGAGCGGCCACTGCACTCCATTCTGGATGACAGAGTGAGACTCGAACTCAAAAAAAAAAAAAAAGAAAGAAAGAAATCAACATTTCGGGGTGTTTAAAAACTAAACTGAGATATACTGCCTCTTTAGGGCTATGCTATTTGTATTAGTCAATGTGGGCTGCCGTAACAAATAACACAAACTGGGTGACTTAAAGAAGATACACTTATTTCTCATGGTTCTGGGGGCTTGAAGCCTGAAATCGGGGTGCCAGAAGGGTTGGGGTCTGGTGGGAACTCTCCTCCTAGCCCATGGAAGGCCTGATTGCCTTCTTGCTGTGCACATGTGACCTAATTACCTCCCATAGGCCTCACTTCCAAATGCCATCACCTTTGGGGTTACAACTCCAACGGGTGAGGTCTGAGGGACACAGTTTAAAGGGACACAGTTCATTCCATCAAGCTATTATTATGGAAGCCGAAAAATGTAAGTGGAACTCTCTTTTTCTTTTATATTACTGATTGCAGTGGGTCAAGAGCTGGACCCTAGAGAGCATGGGGCTACACCAGGGTTCAGGGGTTGCCCTGAACACATCCTGTGGACCGCATCCCGCCTGTCATCTGTTTTGTAAATAAATATTTTTCTTTTTTTTTTTTTGAGTTGGAATCTCACTCTGTCACCCAGACTGGAGTGCAGTGTCCGCTCCCGGCCACCGCAGCCTCGACCTGCTGGGCTCTGGCGATCCTTCTGCCTCAGCCTTCCAAGTAGCCGGAATTACAGGCATGCGCTACCACACCCAGCTGATTTTTGATTTATTGTAGAGATGAGGTCTCGCTGTGCAGGCAAGTCTCGAACCCACGCGCTCAGGCAATCCACTCACCTCAGCCTCCCAAAGGCGTGGAATTACAGGCTGAGCTACCGAGCCCAGCTTGTTTTTCAGAACACAGTCATGTCCAGTCACTGACACCTGGCTTGTAGTAGTTTTCACTGTACAAATGCAGAGTTCATCCATTGCACCAACATCACAGAGCATGTGGCCACAAAGTGAGAAGTACCTATTATTGGGGATTTTTTCAGAAGAAGTTTGTTGACCTTGAGTGAGTCATACTGTCAACAGGAGCCATTCTCCAAGCCCAGGGTTACAACACTTGAAAGGTGGCCAGTCCAACTGATGTAGGCTGTGAAATATACAGTGGACTCCAAAGATTTTGTCGAAGGAACAAGTACAACTCACTAATAAGGCGCCACACAGATGGTGTGTGAAATAACAGTACGTTACGTTGGGTTACACAGAACGTGTAATTCGACTTCGTTTCACCCATGTACTCTTACTTTCTTATGTGCTTACAAGAAACATTTAAATGGCACAAAGACTTCCCTCTGCCAATATTACGAGAATGCTAGTGGACTATTTTTACAGAAAAATTGACTTTTGAGTGATCCTCGAGTTACTAAAAACGAGAAAAATATAGATTTAATTTTTTTTGACATAATTGTTTAATCCTAAATAAACCTGAATGTAGATACCTCAGAGAATTTTTGTCAATTTAGAATTGGGGATATCTTTCTTTGGACTTTATTTAGGGATATTAGGGATTATTAAAGGGTAATGGAAAATATCTCTTCCTGGGAACTCAGCATGAATCATTGGTGTTCTTACCCCTTCAAATCCCTTTCTTCCTTGAAGCCCCGTGTTTCAGGCTCCCCATCAATGCCTCACTGTCCTTGACAGGGATATCTTGTCCAGTTGGGGACTTGGGAAGGTCCACCTTCCCAGGGCCATGCCTGGGGGAGGGACGCCTCAGCCCCTAGGTCCAGGCTCTGGATACTTGAGTCGGCCCTACTCAGGGTTCAGTGGGCAGGCCCCCGGGTGCCCACACTGAGTATCCTCGCCCTTCAGAAAGCCTCTATCAGAAACACAGTTCCTGTCTAGGACCTGGACAGAGGAGGAGAGGCGCTTAAGAGGTTGCTAGTGAGTCAGCATCCCACGGGAGGCTAGTAAGGAAACAGCTGCACTTCAAAAAGGTGATCTCAGCTCTTTTCTTGCCTGCTAGAGTCAGTCAGTCCATCTGGGTGGAGAAGGGGCTCCCCTGACATAGATGAGGGATCTGATTTGGGTCCGGCTGAGAGAAGAACCAGTAGAGCTCCAGCAAAGCAGGGGAGCTGGGGCGCCAGGAAGTCAGGAGTGTGACTTCAGAGTCAGGTGACTGGCAGGGGTCCCAGCACTTGGGCTCCAATGGGCTCCCGCCCCAAGGAGGACCAACAGGTGAAGGCTGCAGAGACCCGAGCTGACTCGGTGTCTAGGGCTCTGAGATAAAAAGAGAGCCAAACAACAGGACAATGACAGATGGGATGGAGGGATGTCTCCACAGACTACGTGCAAGCGTTCTTAAGACCTAAAAAGGCGCCTCATTAAACGCGCTTTGGTGGTGCTTTTGTTTTTTAATAAATGCAATGTAGGCTAACCACATGATGAGGAATGTTCTGGCTGTCTGTATGCATTTGAGGACCCCTTTATAACTGATGCATAGATTTCAGCCTAAGCCTACATACAAGTGCCTTAAAATGAAAATACGCCTAAGTGTTGTTTCCCCAGATTAAAAACTTGGAATGATTAAAATCTGCGTATGGCCTCAGGCTGTGTCTCATTGTGAGACATTCCTTCCTGCGAAGGCCATGGCATGGGACAGCAACTCCCTGTCGCTCTGCCACCCTGTTTCCCTTCCTCACACGACTGGAGTTTCAAGAATTCAAGATTCTTAAATGTTTGCTCTGTCTTGCTTTCCAAAGTTTTTTTCGTTGTTGTTGTTCCATCCATCTTTTTTATGTTGTTGATACTCCGATTTCAGTTTTAAAACAGGGTACATTTTAGCAGAGACAGAGATTATTTTGTCATTTGTAACAATTAGTCCTGCAGCTTAACTATTGCTGGCAAAAAAATAATTACTTCTCTGAAACAAATTGTAGTCATGAGGCCAAACCCAGGAGTATTTTCATGAGCTCTTAGCCTGCAGGCCCAGACCACAAGTGTAGGAAGGCTGTAGTTACAGATCTAGCAGACATAACTTCACCAGCATAGTGCAAATGCATGGTGGCACAGACATGGGTCAGTCACACACACACACTGCCATTCACACACGTGTCCCATGACACACTCTTGGTGGGACACACTCATACATACAGACACATGGATACATTGACATGCACATGCTAACACACACTAACATATTATCACACTCACGTGCATGCTAACACATGCTGACACATTCTCATACAAAGTGTAACACTCACTCTTTAGTTAACTAGTCACTGGGGGGAGGCGTCACCCTCTATATTGAGTAGTTTTGATGTTAAACGTGAACATGACTTGAGTGAATTGAATTTTGATGAACGGAGCCACTCAGTTACTGCAGGTTATATTCTCAGATGCAGATGCTTCTAAATTTAAGATAGGGTCGCCTCCCGACTGACCCATTGCAAGCTGAAAATATCAAGTCAAAAATACAATTAATACACCTAACCGGCTGAGTATCATAGCTTAACCCAAGCTAACTTGAGAGTACTCAGGATAGAGGACATATCAAATATTAAACTGATAAGAATGGATACTACACTTGATCTTAGCCAAAAGATTGAGAAGTTCCTCCAGATGTGATGAAGATCAGAAATTAAATGGTACAGAGACAAAAAAAGTACTCAGGATACTTACATTAGCCCCTACTTGGGCAAAATCATCTAACATAAGCCTATCTTATAATAAAGTTTTTATTTAAAAATGTTTGAGTTAAAATTTGAATCAAGGCAGGGCGTGGTGGCTCAAGCCTGTAATCCCAGCACTTTGCGAGGCCGAGGAGAGGGGATTGCGTGAGCCCATGGGTTCGAGAACAGCCTGGGCGACTTGGCGAGACCTGATCTCTACAATAAATAAAAAATTAACCTGGTGAGGTAGCGTGTGCCTGTAGTTCCAGCTACTTGTAAGACTGAGGCGGAAGGATCGCCTGAGCCCAGCAAGTGGAGGCTGGGGAGATCGTAAGCAGGCCACTGCACTCCAGCCTGAGCGATGGAGTGAGATCCCAACTCAAAAAAAAAAAAAATTGTTAAAATTAAAACTCATAACACGGTTTCTACTGAGTCAGATAGCATTCACAGCCAGTTTAAAGTTGAAAAGCTTAAAAAACATTTCAAACCATCGCGAGTCAGAAGCTATCTGTATTTGCTTTGATTCTAGACCTTGGCAGAAGTCTCAGCAGATTAGGCAGGAGGTTTTCACTGCCAGCAGAAACAAAAGCATCCTCGTAGACCCTGAAATGGTAGGCCACGTGGGTACTGGGATTTTCAACTTGTTACCAACTCTTGTGGCTTTTTCCACACAATTTCAAACATACCTGCATGTCTGCAATAAATTTCTACAATAAACTCTTGATTTATATCTGGGTTTTATATTTCCTAAAATCCTGGTGTTAAATCTTATTTTGAGCTTTTTTTTCTGGAGTGAAGTTAGTTCTGATGATAAAAAGAAGGCAATGTGTTCGCAAACCCTTCAAAGTTTAAAATGACCGGCACATTGAAATGGCCACTATTTATACGACAAACTCCTCAAAGACCAACCCACTCATCGTTCATCCCACACAAAAACTAGCACTGTCCCTTCCACAGAGTAGATGTAAATCAATCTTGCAGTCATAACAGCCATCGCACCATCCACTATATGAATCGCTCAAGAGTGTTAGTGACATGCATAAACAGAGTTATGTCATTTGTTGGATGGAAACCAAGAATGGAAATTAACTATGATTGCCAGTGCTCCTTTTTTGAATCTAATTTATTTAATACCGAGCTTGGAAAACATTTCAGATAACTATCAAAATGCGTATCTATTGTCAAGTAAAACATGGACCTAATCTGTATACATTGCCCGAAAGTTGTACCCTTGAAACAAACTTCAAAGTTTTCTAATATGTAAAAAATAGGATGAAAGTGAGGCATTCCTAAAGGTTGATGTCACACTTTCATAGATTTGGTTGCAGTGCTTGGGACTCCTGAGGATTCCTTGAACCCGGGTCTGTAGAATCCTTCCCAGGGACATTTGTGCTGCTGCATCCAAAGCCAGTGAAGCATTTAGGAGCACGTGACCATGCTGGGTCCCCCTAAAAGAAAGTGTTGCCCTCCTACCAATCTGCTTGAGAGTCTGCACCTCTTGTCAGTCCTCCTGCTTTTTGTTTTTTTGTTTTTTTTGAGTTGGAGTTTCACTCCATCGCCCAGACTGGAGTGCGGTGGCTGCTCCTGGCCACCGCAGCCTCGACCTACTGGGCTCTGGCGATCCTTCCACCTCAGCCTTCCGAGTAGCCGGAATTACAGGTGCGTGCTACCACGCCCGGCTGATTTTTGACTTATTGTAGAGATGAGGTCTTGCTGCCCAGGCAGGTCTCGAACCCGTGGGTTCAGGCAATCCACTCACCTCAGCCTCCCAAAGGTGTGAGATTACGGGCTGAGCCACCAAGCCCGGCTGAAGATCTTTACCTATAAAACATTTTCCCAGCTATCCTGCTGCTACCAGGATAGCATCTTTTATTGAAATCACCTCACAGACACATTCAAATTGAGTCTTTCAAGTTAGTAAGGCCATCTTCCAAAAACGCTTCAAAACTAGAGTACAAAAATGAAGGAAACCACTGTAAAAGAAAAGTGATGTCATACACTGTGAGAACACATCAACAATAAACGTGACTAAGATCCCCAACATAAAAGAACTTGTAAGTCAGAGACCAAAACAGGAGAGCAGAAAACAAGCCAAGAAACAGAATGGGCAAAGAGCAGAAAAAGTCATATAAATTGGGAATCATTATTCAAAAAGATGTGCACTCTCACTAGTGACCCAAGGTAGACAATAGAACAATAGTGAGATAAATGCTACTGTCCTTCACCTTGACAGGAGTCGACACAGCCATGTCCATAGGCCATGAGGATGTAGGGAAATGAACCCTGTCATATGCTGCTGAGAAAGCCTGGTAGTGGAGAGTTGGACAGGAACTGTCAAAATGAGATACACACATGCCCTGTGACTCAGATGCCCCAGCGCCCAGGATCCATCTTACACAAATTCTGACATGTGTACAAAGACATAATTACGAAAATGCTCACGGTTGTGTAATTCATAACAGCCAAGAAAACAAAGAAAGGAAGAAAATAACTGTTGATCAAAATGGGATTAAGTACGTTGGAATGTTTCCATGTTTGACGATTGCTATGTGACCGTAGGAGGAAAGAAACATGTAACCTGGCAAGGAAACCTCGCACTTATCTCACTATTGTTCTGTTGTCTATCTTGGGTTCCTAGTGAGGGTGCAAATGTTTTTGAATAATTATTCTCAACTTATCTGACTTTTTCTGCACTTTGCCCATTTTGTTTCTTGGCTGGTTTTCTGCTTTCCTGTTTTGTTCTCTGACTTACCAATTCCCTTATGTGGGGGATCTAATAATAAAATTAAGTCTTCTTTTTTTTTTTAAGCGAGTTGAAGGAAAATAGGAAAACAGTATGGAGTGAATAGGTGTGTTTTGTATGTTTGACCTATCGCAGGTGCGGTGCTTTGCCAGGCAACGTGCTCATTTTTGGTGATACAAGTTACACCTTAATGCCTGTAAAAGAAAGGCAACAACAATACAACAAAGCTCTCCTTTTGAGGACTCTGCCCTTTAGCAGGTCTGAAAATGTCTTTCTGACATTTTCCCTGTAACTATCAAATGCTTAAAAATAAGTATGTGTAAGAATCTTTTGGGACAAGAATGCGTATTTCCACTTACTATAACATCATTGTTATTTTTACCTATAGACCCTGCTGCTGCATTCCAAGAGTAATTTTATTAACCCTTTCGGTCTCCCAATTATCCGCATGTTACATTTAATGTTTTGTAATGGTAATTATCAACAGTAATGAACACTGCAATTATGCATGAAATTCAATTTTTGGAACCTTCTGCCTCCTGTTAATTACAAATCCTCTAATAGAACTCCTTTGAGCCCCAGCTCTATTTTTTATTGAAATCACCTCACAGACACATCTTCTTTGTGATAACTCTCCAGTGCGCCTTGGTGAGGAACAGTGATGTTAACCAAAGGCTTTCTACATGAGCGTAGACAACCACAACACACTCCATTCAAGTTGAGTCTTTCAAAAGAAAAAAGGATCTCTGAGTGTTTCGTACTTTGCAAATGAGTGCCATCCTCAAGGGGAGACACCACATTTTTCCTCAACAATCACAGATGTAAAGCCGGGCAAAGTCCTAAAGGTTCTGCATGTGAATTAAGGAGAATTTCAGAGTTATAACACATTTAATTATTGGCTCAGTCTACCGTTAACAGGCTGTGTATTTTTTTTTTTTTTTTTTATTTCTCTTATTCTTAGTGACTTTTTTTTCTATTTAAGTTTATTTTTTCTATTTAAATCTAAACATATGTGATCTTATCCCACCTGTCAATGAGCCATGGAAGGGGTGCCCTTTTCCTTGGGCCTGTGGGTCTGAGCTCCTTACTTCAGCCAGCGTGATGGGAGCTCATTGTGCCATCGAGTGAAATCAGTAGGGCCATCTTCAACAGAGTCCTTCAACTCCACCGCAAGGAAAACAGATTTCTGGTGCAGGGCAAGCTTTTTAGTTTTAGGAAGTACCTTTTTTTTCCTGATTTCTGTCTTCTCTATTATACCACAGTTTCAATGAGTTCCCTTCCCAAGTAAGTTGGGAAAAGATAAAACATCCTTGGGCAATTTGTCTCACCTTCAGAAAGGAAGTAGGAGGTAGTAGAAAGAAATTCTTCTCGGTAGCCAGTCTGACCTTGAGTTTGAAGCCCAGAGTGATCACTATGCAGCAATGTGAAATCCAATAGCCATTTAACTTCTTTCTGCCCTGCTTTTTTTTTTTTTTCATGTTTAGCATGTTGTAATGCCCACACTATAGATTTTTCTGTGGAGGGTAAAATAATATTGAAAATACTGGGAAGAGCTGGGCACACAGTAGGTACTCAAACACCAATGTCAGTGTAGAATTCCACTTCAGATAGAAACAATAATACGTTATTTCTATCTTGAAACCGAGCATGAAAAGGTAATTCTTTCCCTGCCCTGCCTGCTGCCATCCTGAATTGATTTCTGTACAATGGAGAACACAGCGGGGGGATGTGAATTTTGGAGAGAGACAAATAAAACTAGTTTGAAGTGCATCCTGCTGTCTATTTGGTGGGACAAGACATGGAGATTCTCCAAGCTTCTTTTTTCATCTAAAGGCAAGTATATTGACACTGCTCCTCCTGGGGTTTCTGTCAAGACTCACAAGCGAGCGGCCGTGCAGCGAGCGCCCATTGTGCAGCAGGACCCTTGCGGGGTGTTTCATGTGTACTATCTCTAGTCCACACAATGGCCAGCAAAGTTGTCTCCTTTATCACTCTTTTACAAACGGGGGACGGAAGACCCAGGCTTGGATGTGTGATAACCTTTGCCTGGAGATCTAAGGGGCAGACAGTAGGAAGTGCTGCAGGAGAGTTCTGCCAGAATGCGCGGGAGCCAGGCCTGAAGACAGACCCACACGGATGGACACGGATGGGGTCTGAGCTCCTGGGAGGGGGAGTTGGGGAGTTCTTAGGACACACAGGGTGACTTTCACAATCTCAATGTGGGGCATGGCTGCCTCTGGCTCTTGGGTTTACATCCTACAGTGTCACCCACTAGAGGAAAGTAGGCTTGAGTTTTACCCCCAGATGCAAATTTCTAAGAGGCCAGAGTCACCAGCTCAGCTTGGACCCACACTCACCACCAGACACCACTGGGAGGAGAGAAAACTCCAGACGTCTGGTGTGGCATACCTGGGTAGGATGCAGTCTTACGAAGGTATGTACTCTTTTCTTTCCCCTTCCCCTTCCTTCCCTCCCTCCTTCCTTCCTTCCCTCCCTCCCTCCTCCTTCCTTCCTTCCTTCCTTCCTTCCTTCCTTCCTTCCTTCCTTCCTTCCTTCCTTCCTTCTGTCAGTGTCTCACTCTGTTACCAGGGCTAGAGTGCTGAGTGCTGTAGCATAATCATAGCTCACTGCAACCTTGACCTCCTGGGCTCAGACCATTCTTCCATCTCAGCCTCCCAAGTAGCTGGGAATACAGGTGTGCACCATCATGTACATGTTTTTTAGTTTTTGTAGAGACGGTGTCTCGCTATGTTGTCCAAACTGTTCATGAACTCCTGGGCTCAAGTAATCATCCTTTCTCGGCCTCCCTAAATGCTGGGATTATAGGCATGAAGCACCGTTCTTGGCCTGCTTTTTCTGCCCACCTCTCTAGGTGCTAAATTGGCATCTGAAACGGTGAAATTGAGTCAACGTAGACATCTTTCTTTGATAATATCCACACATGAGTATCTAACACTCCCATTCACTAAGACAATAAAAACATTCTTTGAAAATGGACTAATTTACACATGGAAAAAACTGTATATTCTTTACCGATAAGAGAAAATGTGGCAAAATTTAATAGATCGAGATTGGTATCAACTTTCTAGACATTCTTGCAAGGACGATTGCCTTCCTCAGTAGGGTGTGGTCAAGGATGCCTTGGAGGAACCCGCAAAGGCTCCTTGGTGTGGGCTGGGCTGCCCTGCCTGGTCTCTTCCTCTGCTGGGCTTTCATCCTCGTGATAAAGACCCCCGTTCTCCTCCAACAGCTTTGAATGGAAGCCAATCAAACAGCGTCCACCTCAACTGAAGTCTTAACTCCCTTTTTCAGAGTGTATGCTTTCTGTAAAATGTTTGCTAAAATTGGATCTTCAGCAGGAAGGTTTCGATGTTATCAGCAACTTTTCTCCTTCAATAAAAACTGCTTTTTAGAAGTCAGTAACATGCAATAAAATCATGGCATTAACGATGGTGATGGCAACAGCATGTATACAGTGTAACTTGTACATCATTTAATATCCACCAGGGCAGGGGTATCCAACCTTTTGGCTTCCCTGGACTGCATCAAAAAAGAGGAATTGTTTTCAGCCACACATCAATTATGTAATATGGTTAGTATATGTACAAAAAAGGACTTTTTTTATTTTTTATTATGAAGCTTAGAAAAATGAGAACAATATAAAACTAATGGCAAATTTGATCTGTTTTTTAAAACCAGTTCCTCAATTTCTGGCTTGATGGACATAGATTCTCAGATTCTCAGTGCGTTCTCCAGGTGCTCGCTAGAAACGTTTGTTCAAGTTTTGCTCTGTGTGTGCTTCATCGTTGAAAATAGCTGCTCACAAGGGAATGTGCTGCCAATAAGCGACGTCACGAATAACGTGGGATTGTGAATTCCAAAAACAAGCTGCACATGGGGTCACGAGGAAAACAAACATTAAAAAACACATGGTGTTAACTGATGTCGTGGGTTGCATTACCAGCTGTTCTGGGCCATGTATGGCCCGAGGACCGTGGGTTAGACACACCAGCACTACAGTCTCCTTTTGTAAAGACTCCTGGCGAAAAAAGCACATTGAGAAAAATTAAGTGCCACAGGTAATGTGGCCTCATCGGTTATGAAGAAACAATCCAGGGTAGCACAGTCACCAAGCACATGCATTTGATATTCTGGTTACTGGAAGATGCCCCTTCTACTAATTGTGCAATTACCTGGCTTTTGAACGAGATCTATCTGATAACAAATCCAAAGTCTGTGACTCATAGCTGTCAAAGTCCATTATGGATCAAGGATGCCTTTTGGCTAGGTTATTGAGAAGACAGTCTTCACATTGTTCCGTGATAGCACTTTACCAACATTATCTCAAATAACCGTCCTGAAATCCATGAAGACAGAGAGCATTATCCATCCAGTTAACAGAAGGGAACTCTGGCTGAGAAAGGCAAAATCATACAACTAGTGCGTAGTGGAGACTGAACCCATTGGCAGAGAGAAAGGTAGGTTTGCAAATGTCTCTCCTCATTAAGGATGGTGGCAGTCTCTCACCCTCCATCCTGTAAGTGCCAGCTTCTGCTTCTTACCTCATATATCCTGATCATGACCCTAAAAACCAAGAGTGGCAGTCCTCAGTCTCTGGTGCTAACAGGAAGCACAGAGACCTTGTTAATGACTTTTAAAGAGTATTTTTATAGATGGAGAAAAAATGTCGATAGCAGAGAAATCTTCCTATGAAGACACAATTTTAGCAAACATTTCACAGAAAATATGCACTCTGAGACAGGGAGCTAAGAGTCGAGTTGTTGTTACCACTGGGATGAGGGATCATATATTTTTCTAACAGTTCTTTAAAAACGAAAAGTCAGTAAATCAAGTCTGTAATCCCATAAAAATGAAAATGCAGGGAAAACTATCTTCAGTCATTGTGCTATATAAATAAGTACACCCCCAAATCAAACTCTTATAATCACAAGGACTCAGTATTTGCGATTGATCTCCCTAGTGGTTTTATAAAGTCATACTTTCCCAAATAGATTTGGTCCAGTATTAGAAGCCACTGAAACTGGAAATATCACAAGTGACAGACACAAAGCCAGCGACTGTGGTCTAATTGTGGTAAATTAGTCAAAGTCACGTTTTGCTCCCTTTGTCTGATAACATATTTGCGGCAAGTCTTTTTAGGTCATCTTACCCTAGTGGGGGTGGCATTGGTGGTGCAGACATTCGATGAAAACACTCCTGGATTCCAACTGTGTCAGATCCCATGTGTCTAATTTGTACAGCCGAACGTCCAATAAATAAAACATTCAAAAATATTGTGCAGAAAATGTGCCCTTCACTAGATTGATTTCTATCAAAGCGATCTAAAACTTTCTAGGCTTGACCTTTTCTTCTTTAAAGACAAAAATATTCTCCAAAAGTGACAACATTAAAATGTTATAATGCAGAAAACCCTTCTGGTAAGGTGTGTGTCACCGGGAAATAATGGATGACGACATCCTCCTTGGGAAGCAGAACGTGGTCTGCTGGTTTGTCCCTGGCAGTGAACGAGTGCCTGCAGGACACGTACTGTGCCCCAAAGGAGGGTCCTGCCACCCACTGTCACCTGGACCAAGCGGTTTCATGCTCCAATCCCTGGGAGTCCCTGTGGACCTGGATACATACTCAGTCCCATGTTCCACTAATTTTTACTGAAGTATTCCAGGACTTTTCTCAGACAGTAGGACCATTGGTCTTCAACCTTAAACACCAATATGACAACTTTTAAAAGTTTAAGAAGAAATGCTTGAGTCAAGGCTGGAAGCACTGGAATGATCATGGTTTGTGGCTGTCAGTTATTTGGAGAGAGAGCAAAACACACTCCAATTTCCATATTTATTGTGGAGTATTTGAGCATGGCGCATACCCAGAATATTTACCAGGCCAGGACTAAGAAGATGCAAGAGGGATAGTAAACGGGAACATAAAATTTAAGGGGTGTAAATAAATTCAGTAATCAAAATAAATAAAATCTCTGTGCAGTATTTTTTAAAAATTAAAATGGTGGCAAGGTCTCCATGATGAATAAAATATAAAATTGCAAATAAAGGCATGATCAAAATTTCTTCTGGCGTCAGGCTCCAGCATGGCTTAGCACAATGCAGCACCCCGGAAAACGACCCCTGGTGTAGGTTCTCTAGGGCGAAATCTCAACATTCAACACAGTCTGGGCGAAGGTGATTGTCTACCTCCAGGGCAGAGGAAGCCAAGGAGGAAAAAATGTGGGAATAAATGGAAAGTTTTCAAGGCAAAGTCACACTGTATATATGCACTGTACAATACATACAAATACACTATATATATATGTGTGTGTGTGTGTGTGTGTGTGTGTGTGTGCGTGTGTGTGTATGCACACATACATACATTCATTATAGATTCATCCATATATGCCTACATTTATACATGTATTACCATTGACATTATGTACAGTCTTTCAGTTCCCAGAACACTTATGTGAAACAGATGTTCGTTTGAGCAAACTTACATGCAGTTGCTTTCAAATGCCTCCCTTTTTTCAAAGCTCGTAGAAAGCTTCTGAAAACAGGGCCTTGCTGCACCCCAGCCGTGAGCCTACAGAACAAGCATGGTCATCAGTCTCAGGGGCCGAGCAGGCACCTTGGAGATGGGCAGCCAGGGCTCAGAGAGGCAAGTAACTTGGCTTCTGTGACTCTCGAACTTGGGCAACTTTCTGGGCAGAAATATCTAGCAAGTTGATCTTCAGAAATTAAAAGGACGGAGATGGATGTTTAAATCACATGACAGGTATGGGAAGATTCTCCCAGAAGCAATCTGGAACTTTCTGGATGCGAAGCAATATCACATTCTCCATAGGACAGACTGGACGTCCAGGAGAAGGTGGACACGCTGAGGGGCCAGCACCCTTGGGTCCCATCTTAAAAGCATCAGAATCTGAGCCCCCAAGAAAAGGAGGCCCATGGCTTTACTGCATGGAGGTGACTGAGTCCTAAATATCATGAGACCCAGATGTACTATGTGGGAAAGAGCTAAAGCATTTGCAAAGTAAGAAGATCAGATTTCCCAGAAGTGGGGCAGGATAAGCTCTGTATGTTAAAAACGTGTATAATTGCACGGAGATGTTCTAAAACCTAAGGGGAACCTGCACTCTAGAGGACTGGCCTCAAGATAAAAGGAGAGAGAGAAACCACATTGTGTTTGAGAACTATGACAGACCATGCTCGCGAGACAGAAGAAATGCACGATGCCATTTGTGGCGCAGATCACAAGCATGACACTGGAAACGACGTTGTTCTGATGGGAGATTCCAATTTCAAGGCATCTGCTGGGAGTCTCATTCAGCTAACGGACTGTATCTGATACATTTCAAACTTGTTCTGCTGACAATTTTATCTCCCAGAATGGAGAGCGAGAATCAAAGGCAACTGTGACTCTGGAATGAATGCTGAGCAACAGGAACTGGCTGTGGGCTGAAGGGGAGGAGAAAGAAATAGTGGGAGAAGCTGCAGTGTCATCATGGAGCTAGCAATGACCCGAGAGAGACCACCAGGCGGGAGGAGCTGAGTCACACAAATCACACCACGTGTTGTTCGGAAGGTCTCGGATGAGGATGAACAGGTATGAGGGCTTCAAAGCATCACTCTGATATATGACGTGGCGATTTCTGAAAGGAGAGGGGCAAGAGAGAGAGACTCATGAAATGCACAAGGGGCCCTTTGATAAACTCATATTCCATAAGGACATGTGCAGAAGATTAAAAGAAGAGTTTGTGTGTAAAGAACAAGAAGAAAACTAAGATAAAAATCTTGAAGAATTTGTCAGGAAACAAACACATAAAATGGCCTGCAGGTTTCAAAACCATTAAAGAATAATTAGCTACTTAGCCCATTTTAAAAAATATATTTTTAATGTTTATTTTAAAGATGGGTACATTTCAGGGTTAGGTATACAAGTGGTCATTGTACAGTTAAAGTTTGGGCCTTGTTTTGGTCCCCACTTCACCTGGTTTAAGATCAGGTACCTTTATTGATGAAGCGTAGCCCCCCCACCCCGGATAGTTTTAAGTAACTAAAAACAAAATCAGGAAGATATAGTTCTAGGGAGAGATGTCCTGGAAATAAAGTTTTCCAAAACCACTTTCCGCATTGCAACCTGCTGAGGGCATTACCCTTCAAACATGTATTTAAGAAAATTAACCTCCTGCAACTCAACCATAAAAAGACAATCCAATAAAGTTGAACAAAAGATTACAGTGGACTCTGCATAAGAAGATGTAACAATAGTTACCAGGGACATGGAAACAGGCTCAACCACCTTAGTCATCAGGGAAATGCAAAGCATCACCAGAGTGATCACTCCAGCATTTCTAGAGTAACTACAATGTAAAAGATGATAACACCACATGTTGATGAAAAGGAAGGGCATATTTAAATCCTACACTTTGCTAGGAGGAATGAGCAAGGACGCAACCACTTTGTAAACCGTTTGGCAGTATCTTATTAAACATACAATCATCCTACGACTCAGCAAGTCTAATCTCAGCTGCTTCTTCAACAAGAGACATGCAAAAATGTTCATGGAAGCTTTATAATAGCAAAACACTGAAATGGGCAGTGTCCACCAATAGGCAAATGGATAAAGGGCAAATATTCCAACAATGGAATATTACTCAGCAAGGAAAAGGAATGAGGTTTTGAGGCATGCAGTAGGTATGTCACTAAGTTAGGATGAATGAAAGAAACATTGCACAACAAAGCACATTGTATATGATTTCATTTATACATAGTTCAAAATCAGGTAAATCTAATAAATGGTTTGAAAAAAAAACCCTGCAAAATGGAGACTGTCTTGAAAGATGTGGAATGGTGTTGATTGGTCTAAGACCTGAGGGAACTTCTGAGGTTGTATAATGGTCTGTCTCTTTATAGGGTTTTAGGTTATATGGGTATGCATTTGCCAAAACTAGTGATTAAACACTCAAGACTTTTTTGTATTTCCTTGATTGCCAATTTCATATACGAAGAAAAACCAACAAACAAGTAATAAATTTCAAATATTGAATTTTGCAATCTAATTTGAAGTATATCAAGATAAAAGGATGATGAACGAGTAAATGGATGGGTAGATATAAAACAAACATAGGGAAGTGTTACTGGCAAAATACAAGAGATGGAGGCATTAGTAATAAATATCTTCAATTTAGTTCTATGTTGGAAAGGGTTTATAATAAAATGTTGGGAACATATTTATATGAAAGGATTGAAGCTTGATATAAAATAGTTTATAAAGGTAGCCTGTGTTTATCTATGCAAGCATACACTTTTCTAGCCTGGGTATATAATATTACGATGTACTGAGGATTTTTAGACGAAGTCACCAGTCAAGATTAAGGAAAACCAAACATAGTTTTGATTGTTAAGTATGAAAGTTTTATCAAAGCTGTAGACTGTTTAACTTGGCATTTATCCTAAGTAAAGTTTGTTTGTAACTCATACTGTCTTGATTAGTAATGATTTGCTAATTTGGTGGAGTCTGTACTTTTTAATTCAGAATATTTTTTACCTGACATATCCCATGGGATTATTTTTTTACTCATTAATTAAATTTGGGGCCAGGCTCAGAGGCTCAGTTTGTAATCCCAGCACTTTGGGAGACCAAGGTGAGAGAATTGCTTGAACCCACAGGTTTGAGAACCACCTGGGCAACTTGCCAGGACCTTGTCTCTATAATAAATCAAAAATTAGCCAGGCGTGGTAGCCTGTAGTTCCGACTACTTGGAAAGCTGAGGCAGAAGGATCTCAGGAGCCCAGCAGGTCGAGGTTGCAGTGGCCAGGAGCATGCCACTACCCTCCAGCCTGGGTGACAGAGTAAAACTCCAACTTGAAAAAAAATGAATTTTTGATTCTATAATTCTTCATTAAGTACCCACTATGTGTCAGGCAGTGTGAAAATTGCTGGAAACAGAGTGCAGAATAAGAAAGACAGAGTCCCTGTATTCCAAGAAGTCCCAGTCAAAGAGAAGTGAGTCTGCACTGTCATTCTGGTGCTTCTGGGCTGTGGCAGGCCTTGGGCAGTCTCGCATGATGTAGACAAAATAGTGCAGACTGCATCATGCAAGGTTAGCTTGATCCCGAGGTGGGATAATCATATCCCTCACTGTGAAGCCTCAGCTAAGAGACAGCCCAGATTGGCACTGTCTTACCCAAAAATACAGACCATAGGTTCATCAGTTTATAGCATGAGGAAAAGCATAAATGAGATTCAAGTTGTCAGCAACAATATGAGAATCTCAGAGGTCCTCGGCAGGGTGGAAAGATGAGATCAATGATACCAAGGAGGAAACATGTTGCAAATATCCATGCTCTGAGTTGATGTGCCTGGACCCCTGCCCAGGTTTTGTAGGTGTTTCAGGAATATCAGAGGCGTGATTTAGCTCAGATTTTGTGTACTGATAGTGAGATTCTAAAAACTGGAAAATAACAATGAAGGCAGTTACATTTGGTCTATATGGCATCTCAGATCAGAAACAAGTGCCAGTTTTTAGAAGTTATGGGATCTTTTCTATTGCTATAGTTTTCATATTTGGCAGCCCTAGTACCACATCAAGAGATGCCTTTTGTTAGTAGTTTGTAAGCATGCAGATAATTTAAAATGTAAAGCTTGCTAAATCTAAATATCATGATAATTTATATATACACAAAGAATTCTATAACATTAGCACTTAAAACATTATAACAAGAAAATCCATAAATGACATTTTAAAATGGTTTAGGGTCTTCATTCATCAACAACTATAAAGGAAGAGGCAACATGTCACGGTAGAGGGGAATTCTGACACCACATTATCCTATATGTGGATTCTTTTAACTTGCCTAAATCCATTCATCTGCCCTGAAAAGCATAGTCAAAGGCAATGTCAGATCCTTGGGTTGTAAGATGATGTAAGTGAATGCTTACACTAGAACATGTAACATAGCAAATAAAACTTTTGGTCATTATGATTAAAGCTATGGATTTGAGTTTGTTCAAAACAAAACAAGAGAGCTTGTTTTCAGGGATCATGAGTGGTCACCGCATCCAGTAACACTCACTCAGAAGGTAGCCATGGTCCCAGCTCCATACTACCCTTCCTGGTAGGGTTCTAGTCTTCTGCCAGTGACACTCACCATACACATGAGGCCTGTCTGTTAAGTCCAACTGCAAAATACCTTGGAATCAAAACAATAAGGAAGTTAGCTTGGCATCTTAATGTTGAAATTTGAAGGAATGAAAATGCCTATTAAAAATCTCCTGAAAGATAGCTTAATAAAAATGACAAGGAAAGAATTGACGGCTAAGATGAGATGAAAAAATTTATCCCAATGACTGCAATCCATCTACAACGAAGGCAGATTTCAGCAGGAACATGAGCGAGGATGCTGTGAGTAGCTGCTTGGTTTATAGTTCAGACTCTTGGCACACACCTAGCACGTACCCGCAAGAGTTACTGACCCAGGCCAAACCACCTGGTGGGGGTAGATGGATCCATGGAGAGGTCCTTTGGATTAAGTCAGCCTTGGTCAGGGGACATGACAAGAGTGTGGGGGCAAACCACGTGAGGATAAATGCTGAGTGTGCATTTCTCTTTCATAGCTGTGAAATGTCTTCTTTTGAAGGGAATGCTTGCATTTTTTCTCTGCACAGCAAAAATAATTTTAAAGTTATGAACTCAAGAAAAATGTGCCATCTTTTTCCCTATTTCAACGGATCAAATTGAATGTATTTAGATAAACGGATTTTAATTGTGGCCATGTCCACTGAGACGGAAAAGATCTTCATCTAAATGGCACAGTTTTTGAATTGCTTTATTAAATAAGATCTTACTATCTTCCAGTGAACAGACGTTGCCCCATGCTTAAAAGTGAAGTATAGCGAATTGGGGCATCACTGTTTTACTTTGAGAATGTTTCCGGACTGCAGCCAAAGGCATGTGGGTCCCAAGCCGGTGCTCCTGTTCTCAGTCAGAGAGTTAAAGCAGCAATTCCTGGTGGAGTGGCCCCCATGCTCATCCTGGTGGACATTTGGCAATGGCCAGGACATTTTGGTTGTCACCCTGGGGAGGGGAGAGGTTCTATACTGGCATCTAGTGGGGAGAATCCAGAGATGCTGCTACTCACAGAACAGTTCCCACAGCCCAGAGTTTTCTGGCCTCAGATGTCAGAGGGGTTGAGAGTTGTTAACTGGAGGGGCGGCGGGTGATCTCAGATGGCATCTTGAGCAGGTGTGCACCATCTTCCCTGGCATGGCAAGAGGGTCTTGCGTCTGGGACACAGGTGTGACTTCGTGGGCATCACTTGCTCCCAGCTCCTGGAACGTTGTCTTTCTCTTGGCAATTCACATTCACTCGGGTCGTGAAAATTTCTATTTCCTTTGCTTTATAGGAGATAAAATTAAAATAACTCTTTTAACAACAAGAATCACTAACAACAAGGAAAACCAAGCATACTCCCGTTGGTATGTTCAGTTTTGTGTGGGATGTGCTTGTGTGTACCCGAGCCGTCGACGATGCCTCCTTCCCTTTAACTGCTGGCCCTGACCTTGGCTCTTTCTTTGCCATCCCTTTAAGCTGTCTTTCTTTTGAACCAACTCAAATAACAATAATAATAATTATTACTTTTACTCTGGGGTTTTGGTTCAAAAAACAGTATTTGCTTTGTTAAATTCTGTGCATCTTCCCACATTTATTTGTGTTATGATCATTTTCGTGTTCACTTGTGTATAATTGTCAGATCAATTCTATTATTAATGCTATCTTCTGGGCAAAATGAGAAAGCAGATGCTTTTATATTAAATTCAGAGATAAGTGTTCTACATACATATGCATGTGTTACCTACACATGTGAACATACTCACAAGCACTCATGCCTATCCACAAGACACCAACTTACACTTTTAAAAATATCCTTTGCCTCCTCTTTTAAAGATGCATCACTAGAAGAAATAACTCAGTGGTCTTGCCGGGGTTCAAAGTATTTCAGGAAATGCTTTCAGGGATCTCAAAGCAGTGACATGAATTTCTGATGAGACACTCCAGAGCCTCCGGGGTCAGCTACCAGGAGAAGGATGAACAAATAATCTCTGTCAGGGTAAAAAACATAATTTATATATATATCAAAAAAGTCAGGAGGAACGTGATCGAGCCTGTCCTCTGCGTGTGTCTGGGTCTCCTTTGTTGCCTGTGGATGGCCCATGGGCATTCATTCAGTGGCACCCCTGCCCCAAGGGCAGATGTCCCCTGGTGGGTGATGGAAGCAATAGAGGCAGGGACCTGCAGCTGTCGCTCAGCTTGGACAGTTCTTTAAAACATTCCTTAGAAGCATCCAATTTAAGAGCTAGGGGAGTTGCAAACGCCAGGCCTCAGGCTTGATGATGAGAAATGTAACTTGCAAAGAAATAAAGTGACTTGCTCAAGGACCCTCAGACACTCAGTGACAGAACTAAGTTTTAAACCCAGAATGACTGGCTTAATAGAGTATCTTTTTACAGACCACGTCTCACCCTCACCAGGGAGAAAAGAAAGATATTTTTCTCCAGTAATTTAAGATTTCAGTTGTTATCACCTCTTCTCTCACTTTCCAGTCTTCAAAAATGAAGTCTCATCACACACTTGAAGAATTTTATAACCCTCTGGTGTATATGACTTTTTCTCTTCTCTGAATTCCTGTAGATCATTTAAAGGTGTAGTTGATAATACACATCTGTTTTGTGTATTGCGTTTCTCAAATTATCCTTGCAAAAACACATTATTTATTCTTGAGGGTTTTTTTTCACTATAATTTTCAGTGTATCCACAAAAAGCACATAAAGATATCAATCACCACACTACACTAATATATGCACCTTTAAAAGACTTACATAAAATCTTAGTTATAAGGTTCTGAGATTTTTGGTTATTCACTCATTTAACTAAAATTGCTATCCAGGTTTATGAGCATAATTTAATTGATAGTTGATTAAAAAATTCTGTTGATGTTTTATAAACCTGCATAGATCTTACTGGTTCACTATACCAGTGTCTTAACCTCTAAAAAGCTTCAGAATAATCTTTTCTTTCTTAAGAAGATGTCACTTTTCATGATAAATTCCATTTTTTATAGTTTTGTGTGATTTTGTACATGTGACAGATTTTCCTTTGTAAAAGGAGGCATCATTACAGAACTTTAAGACTAGCAAGATGCCAGGCTTTTTCTACATTCAATATGTATAAAAATACAAGATATTTATGAGGTGATTGTACCTTTTAAGATACTACTTCCTAGCTTAAACATCTATTCTTAGCAAATCTATCACTAAAATGACTTCGGGTAACTGTTAAACTATTGTACCAATTTGAGTTTCATCACAATGCACTCACTCAGTTATAAAACCTCACATAGAATTGGAAGTCTAATTGATAAAAATTATAATGAGTTTTAATCAAATACAGATTTTAGAATTAAGCACAGAGACTATCATAGATCATGGTGGTGCGTACTAATAAGTAGGCAATTTGTTATAGAGACAATCAGAAAATCAGTCAACAACAGAATACAATATAATAAGCATGGTGCAGATGAGCTAATAAAGGCAAGGAGGTTAAAGGATAAGATGGACTGAGGTTGTCTTAGATCCTCAAAAAAATCTATACCAGAGTGGAGACATATTATAAACTAAACATTGGGGGGGGAAGTACCACTACTACCATGCCAGCTTGACTCTAAAACATCATTAAGTCAACCCATTGGTTGAATACCAGTGTTTTAGGATGAATAAAAATCACTGCATTAAATGCATGCATCAGTGAAGCACAGCCTAAACTCAAAAACATTAAATTGAGTAAAGTAAAACAACAGTCCAAAGACTGGAATGTTCTGTACTCAGGGCCAGAAGAAAGTATGCCCAGGAAAATTGACTCACACACTCACACTCTTCATACCCATGGGATGCAGATCCCAGGATCACAGACCCTACGGGGAACATGCCTGAGCCGGGAGGAAGACACATTGGAGAGGGGACCCTGGAACAGACATAGAGCTACTACTAATAACCTGACCGCAACACAGAGCCTGCTGAGTAAAACAGATCTCATTTCATCCCCACCAAACCTTTGGAGGAAACCGAGACAGAGAGAAGTGTCCAAGAGGGCAGAATTCATGAGGGGTGAACCTGGTGGAACACTGTCAGCCAGATTCCAGATCCTACCTGAGAAGGAGCTCTGAGCTGAGAACTTATTAAGAGTTGTGGTCCTAGCCGGGCTCAGTGGCTCAGCCTGTAATCCCGCGCCTTTGGGAGGCTGAGGTGAGTGAATTGCCTGAACCTGCGGGTTCAAGACCCTCCTGGGCAGTGAGACCTCATCTCTACAATAAATCAAAAAATCAGCCGGGCGTGGTAGCACATGCCTGTAATTCCAGCTGCTTGGAAGGCTGACGGGGAAGGATTGCCGGAGCCCAGCAGGTCGAGACTGTGGTGGCCAGGAGCGGTCACTGCACTCCAGTCTGGGCGACAGAGTGAGACTCCAGCTCAAAAAAAAAGGGGGGGTTGTGGTCTTATCCTCTTTTGTTGTGCTGTTAACCCGTTACAATCAAAGGAAAGCACACAACACGTGCAGATTGCAACTCGGTTAGTCATTGTGCCTCTTTGGGAGTCAGCACTGGTGTTTATTGTCCCCACAGGTGACACATCACAGGGAGTAAGGTGGTTGTTGGATCTGGGATTTGGGAGCTGGAAATCATGGTCACGCAGACCCATGGTTTTCTAAGTGTTCATCTCTGTGGGACCCTCAAGAGAGGAGCAGCCTGTTGTGGATTGTGATGTGACTGCTGCTGGTCACTGGAGACCCTTCCTCGGGGGCCTGACAGGTGAGCCACCTCTACAGAGTTTTGGCTGGACTTTCCACAGTTGAGAAGTTGAGTGATACATCAGCAGCATTCGGACACAACTCTGAGCACAGGGGAAGATTTGCTCTTACGCGTTTGAGACATATGTGTGATAAAGTGTTTGCTTCTGTGATTTCATTGACCGAGGGCAGGCCATAGTGGACAGCTTGAAGGTCTGAGACATTCCTCTGCAGCATTTTTACAAACAATCCAGATGCCAGGCTCGAGGGCTTAGCCTGTCATCTCAGCACTTTGGAGGCCAAGGTGAGTGGACTGCCTGAGCCTGCAGGTTCGAGACCCACCCAGGCACCTTGGTGAGACCTCGTCTCTACAATCAATCAAAAATTAGCCAGATGTGGTAGCACGTGCCTGTAGTTGCGCCTACTTGGAAGACTGAGGCAGAAGGATCGCCAGAGCACAGCAGGTCAAGGCTTTGGTGGCTGGGAGTGTGCCACTTCCCTCCAGTATGGGCAACAAAGTGAGACTCCAACTCAAAAAAAAGTGTATGCTTTCACTTTGGGAGGACAAACAATATAGACAACTTAACCAATCTGTATTCTTTAACAGATGACAGAAATTCCTTCTACATTTTCTACTTGTATACACAGTCTCATATTTTGAGATGCATAAAAGTCTACTTATTGTGACAGTGATTTTGCAGGTGAAAAGGTATATCCAATGATAAGAAATGTTTGCAATAACTTAGTCAATATTCTGCTGAAAGTTAAAAGATTCATAACCTTTTTTAAAGAAAGAATTGTCTTGAATTTAAAAATGTAATTTTGTCAAGTGACTATAATCGTTTGACAAATCTGGGGGAAATTATAGGCATTTTATATTATCCTAGTCTCTACTTGAGAGGAAAAAAATTGCACTATGAGAAAAGAATAGTTTTGGCATAAAAACCAATTATAAAAAAAGAAAGAAAGCTTTCAGGACCAAAAATGTTTAGTCTAGATACTAATGTTTACGTTCTTTCGTGCCCCCAAAAAATGTGACTCCTCCAAGCTAATCAATCTTGGTAATGACCCTCACACCAGTCTATGGGGCACATCTTGCGATTTTTTTTTTTTAATTTATGGGAAGGAAAAACTGTCCTTTCAGATCTGCACATGATGGCATGGCAAAGGTGACAGGAAATAAATGATGAAGAGGAAAAGCCAAGGAGGTGAGGGCATTTGTGGATTCAGCAGAGAACAGGCCTCCATGGGCCACCAGCCACAGGGACAGTGCAGCTTATTTTGTCAAGCAATTCAGTGCCATCCAGTGATCTTGTCACATCCTCTTTTCCCTTGACCCTAGATATGTCTATTTGGTTCATGGGAACAGAAAACACTTCTTGCAGCATGGCAGAATGTCAGAGGTCGTCAGCTCCTTCCAAGACTGTCATTTGCTCATTAGATAATAAACATGTCTACAAAGAGATTCATAAATAACTGGGGTCATATACTGGTCCCAACCTTAAGCTTATCTTAAATTTTTAATGAGGGACTTCACATGCAACTTGAGTTTTCAAAATAAAAAATTGCTTTGATGTTTAATCCCGTGTGTCTTTTCCTTCACTGTTAGATAAAGTATTTAAAGGTGGAATGCACACCAAAAGGCAGATGAATCTTAAGAGATGAGGGAAATGGTAACCCACAAGTGAATGAATGATTCAACAGTTGTTGATCCAAGCTGAGTTTTAGCCAGATACGGAGCTGCTGCCCCATAGCCAGCTCCTCTCTCCAGATCGTGACTGCAGGAGATGATCACACAGCATGGTAAGCCCAATGATGCAGATTCGTCCCATGGAGACACGCAATGGGACACACTGGAAGGGTGAGCCCCGAGACAGGTGACATGACTCCTACTCCAACTCTGTTCTTGCTTGCCATAAGGCTCTGGCCAGTTCACTGACTATCTCTCTTCCTCAGTTTCTTTACCTATATTTTAGTGATCACAGTAGAGCATCTGTGAGGTACTATTGCCCTCAAAATATAGCTGCCCCCCGCCCCCCAGCTCAGTTTCCGGCTCATGAAAACCACAGTCATTTATCAACATCCTGATCTGGGAGACAGGAGAGAAGGAGGGAAGGGAAGGTTCCTGGATACCTTGAAGCCTGAGCCAGGTCCTAAGAGATGAGCAAGACTGAATTCCTGCAGGGTGGGTGGAGACAGAAGAGTTCACATAATCAATGCTCCCACCACATGTGTGGAAGGACACATAGACACAGAGCTCCTTGATAGCTGGTTGAGGGGGAGAAGGAGCATGGGGTGTGGGGGTAAGCAGGACCCTCCTAGGGACCTTCCTTGCCCCTTATCCAACCACAGTCAGTGCAAACAAACCTTGGCAGATGAGACACGATCCCTTTTGCACCATCAACATCTTCATGGAGTTTAAGATGACAATTTCAGTGTCTGAGAATAAATGGTCACAGGGGAGGGCCGCAGTGAATCCAGTAAGACTTTAAAAAAAGTTGGAGACTTAACCAGCTACAAAGCATCTATATGATATGTGCACGCTGTGTATTTTATAAAAGATAGACTAGCCACACGTCTGCACATGGGACTGATGTGTCTCTCGACTTAGCAAGTTGTCCTGAAGAACTCTGCTTTGGAGATTCGGAAGTGGGAGAGATTTTAAACCAAGCCACATGATGCACCAGGATGCACAGTTTGGAGGGGTGGTTCTGGATGCTGTGAAGCACTGAGGTGCTTCTTCTTCAAGTGAGGGGACGCTGGGCGGCAAGAGTACCATCTACCTGGAGTCAGGAATGTCTATGGACCCTGTGGCCATCCTGCCTGGAATGGAGTTATGTGGGAAACACACACACATTCACACTCACTCACACACACATGGTGTATGATCTCCTCCCCTTCATCACATCACCGTCCTGCCCACAATCTTCAATGTTCCCTGTTGTCTGGAGAATGGAATCGAAACTCCTGGGAAGAGCAGGTATCTGACGAGATGCCATCACTCAGGGGGAGTTCTGGGGCTTTCTGACTGCCCTGTCCTTCTGGCCTTCACCTTCTCCCTGAAACACACACACACAATCACACACTAACAAACACATATTCACTCACACACCCCCCACACGTACACTCACACGCACTCACATATGTACAAACACATGCTCACAAACATTCACACACTCTTACGCTCACATACACTCACACAGGCACACAAAAACACATAATTGCAAACACACAGACACACATCCATACACAGAAACACACACTCATGCACACACACAAATACACACAAACACACAAACTCACATTCACACACAAACATGCATACAATCACATACTCAGACACTCGCACACAAGCACATACTCACATACACGCAAATCCACACACTCAAATACACTCAAGCACACACACAACCCCCCCACACACTCTAACACACATACATCCACACTCACCTACCGCCTTATCCCTGCTCCTTCTTTCTCCTCGTGCCTTTCTGATTTCTAGGGTTCTGTGTACGTTATTTATTTACTCTGCTATTTTACAGTCTTACTTCAATGCCCCAGGGAGGTATTTTATCTGCTTTATGTACAGCTGTCCTGGGCTAAATTGTGTCCCCATTCCTCAAACCTCTGTGTGGAAGCTCTGACCCCCAATACCTCAGAATGTGACTGTATTTGGAAAGCGGTGTTTTCAGAAGTAATTCAACGAAAATAAAGTCATTCAGGCAGGTCCTAACCTATGATTACTGGAGTCCTCATAAGAAGAGGAGATTAGGACACAGACAAGCACAGAGGGGACTCTGTGAGGACTCGGGGAGATGACTCCATCCACATGCGAAGGAGAGAGGCCTCACTGCCGACTGGCTAATCTCAGACTCCCAGCCTTTGGAACTGTGGGAAAGCAAATGTCTATGGTGTGAGGTCCCAGTCTGTGGTCCTCACTACGGCTGCCTGAGCAGACCCAAACAACTGCCTCTTGCCAGTAAGTGGAGTGGTGCCCAGCATATACCAAGCCCCGAGTAAGTACTTGTAAAAGAAATGAGTGAATGAATGCAACACCTACCATGTCTACATATCAGCAGTGTTCCTGGCCTTGCTCCTGCCTTTCCCTGCGCTCTGCCAAACCAGCATGTTCTCATGAGTCTCTTTCTTGTCCTCTGCTATCTTTTAAGGATCTAACTCATGTCTCAGCACTCATCTGTCCTTGAGCCCACAACCACAGTGCCAGCGTGTTCTGAGGAGGGACAGGGCACAGAGGTGATGGAACTTTGCCAAGCGTGTTCTCAGGTGGAATCCTAGCTTCAGCCTGGGGGCCAGCTGCCCTCAGGACCAGGGCTTCAGTCCTCTCCAGCAACCCGTTGTTGGAGGCAGGCCCCCAGGTGGGTCAGGGCCCTGAAACTCCAAACTCATGCTGCTTCTGGTTTGGGGGGAGCTGGGAGGCAGTCCGGGCTCCCGGAGGACCCTATGGAGAGGTTGGTGGGTGCTGACTATGAGCAGCAAAGCACACAGAGGTCATGGCACAAGCCTCACAGAGCTGGTCAAGGGATTCAGGGTGATCTGGACAGGCACCGATGGTGTCCCCACAGCCTGTTGCCAGAATCCTCCCTGAACTGCAGGGTCATTGGAGCCCTGATGTGTGCTCCCATGGCCAACAGTACATGCCTTGACTTTAAGGCATCTTACCAAGATAGGACGTGCACCTGTCACCTTCACTAGAGGGCAGATTGCCCAGGTAGGGGCCCCACCTGACTCACTCTGGTGTTCCTGGCAGAAGACTACTCCTGGAGAACAGCAGGTGGGTGAAAGGTGTTTAACTGAACTGGACTGAGAGCTTCATCTTGCTGTCTAAGGCAATCCCAGGACTTCTCACGATCACAACATGACCTTACTTCATATAACTTCCTTGGAGACATGTACTTAGAGAGATCCATAGCAAATGCCACCAGGATTTTTCTAGAAACATAGACAACCAGATTGTGTTAATAATGGGAACTAGAGTGAAAAGGCTAAGTTTTAAAAATAGTCAAATGCATTTAATAGTAAATATAATTATTTAGAATGTTTGCCTCTAGAATCTAATTTTAATTATAATAACTTATTAGAGAAGTGTCAACTTTTCAGCTTAACAAAGATGAAAAATCTGGATGTTTAGAAATGTGTAAAACATTCAAAGTAGTGCAAGGCCTGTTTCCCGTGAAAGTCGGAGGGGTTTTTTGGTGCTTTTTGTCTTATTGACTCCATGAAGAAGAAATGAGATTTGTATTGAGGGATTCTGAATTCATATTCTTCCTCATGGTAGTACTCCTCAAAGCAGAAGAAAACCCTTAAAGTTTATAGCAGAGTGATTATACTTACCATGACAGTGGCAAAGATTTTAATCAACTCAGAAAAATAGGTGTTTCTGAGTTGATTAAAAAAAAAAACTTAAGATATTTTAAGAAGCTAAAAACCTAAATAAATTTTGGAGTTGTGTTCTTGTATAAAAATGGACCCATCTGTTAAATTTACATGCACACATATATATGCTATATACACATATGAACATTCACATGCATGTATCTTTCTTACTTTTTACTAATGTTAATGCATCTCAATTCTAGATAGCTCAAATTTGTATCTCATTTTTTGCCGGCTGCACTGCATTCCCTTTCTTCTTCAAAGCCAGAAATGTGTCTTACAATATCACTTCTTCTATGACACAGGACCAGTCTATAACATGTCCCAAAGCTTTCCTCATAAAGTAAATGTTATCCTGCAAGCCAAGAGAAGTGGGTGGAAGAGTCTTAAGCATATTAGGCTACCCAGAATGGGTCATTTTAAAATTAGCAATATTAAAGGATGCAAATAATTCACACAAAATAAAGAACAGAAAGTAAACAGAAAATTCATGTCATTGCGAAGCTTAAAGAAATTAACCAGATTTTAACAACACCAAGGAAATCAAATGTAGGAAATTACTTTAAGTCATTAAATGGCATTGGTTGCTAATTAAAGTAGGAATTCTATACAGCTATGATCATAGAAACCCTTGGTAAAGTCATAGACCCTGAGGCACCTCTGTGTCACTGGCATTGTATAAATCGTGTTAACCCTTTGGTGGACACAAGCCCTCAGTGGAATCCACCTTGGTCCCCGACCCCCTTTGCAGGAATACCCTCTCTCCAGTTTTGGTGTCAATGGAAGAATATTTGTAGGTGTTTGTGTCTTACCATAGTGAGTGACAGGACAGAACTCTCCTTCACCTTTCCCTCCCAGAGGCTGTGACCAGGTGAGGCCACCTCCTGGCTTCCAAAGTGCTCTCAGATGGGGCGGAGTTATCTGTAGACAGTCATGCACTACCAGTGTGGAAGCACAGACAGCAGAGATGGCCAGGCTCCTGCCACGGTGGTGTGTGTCTGTTCCACTCTCTCTGGAACATCCTATCCATCCTCACCCCCAGTCCTGGTTCTCTAGCTTCTGGGAGATTCACTGAGGCCCTCACATCTGTCCAATAAACTTCCTTTTGCTGAAGTTACCCAAGGTCGGCGTCTGTTACTTCCAGTCTAACTGCCAGATTAGATGAAGAACAGTAAGAAAGTCTCACTTTAAAATAAAAAATAGAATAAAATAACATGCTCCAGGAAAGTGACTGGAAATAAGTGGTCTCTGACTTGAAATCTGTTCTCTCTTTCCTTTCTTTTCCCTCTCTTCTCTTTATCTTCCCCTTCCTTTCTCTTTCTCTCCCTTTCTGCCTTTTTTTTCTGCTTTTCTGTTTCTTTCCCTCTCTCCTTCCCCTTTCCCCTCACTCTTGCACGCTCTCTCTCTCTCTCTCTCTCACTCTCTCTCTCTCTCGTCTGCTCCCTCTCTCTTTCTCTTCTTGTCTGTTTCTGTCTCTTTCCTCCATCTCCCTTCCCTTCCCCTTCCTCTCCCTCCTGCTTTTCCTCCTCCCTCCTCCGCCTTCTTTTCTTCTGCTCCTCCTTTTCCTTCTTCTCCTTCCTCTTCTTTCTCTGTCTCTCTTTCTTCTTTTATCTCCATTCTTCTCCCCCTTCCTTCTCCTACTCCTTCTTCCTCTTTCTCCTCTTCTCTCTCTCTCTCTTTCCATTTCCCCACCTCTCTTCCCCCATCCCCTTCTAGTCCCTTTCTTTTCCACATAGCCAAGTCTTAGAAAGTAGGTGACGGGCAACCCCTTTGGGTCCCCTCCCACTGTAGGACCTCTCTATAAATCCTGCTTTAAAAAAAAAAAGAGAAGAAACTAGGTGATTGTTCCAGTCATTGGGGATTCACGATGGCATTGAAATCTCATTGCAATTAAGGAGCACATTCATACCCTTCATAGTCCACGGCAGGGGGTCACTCTGTGCAGGCAGCTGACCTTTGAAGATTTTTGGTTCAAATGATTTCTCCCAAATGATTTTCTATAGCACAGCATAATCATTCCTGCTCTTGGGCCAGGACTTTCTCAGAAGGGTTGACTAACCCATCATTCCTCATCCTCAAGCATCAGGACAGAAATATAGCATAAGCTTTCTTAAGGGGAAAATGGTGGTATGAGTGGGTGGTGCGTTTACAATCTCCAATAACTAAGCAATCCAATGCTAGAATCTACGCAAGTCTAAGTGGGATATTGGAGTCCCCACAATTCATATGGACTTGACCCCTTTTTCGGACCCATGCTCAGCTCTATCCTCTGTGTAAACCCCTGACTCTCAGGCATCAGTCAGTCTTAGGGCTTCACTACAAGACCCTGAAGGTCCAGGTGTTGCCAGGTGACATTGTCTTCTATCTCAGATGGACATCATTGTGAGAAAGAGATCAAATTATGATAATGATGACTGTAAATTCAAAAGTCACATAACAAGTTTGGTCAAAATTGGCACACGGAGTCACATAAGGTTTATAAATGTGGGAAAAGATAGGCAGGGGCAGTTAATGCCATGGTATTTAAGAAGCGTATTTTTTTATTATTTTTTATTTTTGAGAAAGTAGGATTTATTGAGAGGACAGTGGGAGGGGACCCAAACGGGTTGCCCAGAAAAGTGTTCTTTTTAAAGTTTATTTAAATACTCTACAAGAACTTTCATCCGTTATAGATAGTTACACTAGACACCAGTGAATCATAACCATATTTCTTTCTGCCATTCATTGCTGCTTTTGTTCTAGTTTTATGGAAATATTCTATACCTAAAACCAGATCAACATTAGAGGAAAGGAACTTGGGGTGTGTGTGTGTGTGTGTGTGTGTGTGTGTGTGTTTCATGTTTGCTTGCATGTTTTTCTGCTTGTATAAAAATAAAAAATCCTTGATTGTTCTAAAACCAAGTATTTTTTTAACCCTTGATATTTCCAGATGCTCAGGAAGAGGTTATCTTTCCATTAAATAACACACTTCTCCTGCAGAAAGAAAAAAATAAAGTGGAGTCCTAGCAAGTATTGGCCTGTGTAGTTATTCTCTCTGCCCCTCCAGGGATACAGCATCTTCTCAGTAGAAATCACTGCTGTGCAACCCTGAAATGCCCTCTGGCCCTCTAAATGATGCTGCATATCTTGGTAGACCTATTTGCACTGGTCATGACAAGGACATGGAGCCCAGAGGTAGGCATGCAGTGGCACAGTGGGGAAGTCTCTGATGCCGCCACCGTACTGGGCTATGATTCTGAGCATAGCCCAGGGACAGTACACTGGGCAAATGCACAATACAATACTACACACAATGATCTGTCATTGAAAAGGTCAGAAGTCTGTGAACAAGCGTGCACTTCTCCCAACATCATGGGTTTCAGTGGTTCACAAGTCCCAGTAGCAGCCAAAGAAGGTAGGTTGCACTCAGAGTCTCTGATCTGCAGAGGGTCCTCCACAGAGCCTTGGCCCACTGGTGGTGCCACCTTTATGCAGGGTGAGCTGAGGTCAGGCTTTAAATTACCTTCCACCCCTTTGACAGGGCTTACTGTTTTTTTGTGGCTATTGTTAAACTGAAGACAAAAAGAAAGAAAGAAAACTTAGACATCACTTTTTAAGGCATTACTTAATTGGAAATAGTGTGTTTTAGACATTTCTAACGATTTACTCCCAAGTATTTGTGTAGGGCACCCAGACACAGCTCCCTGGTTGGGTGTCATGGGTCAGACACTCCCAGGAATGAGGCCAGACGAAAGGTTTATTCTTGTTCTGTCAATCTTTATATGCTTTGCAAGTCAGAACTATGCCTGAACAAACAGGTTTAACATGATAAATATGATCACAGGGTTACAAGTTCCTAGTATGTTCAAGGAGTACAAGCTAAACTGTTATTTAGAAGAACAGGGACCATGTTTCTACCTACATTAATAAGTCCAGTCACAGCGTATCAATATACCATCAGCAAAATAATTTCACTCCTTCTGCTGGTTGGACCGCCTCTTTCTCTTGGATTAATGCAGAGACACCTGGCGTTCCAGAATGTTCTTGTCCACTTACAAATGGTGTGAAGATTCCATGTGCAGGGACCTAACTCCCCGGGAAAGTTCCTGGGAACCTTCCCACAGGGTCACACAACAATGGCCCTCACCTGTTGCATTTTAAAAACTCATTTAGAGAATGTTTAGTGCTCATCCCTGTGGCCGAGAGTTCTTCTCCAACTCCAAAGACTTTTACACTGGAAATAAATATCTCAGCCCTACCCAATTTACAAGGTAAAAAGCATCACAGAAAATATCCAGAGAGTTATCCCCTCATTATATGTAGCCCTAGCTGTTTGGTTTATATTCAATGTTCACTAGGAATTATTTTCTGATCACTAAGGCAACAATAAAAAAGGTTCACCTCTCTCTCTCCTGTGGCAAAAAATTTCTTTATATCATTATGGTAATACTCAACAATCTACAGGGTAATCCTGTGTCATAGCTGCCTCCCTGAAAAGTTTCTCTGCCACTAGAAGGCCGAGGATGTGTTTTATTTGGCTGCACATTACATTTAGCTTCACAGAATTCCTAAAATATGATGAGATCAATATGTATTTGAGAATCTTGGCCATTAATTTTCTCATTCTCCCAACTTAAGCAGATGCCTAATAATCACCATATGTTTAAACATTTCTCTGCACAATTGCACACCGATTTCTTCATGTATGCTTCTCATGTCTAGCTGTGTTGAGGAGGATCATCTTCTCAAGCTCTCTTTGGTGCAAAAACAGTCTTCGACGCGTCTTCCATTGGCAGAATGACAAGTTTGCCATCGGAGTGTTTTGTGACTGATTTTGGTAGGTAAAAGTGATTCTGAGGCTCAGTCATTTGAATGTTTTCAGCTGTGTTCTTAGTGTTAATAGAAGAGAAGTCCTCTGCATGATTGATACACAAAGATTGTTAATGGCGAAAGTCACCGAGAGTACACTTGTCCTACACATTAGGACTCTGCAGGTAAGGGCCCTGTTCTCACTCTCAGACACTAGATGTGGGACAGAGGCCATCCTAGCTCCCGCCTCTCGTGCTATGAGGACTTATAGGTTGCAGGTCTCCTCACTGAGAGCCAGAAGGCCTCACGATGGGGTATGCACAAATTTGTTTCATTTGAATTCGATCAGGTAAGTTGATATTCAAAGTGACTGTTTTGTTAAGCCTCTCTTCCTTTCTTTCTCCTCTTTTTTCCCCTTATTTTTTCTCTTTCTTCTTATCTTGTTAAAGCTATATTCGTATTTCTTTTTCCCAGCTTTATTAAGAATAAATTGACATCGAAATTACATATATATATGGTGTTCTACATGATGCTTTGGTATACAAATACATTACACAATAATTAAATCAAACTAATTTACATATCCATCACTTTACATGCTTATCTTTTTATGGTTGAGAGCATTTAAGATCCAGTCTCTTAATAGTTATCAAGTATACATTATTACTAACTGTGGTCACCATGCTATACAATAGATCTCCAGAATTTATTCCCTCCATCTAACTGAAACTTTGTTTACTTGGACCTGCCTCTCCTCAATACTCCGCCTGTTACCAGGCCCCCGTTATCACTGTCTACTCTCCACTTCTTTGAGTTTGACTTTTATAGATTCCACACCTAAATTAAATCACATGGTATTGGTCTTTCTGGGCCTAGCCTGTTTCACTTAACATAATGACTTCCAGGTTCATTTGTGTTGTCATGCATAATAAGATTTTCTTCTTTTTTAAAGCTGAATAATATTCCATTGTAAAGACCATCTTTTACAGATCTTTAGACCTGGGTGACTAAGGCAAGGGAGGAGGAATGCGGTGAAACGTTAAGGGATTTCTTTCCTACGCTTCTGCACACTTATTAATAGCGGAAGGGAGAGGTAATTGATATCAAACATGCTGCTAATATCTTTACTAGGAGGCCAGAAGCAAACTCTGTCCACATCAATAATCGCTGTTGTGACCTTCTCTGTTAGAGGATTTTGTACATTGTTGGGGCAATTTCCCAAACAGAAAATTTGGAGAATAAAGAAAATTTTCTTAGAAGTAGCAGGTTAAAAGCCAGTTCCCTGCTCTCATGGTCAGGCATCAACTTGAATCTTTCATGGGATGTGTCTTATATGAATCCGTCTAAGAGGGGTTAATGATATATGATGTTTTCCACAATAAGATATGTTCAAATATGAGTCATGGCAAAAGAGAGCTAAATTGGACATTTCTCTAACTTCAACTCCTTTGAAAATATTTGCTGGTGCTCTATATTTCTCATAGTTAATAATTTTCTTTCCATAATTTATAGTATTTGTGTGTACACACATGTGTGTGTTTGTGTGTGCATGCATGACAATTTTGAGATCCTTAACTGAATGCAATCTGAATAAAATCTTAATTATGTGTTTTCTGTGTGTAACTATGTCTTCCTTATTTGAGCTGCTTACCCTAGGGATTTATGTTTCCTGAACTATTGATTTGAGACCAGGTGAAAAGGGAAAAAAAAGATTTTGTTTTCAGGAGTGGTTGTGGAGGATTATTGTAACAGACTAGGGTTTGGATCAATCTTCCTTTTTCACTTCTCCCTTTGCCAAAAGGTTCTACCTTTACAAGCTGCTTGAAGTTTTAAAATCACCTTTATATGTATTGTTTCATTTTTTTAAAATCAGAGAATGTTTTAAGAGACAAGCTCAAAGAATGAGATAACACGCAGCTGTGTCTGCACCACTCAGAACTAATGACATTGTGTCATATATTTTTCTAAGTATTAAAAAAAGACGCATTGAAAGATAGAAACCAATGAGCAGCACAAACAGCAAAAAAAGAAGAAAAAATGAGAAGAGAAAAGGGACGGGGGACAAGGGAAACTGAATAAAAGAAGGAAGACCTCGCTATTGATAAGTTACCTGCAATTCTAAATTCCCTGTTCTCTGTTAGTCCTGAGTTGGGTGCAATTATTCCTATTTAACTATCAAACCAGGCAACCAGCACATCCAGGGTCATTAAGGGTTGTGGTTCATGGTGACAACCCCAGAGACAGAGTTCAGCTTCCACTTCCTAGCCAGGACTCCTCTAAAATCCCCCCTCTCCACCAAACACCTACCAAGATCATGAGTTATGTAATTCTGCAAAGAATTGCCCAACACAGTAAACACATTTTTTTCCCTTGCCTCCTCTTTATTCTTCAGCAGCCCAGAGTTCCTTTCATGACATTCGAATCCATGACTGTGCCAAAGGGATCAGGTGGGGCTCCTTCCCCCTCTAACCCCCAGCATCTTCTGACTAGCATCTGGAAAACGATAGTCGGGGACACAGGGAAATTACGCCCACAGCCCTGGCCAGCGGTGGAAGCACTTAATAACTTATGTGGGTGTCAGGGCGAGGGAGCCGTTCGCTGCGCAGAGTTGTGATGGGCTGTTTTCCACCATGTGATGTTCATTTTCCCATTGAGATTAAAAAAGAAGAGGGAAGAAAAGTGCATAACCTACTTGAAAAGACAGTTCCTCCTGCTGAAAATGTGTTGCAGACTCGGGCAGTCAGGTGGGCTTAATTGGAGGGCACTCTCCTTTTGATGGAAAAAGAAGGAGAAAGATTTGTGAAATTGAACCAGTGTTAACATGCTCTCATCACCCCAAGGGGCTAACTTTTGATCAGCTTTTAGCTGAGAGAGCAGGAAGGCGACCACAGCATGTCTTGGACTTTCTAAGCTCGGCTCTAAGTTGTAAACATTCATCTCCAACTTCTTATAATTCTTGCAATTACACAAAGAAAGAAAGAAAGAAAGAAAGAAAGAAAGAAAGAAAGAAAGAAAGAAAGAAAGAAAGAAAGAAAGAAAGAAAGAAAGGTGCCTGTGGAGGAAAAAAAAAAAACACTCCTCTAAGTGCTCTCAAAGCCATTCTCATAGCTATTCTATGAAAACAGAGCTTCCAATAAGCTGTTTAATAAGCACGGCTTATGAAATATGTTCCGGATACCATGAGCTCATTTGCACACGGAATACTGACTTTTTATCTCAGCTGATGATGGACTTCTGCATTCACCTAGACACTGAAAATGTTAAGACCGATGTTTTCCTCGGTGTCCTTAAAATCCAAGTGCGTAATTGAAATCGGCCCTACTGTTCTTAACTTTCTTCAGGACCCCATCTGTTGTGGAAGCTTTTGAAAGACACAGACGGTACATTATTCTTAGCCAAAAGGATTTCTCTTGGAATTTGAAATTGTTCTCAGTCTTTCATCCTCTCCTTCCTTGGCCTCCTCAGTCCCCATGTTGTGACCATATGCCCGGGATATATACACTGCACAGTCTCCCTTTGGCTTTACGTTAAGGCGGTTGAAACTCTTCAGCAACTCACTGAACTCCTTCCTCCTGGGACTCTGTCCTACTCTCTACACTAAAATTACCTGGAACTTGGTTGGTTGTTTTCATGATAAGCCTATCAATATACAAATGGAAGTAGATGGAGAGATTGCACGGCATAGGTACTGCAAGCATGAACATCTCTCTGGTTTTGAGAGTTTGACCAATCCCAGCCAGTGCCAGACTAGCATATTTGAAGGTCATTGTTGATGTCTATGATTCTCAGCAATGGTTATGTGAATGCCGGTTCTACAGTCACCTGAAAGTGTATCTTTCCCGTCATGTGTCACCTTTGTTGTCTAATTTCTTGACTGTTTAAGTTTGAGGCTGAATTTTAACATGGCTATGTTTGTGTTATGAGTTCATTGGATGACATGTCTAATATAGATGGAAATCTTTGCAATAAGTTTTCTATAATCAAAATATTAGCATCTAGCATCTAGCATATATGAAATAATAAAAGTTATGATTATTTACAACTTAAATATTATGGTGAACAAGATAGTTTCTAAATGTCAGTAAACATAATTGAAGATATTTTACCTACTATTTCCCAGAGACTTTGGTGATGCTATTTATGTTATTATAATCATGATCTAATATTCCATATACTACTGTTATACTCATTCTGTAACCACATTGTCTTTTGAACTACGCACTAAATTTTCCTTGGTAAGAATGAGAGTTTTAAAAGCTAAAATTCTGTTTATACAGAATGCCTGCCTAACTATGAGCTCAAAGAATACTGGTGATGATTGTCGCAGGACTCTCGTTCTGCAGAAAAGAACTCAGAGGCTTTGAAACAGTAAAAATTAGAGTATATATCCAGCCTCGCCTTTTTTTTTCTTTCTTTCTTTCTTTTTTAAGAGACAAGGTCTGGCTGTGTCACTCGGCTGAAGTACAGTTGTATGATCATAGCTCATCGCAGTCTTGAACTCCTGGGCTCAAATCTCCCTCTCCAGTCTCCTGAGTAGCTGGGACTGTAGGTGCACTCCTGGCTGCTATTTTTGTATGTGTGAAGATGAGATCTTTCTATGTTGCCCAAGCTGGTCTCAAACTTCTGCGCTCAAACAATTCTCTCACATTGGCTCTCCAAAATGCTGGAATGACCGGTGTGAACCACTGCTCCCGGCCCAGCTTCACTCTATGATTTGACTACTGCTCTCAAATCACTACCCGAGTGGCTGGGGAAGTCGGAACAAGTCCCCGATATTTTGTCCTTCCTCACTTTTCTTTTTTTTTTTTGAGTTGGAGTCTCACTCTGTCGCCCAGACTGGAGTGCAGTGGCCGCTGCAGGCCACCGCAGCCTCCACCTGCTGGGCTCTGGCGATTCTTCCGCCTCAGCCTTCCAAGTAGCCGGAACTACAGGCTGCGCTGATTTTTTGATTTATTGTAGAGATGAGGTCTCGCTGCTCAGGCGGGTCTCGCACCCGCGGGCTCAGGCAATCCGCTCACCTCAGCCTCCCAAAGGCGCGGGATTACAGGCTGAGCCACCGAGCCCGGCTCTTCCTCACTTTTCAATGTGAAAAGCGTATCCTGAATACCTGCCACTTCGAGGTGCAATGTGAGAGGCCAAAACCTCAAAGGCCAGGTCGGGTTCTTCCTCCCTTATACCTCTTCCCGTTTGTGGTTCTCTTCACTCCTGACTCCTTCCTGCCTCCCTTTCCACCCATCTCCATTTACTTCTGCCTGTCTCTTTTCTCTTGAGTCTAATTTTCACCAGACACCATGAATATCTTTTAGACTCCTTGGGATCATTCCAGGTGAAGATCATGTCACATGTCAGCCACTATCCTGGACAAGAATGACTGAAGGGAGGAACAATGACAGTTGATGTTGAAAAACAACTTTCAGTTGAGTTGTAAGCATTCCTTGGTAGGTTTCTTTAGCATGAATGCACCAGAAATGAAATCTTTCACTTGGCTCTTTGCATGTAGGCAACTGTTACAATCAAAACTTGTCAGACCTGCTGAGAAATTATTTCATAGGGATGGTGTCAATTCAGTGTATAAATGCAATTCCTTTAGCCTCTGGGTTCTTCCTGCTCACTTTCCCATGAGTTGGTAAATAATATCAATCCTTACATTAAGTCAACACTTCTTTGGATTTGGGGTTTTGTGTTTTAATGTCAGTTCTTCACACACAATTATAAGTTGTGGCGATAAGATCTCTGCCCCAACATTTCTCACCTTCTGCTCTGTGGCCAAAGATCCCGAGTTCTCAGCAATCACTGTTTGGGGACTGTCACAGTGAGCCTCCCTCCAGGAGTTCCTTGAAGCCCTGCCCTCTGGCACCTCCTCCAGATTACATAGAGGTGAAGCTGGAAGTCAGCACAGAATCAGGGTGATATATGCTACCAGGAGAAATAATAATATCCCAAATCAAGCGCACTTTTGCTCTTAAATGGTGTGTCTTGACTTCCCATCCGTCAGCACTGACCTGATTATTGTCACTTTATTGTTACCATTTTTGGTTTATGTGGCTTGTCTGGTACTGTTTATTATTGCTAGTTTTTTTTTGTTTGTTTATTTTTGTTTTTTTGAGAGGTGGTAACACTTGCACCAACAACAGTAATAGCAACAGCAAATGTGTGGGAGCCACGGGACCCATAGTCTCTCGCCTGAGCTCACACCACTCTTGGAAATGTTCATCCTTGTCACCTCAGCTTGGGAGCAATGACGACCCAGTGTCTCCGTGGGAGCTTGGGAACTGGACTCGAAAAAGAACATCATTGTAATGTTTTACCACTTTGGCTCATACATTTTAAGCGGCTGATTCTCCATGGTCCTCCTGGGTTTGCTGGTGACAGTGTGACCTTCAGCTAAGATGGCCCATCCATCATGCTTTGAACTTTTCACTCGGTTCCATGCTCACTTCAGCTTTGCAAGGAAACCTTTTTCTATAGCCCTGTTTACTTCTCACCAAGGAGCCCCAATCTATGTTCCTCTGCAACACACGAGAGCCCCAGGTATGGTAGAAAGGCACGCCCCTCCAGGACCCCCAAACTCAAGTGCAGGTGCTCATCTCAAAAAACCTATTTGTCATTTGGTCCTTCACCTTATTAGGTAGTGAAAAGTATCTGCCTTTACTGTGTTCTTAATAGAATCCAGTTACTCTATTTGTAATAACGAGTTTCTAACAGGTAACTGAGAAATTTTCTTATTATCACATCAATTTTAGACTTGTTCTCATTAAGATAGTACAGTGAAATTTGAACTGGACTTCTATATTTATAACGCAGTGTGTGATTTGTAAACCTTCTTCCTCCCAGACATAGTGCGAGGAGGATGATCCCTGGGATCATGTTGCTGGAATCTTTGAGTAAATTCTCCCAGACTCACTGTGTCTTCTAGGAGCAGGAAGAAAAATATCTAGTAATAGATAAATGAGTCAACAAAAAAAAGTTGTTTTCCAAATGCAAGACCAAAATGAGTTTGCCAACCACTTATTCTTTAGGGAAAAAAATGCAATTTTCTGGTGATCTGAGTGCAAATGACGAATGTCCAAATACCTGGAATACTTGACCCAAAACTTGGCTTTTGAAGCAAGATGTTCCTCAAGAAAGGAAGTGGTGTTTGGCAGATAAAGCCATCTTGTCTGCTGTAATTTACAAATGTAACAAAATTGCTTTGGATTGCAATTCTGATTCTTCAATAATGTGCAAAAAATATGAATTGAAAACTTTCCAAGAAAGACATATATAACCTTGCTAAAGACAGTTATTATAAGGTAGTGAGATTATGGCAATTTCTGATTCTTTGTTAAAAGTTTAGATAAATTACACATAATAGGTAAAAATTGCATATTTTATTGATACAATACTTACAATATTTAGTAAGGCGACTGATTTTTAGTATCACTTCTTTGGGAATTAGATTTTGGTCTTTCCCTGAAGTTCACTCTTGTATAAGCACACAAAATATTTTGGGATGAGTGAGTTTAACTGACTCATGACTATACAGGTTTCATGCATCAAGAAATAAGCAAGGAGCAGATTTTCACACAGGATCTAGAGATGACAAACTAAAGAAAATCAAGTATAATACATTTGAGAAAGTTCTACTAAGGATAGTATCTTCTTTTCAGGAGGCAAACAATAGCCATGTATAGTGATGATTACTTTTAGGTGTCAATGTGACTAGGTTAAGAAATACCCTGATAGCCAGATAGCTGGTGAAGTATTATTTCTGGGTGTGTCTGTGAGGGTGTTTTCCAAAGAGACTGGCATTTGAATCACTGGACTGAGTAAGAAAGCTTCATTCAATTTGGGTAAGCACCAGCCAGTTGGTAAGGCCCTGGATAAAACAAAAGGCAGAGGAGAAGATAATTTTCTCTTTTTTTCGAAGGTGGGACACCAATCGTCTCCTGCCCTTGGGAATGGGATTCCAGGTTCTCCAGCCTTGGGACTCATACTGGAACTAGTCACCTTTCCAGCCTTTGGCCTCAGCTATGTCACTGGCATCCCTGGTCTCCAGCTTCTGATGGCTTGTTGTGGGACTTCTCAGACTCCATGTGAACCGTGAGCCAACTCCCATAATATCTCCCCTCTGATGCATGTATGAGGGGAACCCCAAAGAAAAACCCAGAATTATCATTAGGAAGGTGGGTGTCTTATAGTATAGGCTTCTTCGGCTAGGTGAGTGTCTAGGAACCCATTGGCATCAGTGCACCAGCCAGCGTTGTTGTGAGAGGCTACATTTGGCTTCAGTGAATTTTGGGGGAAATTTTTCATTCAACGAATTTGCCTGTTTCCTGATGGGTGATTTTCTAGAGCACCTGCCACTCTGCATGGCATGTTCAACAGTTTTTTTTTTTTTTTTTTTTTGAGTTGGGGTCTCACTCTGTTGCCCAGACTGGAGTGCAGTGGCCGCTCCCGGCCACCGCAGCCTCGACCTGCTGGGCTCCGGCGATCCTTCCGTCTCAGCCTTCCGAGTAGCCGGAATTACAGACATGTGTTACCACGCCCGGCTGATTTTTTGATTTATTGTAGAGATGAGGTCTCGCTGCCTAGGCGGGTTTCGAACCCGCGGGCTCAGGCGATCCACTCACCTCAGCCTCCCAAAGGCACGGGATTACAGGCTGAGCCACCGAGCCCGGCGTTCAACAGTTTTTGACCAAAATTAGCATGACCCCTCTGTCCCACTGTCCCACTCTCCATGTTCACTCGATCTTGCCCTGGGCAATTATTTTTTTTGTTTCCCCAGATGAAAAAAGTCTTCAATAGAAAACGTTTTGCCTGTGTGGAAGAGGTGAAACGAAAAACAACAGAAGCGCTAAAAGGCATCAAAATTGACAAATTTAAAAACTGTTTTGAGCAGTGGAAAAAGCATCTCGATAGGTGTATGCATCAAATGGAGAGTACTTTGAAGGTGACTGAAGTTTAAACATGTAAGAATAAATACATGATTTTTGGAAATAAATTCCTGGTTTTGGGATCCTCTGTTATAAGTATGCATGTAAGTATCCATCCAGCCAACCAGCCAACTACTTACCTATATTTCCTATAGGTTCTGTTTCTCTGAAGAATTTGAATACATGTTTATAGTGTGTGTGTGTATATATATACACACACACAACACACACACTATGTATAGTGTATATTATATATATAGACATTCATATATTACATATACACACACATACATGCATAGCTGGCCTTCCATATCTGTGGGTTCTGGTATTATAAATAATCTAGAGAGGATTCAAAGCTAGGACTTCGGGCACACATGTGTGGACAACACAGCCTGCATGTCTAAGCTCCCACCTGGACCCATCACAAGCACCTGCACTTGATCACCTCTCCCAAGGTGTGCACACATTGGCAGCAGAACCTTCCCTCAAGTGGAGGCAGGGGAGAATCTCACACAGGTTTTAAAAGTATATCTGGGTCATTTGGGGGGGAAATGATAGGATCTGGGGCATGAGAGGAGGGCTTGAAGAGGGGAGCATCCTACCTGTGCAGAAGGAAATAGTCGAGTAAGGTCATTCTGAAGACAAAGTTCAAGGGAGGAGTCCTTTCCCCAGACACAGGAGTCATGGTGTGTCAGATTTGAACCATTAACAGAGATGGGCAGACAGTGGGAGAGACAAGGAGCAAGATCAAGGGTATTTTTTTATCCTTGCTATATCTGAGAATTCTCCTGTGTTCTTTGGTTTGGGCTGTGTCAAGTTAAAATAGCAGAGAGATTGACTCTCTAAAGCCAAGAGTTTATTTCGGAATAGCAGGGTCTGTCATACAGGACAGGAATGCTAGGAAGGGTCATAGGTGCATCCATGAAAGCAGAGGAAGACAAGGGCTTTTAAAGGAAAAACAAGGGTGGTTCCATTCGTTGTTTTGAAACAATTACCCTTGACCCCAAGGATTGCTAACAGTGACATCAGGTCCTGGGCAGAAGTCCTTATATAAATAATCTCTGAGCAAGGTTTGGCTTTGGCAGAGTCTTCCGTGGTTTTTCCTGTTACCAGGAAAACGTACGTGATGGAGTCTCCCTTGCCATGTCACCTCCATTTGGCTAGGGTTCAATGTAAGTGACTCTATTTTGGTTCTGACAACTTTCACAGGAACACGTTTTATTTATTGTTTCAGTTTCCCTGTCTATTCAAGAAATACCGTAAGATTTTCTCATCTCACCTTGTAGAACTGTGAAATCAAAATCATCAACACCTGTGAGTTCTTTAAGGAGAAAGTGGACATTTCAAGGAAAGAAAGACATTTAAAAGAATCTCCCCAAATTATCTAAGAAGAAAGACAGGCCTAAGAAAGCCTCTAATATTCTGCAGTTTCTTGTGTTGATTAATAAGGTAGGCAACAACATAGGGAAAAAGAAAAGCATGGTACACAGGTAAAACTAGCTTTTTGCCATTTAGGCATCATTCGGTGATTTGTTTTAAAATTTCTACTCTTTAACTAAGGGGAAAGCAATGTCGAAAGCATCGTGTGACTTGTCTTGAAGTCATTTGGGACTCTGGAAGAACAGTTGCCACTGTGGACCCTGAACAACACATCATCCTGCTCCCAGACCAGGAGTTTTCAGACTGTAATGATGGAAAGACTTGGATTGTCTCAGTCTGGGTTCTAAGTGGCAGTCGGGGGATCACCATCTTTGCATCAGCATAGGGTAAGAGAGAGCAAGTGTTTTTCCTAATTCAGGGATCTCCTGCTGATATTTTGAAACCAACTCTTCTTCCATGGAAGAGTTCCCAGTTCCTGGGATTCAAGCAAAATTCAGAAGAATGAAGAGGAACTTAGATGCTCGGTTTTAACATCAATTCCCCTAAAATAGAAGATTCCTCCAAACTTACCCGGCTTGTAATATAGGTTTATCAGAACTATTCTAACATCTGAGATACAGAATCCTGATATGTTAAGATGATTCATAAGTATCTTACTTAAACCTCCCAACACTAGTAATATTATCATCATCATAGCCCATTCTAAAGAGGAAATAAACAAGGACATTAAAGGATTGCAAGATCATACAATTAATGAATTTCAGAATGGTAATAAAACTTAGATTTATCAACCTCAAAATCTACAGTTTTCAAAGCTACGCTGCCCTGCCCTCTCTTGCTAAAAAGGACCATGTGGCTTTAAGATTTAATGGTGCTGTTGGGCTTCTGTCAATTTGAATTTAACTTTATTCTGGCTTCTAAAGTATTCAGACAGACACTTGCCAGATGGGCAATATAAAAATAAAAGCATAACCAGCTAGAAAACAGTGATAGGTCCCTTTGTGGAATAAGGACTATAATCTTTTATTTATTAAGATGTTATGTTAAATATTTGAAGAGATCAACATTTAATTTTTAAAAATCTGTTGAGTTTTAAAAGAGCTTATGGATTATGGCTACCCAATGAAAGAATGACATCAGGACACCTCCTAAATATTTGGGGTGAAAAACTCTTTACCTACTTATTGTAAAACTTTCTTTCATAGAAAATTAAGTATTGTCAAAACGGATAGCTCCTCCCATAAAAAAGAAGAGTCTGTCTTCCCACTCTGTGAATCTAGTCTGGAATTTTGACTTGGAAATGATATTACTCAAATTCTAAGTGTGAGAAATAAGAGTCCCAGGAGCTTCTGGATCTGATAACCAAGTCACACCATAAAGAAACTCAGGGTTATCTGCTAGAGATGCACAGCTCGTAAGCAAGTGTAACCAACCCCTGGCTGAGGAGTGAGGCCATCATAGATCATCTCGTCTCATGTGAGACACAAAATATGTGACCTTGAGTGATACCAGTTGAGAAACTCTCCAGCAAATGCCATACCAAATTGTAAACTCACAAACTCCTAAGCAAATAAAGTCATTGTTTTAAACTCAAGTTTTTTTTGTGGTGTGTGGCACAGCAATGCACAACTGATACATTAAGTAACAATCATATCGTATAAATCATGCATGTGCCAATTATGGATTTTAACTGACAAGTGCAATAAGAGAATGATATCAAAACAGACAGTGGTTTTAACTTTTAATAACATGTCCCCTGCCTTTATGATCTTGTTGTTTTCAGTAGTAAGTGGGAATCTTTTGTAATTTAATGGCCTATTGTGGTTACATTTTTGTGATTTATCTTCTCTAGGAAGAGAGTTGCTAGAAATCATCATTCAGTCGTTGAATGTGGCCTTATCAGAGGGGAAGTGATATCATTTGAGGACTTTCCAAATTAGGTGAGCTGATGATGGTGATGGCTTCATCAAGATGTGTGAGTGGTGGGTCCCCTAAAGTTACTAAGAAAAATGGTCAGCGTCCTATGATTTGAGAAAGACAATGTCACCAGAATTTGGGGGTTTTCATATCTTAGAAAAAAACAATTTTTCAAGGTTTAAGCTGTAATTCCCAGAGAGAGGAAAAGGAGACATGAGTTTTGTGTTATAATGATGGCAAATATAATAATTACCCAGCTCAGCCACCTCGGGGTGGCTTGTTACTCCTGAGACCTTAGGAACCTATGGTGTGAGGCCTAGAATGAAAGACTGTTATTATTTGCTGCCCTGAAATCTGGTAAAACTGACATCTTTTCCTCAAACCACAAGTTCTCTTCCCCACTCCCTCTGGTGGATAAAGCCCTCTGGCCAAACCACCCTCTTTATCGAAGGAAACAGGTACAGTTCATATTTATCCTTGAGGAGTGGGTGTCAGGTCCCTGCCAGTGCACAGAAAAAGTTCAAGAAATCAATGACATCCTCTTTCAGGACTACGACCAGAAAATTTGTGTCACCCAAAATTCATATGTTTAAATCCCTATGCTCAAGGAGATGATGATAGGAGAGGGGCTTTTAGTAGGTGATGATGTCCTGAGAGTAGAGCTCTTATGATGGAATTAGTGCTTTTGTAGAAGAACCCCAGGCAGCTCCCTGTCTCCTTCCACTATGTGAGGACATAGTGAGGAGTTGACATATATCAACCAGGAAGCGTGTGCCCACCAGACATCAAGTCTGCCAGTGCCTTGATCTTGGACTTTGCTGCCTCCAGAGCTGTGAAATAAATGTTCACTTTTTAATAATTAATGCAGTTTATGAATTTTTCAGTAGCAGCCCCAAATAGACTAAGACACAAGGGAACCAGTGGGCACTCAGCCTTCCTAATACTACAAAGCCAGCTTCCCACGGACTCCAGTGGCCACTCTGTTCTCAAATGCAATCTCCATGTCTCCCTGCATGGCGTGCAGCATCTTCCTCTCCCAAGCTGTGAGTACGTGTGACTAACAACAGGTGGTCAACGACATTTATCCAGTGCTGGGTGTCCCGCATTCAACTGTCTCCATAACTATCACGTGATACTGGGACATCCTCCCTCACCAACAGGGTGAATGGAAACTGGACCCCAAACTGTGGATGGAAGAAAAGGGTCAACCCCGCCTCGAGGAAACTGCATGTCCTGAGCAGCTGCCTGGATTGGCGAGCCATCCTTGAGGAGTGAGTGCCCTGTCATTCAGATGGCAGAGCCCACAGCTCTCACACCAGTGGGGTATGGCCGCTGGGCACAGGTCAGACTCTGGTGCTCCCTTGCTGCGATGTAGACATACAAAGACCTTCTTCTGGGCTGTGTAAATCCTCGGGATCTTGGACAGCTTCCAGGGAAGGATGTGATCCACGTGACTGATTGGATGTGAAAGCTAAGAATGCATTTGCATCCTAAATCCATATTGTAGCAGGAATAGTTGTCCTCCAACCATAAATGTGCCCAGAAGCTTCTTTGAGATGTGAAGCTGGTCTGTTCTGCACCTTTATTCAGCCATCTGGATGCTAAGGCCAGGGCATCTGGGTGCTCTCAGCTGGTATTCCCCAGGAAGCTTGCATCTGGGTCCCTGTTCCCAGGCTCCAGGGACAGTGCTCAGATACCCTGGCTGCTCCTCCACTCATGACCCTAGCACCGTAGTCCCAGTGAATTCTGCTGGCCTCATATCCGTGTCATCCTTGAAGCCTGCCAGTGTGCACATCTCCCTTGTACCTCTCTCTGTTCCTGCTTGCATGATGGGCCTTTGTCTCATCTCCTGTCGTCTTGCTCACTGTTCCAGACCTCTTCCAGATCTCTGTATGGTGACTTCAGTTCCGAGCAATTTTTCCCATGGTCTCTGCTTGCCTGTAAGGGTCACCCAACTAACCCCTTGCTGAATACTAACTCTCTCTGCCAGGCTCCTCCATACTGTAGATTATCATATGACTACTGTTATCGGTTATAGTGATTCCATCACTAGCATCTATTGGTTTACTTACTCTATCGATTCCTGAGAAGGCAGTGCCAGAATTGCCACAGTTGTGGATTAATGGATTTATCCTTTTAGATCTAGCAGTTTTTGCTTCATGTATTTTAAATACTTGTTGTTAAATATATGCTCATTTAGGATTGTTATTGCTTCTTGACAAATCGACCTCTTTTTTCATTTTGCACCATGCCTGCTCAACCCAATAATATTCGTTGGAGATATGCTGCCCAGGCTGGTCTTAAACTCCTGGCCTCAAGCGATCCTCCTGCATTGGCCTCCCAAAGTACTGGAATTCCTTTCTTCTTCCTCTCCCTTCCTCCCTCTTTCCTCCCTCCCTCCCTCTCTTTCTGATCCAAATTCCCATATGGAATCATTATTATTCTGCCTGAAGAACCGTCGTTAGCATTTCTTGTAATATATATCTTCCAGTCATGAATTCTCTTGGTTTCCATTTCATTAAAAAAAATCACCTACATGTTTTCTCTGGATAAATAATTCTGAATTGTCCTTTTTTAATCTTTTGATGTTTTAGAGAGTTATTTCCTCATCTCTTATTTTGCATTTTTTTAAACTGGGCTATATGATACATCTTTGTTATTCTGTGCAATGTTTTCTACCTTCATCTTATTTTTCTTTTCCTTTAGACTTCAGCAGATCATCAGTGGCATGTCTAAGTGCTTTCTAAGATATATATTTTTATCCTGACTGGGGTGATCTGAGATTCTTGGATTTTTAATTTGATGTCTTTCATTAATTTTGGAAAATTCTTGGTCACCATCATTCTTGTCTCATTCAGTCTTTTGGGTTTCCTATTATACATCTGTTAGATTGCTTAAATTGTCCCACAGTTATAAGATAATCTTGGATTTTCAAAATCTTTTACCCCTCTTTTGTGTTTTTTTTTTGTGGATAATTTCTTTTGACTCATTTTTTATTTTTCTAAGTAGTTCCTAATCTACCAATGAAGCCATCAAAAGATCTCTTAATCGCTCATTGTCTCTTTAATTTTTAGTATCTCAGTGTCCCAATTTATATTGTTTCCATTTCTGCTGACATTGCTCCTCTGTGCATACTGCTGTCTACATTTTTCCAAGATTTTTATTTATGGTTATTTTAAAGTCTCTGCATAATAATTCTGACTCTACTTGTGTGTTCTCCCAATTGCTTTATCTCTGTACAATGGGTTGTTGTCTTCCTTTTTCATGAGTCTCATTTTTTTTTAATGGAATGCCAGGTGTTGGTGTAAACAGAGTGGAGACTATGGTCGCTTGTAGGCAGCTGGAATTGGGCAGGCCTCTTCTCCTGCCAGGCTCCATGTGAAGTATTGAATCAATCTGGATAGGTGTTGAGCTGAACAGGGTTTTGTTGCTGCTTTCACTGCCTCATAGGTTTTGAACTCTTCTGGCAGCAGGTTGGAGTTACCTTGAACTTGCAGTGGGAGTCTAGGCACCCAGTGGTCTAAGTCAGTCACTTTCTCCCTTAGCTTCCTGCTAATCCTGTACATAATTACCACAGGGTGGGGGCTCTCCATGTTTCTGCCACTTCCAAAGGTGTAGAGCTCTTTCTTGATACTTGCTTTTAGACACACGATGGGGCGAGGGTGGGTCTCTTCTTAGTCCAGCTCTTGTTTCAGGCAGGTCCACCGGGGTCTCAGGGTGGACCTTTCTCAGCCTGCTGCCCATTTCCCATGGCAGTTCAAGTCTCCTCCGGTTGGTTGGAGGAAAGGGCTTCCTACTTATCCTGATGAGGTCCTCAGCCTTATGCTTGGTGTTAGTGCAGGACACTGGGCCCAGGACAGATGAGAGCTCCCTTTCTGCTCTGAGTGAGGGTATTTTTTACTTTCTACCAGGAAAAATGAACCCTTCCCCATGTCCTAGGAACACAGGGGTTTGGAACCTCCCTGTTGACTGAAGATTTTTGGTTTGTAGCAAGAAACATTTAGGGAAGCGCAATCCTGTTCCCATCCTGCAGGAGCTTCCGATGACCTCCTGCACACCTGGGCAGCTCTCAGCTGCCTGCCCTGCCCTCAGTTCTTCTTATGAGTCAGTAATGAAGGCCCATGAATGAAAGTCATGGAGTGAGTACAAACTTCACCTGGTTCTAGGGCTCCTAGCTATTCTAACCTGACTTAGTATCTATCACTGGGTCTGCAGAAATCTTGTTATTTAATTTCTCCTTCCTTCCTTCCTTCCTTCCTTCCTTCCTTCCTTCCTTCCTTCCTTCCTTCCTTCCTTCCTTCCTTCCATACTTCCTTCTTTCCTTTCTATCAGAGCCTCCTCTGTCACCCAGGCTGGAGCACAGTGGCATGATCATGGTTCACCACAGTCTAGTTATCCTGGATTCAGATGATCCTTCTGCTTCAGCTTCCTGATTTTAGCTGGGACTACCAATGTGTGCCACCATACCCAGCTAATTTTTTGATGTTTTATAGAGACCTATGTTGCCCACACTGTTCTCAAGCTCTTGGGCTCAAACAATTACCCCTCCTCAAGCTCCCAAAATGCTGAGATTATAGGCATAAGCCACCACACCCGAACTTAATTTCTTGATATCCACTTATAAAGCGGCCACCTGTATCTATTGTTTTCTACCAAAGGAGGAGTGTTTCTTCCAAAGTCCTGCTGCTCCTTGGAGGAATTTAATTCTTTTGGGGATTCTGCTTACTTGGTTACCTTGTTATTATCTCACTTACGACCTAAATATAAATGTTAAAGTGACATTTGCCCAAGTGAAACCTTGTGCAACTGTGTTGAGAAGTTTCTAGCCCCTTCCTGAGCTTGTCTTGCAGGACAACACACCCTCCATGGTGATGTGTTCTCCTGTGATCCAGGAAGACTAGAGCCATCTCCAAATGGCTTCAAATCACTTTTGTCCTTACACAGAACACGTCTCAGTCCAACATCCCCACAGAAAGAGAGAGGGCAGGGCATCCAGTATAATTTGAGAGTTTTCTAGAGCATAGCACCTGTATGATATCATCTTCCAGTTAGTTAAGGCTCATCCTGGCATGCCGAGAGAAGTAAAGAAGGCTGTGGAAAACAAGCTATGGAGGTAGAAATGCTATCAAGGCAGATTCTCACCTCCTCTGAGGCTGGAGGATAGTGCTGAGCGCGTTCCAGCCATGGCTATCATTGTTGAAGCAACAGTATGCTTTTAAAACTTTGAATGAGATTATAATACCCATGACCTGCCTTCTGAAAAATATCTGCCTACTGTGACTTCCATCATCATCACGGAAACTGGCAGAACAGCTTCATGCAGCCACTGAAGGAATCTTCCCCTTTCCTATCTTTAGGGCTCTGGAGTCTGACATTTTTCTGCACTATGGCAGAGGGTTCTGAGCTCAAAGTGACTCCACACAACTCCTTCATTCACTCCAAGTTCTCAGTCTGTAGCAAAGCAACCCAGGAAATTCAAGCTACAGGTCGACTTTCATGTTCAGTACTGTCATCTAAAACTCTTTCATCATAAGATGGACTTTGAAGCTTATGTTAGAAAAACACAACGGCCTAACACTGCAGTTGAGAGCAATGTCTGGTTTCTCCATGTGGTTAGAAAGGCAAGGAGTTACGTAAAAGACAGGTAGAGATTTTACTGGGTGCCAATATCAACAGAGAGAAAGAATCACATGTTCACACACAAAGAGATAACACTGAGGTGCCACTAATTCACTTTAATGGTGACCCTTATGCCCTCTTGCATGTCCCATAAGAGTGGATTCGGAGCAACCTAATACACAGCCATCCTGAAACTTCAAGGATACAGGGTCCAAGTCCATTGTCATGGTTGTTGATGGAGCAGGGTAAGTCCTTCTCTCTCTCTCAGCTCTGACTCATACAGCAGAACAGACTTGCTCAACAAAATATTATTGATAACACAAAAAATTGCTAAAATATATGTATATATAATTTTAGAAATTCATATGGCTATAATAATACTGTAAGTAAAGGAAAGTAAGAGAAAAAATAACAGCATAAAAAGATTTTCAAAGGCAGGGTTCAGTGGCTTAGCCTGTAATCCCAGCACTTTGGGAGGCCGAGGCGAATGGATTGCCTGAGCCCGCGGGTTCGAGACCCGCCCAGGCAATTTGGTGAGACCTTGTCTCTACAATAAAAATTAAAATTTATCCGGGCGTGGTAGCACGTGCCTGTAGTTCCAGCTACTTGAAAGGCTGAGGCGGAAGAATTGCCGAAGCCCAGCAGGGCGAGGTTGCAGTGGGCAGGAGTGTGCCACTGCACTCCAGTCTGGGTGACAGAGTGAGACTCCAACTCAAAAAAAAATAAAAAAGATTTTCATGACGGGTGGAAGAAGACAGAAAGAAAAGATGGTGTGGGGTTTATGGTTACATGTTAAATTATTATCAAAGTCACAATTGTTTATTGAGGGTAGGTTCACAATAACTGGTTATAGTCCTCTCTCAATATCTGTGGGGGATTTTTTTCAGCATCCCTCCCCCTGCCAACACCTCATGGATCAGATGCTCAAGTTCTTTATATGAAATGGCATAGTATTTGCATATAACCTTGCACATTCTCCTGTATGTGTAAATCATCTCCAGATTACCTACAATATTTAATACAATGTAAATGTTATAAAACAGTTGTTATGTCGTATTGTATTCTATTTGTATCATTTTGTGGTTGCGCTATTTTTTATTAATTTTTGAATATTCTTTATCAGTGGATGGTTGAATCCACTGATGTAGAACCCACAGATGAGGAGAGGTGACTGCGTATTAAAAATAACAAAATTATAATAATAGAAGCAAGACAGCACAAACCATTTTAGTGTACCGTAAGCATGAGTTACATCTCACTCAATCTTTTGCATCTGAGATCCTTTAGAATGTTAATAAATAAATGAACCAGTCAATGACTCAATCAGATTAAAGGATTTGTTGTTGTTGTTGCCAAGAGATGGAGACAAGAGCAGAACCAGGAGAGGCACACACACTGAGGGAGGTGCACTTTCCAACAGTGGAGCTCACTTCTGCAATCTGCCAGTTGGACTGAAACAGGATCCACCTCCCCAAATCTCAGCTGTCCTCTAGTTCGCCTGGGAAGTGGAAAATCCGAGGCCTGGATCTCACTCCCAGGTATGCATGTTTTGTTGGTCTCAGATGCAGCCTAGCATCAAAGTATTCTCAGAACTTCCAAGTGACTCTGAGGTCCAGACGTGGTTGGGATTCATCAAGAGAGAGGATCATTTTATCTGAAGGTGCTTGGACGCTTGCTTAACGTTAGTTTTAAGCAGCTGAAGAACTTGAGTAGATGTGCTTTGTAGAAAGAGTGCTTCCGGCACACGACAGCGGAGGGATGGGGAAGCAGAGAGATTGGAGTTCAAGGAGCAGGTGGGAGGTGGCTCCTCTCGATGACAACGGAGAAAAGTGGGCACATCTGAGAGACACAAGAGAGGGCACTAAATTCATGGACCTGCGAGTGCAGAGGCTGAGAGGAAGGCAGAAGGGGTCTAGGAGGAGACGGAATCCTGGTCTCTGGCCTAGTGATTAAGAAGGTTGTCATCAGCTGGGAGCAGATGAGGGGAGAGGAGACCCTGGCCCTTGGATATGCTGCCTTTAAGTTATTCTTTGAAGAGTTATATTTGCTGTAGAAAAAACCCGCGAGTCATCAGAGTGGCTAGGGACTCAAGCCTAAGGATGGGGGTCAGGGAAAAGGTGCTAGTGATACCTGCATTTCCTAAAAACTGGCTCATGTGCTCTGTTGAGGACGCTTTGCTTCTTATACTCAGAGTCCTCTGTGTCACGTTTGCTGGGGCATAGTCCTTCCAGAGAGCAGGGCAATGGCGGCCGCAGCCTGGGGACTCACGGACTCTCCAGGGTTCCGTTCCTTGGGGCCAGTTGGGGCCCCACTGTAGTCCCACAGGCATCTTTCCTGTTGGTTGTTTTTATTTTTAAACAAAAAGTGATGATCTGTTCAACCTATAGCTAAAATCGTCAGCAAATAATATTGGATTTTCTAGGTCCATAGTGAGTCATTCAAAGGTTATTAATGATCAGATTATTATTAATATTTCTATTCCTAATAATATTTAAAGATCAAATAAAAATTCAGTCTTTCATTAATTCATGGCTTATTTATAGAAAGCCTAGCCTCCAATTAATTCTACAATGTAAGTTTTTGGAGTTTATTACTTTTTATCTTGAAAGATATTGGAAAACTGGAGCATTTAAGTCCACACAAGTCCAAGTCGTTTGATCCCTCCTCTTTTCCAAGACGCACAGCTTACTGGAAAGATGTGTTTCATTCTCCTTTGTTTTCTAATTATAGACAACTTTCTTTTAATCACATCAGATGTTTTATTTGGAATTTTTAAGTTGAAGAGGAAAAAACTAATATTAGAAATCTAGCGGTATTTTACGAGTCGCCAGAATCTCTCGAGCTTAACCTTGACTGGACAACACGTGCTCAGAGGTGCCTGGAATGAAAAGGGGTAGGAGACACAGCCTCTTCTAATGACCTTATATTCCTGAACCTGAAACAGGCAATTGGAGGCAGAGGCATTTGTCAAAGTAAACCGGGAAATATGTCAGTATTTTTGAAGAAAATTAGGAGCAGAGGGAAAGTGTCTCTGGCTTTTGAAAACATGAAGAGGAAAGGATGCTTGAAGCCAGCGGCCTGGGCCCTGCTTCTGTCAGGTCCTCCTCACTCTGGAAGGACGCAGAGGCCTTGGGTGCATAAAGGTCAGGGCCCAGTCAGAGGGGTGGGCCGGCCGCTCCCTCCTGCGGCCACACCACTTCCACAGCCTGCACCTTTTGACAGCCCAAGGAGCGAGCGACATCTGCAGTTGCTCAGCCTGCAAGATGAGCTGGTGAAGACCAGGATGGCAGGGGTGCACGTGGAAGTGTCAGGAGGAGCATCAGACTGGCAGCACCAGCCCTGCTTGCTTCCCTTAACGGGAGTGCCACCTGGAGTGGGACCAGCCTCCTTGGACCGCCTGAAATCGCCAGATTCCAGGAGGAATCGCCTCCCACGGCCTCCTAAGGTAGGGACACCTGACACTTGTACTTGTGACCATGGTTCATACTGTTTTTAAATATATGCATTTATAAGGAGCCTCATTCCGAGATAACCACAAAGACATCTCACATGTTGTATTGCATGAGGCCAGGGCTTGCTTCCAGAAGGAAAAGATGCTCGATCCCTATAGAATCTCACCATTCACCCCTGGAAGAAGAAGGAACTGCTTGTGGCCTTTCTCTCCGGCATGATGAGAGGCTTGAGAGTTGTTAAAAGTCTCACCCCTGGGCTGGGAACATGTAGGGGTGCCTTAAAACCCGTCTCCCTCCGGTTCTGAATGTGAACGTCGACGGCACGGCTGGTGGAGTGACTGTCCCGGTGCACGTCTGGAATGCAGAGGGACATTTATGATAATTAGGAATAATCAAACCCAGACTGAGGAAATAGGTGCAAGAGAATGTTCAGTAATTTGTATCCAAATGACTTTAGGACCTTAAGGTAAAATTTCCAGGTGGTGCTTATAGGACTCGTAAACACTTGATTTAAAGGGGCAATATGAACATGGAGGTTTATGATCAGAGCATTGGAATTAAATTGATTGTGTCTGCTCTGGCTCTAAAAATAAAAACGAAATAATAATTTGTCTACCTTCGTTAAACAGGCTAAAAGGAATGACTTACACAGCAGGGCAACATCTGACATCAGCGTGGCTCAGAGGCGGTGGCGGAATACCAGGAAAAGTACCCAGTGGGCATTTGGAGGGCCCAGAGCCGAGCCCAGACTGTTGGCCAGTTGTGGGCAAGTTGTCTGCAGTGTTGTTTCATTTTTCTGTCCCTTCCTGGGGAAACTGGAGATGGGGAGTCTGCCTGAGCCCTTGAAACAGAGCAGGCACCAGCTGTGTGGGAGAGTGGTAAAGGAGGCATCTCAGGCAGAAATTGGCTCAGGAGCGTTGGATGTGACTGACCACAGAGCCGGCCTCCAAGTGGACTGATAGAAAGTGCCAAACAAGTGATGAATGAAGGTCTTTTGGATGAGGTTGCAAATAGAGGGTTGACCCATGGTGAGGACCTGGAGAGAAATATGAGGCATCCATTGTTAGGGAAACAGAGGGGCTTAGAAAGGGTGCCTTAGACACTTCCAGTTCACAAGAGGAAATCACTAGACATGGTAACTTGACTGAGACGTTATCTGTAAAAAGGAAGTAGGGACAAAAATTCCTCTCCTGCCTGCCTGTAGATTTGTTGGAAAACCATATAAGAAAGGACTAAAATCATCTTGTAGACCACAAAGTGCAGCATAAATGCAGGTCCATGTCTAACATATACGAAGTTGTTGATGACCATTTGTTGAATGAACAAAGTCAATATATGGGTGGTAGTATAGTGTGGGGAAGAGGAAAATCACAAACAAGAATTTTAAAACATGGCTGTTTGTCTTTCCTAAGACATTCATTGGTCATTTGGGTCCGACTAGCATAGCGGTTAGGAATACCGACCCTGGAATCTGGATTTGACTTCAAGTTCAACTTTCTTATTCCCAGTGCTTCAGTTTCTGCACCTACAAAATAAGGTGATAACGTTGCTTCACTCGTGGATAAAAGGACTTGGTCTTCATGATATTTTCCATAAAGTTAAAGACTCAGAGAAAAGGCAGGGCTAGAGATAGAAGCTTGGTGTTATTGGCATCAAGATGGTGTCAGAAGTCGTGATATTCAGCAATATCACAGGGAAAGATCTAAGCATGGAAGACTTAAAAACTAAGTCCTGGGGCACACTGATATTAAGAGACTGGGAGCATAGAAAAGAAATTGAAAATCAGTTGCTTTTCTCCCCAAGAAGAGACAGTCAGTGAAGTAGAAAGAAAAGCAGGACAGGGTGGGTTCCAGAACCTCGGAAATTAAAAGCTTTCAAGGAAGAAGGATCAATCGACCACATCAAGCACTGCTCAGGGCTCAAAGAAAATGGAGCCTGAGACGTGGTCATTGGATTTTACGGCGTTGAAGATCATTGTTGATCTCAAGAAGAGCACTTGGGATGGCAAGATGCAGATAAAAGTTTCACAGAAAAGGGCTCCAGATAGAATTGAAAGAAAATGTACAAACAGGGGAACAAGATTTTTTATAAAGAAGCCAAGCCTTACGAACAGTAGCTAGAGAGGTCAGAGAAAGTTTTCAAAATGAGAGAAATAACCACATGAGATGATGGGTGCAAGGTTCTGGAAGCCAAGGACCACCAAAGGTTGCCAACAACCACCTGAATCCTCAACACAAGGCATACGAGTTTCCTGTGTCTGCATTTGGGACTGCCTCTTAGTTCTTGTTCTTGCTCTGACTCTGCAGATTCTCCAAGGTATCAATCCAAACAGCTTGACTGTGAGATTCCAGGGACTTGAACACAAGTAAAGGAATAGAACAAGTACCATAAGATGTCTTGGGAGTGAGCTGAGGGCTCCAAGAAGTCAGAAATAGTATGCTGTGTTAAGGAAAGGAGATTTAAAAAAAATAAAAGGAGGAGACTTAACTTTTCAGGGCAAAATAGGCAAGTTTAGTATGGCACAGAAATTTCCAATGGGCAAACCATACTATGCCATCTATTCTAACACTTGTTTTATGTGTTTCTGTAATATATATGCATATATATATATATAAAATTATTGGATTGTTTCTATATCCTTTGTATGTCCTGTAGTAGAAAAGACTTTATCTGAGAGCTGTTCATTTAATGCTCATCGTGCACGATCAGACTACACTCAAGTGGGAGTCGAAAGATAAATTTGCAAGTCACAGTACCTTAGCACGCAAAGACTCTTTTCACAGACATCACTTTATCCAGTGACCATTGCAGGCATTGCCCTGAGAAGTGGCTATTATCTTTCCTGTGCATATTACAAGGACTTGAAAGTTCAGGTCAGGTGATGCACTTGACAAGGGGTGAGCCCAGCGCTAGATCTTACGTTGTTGCACCCATGGCCCAGGGGTGTTCCCAAATGGCACATCTCTCCTCTCACTCTGCACCACATGACAAAGTAAGATGGGGTAGAATAAGGTGTTTACCTTCATACTGTCAAATAAAAAAGAAGATATAACCAACGATATGTCTGTATTTGTTTTTAAAACATGTGCATAATGACAACTATTTCTCCATAACTGTCTAATGTGGACTTAGATTAGGTACTGAATAAATGCTATGATAACTTTTCTTCTATGAACTGCAAGTTGGCTGGAATAAATTCTATGAATGAAAGAATGGGTGAATGAACCACTCCACATGGGATGGAAGCAGCAATGAAAGTGAAAATATGTTTACGGTATCAACAGCAACAGCAAAACAAAGTTTATGGATTTTTATTTTGACTTGAAAAGTTGTTCTAAAATTTTATCTCTGGTTTATAGGATTACTTCTGTAGCTAAAAGTTGATCGTTGAATAACTCATTTAGTTGTTGGTATTGCTGAAATAAAAATTTTCCATATATTTGCATATTTTCAATAAAACGAAATGATTTAAGCAATCTTTCCTTCAATGAAGCATCAATGACATTGATCCAATTAATGTGTATTTCACATATATTTGAATTCTTATATCATAAAGTTGACCTTTCTTCAATAGTTCTAAGTCAATTCAAAACACTGTTGTTTGCTAAAATACAAAGCCTCGGGAAGTGGATTGAGATAAAACTTATAGTTATCTGATGCATATTTAATTTTTAAAACTAACTTTTGAGGTAGGCTTTATTTATCCAGCTTTTATATGAGGATATGGTGTGATCAAGAGTGGAGCATGTTGTATTTGTAAGCTTGGACCACTAGGACAAATACACCACAGACTGGATGACTTAAGCAACAAACATCTATTTCTTGTAGTTCTGAAAGCTGGAACGTCCAAGGCTAAGACCCCAGCAGATCCGGTGTCTCATGAGGGCCAGGAGTGGAGAGGGAAGAAGCAAGATCTCTTGGCATCACTCTTATAGGGGCGCACATCACATCATGCTGATTCCACCCTCATGATATCATCATCTCCCAACGGCCCCAACTCTCAATACTGTCAGACTGGGGGGTTAGGACATGTACATTTGGGAAGAGACACACAAAAATGCTGTCTGTAGTGGACATTCTTAGTGTTGGTAAGCTATGGCTGCATAATACATTATCACTCACTCACAGCCTACAACTACATGCTTTCTCTATCTCTGTTTCTGTAGTCACGAGTCTGGACAAAACTTAGCTGGGTCATCTGCTCGGGATCTCACAGGCTTTAATCAAAGGGCCCACTAGGACTGACATCTCATCTGAGGTGGGGATTTTCTTTCAATCACAGTGGTAGTTGGCAGAATTCCCTTGCAGTTGTAGCCCTGAGTCCCTCAACCTGCAGAGAATACCACCATTCCCAGCCACTCACCGTCTCCACAGCTCAGCACTATGCTGCTTTGAGGTCAGCAAGAGGGCATTCCTACTGCTTGGAGTCTCTCACCATGATCTCCTGAACTGATGAGGGCAGACCTGTCAGGATCATCTACTTTGAATAACTAAAGTTAAGCTGATTAGGGACATTAATCACATCTTCAGAATCTTTTCACCTTGGCAAGTAATATAACTTAATATAGGTATTATGGGTTGAGTTGTGTTTCCAAAACAGATATGTTCAACTTCTAATTCTCAGTACCTGTCATGGGTACCTCATTTGAAAATATGATCTTTACAGATGTAGTCAAGTTAAGATGAGATCATTAGTGTGAGCCTTAAACCAATAAAAAGGGAAAATGGTTACAGAGAGGTACACTCCCACACACACATGGAGAATATCATGCAAACATTGAGGCAGAGATTAAAGTGATGCTTCTATAAGCCAAGGAACACCAAAGGTTGTCAGCAACCACCAGAAGCTAGGAGAGAGGTCTGGAGCAGACCCTCCTTCAGAACCACAGAAAGAATCAACCCTACTGACACCTTAACCTCAGACTTCTGATCTCCAGAACTGTGAGACAAAAAATATTCTTTAATTTAAGCCTTCTGAGTCTGAGGTACTTCATGCCAGCAGCCCCAATAAACTAATATAATGGGAGTGACATCCCATCATAATCACAGTCCTGCCCACCCCCAAAGAGAATAGTACACAGAATATGTACACCAGGTGAAGGGAGTCTTGGGGCCACCTCAGAATCCTGCCTAGCACATTCTCCAAAATTCCATAGCCTTGTTCTCTTCTTATCTCAGCTGCAAGCTCCCATCTCTGCAGGATGCATAGAGATGCCCTTAGAAACTTGCAGATGTCCACATGGGTCTGTGTCATATGCTTGAAACCATTATAGTGTGTGCTGTCCAGTAATATGTGGCGCACTTCTGGGCCTCAGTTTTCTGAGATGCAAAATTAGAGGGTTGAGTTAGATGATCCCTAAAGTTCTCCGCTTTCTAAAATTCCACAATTATTATTATTATTTTACAGAATTACGGGAAGGGATTTGGTTAAAGTTGTTGTCCTTGTAGCTCTGAGGCCAGTGTTACTTCTTTGAGGTTTTGTAGCTGTGCTGGAGGTAACTGGCTTGCCAAAATGTGGATTATTGGACAAACAAGACATTACCTCATTTGGTTTTATTGAATGGGTATATAATTAACTCCTTTAATGAGAACATAGACAAGCTAGTCTATCTTATAAGCATCGTTGAACACACTCTTCCGGTGGATTAAAAGTTTAGTTTTGACCTATCCTGGAAGAAAATAAAATTTAAAAAGGATTTTTTTTTAGCCAATGTTACTTTAAGCCCATAACTCTCCCACCTTCTTATTACCCCAATTAATAAAGTATGTCTTACACATATTTCTATTTTTATTTTTGAGGACTCTTTTTGTACTTAAATAAAGTTCTTATTATGTCTAAAATAGGGTTAAGACTAGTGGTTGGGGTTAGAGTTTTCTATTGGGAAACGATTCCTAATTTTGCTTATGAATAAATTGAATCAGGGGTGCTTTATACCAATTAAGCCATCTCCTTACATATTCACAAGACACAAAATGCTCAGTTCTCCTTCCTGAACATTCTATTTACTGTGATCTTTCTACACATACTTCAACGTTACAATAAATCTTAAAACACATGGAGCAAGCAAGTAGGAACCCCAAATTATAATTAAAAATGAATCATTACACTTTTCTCTTATGAAATACCTTAAGAATGGAATTCACATATCACGTTCTAAGAAAAAGAGAAAACAACTCATGGCTATGGCTAAAAACAAAAAAAACCAATTTTGGAAAGCATAAAACGTTGCTTTTCATAGAGGACTTACGAGACAACGACCCATCTTTGCTTCCCCTTTTTTTTCTATCTGAAAGCACAAATTCCAAAATCATTAATGAAAAACCTTTTTCAGCCAGGCTCAGTGGTTCAGCCTCTAATCCCGCGCCTTTGGGAGGCTGAGGTGAGTGGATTGCCTGAGCCCGCGGGTTCGAGACCCGCCTAGGCAACTTGGTGAGACCTCATCTCTACAATAAATCAAAAAATTAGCCGGGTGTGGTATTGCGCATCTGTGGTTCCAGTTACTTGGAAGGTTGAGGCAGAAGGATCAGCGTAGCCCAGCAGGTTGAGGCTGCAGAGGGCGGGAGCATGCCACTGCCCTCCAGCCTGGGCGACAGAGTAAGACTCCAACTCAAAAAAAAAAAAAGCAAGAAAAACCTTTTTCACACCACATCTCCTCTCCTGAGAGTACCACTCGGCAGCATTTTCCATTCACATCTGACGAAGAGAAGACCAGCTACAGCGTTATAAACAAACACTAAGATGTGATGAAGTTGTATTGGGCAGAGGACCATGACATTGCTTCTCTTCTGCTAGAGTATTTCTTTCTGGTTCTTCCGAACTTGGAATTTCTCTTTAAAATGTCCCATTAATTCCTATTAGGGAGCTACTAGTAAAGAAAATTGCATGTTAGCTTTTATCAATCTGTATGAATAAATGTTAACCATTCTCAGTTAAAAGCCCTCCTTTTAGATCCACTCAAGTGAAAACAGCAAGAGAGCCGCATGCACATCAGCAAATCATTCAGAAGATTAATGCACTCGAGCTGCACAAAGACTCAGAGATGTGTATTAGCATTATAGATTTTAATTTGAAATAATGTCAGTCTTTTCGGGCCTGCATTGTAGTGCATGAGCCGCCATCTGCTTATAATAATGAGTCTGACAATCCACGTAAATGTGATTTGCTGCCTCTTTTGCCGACATAATGGCTGGGATATTGATCCTAATGGTGGAGCCGTTGCAGGCATTTCATTCAGCAGAAGCAGGATGGGCTGAGAGCTGAGGTTTCTGAGGATTCAGTTGGAATGACAGCTGAAAACAAAAGTGCGTTTCCCCCACACGGACGACCACACTCTGAATTTCCAGAATGATGGTCATGATTCTCAGGTTGTCTTGATTTTTCAGCATCACTCAAAATGTTGTCAACCAAATTCACAGAAGAGGAAACTCATTGTGGAGATGCTAGGCCACTCCACGTCCAGCCACACCTTTGTGGTCACTGTCCACTGTGATAGTCACTGGTCTCACGTGGCCAGTTACATTGACAGTAACTAAAATGAGGTGAAATTTAAAAATTGATTACTGTAATCCCGCGCTTTGGGAGGCTGAGGTGAGTGGATTGCCTGAGCCCGCGGTTTCGAGACCCGCCTAGGCAGCGAGACCTCATCTCTACAATAAATCAAAAAATTAGCTGGGTGTGGCTGTAATTGTGGCTACTCAGAAGGCTGAGGCGGAAAGATCGCCAGAGCCCAGCAGGTCAAGGCTGCGGTGGCCAGGAGCGGCCACTGCACCCCAGTCTAGGCGACAGAGTGAGACTCCAACTCAAAAAAAAAAAAATTGATTCCTCAAGACTCAGACAGGTATTTGTACATGCATGTCCACAACAACATTATTCACAACAGCCAAAATGTGAAGTGACTCAAATGCCCATCAATGGATGAAGGAACAAACAGAAAGTGATAGATATGCAGGATGCAGTATTCTCAGCCTTAAAAAGAAAGGAAATTCTGGCACATGGTGGTACAACATGAATGAGCCTCGAGCGTATTATGATGAGTGAAATAAATCATGGCCCAAAAAGACAGATACTGTGTGGTTTCCCATGTGTGTACAACCTAGAGTTAGTGTTTAATGGGTGCAGGATTTCAGTCTTGCAAGTTGGGGAAAGTTCTGGAGGTGGATGATGGTGATGGTTGCACCACAATGTCAATTACCGAATGCCACAGAACTGTACACTTGCAAATATTAAAATGGTATATTTTATAGTACGCATATTTTACCCCAACTTTAAAGAAAAGTACATTTGCTCAATAGCCAAATGTAGCTAGTGCCCTCTGTATTTGATGTCACAGAGATTTACCCTTCCCATCGTTGTGGAAAGTTCTGCTGGACATCAGCACTTGAGAGGGATGTGGCTGGGGTGTGGTGTGGTGTGAAGTAGTCACGGCAAGAGTTGTGGACCCTGCATCCCCAACACACAGCACTTAGGGTACAAACTACCGCTGACCATATTCGTGCAATGAGATGTGACTTTTAATATTGAGTTTTGCCAGCTCTGACTTCAGTTGCTTCTGTGTTTTCTGTGATGCTTTTTTTTTTTTTTCATTTTCAAAATGATTAGCTGTTAGCTCACAAGGGACTGTGGCAGTTGAGCATGTGGTTTCTCTCATCATCCCTGCTGCATGTATTTGAAAGACTGAAAGGTGAACCTTGGATACTGATGCATATGTAAGCCAGCGTGGCCAATGTTATTTCAATAACGGAAGCAAACATTTGAATGCAAATTCCCAAACAGAAGAACTCAACCCATTGATCACAGGGTGGAGACAAATATGTAGAAGGTATAAATCAGAGGCAGGCACGAGGACCAGCCCGTTGGCCATCTGCTGCTCTCCTGGTCTGTTCCCATAACCTCCAGATACTTAGAAGAAGTATACAAGCTTGCTGATGTTCTTCTAAGCATCTCCAGGTAAGGGATCCTTTCATACTCCTTTCATGATCGGCTCTAAGTGAAATGCGTTCAAATATAGAATATTACAGAACTTCCTCCAATGAACTAGTTACCAAACTGTTGAATAAATTTAATGGAGTAGAGCTTCATTCCACACATCCCATGGCTACAGCAACTGGCACACAATTCCCATTTTGTGTTCTCCCAAATGTGTCTTTTCCTGTTTCTTCAGGAGCAAGAACATTTACCTCATAAGGTGGCTGTGAGAATTATAAGAGTAAATATACATTAATTAAATGAGAAGTGGTCAATACTGCTTGAGGTCATGAATAATTATAATGATGATGATGACCTCAAGTCGTTTAAATGTTAATAACAAGCTATCACTATTATGTGTTGCATATTGTATATTACATATACGCTTGAATTATATTTTATTGATAGATGCATATATTTTCAGAGCATCTGTGACATTTAAATAATTTGTAAAGATCAAATCAGTATAATCGGGATATCCATTACTTTAAATATTTGTCATTTCTTTATGCTAGAAACATTCACATTATTCTCTTCTAGCCGTTTTGAACTGTACAATAAATTATTGCAAACTACCATCACCTATTGATCTGTCAAACACTAGGTCTTATTCTATTGGACTGTATATTTGGACCTATTAATCTGTATATTATATTTTCTATTGTATTACATACTATTGGACCTTTCAGATTTTTTTTTTTTTTACTTTGTCACATCATAAAGTCTGCTGTAGAGCATGGGGCACAGGAAGAATCTCGCATTCCTGAGCACGGCTAAACATGCTGGACTGGAGCTTTTGTCTCTGTATCTCACAGAATTCGGTCTCCAGATGAGAGATCTTCCTCCTAAAAAAGCAATTCTCCCAAGGTCATGAATATTGGCTAAGGGTGAGCCCTGCGAGCTGTACTCAGGCTGCCTGAACTTGTCTATGACTCTACCCTGTCCTTCCTGGGACCTTGAGCAGGTTGTGTTATCTCTGATGAGGACAGTGTAGTCCCTACATTACAGCATAGAGTCACTGTGAACAAATGAGATGACAGCCTTCATTCCTGCCATGGGGTAAATGCTGAGCAGGTGTTAGAGATTGCAGGTCAGTGTCAGCTGAATGGGATCCCACATCTGTCTGACCTCAAAATTTAAGACTTCAGTGTGATAATTCTGAATGTGTTTATTTATTTATGATTCATTCACCCATTTTCCATTTTTTGCCAAAAGAATTAAAGATAGAGATGGGTTTTGCTATCTTTTCACCCATGGCACTTAATGTAATGTTAGAGTCTTAATTAATTATTATTCAGTAAACGCTTCCTGAAGAAGTGATCCCAGAGGCACTCACTGGAGTTCCATGTGCTGGGCCCGTGGCCTTCACACATCTGGCGAGACAAAGTTTCTGATAGGTTTCTTTTGTCGTCCCCAAAATCCCCCTTAATAAAGGAAATGATACATTCTTACTTTTGAAGGACTTCTAAATTTGTTTTTGTGTTTTTTACAAAGGTGACTTTCTTATCCTTTATGCCAAATGTATTTTTTTAAATTTTATTCCCATTCAATAGTAATAATATAATACACAAAACTGTGTAGCCTGCATATGTACCTGGATATGGTCTGTTCTATGATAAATAGATTCTCTGAAATGCACCCACTTTGTTGTACCAGTAGAGTCTCAGTTTTACCTCTATTTCCCAATGAAACTGATGAGGACACGATCTATAGAGACTTGATCTCAATATTGGTCCAAGAGGAGAAACGTGATTCAACACTTTTAGATTCATTCATGCCATTTTAGGTTTCATTCAACTTCTGTTTTGACAACCATACATTTTTTTTTTGAGTTGGAGTCTCACTTCTTTGCCCAGGCCAGGGTGCAGTAGCATGCTCACGGCCACCCCAGCATCGACACGCTGGACTCTGGTGATCCTTCCACCTCAGACTTCTAAGTAGCCGGAACTGCAGGTGCAGGCTACCAGGCCCAGCTAATTTTTTGATTTATTGTAGAGATGAGATCCTTCTAATTTGCCCGGGCTGTTCTCAAACCCATGGGCTCAGGTCATCCTCTCACCTCCACCACCCAAAGTGCTAGGATTATAGGCGTGAGCCATTGCACCTGGCCTAAAAATTGTGTCTTTATAAAACAAAATGTGCATTTGCATTCGATATTGTGTTTGATGCAATAAACAAAAGTAAACCAATTGAGCACCTTTTAAATGTAGACATTGAAATAAGGAGCAAATTGGAAAACAAAGAAAGCTCTTTTGTGCAAGGCAGTCATGGTCTGGTGTTAGAAACACAGGTGTGAACATAAAACTCCAATGAACTGCAGCAGTCCTCAGAAAGAAGATGAGCAGGTTCTGGGGGCCAAAGGAGGGCTCGCTGAGTGCACCTGGTTTCTTCAAAGCTGAGTGGACCAGGAGGTCAGGAGAGCAGCCCACAGAGGCCAGTGATACCTTCTAAGCACAGGGTCTTGGAAAATGCAGACAGAACAAGTTGTTATCAGAAATGCAATCTGTCTGGAGACCTGGTTTTGAAATTATACATTGGGAGACAGAGAGCCTGAGATTTCCTTCATCCAGATCCAATATCTTGGGGGCAGTGCAGGCTCCAGGCAGGTAGGTTGTCTGGTATTTTCTGGGTCATTGCTTGGAAACACCCAGTAGCAACTTGGGATATGTGGGTCTGGACCTCGGAGGAACAGCATGAGGAGATGTAGTGATTTGTGTCACCAATGCATGGGGAGGCTTGGGAGCAGATGAGGCCATGGAGTGACAGGGAGGACAAGAGATGAGAGGAACAAAGGGGACACAAGGGCAACAAGGGCTCAGAAAGACTCGTCAGCCACACAGAGGGAAACTCGTGTGGACTACGGAGAGATAAGGGAGGGAAGAGATTGGCCTGTGTTGAGTGGCTAACATCCCAGGAGATGAAGAGAGACTGGGAGGGTGAGGACTAAGCAAAGCCTTCAATTGCTCTTTTAGAGACTGGGGCTCAGTGACTGACCTCAGAAAGAAGTTCCATGAGAAAACACCCAGGGGCCTCTGCAAAGCCAACAGTGAAGGTGTCAGGTCAGGACACACACCCCTCTCCTCATCTCCATGTCCAGTCATTGTGCACCTGTCTCTTCAAGGTTGACCTAGTCAGTCCTTTTATTTCAATGCCTTCTTTCCCTCACAGTTGAGCTGATCAAAAACCTTCTCTGAGAACATAAGACATAAAGTTTAATTTTTTTCCAAAACCAAAAAATAATGTCTCAAGATGAATTGTGCATCACCTTGATCCTTTTGTTCTGTAAAAATTCTGTTCGAATCCATGCCTGTGGCGTGATTTCCTCGACATCCTCTGAGCTACGCTCGTGGGTCTGTGTGACCTTGTGCTTAGAATCCAGTCTATCTAAATGTGGTTTCCTTACCTGTAGACTGGAGACAGGAATACCTGCTCTGATAGACTGTTGCAAGGCTTGCAGGGGGTCCTACATTTGGCATACGGCTGACGAGGGGCGACCAGATAAACGACAGCAGTGACGGCCTGCCTCCCAGAGAGTGGCCTTGGCGAAGACGGTGCCTGGGTTTTGGATGGCAGGTAGAGCGATGTGATCTCAACTTGTTAGGAAACAAACAGGCAGCCAACACGGGCCAGTCTGATGTGGAGTTATCCTATATATGCATTAAATCGTGTAAAAAAAGCAATTGCCCAGAAAAACGTAGAATGGAGTGCTATCATACTTGAGGAAGAGACGTTACGAGGGAGCAATTTCCTTGGCCAGGAGGAGAGGCCTCACCAGCTGCCGGGAAACAGGGCAGAAGCAAGGCAGTGCTGAATCAGTGTGAGGAACGTTTGGAGAGAAGGGGAAGGAGAGTCAAGGATACCCGTCAAGTTCCGAGCACTTGGATGTGGACTGATGGTGTGCAGTGTCAGAAAGAGGGGATCTAGGAAGGAGTGACCGGGAAGAGAGAGTAGATAAATCTAGAAAGACTTTAAAGAGATCTGCTCCAAAAACCGTGTACAAAAACTCCACGCCCTCGGTACATGGAGTGGGAAGAAAGCACAGTGTTTGCAGTGGGTCGGTGAGAACACAGTTCAGTTCAGCCACTTGATTCTGAGACACGGGAATACAAGGCCATCTGCCCCAATGCGGGACATGTGGCTCTCCTGTGCCTTGAATAGCTCCAGCCTGGCGGTTGTCCCCAGAGGAGGGAGTTTAACACGCAGTTCTCCGTGGTGGACTTGACTCTTTCGTAATCTCTTTCTTTTTCTTTGAGTCGGAGTCTTACTCTGTTGCCCAGACTGGAGTGCAGTGGCACGCTCCTGGCCGCCGCAGCCTCGACCTGCTGGGCTCCGGATACCCTTCCGCCTCAGCCATCCAAGTAGCCGGACCTACAGGCTCACACCACCAGGCCCGGCTAATTTCATAATCTCTTTCTAAATACAGAGCTCCAAATACTTGGGACATTCTGAGAACTGGAATTAAAAGGGAAAGAGCATCTTGCCATTATAATTCACAACAAAAGTGTTTGCATAATAAACTCGAACTAATTGTGTGCTCTTTTGAGGAAAAAAAAACCTGTATTTGGTGGCATTCGGTATCCATCGCTGAATGAATCGAAGAATAAAATATCTGGAAAGAGTAAGGAAAGCCAATTAGAGAGAAAGAGAGTTTCTCTGGCATTCTCAGCGTCTGGCTCTGTCGAGTCCTAATGTGTCCTAGATGTGTTGATAATCACATGACTCACACCCTAAAACTAATTATACCCTAAACTGCAGTCGTTTTTCCACTTTGGAGACAATATTTTCTTATGTGAGAAAGTCTTTTATTGTAGCATAATCCAGGAACCAGCGCTTCCTTAAATAATTGACACATTGACTAATTAATCCAGAAAACACCTTGTGCTGGGCCCGGGGGCTGAGATGGGGGTAGCAGTGGGGAAGATGGAGGGAGTTTTCAGAAGCCAAAAACCATGAGCAAGTGCTCTCAGATGCACAGGTTGTACAGAGGCGGGGGACAGAGGACAGAGAGGGAATCGATGATAAGGAGGCCAACCCTGAAGAGGACACAGAAGTCTGTACGACTCCAAGGTAACCACGGGGACCAAGACAAGCAGGGCTTGGGGCAGAGCAATTAGGCAAAAGGGACAGCAAGTACCTCCTTTTGTCTGTATGACACAAGTTCCTGCCCAGAAAACTCTCCCTGATCTAGGGCCTCAGGCTGGGCTGACTTCAGGAGGCTTAGCCCATGCAGGAGAAACAAGCTGAACTGCTCATCCCACTGTTACTAGCTTTGTCCTCTCTGTATCTGCTTAGCTGAAAGATTGGGATTCAGCTGCTCCGCATTCTGGACACCTCTGATTCACACAGAAAATGAGATCGCTGGATCAGAAAATGCCCAAAGCCTTCTCCTGCCCTGCCGAAGATACCTTTAACACAGTATCACCAAACACCAGGACACAAGGAAACGTCTGATCTCAGAGTTCTGTTGTCTTGTGGTTTTAGACACTTTTCAAAGGAAAATTTGTTCTTGTTTGTTTTGTTTTGTTTGCCTAAAGAGACTGTTGTACTTAAGGAAAAAAAGAAGGCTCAGTAAATGTTAAAGCAAAATGCCTTTCATTTTTGTAATGAGTCTGAAAAAATTTTTACTATCCAATAGTCCCAGCCAGCCCGTTTTTACAAGAGCATTCTCATTACCTAAATTTTATTGCCAAGAAGTGAAAAAAGAAGGAAATTGTAGATACCTAGAAAAAAATACTTTTAATAATGTCAAGTGCTGTTTATAATTGAGATGTCAGAATTTGTAATCAACTTGTATAATCAGAGGGCCAGATATAATTTCTATAGGCCCAATTATCGCCAATGCCTATTTTAAACACTATGAATATTCTTGGGAATTATTTTCACCCTCTTGAAAAACTTTTGAGACATTAGCTCACCACAGTATTCAACCACCTGCCAAGCATTTTATTAGTCTCTCTCACCACTCCAAGTACTCCTCAAGGTTCCTTTTGAATAAAATTCCAAGCATTGAATGATAGAAAAGGGTATTAAGTTGCTTTAAGTGAATATTCAAGGTAGAGCTAGAGAAAAACAGACTGGCTGAGTCTTGGAAAAGACAGAGAAGAGAAAGAAAACAATCCGCTAGCTAGGTGCTGTGGTGGATTACAAATGACTTGACTTAATACCCAGTACACCCTAGACCTAGATAGTGACCAGGTTTTTTCCCTTGAGTGTCTGCTAAGGCTGAATGACTGAATCAACTGTAGAGAGCCACACAGCCACAAAGCCTGTGACAGAGGACCTGAATCCTAACCTTACCTATCCTACTCTGTGGACTGCAGCCCACTTCTGCTGTTAGACATCCGAGTTGCTGCAGCAACTCTCAGAAACCTAAGCGTTGTGTACAGTGAGCCGTGAACACCACAACTCAAACTTCTTCCTTTGTTCAGTCACACTGGCGGTGGCTGTCTCCTGTTTGCTCCCATTATTCTGAACTAGAGACCCTGAAATTAAGCCCTCCTCTATGGCAATACACCATGTACTGCTGACTGACTCAAATAAAAGAACTTAATTAATTCGATCTTCTTGGATTTTGTATTATTTGTGACGACAGTAAAGGAATGACAATCTCACGGATTTCAGAGTTCTTGTTTTTTTCCTTTTCACTAGGTCTTAAAAGCCTCAGTGACCCAAGGCCCACGGTCCCAACCAAAACTCGTCTCAGATCTTGCCCAATGAGAGTGTAGTTTGAGTGTGTGTGTGTGCGTGTGTGTGTGTGTGTATTTAATTTAGACTTATGCATGTGATTAAACAGCCAACCTCATCAAATCTAAATGACACTAAAGAAGTCCTAGCTCATAAATCAAGTAATGGTTTCCTATATGTTCTTACCCTTAAAGGACTTTAATATTTACTCCTCGGTTCCCCAGATGTCCAGTAATTACACTCAAAATCTAGCAGTGATCTGACTTTTTTTTAGAACAACTTGCATTTATATTAGATGCTAGTATAAACTCCTTTATGATAAAAGTCAAGAGACCACATAGTCGACTATCTCAAATGGTCAGAAGACACCTAAAACTAAGATGAGTAACTGCAATTCTGCTTAAGGAAGTGTATCATTTTCATGTTTTATCAGTTATTTTGTTTTTTATACATCGAGTAGAAATGAAAAATGGACAAGAACTAAATCTTCCAAAGAACAACATCAACAAGCCAGTGCTCTTTTGTGCCTATCCTGGCTCTGTGAGAGTTACTCTAGCATGTGACAATAAAACCACAGTACCCAGCAAGGGGCCTGGGACAAAGTAAGTGATGGAAAATATCAATGAATGCTGCTGAATGAGTGACTGACACACGGGCAGCCTAAAGAATCAGTGTTACTACTAGTTCCTCCGTATGTTACAGGTAAGAAAGAGAGTCAGAGACGCGAGTAAACCAAGGCCACCTAGGAAGGGGCCCAGTAGAAATCTGGGCTCAGATCATCCAACTTTGACTTTAATACGCCATATACTTGAAGAACATTTATATTGACAATATCTATTCCTTTGATGCTATTAGCAGAGTTTTAGATCATAATTTTAATCATGATTGTTTTAAATCACAGTCCCACATTCCTTAAACTCACTGATCAGTGTTTTCAAGACCTTTTGAAATAAAAATTCGGATAATGCCATGTGTGAAACTGTCCCAACATTTCCGACTTAAGTCATTTCCAGTCTAAGGTCAGTCTAGGGTGCATACTCCAGTCCAAAGCTACCAGTGGAGTTCCTCTTTCCTTTATCCCTTCTTAGGTTTTGTAGAAGCTGACATTTTTTGTAGGTAATTGGTTAGCAGATGTATCTCAGAAGAATTCCATGTGGAAGATGCTTCCTGTGGCTCTGGTTCCAGGATCTGTTTATATTAGGAATGGTTGCCCACGTCCATAGCTGCCTTCCCAGAAATGTTCTTCCCCTCCCCATGGTTCTTCTTCCCTAGTGCTGCAATTTTCATCAGCATTGGTAAACTTGTGAGCATAGAGGTTCCAGAACTTCTCCTTCCCATCATCTTTCATGGCTTGAAAGAAATCAGTAATCCAGAGCGAGGGCCTTACATTCTCATGTAACTCAACTGCTTAATAAGGCCACTTTGACAGAGAGCCAGACTCATTTCCAGGACTTGAAGGAGTCCTGGTTTTCCCTAAAGAGTTTCTGGTTTAGAGTTTTTTGCATGGGTGTGCATGTGCTTCAGTTGTTGAAATAAAGCTTTGTGTTGAGATGTTATATACAATTCAATAGCAAAATAGATTATAAAAGAAAAGGAAGGAAGAGGAGAAACAGGAGAGGGAAGAGGAGAAAAAAGAGGAGAGAGAGGAAGAAAAAGAAGGAGGAGAGGATAAGGAAGATGGGGAGGTGCAGGGGGAGGAAGAAAGGAGGAAGATGAGGAGTAAGGGGAAAAGGAAGGAGGGGGAGGAGGAGAGGAGAGGACTTTTGCTACAGTGGTGGATCAGAATCCTGCCCACTTGGGCCCCCATCGAAGTCATCCCCCTGTCCATCAGAGACACCTGAAAGGCCAGTGCTTCATTGCAGCTTAAGTCCCTTCCTCCAGGGTTCCAAAATCCAGTGAGGCTCTCTCTTTGTACCCTGCTCTGTCCTTGATCTTATGGACACATCTCATCATTGAATGACAACAGGAGAAAGGGAAGGCAGTCCCCTCCTACCTCTGCCCTTCCAGAATCCACAGTAGTACCAACTGGAAAAAAAACTGAAGGGCTTTAGGAAATTCCTTTAACTATGAAAACAGCAATAGTGATCCAATGCTATTAATATTCTGATTAAATTGCATCAGCCTCTCTGTTTTTTTCTTTTTTAATGTGTGGTCATTACTTTTTCAGCCAAAGGATCTTTTGTCTTGTCAATCTTAAAATACACTGTGTGTGTATGTGTTTGTGTAAAACAAGTGAGAAACTTACATAGTAGACACGTTACCAATGTCCCTGATGCATGGTGCTGCCTTTGGAATAATTTTGCATGATTCTAGAACTTGGATTAAAGTATATATTACTTAAAGACAAGAAATTGAACAGGCAATCATTTGCTTGTTTTTGTCATTGTTCTCAATATTGTCTTTAATATTTCTCTTGCATTTGGATAAATCAAGCCTAGTGTGTAGTTTCGCATTTCAAGGAACTTTTTATTCGTTCACAGCCACAAGATAAGCTCTTCATTTGCATTTGGTTCAGGGTCTATCTGAAGACTCACAGCAAATGGCACGTACTGGCTCTGTGTCCAGCACATGCCATTTTCTCTGTGCTTTGTTATGTCACCACCCAAACTGCAAACCTCTGATCTATGCTCTTTTCTTCATCTTTTTAAAAATCAACATTTGTCATTGCATTTCAGAAGACTAATATTATTACTGAAAGTCTCATCTAAATTATCCTATGTTTAAAGTGTTAGAAGGACACTTCTAATTGGTACTCTGCTTTCAAATATTATATTTAGATTCTCTAGCTTATCAGAGAAGAAATTATCTGGATGGGAAACCACGCACTCAATCTCCCAAGAGTTGATAAATGCTGCTGGAATTGAGAATAGTCATTCATTTGAATCAGTCTCTAAGTTTATTTGTGAATCTCAAGATACTGCTAAAATTATTCAGGCTTCAATGTGAGCTTTTAACTTTATGCTACGGTGATAACTGTATGGAAAGTTATCTTCCGTTGTTGCTGTTTGTTTTCTTTCTTAGAAGAGCTGAGTCACACCTGCCTGCAGAGAAAGTGGGTTTCCCAGGGTTCGGGTCATACATTCAAAAATATGTACAGTTACTTTGATTAAGAGGCAGACTGTCTCCTGCTGTGAGGCAAGGGGCGTGTCCCATAACAAAATGGGGGATGGGCGTCCAGTGTCAGGGGAGCCCATCTTGGTCTCAAATTTGGGGGATAAGTGTGGGGCTGGGGTCATACCCGCTCCATCCTCTCCTGCACAACCCTTGGGCCCAGGTAGCCAGCTTCTCTCTCCGTTCTGAAGTGATCTTTCAGAGTTTAGCTTTAAGGAACTTGTGGCAAAATTTCAGATATGTGTTTTCAGTGCTGCTCATGGTGTAACAGTGATATGGGGGGGTTTAAGCTCTTATGCTGACATTTTAAACAATATATTTCTGCACACACACACACACACACAAATCTAAATCTATATCTAAGATTTTAGATGTACCTGCTTGCTGCCAATATGTCTCTTCCTTCTTAGGAACAGATAGAAAATAGCATCAGTAAAGAAGTTTCTCATGTTTCTGAATTAGCAGAAAGAGACCAGCTGTCGGGCTGGCAGGATTCAGCGTTCTGATTAGCTGTGAAGTGGCACCTTCCTCGTTATGCATCTGGGTTGGAAACAGACAGCAAAGTGTCTTTCAGTGTCTCTTCTGTTGTAAGCACGTGGACAGTTTGGACAATTAATACTCTTTAGGATAAAGGGCTTATATTCCATCTTTCGTTTCTCTCTCTCTCTCTCTCTCTCTCTCTCTCTCTCTCTCTCTCGCTCTCTCTCTCTCTCTCTCTCTCTCTCTCTCTCTCTCTGTGTGTGTGTGTGTGTGTGTGTGTGTGTGTGTGTGTGTTCCTGAGACAGGGGGAAAAGGGAATAAAAAACTAGAGTGATACACTGTCAGTTCAGATCAGACTTAGATGAAATAAATTTGATTTCCAAACTGATGAGAATTAAGGAGAGTAGATTTAGTTTCCCATCTTCCCATCTCTTAAAGTTACCAGGCCAAAGCACACGGTTCCATGGAGCTGACAGCTCCCACGGGGACCGTGGCACCCGGCTAGTGGAAGGCTGAGTGACCTCATCCATGAGCAAGAAACTAGCACAGAAGAAGGTGGAGAGAGGAAAAAGAAAAAAAGCCCCGTTGTGATTCCTCCATGATTTGAACTTCCTCGTAACTGACTCTTGCTCGGCATAGAAAGCATCCTCAGCTGTAAACAGGGCCGCCTATCATCCGTGTGATTCTTCACCCTTGAAAACAGTTTTCATATTTTTCCATAGCCGAGTTCTTGAGGGAACTAACAGGCATCTGGCCACTGACCCAGGGCAGCAAAGTTCTTCCACTGTCAGTTTCAGTTCCATCCTTCTTAAAACCAGAATGCACCTCAAGCCTTCGTCTCTGCCTGTCTTCCAATTTCATCACAGGGGGTACTTCAACCAGTCAGGAGACACAGATGGGATGCCCCACTTGAGACAGAGGACGAGCAGGTCCTGCAGATGCATTGTCTGGGCTCCTATTGAAAATTATCTTTGTCCAACAACAGTCAGAGGCGGCAAACCATTTTCTTTATTTCTTTTCCCCTACTCTTTGGAAGGAAAAAGGATAGTGAGCCAGGGACGGGCGAGGAAGGGTAGAAAGGTTTATGCTGCTTCATTTCTTTGAAACAATGGTCTGCGCTGACATTGTCTATTCAGTGTGGAAGACGGGCTGTCAAGTAAAGCAAGACAAATGCGATGTCCTGACTGATTATTCCTTAGATACTAAGTCAATGAGCTGATTATCACTGCAATTACATTACTAATGTCAACAGATGCTACGTGTAGACGACGAGTTAACAATGAACTGGGCTCCTGGCCCTTGGACCTCAACACTGTGAAAATTCCCTCATGGCAGAGGCTTGCGTGGACACATTTGAGGCCTAAAACGAGAGCAAGTGGTGTCACACAGTGGTGGGGCCCCCACTCCATGACGGCCTTCTCTCCCTAAAGGGCAGAGCTTACAGGCAACTGTACATGAATCTGGCTTTACAAATAGGATGGTAAACGTGGCCCTGTGCATGAGTTGACTGTGCGACCCTCCAGAAAAAAAAAGGTACGTTACAATGACAGTTTGCTTTTCTGATACAGGTGACACTTCTTTCTTTTTTACTTAAGAAGCTTCCATACAAGGAGAACAAGTTTCCCAACAATGGATAGACACTGGGTTTTGCTATTGGTATGTGTTCTGAATAAAACAGGAGACTTTCATCAATTGCTTTATCTTGGTCTGTCTCCAAAAGTGCTTTTGTGAATTACAGGGGCAGGGGGTGGGGGCTAGTTCTGCCCCCTAGTGATCAGAAAGCCACGTGAACTCACACCGCTCCCACCGCCCCTCCCTCCATGGGCCCCACCAGTCAAGTTTGCTTGCTATTTGGTATATTAAGAAAATGAGGACTGGGTTTCTTCTTTCTTGAGGGTCGACTCCTCCAAACACAAGGGGCACTGGGAGAGAAGGGGCAGGGTGAATATGGTCTAGGATTTCAGAGGCAGGCATTCAGTCATAAGAATTCATTGCAGAAAAGATTAAGTAAAATAAAAAGGTCACCACCCTCCTTTCCAGAAGCACATCAAGGGAAGCAGCTCTCACACACGAGGTACCAATGAATGGAACAGTTCTCCCATGCTGGCAGCCCGGACCCTGGCTCTCAAGGTCTCTCTCACTACTAATTAGACAGTTCTGATGCGGAAGACAATGTGGGCATGGAGATTGTCTTGATGAATATCCATTCGATTCTTTGTAACCGATTCAAAACATATGAATTGCGATGCCAAAGTAGCCTGATAAGTGCTGATAATGGACACGGGAAGATGAGCCAACGAAGCATACAGAGAGGCCACTGCCTGGTTGGTATGCCCAGGATTATGCCGGCCAGAGCTGCGACAGGCCGTCTGGGGATTAATCAGGGACTGCGGCATCCGTGCAGGTTTGAAGACTGACTCTTTTTTCAGAAAACAACAGTTACGGAAAGAATTTCAATATTCTTAACATTTCTCTCCAAATATGACTTGGGTCAGTGATAAATAACTAATGAATACTTTAAGATGTTTATTTTGGTTCAATTCAGTGATGAGTTCAGAAAGGTAGAAGAGGAAAAGGAAATAATAATAGAAAGAGAGGGATAAGAGGGAGGAGCTTATGCCCCTGCCAGTGTCCAGCCTGGGAGTGAGGCCCTGGCAAGAGCCATGTCCGAGAGGAATGCACTGATGTCCCCATGTGCACACACGAAAGGATGTTGGCCTGCTCCACCCAAGACCCTCAAGTCATCCACAGCTAAGGCCTGGGGAACCATGTCCTAGCAGCCTAGGTGGCCACAGGGCTAAAAAAACAAGGCCAAAGTGAAGCAAGCACAACCCCGGAAACCCACTTCCTCCCACAACAGCAGCCACCCACAGTGGGCTGAAGAAAGGCTCCGGGAAAGCCACCTTCTCTCCCTTCATGAGACAAGAAGCGCATTTCCCACAATTAATTTCTAGGGGAACAGATTCAGGGATGTGCTGTACCAACCCACCAGGCTTGTGACAGACAATTGGTAAATATCCAGGAATGTGCAAGGCTGTGGCTAAACCTCAGGTAACTTGAAATCACCCATGAAAGGAAAGTTTCCACCTGACAAGTGGTGTCCACTGCCAATCAGTGTAAACTTTCGCCCCACTGATTGCCCAGAAGATCTGATTTACAAGCTCACCACTGAATTTCCTCAAGTACTGAGGAGTAAAATAATTATTCCACATGTCCAAGGCTTTTCTTTTGAGAGTTATATGCATGTAAAATTATTGTTGCATTCCAATGTTAATGGCGGCACCATCCACAATAGCAAAAGCAGGGAATCACCTGAGTGCCCATCTACGGTGGACTGGGTAAAGAGAATGTGGTACATATACACCGTGGAACACTACACAGCCATAAAAAAGAACAAAATCCTGTCCCTTGCTGCTGCATCAATCCAGCTGAAGACCATCATTGCAAACAAATTTCATAGAAACAGAAAACTGAATACTGTATGTTCTTGCATGTAAGTGGGAACTAAACACTGAAAATACAGAGGTATGAGAATAAGAACCAAGGACACTGGGAAGAGAGAAAAAAAGGAAGCAGGGAAAGGGTGAAAATATTCACCCATTGGGTGCCATACCCAACACCTGGGTGACAGACTCAATGGAAGCCCAAACCTCACTGTCACACAGTATACCCATGTAACAAATCTACCTGTGCATCCCTTGAATCTAAACAAGTAAAAATTTTGACTTGGTTTTGTCTTCATTTGGAGCTGATGCCTCTACTCACCATCTCTTCAACAGCTAGGCGGAACTGACAGAGCAGCAGGTAGGCTGGTTGGTAGGGTGGAACCATGACATGGTAGGTAGAGGGTGGGCAACCTGTCCACTTAGCCGGGTATTATTGCCTGTAGAGACACTTGGAGCAGGAGAGACGCGGTCCTGCCTCTGCAGAAGACCAAAATGTGCACACTCTTCTCCAGTCTCAGAGAAGACGGGATTGGGTAGACTTTCCATGCATCTTCTCCATCTCTCAGCTTCCCTGCTCAGCTGGGCACATCTCACCCTTGGAGGGAAGAGACACCTGACCATGGCCCGGCCAGAGGGCCTCTCCATTTTGTCTCTTTGTGTAGCAGGACAGGAAAGTACCTGGAACCCAACCCCATGCCCAGGAAAATACTCAGGGAGGTTCCTTCTTCAGGGGTTTCTAAACTCCTTGGTCATAAGAAATGCGAGGGTTTCCTGTGAGAACAAACTCCAACCCAGTCCTTGGGGACATCAGACCCTGTGCCTGAAGCCTATACAGTATGGGGTGGAATTCACTTAAAGATAAAAATAGCAAAAATAATTGCATTTGCTAATTTCATATGATTTGATGCTCAAGTGAACATTTCTGGACGCCGTCCCAATGTCTGAAAAGGATCTTTGTAAATAAAAGTTTCCAAGGCCGCCTCATTGGCTTTCCATGAATCTTCCTTGGTGAAGCCCATCAAACTTCACATCTCCAGAGCCTTGGGGGCCCTCGGTTGGTTCCGCCTCTCCCTCAGCCACACCGAAAGTACCATTGGGACGTTTGGGAATCCCTGGCAGTGGTTGTAAACTGAACCGTGCTGGCTTCAAAGTCCCAGGCAAGTCCTGAGTTCCATCTATGTCCAGAAAGGAGAGAAGGCATAAGACGTCAAAAAAAACTTGTACTGTGCCCTGAAGGAGCACTTGGTCAGGTTAGGGGTTGGGGGAGGCCGAGGAGATCATTAGGATAGACATCCAAAGAGCAAAGTTCACAAGAGGGAGTGCTATCCTGGAGGCCAGCAAGGGAGGGGAATGGGCCCCATAGCCACCAGCCAGCCTGTCCCACCTGCCAGCCCCACCGATCTCAGGCCAGATATCCACCTGGAGCTTCTCTCTCGAGCAGGAGGTGTTAAGCTCAGATCTGTACAGGGCATCCTCATGAAGGCCACAGTGAGGAGGACAGGTGGGAGGAAGTTAGACGAAGACAGACCCACAGGGTGCCTAAACTTCCCTGCCTGCTGGGGACTCTCCTGGAGGCAGCCCTCGACAGCCTGCGTCCTGGGACAACAATGGGTTCTGGGCAAACTGGGCTGGGTGGTCACTCTTAGATAGAAGCAAGGGAATCCAAGTTCCAACTTGAGGCAGTGACCACAGGGAGGAAAGGAAAAGGAGACGGTCAGGAAGGTATGGAGAAAGTGATCCTCAGAGCACAAGCCCGCCCGGAAGATAGGGAAGTACGTGGGAACCATCTTTCTCCGGTGTCCCGCTCATGACAGCAAGTTTCAAGCATGCCGTTTTCCAGGGGTTGTTTTTCTTTACATCACTGACATCTCACTGCCCTTGTAAATCCTTCAACATGTCACTATTGCTTTGTTCTTTGTTAAATAACATTTGATTTATTGTAGGTTGTTTTTATCCAGTAGAAGAATTAAGATATATTTGAAGTGTCTTCTGGGAAGGAACATTGAGGAGGAGGGGTGGTTAGGACTTTTTGGCTAGCTGTGCAAATATAATTCTTCTTTCCTTATTTCTTCAATGAGCATATTTAATCACTATTCTTCCCAAGATCCTCCATCAAGTTGAACTTCGAAAAACATGTATTTCAAGTTTGAAGTTAGTTTGCAATTCATGAAGACTGTCATTCAGAGAACATTTAAAAGATACACCAATATTTGTTGTTAGATTGCATTCCTTTATTTTCTCTCCATCACTTATTACCTTCACAAGTTGCGTTGCTTTTTTAAGGGTCTATCTAACCTCATTATGAAGCAATAATGTTATAGAACTGAAAAGTGGGTACGTCAGAAGTGAATTGCCATTAACCACGAAGATATCTGTTAGCATGCAGACTCATAACAAATAAATATTTGATCTGGAGTTTTATTATTCTTAAGTTTAAGGTATCCCCCTTCCTCTGCATCTCTCCTCTAATCATATGGAGAAGCTGAGTCCGCATCTAAGCCTCTGTTTCTGCCTTTCTTTGATGGACCAGGCATGGCAGCCTGAGATACACACCTCAAGCAGTCTGCTGTCACCATCCCATCAGCCGAGCCCTAAGGACTCACTGTGTGTATTTTACCCTCAGCCCTGCGAGCCCTTGTTCCAGGGTGCTGGTCCCAGCACACCATGCTGGAAACAGGCAGGTGTGGGAACCGTGGCGAGCTTGCCCAGAGGAAGCACAATCGGGATATGCCAAACAAGTTTACCTCTGTTCTTTCTGCAGACACCTGCCTGCTGTTTTATGATTTCCATGTTTCTCATAATGTTTCTTCAGACAGAGGGAGCACAGTCTGTCGTCCTGCCCATTTGTTCTGCGGTGCTCCAAGCGAGAGAACACAGACAAGTTGGCATGGATGCTAAATACTGAACCCCTCGACGTGTTCCAAGCCCCCACCCCCTTGGTTTTAATTCCTGCCATGGACTCCATCTTCCACAACACCTCCAGGTGGCCTGCCTGCCTTTCAGCCTCTCCAGTAATCCTTTTGTTTCTGTTTTCATGGCTACTTAGGAGACAAGTTCAGATCAGAATGATGTGTGAAGCATCCTCAGCCAAGGCAAGAAGCACTCTCGTGGTCCATGCCCTTTTATGACTCAGCAGGTGATTGGATCTTTTCCAGGCTGATATTTGTCCAGTACTAGTTCAACTACTCTAAGACTGTAGTGGGTTTCATAAGGGCTTCAGCTTCAATTTCCTTTCAAATAGGTCGCTAGATAGAAAACTTGTTTTAAAGAAATATTCCACGGCTAAAGCTGGAGAATAAAAGCCCTGTCTATCTCTTACCACCGTAGGCACAGTTGTGATTTTATTATCTTATATTGAGAACAACTAAATTCACTCCCATCCCAAAGGGGGAGGGCAGTGCCCTACATAGCGTGTGGTGAGTACTCCTCTGACAAATCTATCAAACCAAGGAATCCCAATATTCCTACTTTAGAAAACACAGTGTTTTAATCACAATGGGAAAAACAATTGCAGCATTATTAAAGACAGTCATTTCTGCCTGCCATTCTGTGGACTTACAACCCATAATGCCTCCTGTTTTCATGGGAGAGCATACAATCACATCATTTTCTGGCAGTTCTGCAAAAGAGTTGGGGGGATTTTAAATATTCAGAATTCCTTTGGAGGCATCGTGATCTCTGCTTTCTGCTCCACTTTCTGTTATTTGGTTTTCTCAGCTAAGCCGTATGAACCTCGACTTCCGATGTACAACAAGTGAAGACAAGGGTTGCACATTTCAAACAGATTTCATCAACAAATGGTTCTGACTTCATGTCAGGCAGGACTACAAAAAATTTGGTTTTCTCCACCAAATTTGGTTCCCAGCTGCGATGTGTCAAGTCAAACAGGAACAAGTAATCGTATTCAACCCTTAAAATGGATCTCCCAACTGACATCTTGTATTAACAACATCAGAAAGCAGGTCTGTTTGTCTTTTAAAAATAGTCACTGCTTGGTAGCTTTGAGTTCAAGCATTCCACAGTGGCATTCCACTCAAAGAAGTGTGTGTCTAAGGACAGTGTGAGAAAGGCAGCGGGAAACAGACACTAGGGTTGTACTGACCACTACACGGGAGAACTTCGGCCTGGAAACCTTCACTCCTGTAAGAAGCAGCAGGAAAAGCAAAGTCAGCTTTGAAAAAAATATATATACTGACCACTACACGGGAGAGCTTCAGCCTGGAAACCTCCACTCCTGTAAGAAGCAACAGGGAAAGCAAAGTCAGCTTTGAAAAAAAAAATATGTGCCGGGCTCGGTGGCTCAGCCTGTAATCCCACGCCTTTGGATTGCCTGAGCCCACGGGTTTGAGACCCACCTGGGCAGCAAGACCTCATCTCTACAATAAATAAAAAAATCAACTGGGCGTGGTAGCACCTGCCTGTAATTCCGGCTACTTGGAAGGCTGAGGCGGAAGGATCGCCGGAGCCCAGCAGGTCAAGGCTGCGATGACTGGGAGCGGCCACTGTACCAGTCTGGGCAACAGAGTGAGACTCCAACTCAAAAAAAAAAAGAAAAAAATATATGCTAAACAAATTATCTTTAATTTCTTTATGGAAGTAATTGAAGTTCGGGCACAGTTGCTCGTGCCTGTAACCCCAGCACTTTGGGGGACAGAGGCAGGAGGATCCCTTGAACACAGGAGTTCAAGATCAGCCCAGCTGGGCAACATAGTAAGTCGCTGCTTCTACAAAAAAATAACATTAAAAAATGAAGCATGACTGGGTGCAGTGGCTCCCTCCTGTAATCCCAGCATTTTGGGAAGCGGAGGCAAGAGGTTTGACTGAGCTCAAGGGTACGAGATCAATCCGAGCAACATGGTGAAACATGTTCTCTATAATAAAATTTTAAAACGATTTAGCCAGTGTGGTGGTGCATGCCTGTGGCTCCAGCTACTTAGAAGGCTGAGGCAGGAGGATCACCTGAGCCCAGTAGCTTGAGGCTGCAAGCATGGCACTGAACTCCAGCCGGTGTGACAGAGTGAAACTTTCACTCAAAAAAAAACCCCTAAAGGAAATGAAAATATTGTTTTAAAAAAATGAAATCAATTAAAAGTTAATGAGGGATGATGAAAAGCAATGCAGGAGTGAAAAATAAATACTATATTATATGTTCCCATTTGTCAGTGGGAGCTAAGTTATAGGTGGCAAGGGCATAGAGAATGACATTATGGACATTGGAGACTCAGAAGGGAGAGGGCAGGAAGGAGGTGAAGAATGGAGATCACCTATTGGGTACAGTGTGCACAGGTGGGAGTGATGGGTTCGCTTACTGTCCAGTCTTCTTCACCACTATGCAGGGTATCGTGTAGCCAAAAGCCAGTTGCACCCCTAAAGCTACTGGAATTTTTAAAAAATGAATCTAGTGTCTAGGTTTAAAGTGCTGCCTCTGAACTGATAATCTCAAAATAATCCCCTTGTTTTTGCTCCTCCAAGATAGTCTTGGGATTTAGCAAGAAGAGCTCCTCACAAAGTTGTCTGAGAAGTGATAAAGCAGCAATGAGTTTGTCCACAACTATTTGGAAGATTTGGTGAGCTGAGCCCTGGTACACAAGATCTCGCTGTCCCACCTTGGGGATTACAATCATCCAGATATTCGTAAGATACAATCAGGTGCCTAAGTAAGTGCAGTGTCACAGGGATGCACAAGACAGGGTGAGTCCATGACCCAAGTCCCCTGTGAGGCAAAGAAAGAATTCAGAGCAGGGGGAAGGGCGGACCACTGAAAAATACCTGCCTGCCCACACATAAGACAGGCCTTCCCTCGCTCAGTAGCTCTGTAAAGAGAGTGGGGCAGGTACGATTCTGTGATGGTAAACTTAATCCATGTAAAACTTTGCTGCAACATTTTAAGTGCACATACTTTCAAACTTAACCTGCTCGTGTTCTTTCCTATCATTTGAGACTTCTCTGTAGGCATTTGATTTTGAAATAAAATGACTGAATCACATCTGCTCCAATTTAATGGCTTTTTAAAAAAGAGATATAGTTGATCATTTTTGCAATTTAGAAATGCCAACTTAAAAACAACAGCATCCGGAGAATGTGATTATGCAAATTATGCTGTTAACGAAATTTACACATAAATGAGAACATTTTCCCCCATCAAAGTACTTATTATAAAGAAACACTGGGAAGTAAATTATCTGCAGAAAAGTACAGTATAAAAATGTATTAAAAGCTGTAAGAACTAAATTGAAATGTCAAACATGGTTATTTATCTTAGAATCCAACATAACCCAACAAAACAGGTGATGGGCCATTCACAGGCTGTTTGTTGAAACCGGAAGATCCATACTGATCCCCCCGGGTGACTCCTGTCTCCTGGGCCTGATTGCGGGCCCCTCCCTGCACAGGTCCAGCTCCCTCAGCTTGTCCTAATTCTCGACATTCAGTGTGCGATGTACTTTGACCAGGCGAGTTTGAAGCCCTAAATCCCAGAACCAGTTTTTTTTACCACCTTCAGCGGAGTTTCCAGACTCTTTTCGTTTTAAAATACAAAGCTGATGCCGAAGATCACAGATCACGGATAAGATGTCACTCAAAAGGCAATCCAAAGGCCACTCCTTCTCTGAAACGACTCACTTGCTCGACCCTCCCCCTGTCTCCGCTGCCCGCCTCCTGCCCCCTTTCTTGGACACTTTCGGGCTCCCGGGCACGCCTGTCTCCGCTGTCTGAGACAACGGAGTCCTGGAGCATAAAGCATGTCGCCCTGACAGAGGGTCCCACCCTCTGGAGCCTTTCAAGCTGATGAGAAGTCATGGCACTTGGCGGGACATGGCTGGCCAGCGGGATCCTGACAACGCGCTGTGTGTGCTCGGCAGTGCATCCTCTGTCCACCCCGGCCTCGCAGCCACAGCTGGGCAGCTGCATTGGGAAAACCAGCTGAGCAGAAAGGGCTCCCCAGCCTGGCCCCTGGTTTCTCACATTTAATTACCTGATTTCCCTTTGCTGCGGTCATGGAGAAAATGGAATTACATCACGCACCGTGTAGCTCTGGAAAAGCATTGAAGGTTTCTAATAGAGCCACTGGTCAAGAACACAATAGCTGTGCCCTTTGTCTCACATCGGATATTAGCAGCTCCAAACAAGTGTGGGCATTTGTGCTCCACAGATCTTCAATGGGAAACAAAGGGAAGCAGATTTCGGCTCTGTCACCCCAGCACCTCACAGAAAGAAAAACTTTATTTAGCTTTCCTGGTCTTGTCAAGCTGCCTCCGAGTCTTGGGGGAGTGGGGAGAACTTTTAGAGGAATTTCCTTTTAGCTAGAAATACAGAGATTTCGTTTAACTGTGAGCTCCCCTCCTTCCCCAAGAGGCGCCATATGTTACCCTAATCCCCTCGGATACATTTTCATCTTGGAGCACACTCAGCTGCCCATGGGATTTTCAGCCAATTTATGATATCTTAAAGAACTAAAGGATGAAAACGTCCTCACCAATGCTAATGGAACCCAAAAGGACACAGTGATTTTTCCACATTTAGACAAAAGAGATGACACTGCTCCCACACCTGCAGATAAATTCTATCTGGTGCCATGTGATTTCAGCAGGTTGATTGATGGTGACTTATCTTTCAGTTTGAATTATGTGACAAGCGCTAAGAGCACTCATGTCAGTCCTTGCCTGGTGCACAGATGACTTCAACAGCAGGTGTAGCCACCTTCCATGACCCTGTCTCAAAACCTCTCATGCTTCGTAGATGCAGACTGTGTCAATTTCTAAAAACTAGCAAATTCCAACAAAACCCCACTTACTATCCTCTATTATCTACTCATCTGGAAGATGACATCTTTTCTTGCTGCAATGGAGTATGCCAAGCAACACACACACACACACACACACACACACACACACGCACACACACACACACGTGTCTATGTCCATTTTGCCACCAGATATTAAGTACCGACAAGGAGTAGTTCTTATGCTTGGCATGATAATAATTAGTGTATATGCATTAAAACATCTGCCCAAAGGTCCTTGTGGATCAATAAAGATGAAGAAATATCACTTCTGATTTTAGGACCATTGCAGCCTAATGGAGAAGATAAAACATAAACAATGTTGTGCTGTACCAAAAGGGGATCAAAGGCCATGAGCATCACATAGGGTATCATTGGGGTCTCAAGGACTGGGAGATCACATGGGTCTAGAGACAGGAGAAGTTCTTGGTGAAGCTATATGCATAGCTGGGCATCGAAGGCGCTCAGGACTCCCACAGCAGAGAGGTGATGAAGACATCTCGTGCAGGACGGTGGACGCATGTGTGTGGATGGGGTGTCATCTAGTCGTCCCCTAGGAAGTGATGAGTGAGCAGGGCTCTGGGAGATTGAATGATGGTTAAGGGTCAGTTAGCCTTTGTGTTGCCTAGGAGTGTGCATTTAAGAATGCAGGGAATATAAAGGGATTGAGACATTTATGGAACAGAAAAGCAATATCCCCACGTCTCAGTGTTAGGGATGGCACTCGACAATAGTATTCCAAATGGACTGGAATGGGTGGAATCAGCTCATTCCAAGAGTCCAGGTAAGAGTTCCTTGAAGGGATGGTGGCGAGGCAGAGTTGGAAGAAGGTTCAGGTCCGACACAAAAGGCTTTGGGAACTCTAAGGCTTGCCTGTGACCAAGTGTGGATATGGGAAAAGAGGAGTTTGAGGTAGTGCCGGGCTTTGGAGCTTTGAGGGACCAGGAACAGAACCAGAAGAAGATGTTGTGGGGAAGCTTATCTGTTGAGTTGTGCTGAGGATAACTCTGTTTTCTGGGTATAGACTTCCTCACGCACAGTTGAAAATTTAAGGTGGGAATTTGACAGTTTAAGTCATCTTTGCAGAGGTTTCGATGTTTGGATAAAGCACATTGAGATAGAAGAGAAAGCTGTGGCTAGGTAGGAACAAAGGTGTTGGCAATGTTTTCTTTGTTTAAAACAAGCGGTCAAGCAGTGGTGAGAGATGTGGAAGGGGACTGGAGGGAGGAAGACCTGTCTGTGTTCCCCCACGCTCAGTTTTTCATACTGCTAGCATTACCATGGCACAACCTGACACAATGAATGAGCCCCACATCTTCAAGATAATAGTCCAATTCATTGTACACACCTGTCACAATAAATCCCACATCTTCAAAATAAAAAAATAAAAAAGAATTGTTCGTAAAGTTAAAAAAAAACTGTGAGACAATACATTTCTATTGTTTCAGTCACCCCCAAATAAATAAATAAATAAGGCAGTTTGAGTAATATCATATCACACAGGCTACCTTTTAGAGATTATTATCATTATCCAGCATCCACACTTTATTTGGATTTCCTTTGTTTCCTCCTAAAGTCATTTTTATTTTCCAGGTTCCCATCTGGAACACCGCATTGTACCTGGCCAGCAACTCTTCCTAGGTGGCTCTTGGCTGTGACAGTCTCTCAGACTTGTCTTTGATGACCTTGGTGGTTTTGAGGGCTCCAACTTCAGTGTTTTGTAAAGTTTTTCTCAATCAGGATCTGTTCGATATTCTACTTGTGGTTTGGCTGGGGTCTGAGTTCCTGGAAGGAGGAGCTCTGAGGTGAAGTGCTGTTTGCACCACATCAGGTTAAAACTCTATGGATTATCAACATGACTTAGCACCACTGATACCACTACCTTGATCACCTCACTTAGGTGATGTTTGTCTGGTTTTCACACTATAAAGTCACTCCTTCCCACACTAACCCCTTTGCATGTGGTTCTCTGTGGAGGGAAACTACTATGCACAGTCCACAATGAATAAGTGAGTTCAAATTCAACATTTTGAGGGTAGAGTGGCTAACTAATTATTTGAAATGTTTCCATTAAAAACAAATTGAAGCCGGGCTCGGTGGCTCAGATTGTAATCCCGCGCCTTTGGGAGGCTGAGGTGAGTGGATTGCCTGAGCCCGCGGGTTCGAGACCCGCCTGGGCAGCGAGATCTCATCTCTACAATAAATCAAAAAATCAGCCGGGCGTGGTAGCGCATGCCCGTAATTCCGGCTACTCGGAAGGCTGAGGTGGAAGGATCGCCGAAGCCCAGCAGGTCGAGGCTGTGGTGGCCGGGAGCAGCCACTGCACTCCAGTCTAGGTGACAGAGTGAGACTCCAACTCAAAAAAAAAAAAAAAAAAAAAGCAAATTGAGATCACAGAAACAAAGAACTGAGTACCACATATTCTCATTCCTAAGCAGACCTTGAACAATTATCATAATACTATAAGATAGACATTGGCAGTAGTTGGAAACTGCCGGGGGCAGGGGACAAGACTGGCAGTAGTGGGAAACTGCCAGGGGAGGGGGAAGGGCACACCTCATCAACAAGGGAACCTGCAGAATGAACATTTGTATACCTAACCCTGAGTTGTACCTCACATCTTCAAAATAAAGAAAATAAAAAAGAATTGTTTATATTGTTTTTAAAAAGACTGAGACAATAAATTTCTATTGTTTCAGCCACCCCTCAAAAAAATAAAAATTAAAAAAAGCAATTTGAGTAACATCGTATCATACAGGTTGCCTTTTAAAGACCAGCTTCACCAGCAGGGAAAAGGGTGACTGTGAAACCAGGGAAGCATCTGGAGACTAGAAAGGACGTGAAAGCAGGCAATGCTCTATCAGCCAGTGTGGAACCACGTTGCTAAGTAATATCGATGTTTTATTTATTTTATTTATTTACTTATTTATTTATTTTTTGAGTTGGAGTCTCACTCTGTCGCCCAGACTGAAGTGCAGTGGCCGCTCCCGGTCACTGCAACCTCAGCCTGCCGGGCTCCGGCGATCCTTCTGCCTCAGCCTTCCAAGTAGCTAGAACTACAGGTGTGCGCTACCACGTCCAGCTAATTTTTTGATTTATTGTAGAGATGAGGTCTTGCCAAGTTGCCCAGGCAGGTCTCGAACCCGCGGGCTCAGGCAATCCACTCACCTCAGCCTCCCAAGGCACGGGATTACAGGCTGAGCCACCGAGCCCAGCAATATCAATGTTTTACTTTTGTTCTCTGAAACCAAAACAATTACAGAGATGTGAAAATGTTGTGAGGTGCATACGTGTATGTATGTGTGTGTGTATGTGTGTGTGTAACAAAAGAAATGATGTCCTGTGATTCTCCCAGAAAGAAGAGATCGACAACATCTAATTTTCAATAGCTGTATATCCCATAAACCAGAATTTCTCTTGCATAAAATTGAGTGACAATAGTTACAATTTTGTCATATATTTTTTTCTCTTAAAATGAGTCCTTTCTTTATGTGGTATTTGAAATATCAAAAAGAATGTAGCCAAACATCACAGGTTCTCTGTTTTATAAATAAGTATAAATACATATAAATATAAATAAATAGATAAATATGCTCACATGGGACACGCACACAGAGTCACTCAATTTCACTTCAGCTATATTTGTATTATTGGCGAAAACTGACCTTTTGAAAAACAGAATGAGTATTCCATTTTTTTAAAAAAAGCAGAATTTATTGAGAGGACAGAAAAGCTCCCACAGTGGGAGGGGACCCCAGGGGGTCTTATTCTATTTTTTTTTTAATGGATTGGTTTATGCCAATTTTTTTTTTACTTGGGACTTGATGATTTTGGCTTTCTTTCACTGGTCACCTGAGTGCAGGATCAGTGGCATTTCCAAAATCACATGAATGTCTAGTCTGCTCATCTCATGGGGTCCTATGAGGAATGTCTGTGCTTCTGGCAGAACGGCTCTCTTTACCAGGAAGCCTATTCCCTTGGATGTTTATTCTTGAGTCCTTGAAGTAGCTCCCAACACCCTGCAAGGCCGATGGATCCCCAGATCTCCTTCTCCCATGTGGAGGTCCTTTCTCTTCTGTTAGCCATTGTTCAGGCCAACATGGTTCCACATATTCAGACACAGCTGTTGGTCTCTCCTCAGGGCTCACTGTCATCATGGAATTTGATGTCGAGATGTTTGGAGCTCAGAGTCTTCCTGGACACTCCCTGCCCCCTGAGACTGGACTCCTGATGGACCTCCTCACTGCAGCTGGAATTGAGTGTTGGAGGAAGAGTATGGTCCTCGGGAGTCTCCCTGCACTCCACACTGGGACTTTCTGGGAGGAGCAGTGTGACTTGGAGGCAGTGACCCCTCTTCTTCAGGAAGGCTCCTTGGAAATGCGAGGTGGGGGCAGCAGTAGTGAAGTTGATCTCAAGGCAATTCCAAGTCTGGGGACTTTAAGACACTCAGCTTGTCTCAAGTGAGCAAAAAATGGCCTTCCCTCTATGGGTCAAATGCTCATTGGCATTCACTGGAGTGATGCCCATGGGCTCAGGAAGCTGAAGAAGAAGTGAGAACAGTGTCAGGCTTGCTTCTCTGTTCCACAACCATGAGCTAAGTCCCAACACAGCCCCTGCAGATTCTTCCTCTGTCCAGGTGCCTGCCTCTCCCTGGTGGCCAGGAGGGAGTGAGCAGGAATCAGGGTTAATCCCTCACCTTTGCTTGGAGACATTTAGCGAGTGTGCCAACCCATCTGTGCTGGACACCGTGGCACATGCAGGCACGGAGGGGCATCCAAGGCATGTGTTCCCCAAGCCAACTTTTCTCCTCCCAGATATTCTGGGAAGCCTCAACACTCTTCCTAACTACCTGCACGTGACCTTTGATCTTTCACCTTATAGCTTTCTCGGAAGTTCACCTTTTACAGAAGAAATCTCCTACCTTCCCTACCCGCCTTCTCCAAAGAGTTCAGCAGGGGTGGAATGATCGATTTGCTACTTCTCACTTCTACAAAACCATGCCTTTTGTTACACTTGCCAAGGGACGTTTATTTGAGAAAGGGGCAAGGAAAGCAATTATAAAATCTTTAAAAAATCATAGTAAGCCATCAAAGAAATAGCAATGACTGCCACGGGAAGGAAGCTGGGAAAGCCCTCAGTGTAGACTGTGGCTGATCACGCCCCCTCCTCAGCATTAGCTTTCAAAGGCAGGATTTAAAATAAGTCACTCCACATTTCCTGCTGAATGGGTTTATTTTGGTTTTTCTCCCTCCTGTGTTTTATCTCCGGAATCTTAAAGTCCAAGGGGCTGCTCTTCTCACTACAATCCTCACTTAATCACTAAAAGGTAAGAGGAATTAGAGAGGAACCCAGCAGGCCTTCACCCACCGCCTGTGCAAGTCAGCTAATTAGGTGATTAAGTCATTAAAGGGAAATGTGCATCTGAAAAGCTTCAGCTCAGCCACTCAGAAGAGGGATAAAGACCAAATTCCAACTTTCTTTTTGCCAGTCTCTTTATACTGCAAAGGTGATTAATCCATTTAACTCTGCCTAGCCTTTTCTAAAAATTCTTTTCTTCTTTTTCTTTCTTTCCTTCCTCCTCTCCCTCCGCCCCCTCCTCATTCTTCTCTGTGTATTTCTTTTCCTTCTTCTTCTTCTTCCGCCCCGCCGCCGCCGCCTCCTCCTCCTCCTCCTCCTCCTCTCCTCCTCCTCCTCCTCCTCCTCCTCCTCCTCCTCCTCTTCTTCTTCTTCTTCTTCTTCTTCTTCTTCTTCTTCTTGTAGGAAATTTGATACTAAAATAGGGAAGTATTTCAGGGGTAGTCTTTGAGCATGTAGAATAGCAAACGCCTCCTTCTCAGAGGTACCATGTGAAGAGGCTTCAAGGGCTAAAGGTCAGAATGGCATCCGCAAGAGGCCTGGGGACAGCACAGTGGTGATTAAGGACTGAGAGCTTCCCCTATCAGATCACTAGCCTGATTTGTAATGTGATGCCTTTGATGTGACTCCTCTTAGACACAGGTTTTGTCTTTGCTAAAAGGGGAGATGGCAGTTTGTGTGGTTTTCTCCCTGGGGATGCCCTGCCCTCCCATAGAGGTAGGCCCATATCCTTTGCACAAAGAGAGACTTCCAGATTATCTCTCTGAGATGGCAGATGCACTTCTGAGTCTTCATCCTTGGAAGGAGAATCTCTGTCTCGGCCAAAAGAAGAAGGGAAGGGGGAGGAGGAGGGGGAGAAGAAAGCAGTGTTATTGTTTAGAGGAAGGTGACATTATGAGAACAAAAACACTACACATGTCAATAAATCATGCCGAGCTTGAAAGTTCCCGTGTCTTAACAAGATCACAATGACTAGCATTTAAATATTTATGAATGCACACATATCCTTGAGAGTGAAGTGACTTATGTCACACAGTATGCAAATGGCTGCTGAAAACATACCTCAACCCACTCAGGCAGTGGCCTTCAGGGCCTAGGGACCCGCTGGTCAGCTCTCCTGCACCCCTCCCATAGCGTCAACCCATGACAGGCGTACTTCCTACATACACCAGCGCTGAGATGAAAAAGTGTCAAGGCTTCTCTTGAGCCCAACCTAAGTTCAGACTGATGTGCTGTCCATCTGATGCACTTTGTCCAGTGCCTTTGCGATGAATGGTAGAAAACACGTTCAGAGGCTACTTGTGATACCAGACAGGAGCAAAGGGTGGGGCAAGGTGTGGAGATGCCAAGGGCACCAGGTCAAGGCTGCCTGTGTAAAACGCTTCTTGCAGACGGCAACACCCATTTAGAAACAAAGCATCATCTCAAGTGTAGAGGCTGTGTCTGTTATGTTAACGACTGTTCAGTTAAACGTTATTTCCCATTTTTATAGTCAACTGCTGGCCTCTCTCCTGGGCTGAATGCCATCATCAAATTCACATGTTCAATACTGATACGGGATCCAGAAGCACTCTTTTAAATAACCGTGACACGCGGCCTTACCCACACACTGGGTGGTTTGCACAAAGTCAGTGTTTCCCCCATAATCTTCTCAAATATCATGTATACATGTGTACGCTGTATGAAACACTTGAGCACATGTGTCCAAGTCTACACAGTCCTTTCAGACCCACAGGATTTGGCCTCCCAAAGGACCATCATTCAACAGCTGTGCCACTGTCACAGTTTGACCTGACTATTCTTAAGGAACCTGTACCATTAGCATTGTGTAGTGGCCGCAGAAACTCACCTTTACTGAGTTGATGCTTCATTTATTTTTGAGATGTCAGTCCTGGCTTTGAAACATGAGATACTGAGACATGGGTAGAGACAGAAACTATCTTTATTTGCAACAGAAGAAGAAATGACTTGGGAAAAGAGGCTCTCCAACTTTTGGAAGATGCTCCCTAAGAAGCAAGAATGGGTCCCACTTCTAAAGAGAGGTTTGACTCTCCACACTCACCCCGTCCTCCTCCAGTGGGTCCCCCTAATGGGGCACTTTGTTAAAAAGGTGGTCAATAGGGCCATCGTGTTTTTTCCCATCATTCTGTTTTTTCTATTTTCTGTCTTTCCTTCTTTTCTAGCTTCCTCTCTCTTTTTTTCACACATCTAATAATTTTATTTTGAGTTTATTTTTTTCTCCACTTTGTTTTTCACTCATTAGCCAGAGTCTTCAACTGTTTATGATTGTCTTTGTTTTACTTAAATTAATCAAAGAAGAATTGGGCTGAGGTGCACACTTGGCCTTGAGGAAGTAACACTTTTTGGGTGAGTTGAGTCGCCATCACACGTAATGATGATACTATCCTTTAGCCACATATACTGTCTTTATGCTTTTTCTTCATTTTTCTCACACTGGAAGCTCCTTTTTATCATTTCATTTATCTGTGCTGGTGAGGTCAGGGTGTCTGTGGTGCTGGCTGTCATTTGATAGGCTGGTTTTGAAGCCTCTATTTAATTCATTGTCTTTAATGATTAATTAATACACACAGAGGTATATTTGGTAATACGGAGGACCTCTCAGGATCTAATCAGAAAGTAAGTGATAGAGATAAAAGGCGCCATTTCTACCTTTAAGAATCTAATGGTTCAGTGAAGAGTTTGCAAAGGCCATGGTGGGGATGTGGGTTCAGGACCCAGGCTAACACACAGTTTCCATCCACCACAGGTCAGTCCTGGAGGTAAGAGATATTCTGCAAGAAGAGTGCACCAGGGTTGCATCTGTTTAGTTAGGTAACATTTAGCAGGTACAGCAAAAAATGAAATATACTTGTTAACAAAGTCAGGCTTGAAAGTTATTTTAACTATGTGATTGGGTTTTCAGTATGATCCAGGATAATATTATGTGAAGGTACATTGCACACATAAACACATCACAGAAATATTGAATAGTGAATAAATTCTCCACCTATCCTAAGCACTAAGTATGACAAATGGCACTAGCCTAACCAACAAGAATGCCAAAATGATTTATTTAATGAAAAAATCCGAATCTTAATTTAATATTCTTCACGGGTGTCATATTTTCTTAACTCTCCGATGCCATGCCTTGTAAGCTGACTAAGTAGGTAAACTCATTGATGCCCAACCCCTAGGCACTTTTCTGTAGGGCGTGTTTGAGGTAAGGGAGGGTTAGTTGGTTACCCACCACTCAGTACCAGCTTTTAAGGAGAGTGAATTTTGCAGGACCCAAGCAGACTATATTCTTTTTTTTATTTTTTGAGTCGGAGTCTCACTCTGTCACCCAGACTGGGATGCACGCCCCCAGCCACCACAGGTGCGACTTGCTGGGCTCCGGCATCCTTCTGCCTCAACCTTCCAAGTAGCCAGAACTACAGGCGCACGCTACCACGCCTGCCTAGGTATTCTTATCAAGCTGAAATAATATAGTCTCTCCTTGCATCTTCTGTGAGCCCCATAGGGTTTGTTGCTTTCGATGGTCTGACTATACCTTGCCTGAGAGGTTTTCTTGAAGCAGAGAAAACACTGGTCAGGGTAGGGTCCTGTTAACCCTTCAGTAGGACTCAGACATCCAGAAATCCCTTGGCTGGGTGGTGGATGTAGGACTTTAGAAGAGTCATCCTCTGAGGTCTTTCACTGGGTTATCATGGTCTATTTATTCAAGGGCAGAAAGAATCTCTGAAGCATACCCAGCGCACATATCATGAATCCCACTATTTCACCAACGGGATCATTTTTCTAACACTCTTTCGCTAACAAGGTACCCTTTTTCCTAATGAAAATCCACTTCTCACACGGATGATGCTAAATAGGAGAGTCTCTCAGCTGTTGACTCAAGAAAGCTGGGCCTCCCCTAATGCGAGACTTCCTCATCAGAGCGGTGGACCAGCCCTGAGCATGGATCCCTGTCAAGGATAAGTGCCTGATCCTGAAAGTGCCACATGCATACCTCAGATGTTGAAGGGTTTTAAGGGAAGTTACAAGACCCTCAGCATCTTTATAAGTCCTACCATAACAGAAAAAATAAAAATTCACACACATACACACACAGAGACCTACATGCACATATTTTACTGACAATTGCAAGTGATCTAGAAGGGATCAGAAACCTTACTTCATAAAGGGAAGATTCTGAATTAAAATAGTATGGCTGGGCCTAAACTAGTCCTTCTAATATTTCAGAGAGACCCTGCAACTCAATATGGTGGCCCCAGGCCTTCCATGAGGAGCAGGCAAGGTCAGATTTCTGATAATAACCATGATTTTCTTTCACTAATATTCATTGTAAGTAGTCGAAGATGAGTAGAATCTCTATGATGTCACTGTAAACTGTACAATGCTGGTCTTCAAGAGATGTGTTTTCTCAATAGATTAAGGGGACCAGGGACCAGGAAGTGCCACACTCACATATGGGAGGATTAGACTCCAACTGGAGACCTGTTGGTGGAGCCTTCCTCCTGAGCATGGGGTCATCTATCCTCAGCCTGGAAGTATCTGTGGATAAAAGCAATCATGATGGCTGGTTAGAGTCTGCTCTGTCCTAAGGCCTGGAAGAAACCCTAAGACAGGCATGTTTATGAATACCATCTCTTTCCTTCCACAGAACAAGTTAAAGGCTTGTTCTCAGAATGCTAAACTTTGTTTCTTCTATATTGGCATTTCTTCCTGAAATTCAAAATCTGTGGTAAAAGTCTCTGTGTGTAATTCTTACACACAAGAAGCGGGGGGTGCCAAGAGGAAGGAGGTGTGTTCGTTTACATTTCCTCTGGTTGTAAGGAGAAGGGCCAACCCAGCTCTTTGGGGACACTATTACATGGTGAGACGCTTGTCTTTTGGAGACTACAGTGAGTCACACAACCTTGAAACAGCTGCTAAGTCCAGATGACAGCAGAGCAGATCAGCTAAAATTTTGTATTGCACAAAACTAGCTACCTCACGTTAATCCCCTCAAAGGATACATCCTGCCCTTCTCTCTAGGGTATCACCATTAGCTGTCCACCTCCAATTTCCTTCCCTGCCGTGTGACTCTGTTCCCGTTTTTCCAAGTTTTTGAGAGATAAAATACAAGTTCAGAGACTCCTGTCTCCCAACTTGTATCTGTCACCTACCACATGTTCTCACTCATAAGAAGACCCTGAACATTTACCATAATAAGAAAGGGATTGACAATAGCATCATACTGCCGGGGTGGGGGGTAGGGGAACACAACATCAAACATCAATGAGTACCTGATCTCAAACCAGGCAAAGTGGGGACCAAAGGGAGGCCTGAACTTTACCTGTATGGTGTCCACTTGTATATCTAATCCTGAATTGTACTCCACATCTTTAAAATCTATCATCTTTGGTCTGGGGCAAATGTGTAGCAAGATCCTGGCTTCTAGGGGCCATCGGTAGGTAGGGACCAGGCTGGAGCATAGCTGGGTGTATTCATTGAGAGTAAACACAATTCTTTCACTGGGTAAACGAAGACTCACTTGGCATTACACAAACATCTGTCCATATATTAATACAGATTATTTATCAGCATCAAAACCCCCATCAACATAGAAGCATAATATGATCATTCCACATCACTTTTGGCCATGGACAGATATTCAAAACAACATAGGATCAAACTGGTTTTCATAACAGAAAATGCTATCCTGATTACCCAACTGTGTGATTTGGGGTTGTGTTGGGGTTTTTGTTCATGTTTGTAGTTGCTTTTCCACCCTGGCCTCCCATAATCGAATGATTTACTTTGGCAGTGAATTTCTCATCAAAGTCAGCTGAGAAGTTTAGACAGATGTTTGTTTTGTGATCACACCCTTTGACAGCATATTAGCAGACACAGCACTTTCTAGCTTTGACTATATACTGTGGTGTAACCTAAGAGATTTGCAATTTCTTCTGTCTTCGTTTGCTTGACCTAAGGGATAACAGGGACCAGGAATCTTTCTGTGCACATAGTAACTGGTTTCCCTCAGTTTTTCCTTGTACTGTGACTTTGCTTTTGAAGTCAGTTGATGGCAATGGAATCAGAATTAAGTGAACCTTAGTCTTGGTGTTCTACCAAGTATGATGCACATCCCAGAGAAGACAGCTTAGGATAGTCAAGTCCACACATGATCAGGTAGAGACCACACATGATCAGGTGGTCCTACTCCTTTGCCTTGTCCACTACCTGATACCTCACAAGTCTTTATTTTAAAAATAAAGACTTTAGATACAGATTCAAAAACACATTTCAAATTTTAAAATATCATGTTGGACATGGATTCAAAAACACATTTCAAGTTTTAAAATACCGTGTTGTGGCAGAAGGGCAAAGTGTATCTTAGCACCAAGGTGATAAAATTATGCAAAGTTGGATCCATTTAGTTTGGTCAGGTGGGTCAATGAGTTATGAAATATTTGTTAAGATCAGCATGAGCAACCTGTGATACATAGTGGCAATGTCTCCTGTGCCCTCCTCTGTCATTGTGTACATGGTGACAAGGTCCCGCTTTAAACACTTTCTGCCAAATGCCCACACAGCTACTGACAGTCATTCTTTTTGACCTCAGGTAAACCACCTTGGAGTGTCTTGGTGACAAGTGACATGTGTTTTTTTCTTTCATCTACTGTTGGAAGATGTTTAGGGCCTGTTCTTTGTTCTAATGGAATATTGGGTATTTGGGTTTTATCTGGGAGCTAATATTGGTAAATAGCTCAGGGTTTACAGATGCAGAGATTACTCTGTGGTTACATAACATGGGCACCTTATCACCAGAGGAAATCTACACCTAGCAAATGTGGAAGGGGTGTGAGTGTGTGCCACTAGCATTGCTGGAGGGCATTTCAGTTTCATCCCCACTCAGAGGTGAGGCCCAGCAGCCCAAGGGGTCTTTTCTAGACTCCTTCACAATCCCCGCATGTCCCCTAAACAGTGACTTCCACAGGAACTTAGACAGGAAAGCATGGACCATTATCTAGATAGCTTTTCCTTTGTTTTGTTTTGCTGAGAAAGAAAAAATATTTTACTTCTAAAAAAATGTGCTATGTGTGTTCTGTTTTATTCTGGATCTTTAAAAATCATATATGTTTGTGTGTGTGTGTATGTCTATTACATATATAAAATATATATACATAATCTAGAAGAATTGATCAAAAAAATATGTGTTTCAAGGCACTAATAGCTCTATTTTAGAAAGTTTGGCTTTATTTCAAGATGAAAAGAGGACATTTATAACTCATTGTGGTTCTATTATCTAATGACTTTGGAATTACAGGCTAGTGTTGAAACTGTCACCAGAATCTAGTAATAAAAATATCACACTCTAGCCCAGCAGGTTGTCTTTCTTGGTCAGTGTTATCAGCAGAGGATCCTGGAACCTTGGTGCCAGACAGTCAGATTGCCCTGTGATCCTGAAGAAATCCTGAATTGGAACATTTAACAAGAGCTTTGGGAGTTTAATATCTCTCTCTCTCTTTGTCTTTCTCCCCCTCTCTCATTTTAGTCTATTAAATATCAAAAGTAAGCTGTGAATATTATTTTTTTAACTTTAGCATTAATCTGAAGTTCTCAAAATAATATTTCACTTTACAACAGCCACAATTTTTTTTTTTTTGAGGTGGAGTCTCACTCTGTTGCCCAGGCTGGAGTGTAATGGCAGGCTCACAATCACTCTAGCATCGACCTCCTGGGCTCTGGTGATCCTTCCGCCTCAGTCTTCCAAGTAGCTAGAACTACAGGCATACTACCACACCTGGCTAATCTTTTATTTATTGTAGAGACGAGGCCTCACCAAGTTGCCCAGGTGGGTCTCGAACCCTTGGGCTCAGGCAACCCACGTACCTTGGCCTCCCAAACTGCTAAGATGACACTATTGCATTTTAGAGCAGAGGTTAGCAAACTGGGCCCTAAAGTCATATCTGATCGGTGTCTGGTTTCATAAATAAAGTTTTATTGAAGCATCATCAGCCCTGTTCATTACGTATTTCTTCCTTTTGACTACTGTTGTGCTATAAGGGCAGAGTTGAACAATTGCAACAAGAGACCTCCAAGTCCTCTAAAGTCTCAGATAATCACTATCCAGCCCTTCCCAGAGAAAGTGTGCTCACCCTTGCTACAGGCTAGATCAAATCTAACCGCTATTTTACAAATTAGACATTTTTTGTTTAGAGTTGCTAACTAACCACTTTTTCCACTTCCAGTTGCCCAGAGAAATGTTTCTTATTGTTGAGCTTTGTGTAAGTGAAGGGGGTGGAATATACAATTTTGTCAACGGTTTCTTTGGGAGATTCATTCACGGTGATGCACATAGTAGCAGTAAGTTTGGTTCTATAGTCTATGGCCCTGCGGGAATGGTTATGCAGTAGGCTTGCTTATTCATTCTATAATTTATGAGCAGGGGATTAATTACAGTTGGGACATTACCAATGAAGCTACTGTGAATGTTTCTGCACAGGTATTTAAGCACACATGCAAACACATTCCTGTATTGTTTTCATTAGCTATCGCTGCATCATAAAGTACCCCCAAAATTTGCAACTTGAAACAGCAAGCATTTTTTTTTCCTAGTTTCTGTGAATCAGGAATCCAGGAGAAACTTAGCTGAATGTGGCTGGCTTACTTACCCTCAAGGGGTCATGGTTAAATTCTTCAGTTGTCAGCTGAGTCTGTGTCTCTTCTGAAGGCTCCACCGAGGGCAACTGGTGCTTCCCAAGGAGTCTGCTGTAGCAGACTTTTCCAGCACTACATGAGAGTTCAGGAATCTCCACATCTTCCATATTGCAGACACTAATCTTGTATTTTAGCCATTTTTCAAGACAATGACTTAAAACAAACGAACAATTGATAGTGGGAAAGAAACGAGAACTAGTGGGTATCAAACTTCTATTAAACATCAAACTAAAGTTGGGTGCAGTAGCTCAGGCCTATCAGCCCAGCACTTTGGGAGGCGAAGAAGAGAGGACTGCTTGAGCCCAGGGATTTGAGACCAGTCTGGGCAAGTTGGTGAGACCTTGTCTCTACAATAAATCAAAAAATTAGCTGGGCATGGTAGCACATGCCTGTGGTTCCAGCTACTTGGAAGACTGAGGCAGAAGGGTCACCTGAGCCCAGCAGGTCGAGGCTGCGGTGGCAAGGAATGTGCCGCTGCACTCCAGCCTGGGAGACAGAGTGAGACTCCAATTCAAAACAAAAAACAAACAGCAAAAAAACCCACATCAAAGTAGCGGTTACATAACGCACACAAGAAACTACTCTGGGAGGTACCGTTCTCCTTAGTTCATGATCGAGTTCAGGGAGGATAGGTGACTTATCTATGGATAACAACATAACAACACATCTTTCACCGAAATTGGATACCTATTTTTCACCTTTCTTACTTTAGTGTGGAAAACCCTTTGGTAGAAAGATCTTTCTGGATGCGTTGCCAGGAGCCAGTTGTTCCACATAGATTAAGGAAGAGCCTACCCTGTGCTTGCATGGTGGACTGGAAAGAAGAGGAGCCCACCCCATGGACTCTAATGTGGGGGGACAGTAACCTTGGTTGAGGTGCTTCTTCCTCCTGGGGCTTCAGGCATCCCAGCATAGGACAGAGTCCAGATGGGCTGCAGAGTGATTAGGTCACTCAAAACACATGAATGTCCTTGATCCTGGACACAGGAGACAAAGCACTCAGGGGTGTGAGCTTCTGAGGACCAAGGGGATGGGAGAACTTGAGGACATTCATGGATTCCATAATGATCAGGGTACTGGGGAAAGTGCACTGCAGTGTATAACGATTGTGCAATCCCAAGCAAGTTAAGCTGGACATAACAACCGCAAAAGCAAATGTGCTGGGCATTCCAAAGAACAACCCCATTCCTCCACAGCTGGACACATCCCTGGGCTCTTGCAACTGTGCACACAAGATGATGATTCAAGGGGAACATGAAAATCCCACATCCCAAGAAAGTTAAGCAGCGAGTTGAACACCAGCGACTGGTATGAATGCCAACGAGTACCTATTTGAAACATGGCATAAATACAGCACAGACAAACACATGTCTACACATATCGGTTGTCCAAATAAGCCAGAGTCCATCCTTATCCCCCTTGAGCCGGCTGTGGTCCCACCTTGGTGGAACACACACAGCAAGAGCATCTTTGTCTCCAGAGCACAGGTACAGCAGCCACCCAGTCACTCCGTTCCATCCACTTCTTGCAGGCAGGATTTCAAAGGGAAATTCCCTTAAATTAAGGCAAATTAAGTTTTTGAAGATTCGACACAGTGATCTTCATCAGGCCTATGTCTTCTATTCCCAAATACCAAACATTACTATTTGCATTTGTTTTGCACTGGTATTTGTTGTGTTTTCACACGTTGTCTTGTTCTAACTGCAATACCTAATAACTAATATGCTTAGAATTCTGACAGCATGTGACATATGACCAGTGAACAGACGGCTGCAATTACGGTATATTATCCATATTCAGGGATACATATTTTATACGCTTAATTATATATTCACATATTGTGAGTTTTTGTGATTTCTTCTGCACAGGAATCTTGAAAAATATTTTGTGTCCTTCCCATCCTTTGCACTAGTGAAGATGAAAGACATGTTCTTTAGTATTTAATTAGTATATGAGTAGTAGGTTGGTTTTGTTCAACTTAGAACGGCATGTTACAGTTCTGTGTTGATATCAGTTAGGTAGAACTTTTTTCCTGATGCAGGGAGAGGGGTCAGCAGCTCTGCTTGTTGGATTTGCTGTTCCCTTTCTGTGTGTTTTGGATTTGCTGGTATCTGCCTGCCGTGGTCACCCTCCTCTTCTTCCCGTGGGCTCTCGTGTTACTCACATGTTCAGCTGTCTGTTTTATTCAGTTTCGACATTTCTGACACCTGGGTCTTCCCCCAGAATTTATTAGTCTCTTCTCTTCATCTTTTTCATAGAATCTCAGCAGTTTTAATGGTGGATCATTTTTCAGGAAAGTAGAGAGCTTTTTATTTTGAGTGAGCTTCTATTTTATGAGTCTGTGTGGAAGGGTTTTTGAGGGTACTCATTTGCACTGCTGGAAAATTTGCCATAAATTTCACAACAGAAGACTTGCAGGTTTCAGGACAGGAGGAACCCTCAACCCCATCTCCATGGTTCTACTGTGCCTTCAGTGAAGCCCCTCCAGAAGTCATTGTGTAGTTTTTGTTTTGTTCTGTTTGGAAAGAAAAATGCTTCCGTGTGATCTTCCTGATGATTTAATCACCTACAAGGAGATCAGGACCCAGACATGATCTAAATAAGAGTATATGTGAGAGTAAGTTCCACTGGGAAGATCCACAGAAACCCAAGGGACATGGGCGTGGGAGGTCACCTAGCCCTGGAAGGAGAAACCCAGTTGACAGGGAGAGTTTCTGGGTAGTTCTAGCCTAACTCCCTGTCCCATGAATCTTGGCAACCTGGACCAACCAGTGATTTCTGAGGGATGCAATTCCTGCTGATAATCTGTCCAAAGCTGGGACTGGACTTGAGATGGGCAAATGGGTGACATTTCCTCATCAACCTGGATGGCGGGTCAGTCCAGTCACACCAAGCACAGTGTTGGTTCACACCATGCCTTCCCCAAAGAACTTTCCCCAAGTTACAAAATAAGAATAAACGGGTAATAGTATTAGCGCCTTGAAACAACATCTCCCACGAGAAGGTGCAAATGTGAACAAAGCTTTGTGGGCAGCAGAGACCAACTAGAGGGACAAAGAGATGAGGAAGGGGGTGGATTAGAAGGCCTTGGCATCTGTGGGCCCTGCCCAGGCCACTGTGCACGAGGACACGGTTCTCCAGTCCATGCTGCCCAGACCTAGACTAGCTGCTTGGAGATGTGTCTGTGTAGAGAGGAGATACTGTACTGCATTTTACAGGCAGGCTGGTGGCAGGCATTTTTTTTTTTGAGTTGGAGTCTCACTCTGTCACCCAGACTGGAGTGCAGTGGCCGCTCCCGGCCACCGCAGCCTCAACCTGCTGGGCTCCAGCGATCCTTCCGCCTCAGCCTTCCGAGTAGCTGGAATTACAGGCGCGCATTACCACGCCCGGCTGATTTTTTGATTTATTGTAGAGATGAGGTCTTGCTGCCCAGATGGGTCTTGAACCCACGGGCTCAGGCAATCCACTCACCTCAGCCTCCCAAAGGCACGGGATTACAGGCTGAGCCACCGAGCCCGGCTTAGCATTTTTTAAGATTTAAAACTCCTCAGCCTAGTTTGGAAAAAAAAAATTAAGTTTTTAAATTAAACAAAGTTTATTGGAGAAAAAAGGAAGAAAAGAAAGGAGGACATGCCAGAGCTGGCACAGGTGAAAGAAACCGCCTGGAAAAATCTGAATGTCTCACCCTTCAGGTGATTCCCACTTGGCCCCGGTGTCTTCCTAGGCTGGCAGGAGGAGTCCTGTGGGGTGGGCATCAATGAGACAGGGGAAGGTGCTGTCATATAATCGAACAGATCTGATATGGAGCAATGTCCCCCAAGGGCAATTATGGGGACTTCATAAAAGCTCTGCTTTATTCCATCAGATGTGAGCCATCCACATGATATGCTCCCCAAACTCTCAGACTCTCCCCTTCACTTATCGCCTCTCAGGGATGCAGGCTGTGGCACCCTCTTCCCCTCTCCAAACCACTTTAGTGGTTCTTGTGACTCACATCCTCTGCCCTAAGACCCTCTCTTTGCATCAAACCAGGAGCAGGGCAGAGGCAGGCTGCCTTCTGCTCACAGTGTTAGACCAACATACTTGACTTCTTACAAACACACACATCCGTTATACTTTTGTTTCTCAATGTTAAAAAAAAATACATGCTTATAAATTGACAAATCAAACAAATGTATAATACAGACATTTTAACAAGTCATACTTGTTGAAACATAAGTCATATTTATTAAAACATATGTATTTATCAAAATGCTATATGGTCATCTGAGATTTTCTCTCCTAACATTGAATGCATTGTCATGCTCAATTTATAAGATACTTTGAGAAATAGTGCTAGACTCACCCATGTGGACAACCCATTGCTTAAACAGAGAGGAGACGTCTCACACAGATGAGAAAGTTATAGCATAAAAAAATGAAAAAAAAAAAACCAATTACTGAGAAAAATGCCTCGCAGAAGGCTAAGAAAAAGCCAGGGGAAAAAAATATGATCACCTCTTCACCTCTATAGGTATGCCTTGTAACATGTCTGTGACTTTAAAAGGCCCTTAAGTAGGTGCTGACTGGGTAGAGAGACTGGTGGAGATTTTGTATAACCAGCAAAAACAACCCCACAGCGCCCATTTTGGATGGAAAAATCTGTAACTTTCCATTTACCTCAAATAACTTATTAGGGAATAATCTCCCCACAGAGAATTTTAATTTGCCTCTTGGAGGAATGTGAAAAAACGAAGATATTTAATATTGGGATTACTTACATATTTATTTATTTTTGCAGGATTCTTGTTGCTCTTTTCTAAAGTATGTCAGCCAGGGCCCTTCTGTGAAATCAGTGAGCAAATGCAGAGAGGGTTTTGCCACTTTTTGTTCCCTCCCCCACCACAATGGTCACCAGGGCTGATGGAAGCAAGGAGAAGCTTACACTGTCACACCCGCAAGGGGCTTTGTTTTTCAATGACCTGGAGTCCTTCATTCCCAGCTGAAAGTTATATGGTTTGCTAATTGCCTACAGGTAAGGAAGAGTGAGCGTGCAATTTCCTTTCGCTGTTACTTGAAATCCTACAATTATGATCTCTCCTCATCCACTGGGGGAATGCAGGCTTTGGCAAGCTCCACACACTGGGGGTGGGGACACTGGCCCAAGCTGGAGACATCTCATATAGGCACAATGCTCCATTTTGTACTCAAAACAATTTTTGCTGGCTTTGGCTTTTTGATTTAATGGAATACTAATAATTCCAGAAATTCACATTTAAGCACAGTTCTTTCATTTTTAACCACCAGGAGTAACGATAATCACTCACTCTACTGTAAAAAACGTAGAATTCAACTAAATGAAGTTCACAGACTTTTTCTTGGACTTATTTTAATTTGGCTTTAATATTATAAGTCTAAATCTTGAAACATTTATATCACCGGTTTCAGTTAAACTAATAAAGTATTACTATGTTAATAATTGCTACCCACTTTATTAAGTACTACAGACATCAAATCCTTTATACTCAAGAAGAGAACACCCTCCAGCTCTAAATACTTTGGCCAAATAAGTCCTTAATATATAATTGAGTATAACATAAGGTCTGACTTAAAACATGAATTAAAATTAAGGGCACCGCTACTATTTGTAAATCATTAAAGGGCTAACTTGGGAGATAATTCTTGTGATGAAAGTTAAATGGAGACTCAGGAATTCAAGTTCTCACGTTTGACGTGAACGTCAAAATTCTTTGGGCATATGGTGAGGACCTTCAATATCACAGGGCTATTTAATATAAAACTAAAATATCCAAGATAACAAACACAGAAATATAAAGGAAATGGCACACTCAATTAAAACAATTCACGAGCTGCCTTGAGAGAGGAATCATTCAGGGGAAAATGCCCCTACTATTAGATGTTTTGGGAGACCTTGGTGAAGAGTTGCCTTTTCTTTCCTTAATAGTCAAACTGAGATCAATACTGTGATTGGAACTGAAGAAAGAGCACAGGGAAGGCTGACTTCTTAAAGGTAGGAGCTGGTGTTATTTCTGTGTAAGGAAGGCTTGCTGAATTGAATTGCTCAAGGCTAAAGGCTAGGTAAAACCAAAGTGATAAAGAGTGATTAAGATATGGTTCCTGGCCTCGAAGAAATTACTAAGAGGGAGAGTTAGATGCTTGCATAAATGGCTATAATGCAAGACATACTTTGATAATTCCAAAAGTAATATGTACCTAGAGTATTGCAGATGTGAATTATTTGCTCAGAAAAGAGACATTTAACACATGCAAACACAAATAGTGTAGTTAGTGGTATACATGATGCTTTAATCTCAGGCTTTCTCAGTCCTTATTACATTTACGTAGGTGACTTTTTTTTTAGTTGGAGTCTCACTCCGTCGCCTAGGCTGGAGTGCAGTGGCACGTTCACAGTGACTCCAGTGTCGGCCTTCTGGGCTCAGATGATACTTCCACCTCAGCCTTCCAAATAGCTGGAACTACAGGAAAGCGTTACCACACCTGGCTAATTTTTTTGATTTATTGTAGAGCTGAGGTCTTGCCAAGTTGCCCAGGCTGTTCTCAAACTCATGGGCTCAGGCAATTCGCTCACCTCAGCCTTCCAAAGTGCTGGGATTACAGGCTTGAGCCACCGTGCCTGACCAAGACATTTTAAAAAATCTTTGTTTTTTTTCCATTTCCCCCTCCACAGGTTTATTTTGAAAAATTATAGATTTAGAAAAAGAAAACCTGAGATTCTCTAGTACATGCTCTCAAAAAATCACAAGAGAGGTAATTCTGGCTTAGAGACATTAAGTAAGCTGCCCAAGGTCTAGCAGTGTTATACATGCAAGCATCAATCAATCGATCGATAGTTAAAAGAAAAGTGTTTTGGTTCCTATCCAGGGATGGAAGCTAAGTAAGGACTGCATCCAGAAGCTCACTTGGCTAGACTTATCTTTTTTCCACATATTTCTTCATTTTTCACCTATGTGTATTGTGTTATTAATTTATTTCATACTTTTTTTTAGTATAGCCAGAAATGCATCTTTGCCCAACTTTTAACCCCGAGTGGACAGGGAGGCACCTTCTTTGAGCTTCCCTCTACCAGTCCTTGTGATGATCTCAGATTGGTCCTGCTGGATCTCATGTAATATGCCTGTTTCAATCATGATGCAGCAGTGTGATAGCTCAAGCCTGGGCCGTGTCACCCGTCCCTCCCCAGGAAGTGTGGGAGGGTGCAGAGAAGGGAGGCACCAGGTCTGACAGACTTATTCAACCATATGAGAGTGGGAAGAGGGGTCCTCTTGAGAAAGATGGTCCAGGTAAAGAAAACCCCTTGTGCCCCTCCACACAGAAACCCATGCAGACGATGCGTTAAGATGGCAGCTGTTGGTGTTGGGGTCTATCGCTCCTTCCACAGAAACTCTTCTTCCAGAGAGCAGGGTCTGAAGTTAGGGACAGGGTTAAGATATTGCCAAGAAAGTTATAAACAATAAGAACATTAGAGTTAATAGGACTTTGGGATCACAAATAGCCTTTAGCAATAGAATTTTTATTTGTATTCTGTGCTGTACACCCATGTCATACATCGGACTATTAATGAAATAACATCTGGTTGCATGCTCATGGAAGACATGGCTAAATATTTTAGTCTTGACCCTGACCTGGAATCTGCCTGCCTCTGAGACCTGTTTTTAATGACCTCCAGCTCTGAATCTTGCCCTTCACATTTCCATCCCTTTCCTCAGGCAGAAGGAGAGAACATGACAACTGGTCCTCTCCCCCGGTCAATTACAGGGTGTAAGAACGCAGACTTTTTTTTTTTTGAGTTGGAACCTTACTCTGTCGCCCAGACTGGAGTGTAGAGTCACGCTCCCTGCCACCTCAGCCTTGACCTGCTGGGCTCTGGCGATCCTTCTGCCTCAGCCTTCCAAGTAGCCGAAACTACAGGTGCATGCTATCACATCCAGCTAATTTTTTATTTATTGTGGAGACGAGGTCTCGCCAAGTTGCCTGGGTGGGTCTCGAACCCCTGGGTTCAGGCAATCCACTTGCCTCAGCCTCCCAAAGTGCTGGGATTACCGGCTGAGCCACCAAGCCTGGCCGAACCCAGACATTTATAAAACTTGAGCAGAAAATGCATCTCATCATCTTTCTTGGCACAAGGTTCCAGGTTATATACATTGGTCTATGCAGACTGGGTCTCAGAGTTTAGGTGGAAACCTGCCAGAATTCATCAACGACTTAAGAATCCACTGGATGTATTTCTTACCAGTGACTATGTCTTTCATTTATCCAAAGGATCTCTGTCCTCTTTTGGTGTTTTAAAGATGAATACCTTGAGATGAGCAAGTGTCTCAGAAAATAATGTGTCGTCTTTTATGTCCAACTCAACTCTTCTGCATACACATAGGAAGTTAAACAACTCTATAAGGCATGTTGCCTCCAAAAAGAGGTTATCTGGGGCAGTGCCTGGCCAGTTGGCTTTGTATAATACAACCACAGAGACGCAGGCAAGCACATTTCAGGAAGCAATGCTCCATAATCATTGTGTAAAGCATACGATGCCATGGTCTATTTCAAGAAATATTAAAACAGATTGAAGCGATCACCAAAATGTCTAGGCATATCACCCATGCCCTGGTGCTCTCTCTGAGGTGCAGTTCGTGGAGCAGGACGTTGAGTTTTCCCAGATGGTCAGGCTGCTTTGTGTTGAGCTGGAAGGTATGGTATGAGGATGAAGGAGAAGGAGGCACAATGGAGGCAGAAAAGGGCCACATGGTGCCTGCGGTGTGTGATCCTCAGACAGAACACTATAGCAAGGCTGTATCCACTGTCTTCTGCTTCTAATGGCTGGGACAAGCTAGCAGACGTGCTGAACTGCATACACATTAGAAGGCCATTGTTGAAGGGTTCAAAGAAATGACCACGCACCCGAGGTCATGGTCTCTTGAGCAAAGCCCCCGAATCCCCAAGCAGTGTCACAGTGAGGCTGGAAGCAGACTGAGGAACTTCCTGGGACTTGGGTTTTGCGACCGGGTCCGTCTCAGGCATGAGTAGATGTCAGTTCAGAAGGAAAGAAGGATCCACTGCTCCTAGGCCTGCTCTCAGGGCTTGCATCCATTCTTTCCTCTGTACTAGAAAATATTAGGACCAGCACCTCCAGCTCGACATCTGTCAAGTGGGAACTACCTCCAGGCATCAAGGAAATGCACTTATACTCGCCCACATGAAACCTTGTGCCGTGGTACCATGGCTATCACCAGCATTACAGGTCGGGGCATGAGACAAAGAGGTCAAGCCACTTGTTGAAGAACACACAGCTAAGAAGCCTTGCTGGTTCACAGTCCAAGCCCTTAATTCTAAGTTCCCCAGCAGCAGAGAGGAATGGATCCTCTGCCATGTAACTAAACTGTGTGTCCCTTGAGGGCAAGACATTTGACTCAACAGTGTGGGTGTCCACACTGCCTGGCTCGTCTCCTATAAAATGACAAGTGAAGGCAGGAAAAGGTCACCCGGAGCCTACGGTGTGTGATCCTCAGACCCAGCAAGTGGAACAAGACAGCAGCAAGGCTAAGTCCACTGCCCTCTGCTTCTGTATGACTGGGGCAAGCTGGCAAACATGCTGTACTGCATACACATTTGAAGGTCATACAGTACAGGAAGGTCCACGGTCTGCTCTGCTTCCAGTTTCGCCGTGGCACTGCCTGAGGATTCAGGTGCTTTCCTCAAAAGACCGTGACTTTGGGGGCATGGTCTTTTCTCTGACCCCTTCAACAGGGGTCCATCTCCTATAAAATGACAAGTGAATGAGTGAGAAACTCCTGGAAGACCTGGTTGTGAATGAACCCTTGAGCATTTTTCGTGTGAGCCAGATGAAAAAGAGCCACCTGCAGTCATTTCTGTAGCGAAGTACTGGAGTCCACATTTCTGGAATTCCCCATTCTGAAATTCTGGGGGGCTTGGCCACAGGTCTCACACAGTTGCTTCCAAGCAGTATGTGGCTCATAATTGTTCACGGTTTGGGTAAGACCCGCTCAAGTCGGAAGGCACTGAGCAGTGTGTCTGGCCCATGGTGCAAGTTCACGACACGTCGGATGCTATTTTGCATCATTCATTGGATCTCGATTATAGATGCACACTGAGTACTGTCTCTTCAGACACTGCATTAAAGGAAGACCCACCGAGTACTAATGTGGAGTGTAATTTAAATGTCTAAAATGCTAAGATGTCATATAGATGAAACTAAAACTACAGATATGTATAGGATTTCTAGTAAATAATTCAAAGTAAGGCCGGGCATAGTGGCTCATGCCTGTAATCCCAACACGTTGGAAAGCCATGGAGGGAGGATTGCCTGAGCCAAAGGGTTTGAGACCTTCCTAGACAACATAGCAAGACCTCATCTCTAACAAAAATATGAAAATTAACCAGTCATGGTGGTGCATGCCTGTAGCCCCAGCTACTATTTGTGAGGCTGATGGGAAGATCACGTGAGCCCAGGAGGTTGAGGCTGTGGTGAACTGTGATGGTGCCACTACACTCTGGCCTGGGCGACAGAGACTCCATCTCAAAACAAACAAAAAGCGGTATAAACAGCAGAAGTATAGATCTCCTGCAACTGCTGCACACATGCCTGAGTTTCTTGGGTCTAGAAATGAGCCTCTATGGAGTGTACTGTGGCCAGACCAAGCATTGAACAAAATGACTGACATGCAGTTCACCTTGCAAAGAGACAGACTGTTATTCCATTATATCATTACCTAGGAGTTGTCAGACCTGGTGCAAAGCCACTTGTGGGGAGAATCCTCTGGACATGAACATGGGGGTCCATGCTTGATGTTCTAACAGAGGCCAGAAGAGCAGAGGGTCAGGAAAGCTAGAAAGGCTGTGTCCGGAAGCTGTGCCCCTGGGAGAGGAAGTGACAGGCTGCGCACGGTCAACGGAGACACCCTCAGCCCAAGGCCAGTCATGGGCAACTGGGGCCCTGGGAGCTTCCAGGAAGACAAAGCAATTCAACGGGAGGGGTGACCACACACCAGAACAGGCAGTGGCGGGAACCACAGTTCCTGTCCTTCCTCAAGGCTGCAATTCCCAGGTCTGGGCACTGTTGAGAGGGCAAGACCCGGAGCCCTTGCAGTGGAGACAGGCATGCAGGAGCCAAAGATGAGAAGATCAACCATCAACCACAGCTCTCGGTCAGCAGTTCACGATGAATGGGGTTAGGAAGCTTGAGTAAGCCAGACAAGTCCTGGCCTGGCTCAGTGCCTTCCCTTAGCCTGGCCCTGGGCACTCAAGTCCCTCAACTGGTGATCCATTTGTGCAGAAATAGGGGGGTCACCAGAGAGCAAACTCATGTGCATTCTTCTGAGGTACGGATTATTCCCACTTAGCCACTGGGAAGGTCTGTTTCCTCCTTCCCCATCACCCTCTGGCCCTGCCCTGTCCTGGCATCCTTGCCTTCTCCTTCTCTGGCTTCTTACTCCCCCTTTCCTATAGAGCCAACTCAAGGAGGTGAGTGTCAGTTGCTACCTTGGGAACACCCTGCTCTGTGCTTGTATAAACAGTACATAATGCATATGACTGTGTGTTTCCAATTAACACCAAGTGGAAGTACCACCATCTTCTGACAGTTCCATAGAAGTAGCTGTGACAGAAGGAATCACATTTGAAAAGCACTGCTAAGAGGCCACACAGTCAGAAAAATGCAGTGATGCCATTTCAGGTTTGTCATCCCCTGCAGTCACCCTGGACAGTGGCCACCCAGGTCATGGGCACACCCAGCCAGCAGCCTGCAGTGGGTCCTGAGAGGAGTCCTATGCAGAAATGGGGGTGGAGAGAGAGGTCTGAGTGAGCCTAAGTCCTGGCAAAGCAAACTCATAGCCATGTTCATCCTCTGTTGTTGGGAGAGTCCCAGCACATATGCATTCATGAAACTCACAAAGCTAATTTCAGGGACCTCATTGTCTGTGGAGGATCATGAGACCTCTCACTCCTTATGGAAGCCACTGAAATGTCCCCAGGCCTGTTTATTTTTATTTTTTTAATTTTTTTTTGTGTTGGAATCTCACTCTGTCGCCCAGACTGGAGTGCAGTGGCCGCTCCCGGCCACCGCAGTCTCGACCTGCTGGGCTCCGGTGATCTTTCCGCCTCAGCCTTCCAAGTAGCCGGAATTACAGGCGCGCGCTACCACGCCCGGCTGATTTTTTGATTTACTGTAGAGATGAGGTCTCGAATCCGCAGGCTCAGGCAATCCACTCACCTCAGCATCCCAAAGGCGCGGGATTACAGGCCGAGCCACCGAGCCTGGCCCCAGGCCTGTTTATATAAGCCCAGAGCAGCGTGTCCCCAAGGGAGCAGCTGGCACCCACCTCCCTGAGTTGGCTCTACAGGAAAGGCAGACTATGAAGGCAGAGAGGGAGAAGGCACACCTCCCTTAAAAAAAGTCCTTATTTTAGATTCAGGTGTACACATGCATGTTTATGACAAGGGCATGTGGTGCAGTGGCAGGGATTGGGTTTCAGGTGGTCTATTCCCAGAGAGGGAACATGGCACCCCATGGGCAATTTCTGAACCCTAACCCCTCCCCACCTCTCCCCTTACTGGTTCCCCAGAGTCTTTCATTTCCATTTTTTTGTGACTACTTAACTCCCGCATATGAGAACGCCTCCCTTTTATCCCCGTTTTTCCACCTGCTGGCTGGCATGATGGCAGAGTTTGCCTTTATTTTCATTTTGTTGTTGTTGTCGTTTTTATTTTCCCCTTCTGCCTCAGCCTTTCAAGTGACTGGAACCACAGACATGCACCACTGATGCTCAGCTAAATTTTGATTTATTGTGTAGATGAGGCCTCACCAAGTTGTCCAGGCTGGTCTCAAACCCCTGGGCTCAGTCAATCCTCTCACCTCTGCCTCCCAAAGTGCTGGGATAACAGACGTGAGCCACCATGCCTGGCTAATTTTTTGATTTATTGCAGAGACAAGGCCTCATTAAGTTGCCTAGGCTGGTCTCGAATCCCTGGATTCAGGCAATCCTCTTGCATCCACCTCCCAAAGTGCTGGGATGACAGGTGTGAGTCACGGCGCCCAGCTATATATTTGATGTATTGTAGAGGGGAGACCTCATCAAGTCGTCCAGGCTGGTCTCGAACCCCTGGGCTCAGGCAATCCTCGCCTTCGCCTCCCAAAGTGCTGGGACGACAGGCGTGAGCCACCGCACCCGGCTACATTCATGTTCTTAAAGCCCTAATCTCGCCTCTCTTTGGAAGTGACGTCTCAAAACTGAAAAGACGCAGTGCTTCCCCCACGCAAGGCCGCTTGGGGTGATGGGAGTGTGTTCCCGGGAGGGGGTGTGGGGCACATATTCACCCACTGCAGCGGGAATCCCCCCCAAGAGGGGACCCGGCCTGGGCGGAGCCCTCTGCCCCGCCCGCCAGGCACGCAGGTGGTGGGAGCCCTGCGGACTCTGTTTGCAAATCATTAATGGAGTGATTGTGTCCCCTTTCGCTTGTTCACACTTTTGAACTGCGCGGAGTGACACATTCCCAAATGGGCGACGCGAGAGCAGAGGGAGGCCCACAAGAGCCTGATTGTGGGGCTGCCCAGACGCCAGCGGTGCCGGGGTTTAGATGAACCCCATCAATGAAGGCTGCACCGAAAAGCCCGGCCCGGGGCACTGGGAAACAGCCGCGCGCGCCCAGGAGTTGCTAGGCGTGCGACGCTGGCCTCCGCCGTGTCCCCTGGGCGCTGGAGCCGAGCTTTCTTCGCGCACAATAAAAGGCCCTTTCAAAGCGGGGCTCTCCGAGCCGCACCAGCAGTGGAAGTCACTGCATTCTCTGAATGAAATAAATGTCTCTTTTTAATGCCTATAAGGTTTGTGTAAATTCCCCCCAGTACAGCACCATTAGGATTCTGCAGGAAAAGCGCATACATTAGGCTATACTGTGTGGCTTTTGTGCCGGGCACATCCACCCTCTCCTGCCACGGATGCGGAGTGTAGAAGCTTCAATCAAGTGTGGGCTCCCGCTGGGGAAACAAGCTGCCCGGGCCCACTGAGGCCACCTTTGTGCCGGGGGCCTCATTTGAATAAGCAGCATGTTGTCACCGGGAAAGGCAGATGGCCCAGGGGTTCCATTCCAGCAGAAAGGGGGGAGAAACAGAGAATTTCATTCATCTCGTCCTTTCACGAAGCTACAACAGGCCTTGGACTACTAAATCTCCCAACTCCACACTCTGCCACCCCGGGAAGCGCCTGCCATGTGCTGCTGAGAAGCGGCCCTGCGTGGGATGAGACAGATATTCGGTGATTTTATGCCCCAACTTTCCTGGCTTCCCACACTCCTGCCCTGGCTGTTTCTCCGTGTGGAATGCACATGGAACTCACATATTCATAAACTGCCCAGGAAGTCGCCAAGGAGCATGGGAGGGCTTTCCAGAGGGGCCCAGGGTTGTTTTCACGTTGTATATTCAGCTGTGACTCAACTCAAATTCAACACCACCTCGTGGGTTGAACAAGTGGTCAGGGGAGGTTTAGGACTGCACATAAATTGTCAGACTTGAAAGCCTCATTTCAAGCCGTATTATGTTCTCCCTTTCAGGTTGGCTGATATTTTCCTTCCTAATGTTAAGAAGGTTCGCATCTCTGCTGTCAAGTCCTCAGGAGATTTCAAATACAACGGAAGCTCCCTTGATTTGGAGGGAGGGGAGGTACTGGGAGGCTGTCCACAGACGTTCATAGAGTTCTTTTCTTAATTTATGGGAAGCTATCCTGGTCATGGGTGGGGGGGGTCTCCGCTTCTGTCCCACCACCGCCTGCCTACGTCTTTGAAGGAACCGCACCAGCAGTGTCTCTGAACCTGGCAAGAGATCAGTTCATGAATCACCCAATATTTTATGCCTTGAAATGTATTCAAGTAGGTTAATGAGGGCTTCGAGGAAGCAAAAGTATTAAGTAAAACACTGTTAAGTGGGAATGTATGTGTGAAGTTTCCCTGGAAAATTATTAGAGCCAATTTTATAATTCTTTTTCATATATAAAAGGATTCCTTTGAGTTCCAATTTTCAAACACTGTACTTTGTGAAATTTGGATAAGAAAGACAAGTTCATTTTCTAAAATGAACCAAGCATTCACTAGCTTTCTCAGAACCCTCTCTTCTCTTAAAAAAAAAAATAAAGGAAAAACAACTAAAAGTCACTGAATCCGCTTGATGATTATGCAGAAAATGCATCCATTTTATAAGAAGAAAAAAAGCATTTTTTGCTAGTCATTTCTAATTTATTTTGCAGGCAAAAAAGTAGAAAAGTTATCTTAAACATAAAATCTTTATAAAGTCTAGAAAATTAAGAAAAATATGCCGTAAAACTAGCAGTCTGCACTCCACAAAAATGGTCACACATATATGTAGTTCATATATAGATTGCGTCCTATTTAGCTAAAATGCTAAATAGATAAAAGGTTCCCTTGTCCAGTGTTTCTATTCTGATTCATTCACATCTGTGTTTTTCTCCATTTAGTATCATCCTTTATGTGTGGTATTGATGAAATCCTGTTTTACTTTTTTAAAATTTCATTTAAAGTAGTCTTGAAATGAAACGACAACATGGAGAGAAGAGGATGCTTTTGAGAAGGTTTAAGTCTCGTGTAACGTATTACTTGAATCAAACACTTGACATAATTTAACAGCGCTGTGTTCTCCCAGCATGTATGTTAATACCTGGGTGCAAGGTCATGTCTGTGTACACTCTGAAAAACAAATCATGGTGCAGCAAACACGGTCCATATTGTCCCCGCTGTCAGTCTTTACAATTGATATAGATGACTGCAGCCACGTCCATCAAGCGCCATTCCTCATCAGTCAAGGAGGCTGTGGGGGGCCCGTGTTTGCAAAGGTCTGGGCTGGTTCCTGTCTGACGTCCTCCGGGGAGTCCAAGAGATCCTCTGGGGAATGGGTGAAAGGGGATAATTTCATTTTGTTTATGTCCACCTGGGGTCAGAAGTTCAGGGACATGAATACATTTGTAAAGTTTCCCAAAAGGCTTTACTAATAAGAGCAGCTTGTCTGTTCTGAAAGACGTGAATTCAATAAACTGCTCATTGATTAAAACAAGCAAACAAAAATGCAGTTATTATTATTTCATATAATATGTGCTCTAGTTGGAAGGTTTTAATGTAATGATATAGCAGGCATTTTTTTCTCATTCCATTGTTGTTCACTTTCTTCCTCTTTTTACAAATAATTTTGATCGCATCCAACATATGCTGACTTATAGTTAAAAATATACTCTGAGAATATAGAAATAAATGGATGGACTTCCTTGACAGGTTAAATGGTGTTTTAAATTTACTCCCTCCCCTTTCTCTCTAATCTAAAAAGGTGTAAATTCAAGAAGATGCAAGATGAAGTCCACAAAACACTAGAAATTGGAAATCAAATGAATGAGTGATGGAAGGATGACGGGCCTCCCTTTTCTGCCCAGGTGGAGTGGCGGACGGGACTGTCTGGGGTCTTGAGTGGAGAGCACTTGTCAAGGTTTCCAGGCCACAGGAAGTCATTAGGGAGACACTATACCCAAGCTGGTGATTAAGTGGAAGTGTGCATCCCAGTCAAGGAGCTCCATGGACTCTTCCTTCACCTCCCCAAAGCCAGATTTCCATCCCTAAAAGATAGTGAAGATTCCTCTTTGAGGAAACAGGTTGAAATGAAAGAAAAGACACACAGTTGCTGCTAGATGTTACTAGTGAAACATGCCCATCTATCCTCCATCAACTCACAGTAAAACCATCAGTCAGCAGACTCCACCCATCACCTAAAGCTTAAAAAGACTTTTCCACATCCCTTTCTTTCTATAAATGGAGAGCCAAGAAGCACCAGACATGAAAGGAAAGCCAGGGCCCAGAAGTAATGAAACAAAAGGAACTTAAAGTGAACAGAGACAACCGAAGATGACACAGAGAAGATATTGTGTCCATGAAAAAGTTTTGGGAAATTAATATTAAAATATTTAAATATGTTTATGCAAGGGGGGACATCCTCTCCAAGAAAGTAATTTTTTAGAGAGTAGGCCCTTTGTAGTACTGGCTTCCTCCGCTAGGAAAGTTTTCTAGAAATCTATCTGCATCAGAGAATTTTTTTGAGATCCTTTTAATACATTTTCCCATTTTATGGTGGTTGATTTTCCAGTGCACCTGTCCACACCATGCTGAGTGTTCAGCAGGTTTTGACCAAAGATGGCATGAACCCCATGCCTCACCCTCCCTATTCACACAATCTTACCTGGAGCGACTTTTTTATTTCCCCAGATGAAAAAATCCTCAGAGGGAAACATTTTGCCAATGTGGAAGAGGTGACAAAAAAAATTGGCACAAGTAATAAAAGGCATTAAAATTGACAAATTCAAAATCCGTTTTGAGCAGTGGAAAAAATTCTTGATAAGTGCATTGCATCAAATGGAGTCTACTTTGAAGGTGACTGAAGTTTAAATATGTAAGAATAAATATACAATTGTTAAATAATATTGTTGACTCCTCTTTCATATGTAAATTGTATGTATTAATAAATATATATGTCTATATAGAACATATCTACATTTTATATGGATGTGTAAATTTTTAAAGATATGTATATGATGGGGAAAAATGGAGTACATTGTTTGTATGGCAGAACAAAAGGCAAAGAGATGGAAGATGGGAGAAGAAAGAATGAGAAAATTTGAGGACAAATCCATAAGTTTTAATAACTGCTTAATAAAGGGCAGAACAGAAAAGAAGTAGAGGATAGAAAAGAAGAAAATTAAATAAACTATAGGATTATATCAGATTCCATAGTTGAAGCTTCATTCATTTGATAATAATGAATGATTAAAACACACATAAACATGAGAATAAATAAATAAGACTTAAGACACAGCACATTATTATAAAACTTTGGAACACTGTAAATAAGAATAAGAGTCTAAAACATTCCAGGAGTGAAGGACATGATTCAGAATGATGCTGATGGATTTGGGATGTACAGGGACAAGAAGGGTCTGAGTGCAATGCTCCCTTATTTAAAATTCTATACCCAACTGTACTAGCAACCAGTAATGAAGAAAATATCAAGACCTTTTCAGACTTGCAGATCTCAGCATATTACCCATATTCATTACTGCTATAAAAGTTGTGTAGGGTACATGTTTTATTTAAAAAAAAAACTCATATGGAATCAAGAAAATGGTCAAGATCCAGGAAGCTTCCCAAAGAAGGGAAGTTCCAAGATGTCCATAGAAGAGCCCAGATAGAAGAAAATCTGGGTTGGAACAGAAAAATTGTGTGTCCCAATGGAGAGGTCACAAAAGAGAGAGAGAGGAAAAAAAGAAAAGAAAAATCCTAATTTTTAAAAACCTTGTCAGATTGGCATGTAGAAAGTAAAGTCTATGGTAGAAAAGTAGCTGATCATTCAAGTAAAAGCATAAAAGTTGTGTAAGAAAGGTAATATGACCAAGTATATTCTGTGTTTCAGATGAAAAGAAAAACAAATTGAGATAAGCACCAAATGCTGCTTTAATAAAAATTTGAAGTACATTTGTTTGGAAATATGTCTTAGAAGGAATATGAGCTGAGGAATGAAGATGGTGTGGTGTCAATAAGATAAATTCTAACCTTTCATGTAGGAGATTGATAGATAAGGTCTGCAATATAAAATTAAGTAATAAAATTCTATGGTATTTAGATATTCAGAGCTACATATACCAAATAAAAAAAGTAAAAACATTAAAAAGTGGTTGCTGTCAGAAAGTTTTAAATAGAGGTAGGAGAGATGGAGCAGAAAAGTGCCACATTTTGCAAGAAGTCTTTCTGAGCAATTTGGCTTACAACTTATATGCACGTTACTTATCTTGAAAAATGTAAGTTGCAATTAACAGAAACTAGAAATAAAAGACTCATCCTTTGAGGAATTTTCAGTTGAATTGTGGGCGATTTATGGCCAACTATGAAATTTGAGAGAATTTTCCACACAAGACCTCCCTTATTTCTGACATCGGCTACAAGTTTCAGGATTCTAAGATCACCCTAAGATTTGATAATTCACTAGAAAAACTCACAGAACTCACTGAAAGTGATTATACTCACATTTAGGCTTTATTACAGGGAAAGGATGCAGACTAAAATCAGTCAAGGGAGGAAGCACATAGGGTAGAGCCTAGGAGGGTTTCAAACACGAAGCTTCCATTTTTTCATCTCTTAGGGAGGCATAACGAGTCACCCTCCTCGTATTGAGTTGTGGCAATATACATGAAGAATTGCCAGCAAGGGAAGTTCACCTGAGCTGAGTGTTCAGGGTTTTTATTGGGATCCCATTGTTTAGATATGATTGGTTGATTGATTGCCCACGTGACTGGTCTCATTCTCATCTTCAGTCATTCAGTTGTGATTCCAAGTCCTCATATTGGATCACATTTGTGGTCTTTCTGCCATGGCTAATTTCCATCTTACTATGGTTGTCCAGTCACCATCCCAAATAAGGCATCTTTGAGATCATTTTCCAGAAGTTAAGGGTAAAGGCAGACCTATTTCGTGCAAGGTTTAGTTCCTAACTACACCAACTATAACCAGCATTACCATTAAGATGTGTGTTTTTTCAGTCATTTGGTCCTCTTTTTATTCCTGTCCCATCAGTGAGATGACTTTATATTAAAGGGAAGTTTAAAGTATAGAAGAAGTTTATTCTTCTATTACTTTGTATTTTTATCATTACAAATATCCTAATGACAACTCCAACATTTTGCCCAAATGCTGTATTTACATTAAATCCTGGTGTCCCTGTTAACCATCATTCTATTCTCTATCTACACTAGTTCCACTTGTTTATCTCCCATGTGTAAATGAAAAACATGTGATATTTGTCTTTCTGTGCCTGACATATCACTTAACATAAGGACCTCCAGTTCCATCCATGTTGCAGCCAATGACATAACTTAATTCTTTTTTTTGTCTAAATGGTATAACCCAGTGTGCATGTACTATGTATTCTTAATCCATAAATCTGCTGATGAACACTTAGGTTGATTCTAGATCTTGACAGTTTTTTTTTTTTTTTGAGTTGGAGTCTCACTCTTGTCACCCAGACTGGAGAGCAGTGGCATGCTCATGGTCACCGCAGCCTCGACCTGCTGGACTTAGGCAATCTTTCCACCTCAGCCTTCCAAGTAGCTGGTATTACAGACACACGCCACAACACCCAGCTAGTTTTTTTGATTTATTGTTGCAATGAGATCTCACCAAGTTGTTCAGGCTGATCTCAAACCCCCTGACTCAGGCAATCCTCTCGACTCAGCATCCTAAAGTGCTGGGATTATAGGCTGAGCCACTGCACCCGGCTTATATCTTGACTATTGTGACTAGTGCTGAAATAAACAGGGGAATACAGATGTCTTTACAATATGCTGATTTCCTTTCCTTTGGACATATACCCAGGAGTGGGATTGCTGGATCACATGGTAATTACATTTTTAGCTCTTTTGAGGAACTTCCACATGATTTTCTATAGTGGTTCTGCTAATTTACATTTATACCACAAGTAAATGAGTTTCTCCTTTCTCTGCATCCTTGCCAACATTGGTTATTTTTGTCTTTTTGATAATAGTCATTCTAATTAGGGTGAGATAATAGCTGATTGTAGTTTTGATTTGCATTTATCTGATGATTAGTGACATTGAGCATTTTTTCATATGTTTATTGGTCATCTGTGTGTCTTCTTTTGGTAAACGTCTATTCAGGTCTTGGGTCCATTTATTAATCAGAAGATTTGTTATTTTTTGCTATTGAGTTGCATTCTTTATATGTTACAGTTACCAATCCCTTCATGAATGAATAGTCTGTGAGTATTTTCTCTCGTTGTGTAGGTGTTTCCTTAGTTTGTTCATTGTCTCATTTGCTGTGCAGAAGCTTTTGAGCTTGATATCATCCCATTTTTCTATTTTCGCTTTTAGTGATTGTGCTTTTAGAGCTCACTCAAAAAATCTTTGATGAGACCTTCGTCCTGTAGCATTTCCTCAATGCTTTTTTTCAAGTAGTTTCTTGGCTTCAGGTGTTATATATAGCATGTAAGTCTTTAAAACATTTTGAGTTAATTCTTGTACATGATGAAGGATGAGAATCTGGCTGCTGCTTCTGCATTTAGATACTCAGGTTTCCCAGAAACTTGTAGCAAAGCTACTGTCTTTTCACCAATTCTTGTTCACCTTTGCTAAAAATGACTTGGGTGCAAATGTATGGATTTTTTTTTTCTGGGATCTCTATTCTATTTCATTTTTCTTTATGTCCATTTTTTTATGCCAGTACCATGCTATTTTGGTTACTACAGCTTTTGTGGTACAATCTGGAATCAGATAATATGATGCCTCCAGTCACTGGATTTCTTTAGCTATGCTTTTTTGTGTGTGATTCTACACAAGTATGATGGAGAGCTACAGAGAGAGACAGAGTCTGATTTACAAGCTAGTTGTTTCTTCATTATCACTACATTCACTTTTTTCAGATTTCATTTAATTTTTACTGAATTTAGAGAAAGACAATTATTCACCAAAATAATTAAATGAAGAGTTATAAATGTTAGAAGCAATTCAAGCAGAGTAGCGTGTATATATATATATATATATATATATATATACACACATATATATATCATATACAAATATATACATATTTGATATATATGTGTATATACACCCACACACATAATACACACACATATATAAAAGAAACTAAACCTCTTCATAAAATTTCCCCTCCTGCATTTAAGAACCTAAAGCATTTCGATACTAATAGTCCAGGTTATTCAAAGACCTTGAATCTTGGTAGTTTTTGTGATTGTTATTGTTTGTTTCTTTTTAGGAACCTTTGGGTTTCCTACTGAATATCTATCCAGTTTCCAAAGGTCTCAATTTCATTTGAAAAGCAGACACATCCTGTGTCCCCACCAGAGAAAACAGGGGCAAGCAGGCCCTGTGAGCCTCAGAGTGGTAGCAGGGTCCCCTCTCATACCCAGTTGAGCACTGGGATACTCTAGTGAACTCAGGCTGGCTAGGCAGAGTCCATGTCCCCACGACTGAAAATCCTGTCCCTGATGGTGGCACCCTCCTTCCTGTTGTGAGTACTACGGACAGAAGGGGCTGAGACTGGGGTCCCAGCTCTGACTCTGACATCACCTCTGTTTCTGTTTCACAGATACTGATAGGATGTGGCCACGGCCGGACTCTGAGAGAGCACCCAGCCTTGTGCAGAGCCCTGAGACGAGAAAGACTGGTTTGAGAGTGGGGCGGCAGATAGCATCCTGCAGGCACCTGGCTACAGGTGGAGCCATCATCAAGGAAATTCTTCCCCTGTCCCACTCAAACCAGACTGAAATGAATTTTTACTTGCAACTCATGGAACTCCACAGACTCTTATCCATTCCACTCTCTTGAGCCTCCTTTTTCCTACAGTCCTTAGCCCAGGAAGAGAAGAGCTGCATCTGTGTTCAGCAAACACAAAGAATATGCACATGTCTTAAAATCAGAAGCAGTGAAGGTTGAACTTAGGTTTTTGCTCCATTTACATTTTTAGAAAGTAACAGAGGTATAGACCACCTTTCTGAGAGTCTTCAAGAAACCCGAAAAGAATAGTTATATCTGCATTCTGTGATGCTTAAAATGCCCCATTTTAAACCCAAGAGAATCTCTTCCTTTCATGCCTGACTCCTTTTGGAAACAATTGCTCAAGTTTTTGTTGCTTCCTCGTTGTTTTGACCCAAAAGATGTCCCAACTTCATCGTGTAAATTAATTTCCCCATCACTAGAATCAGCTATTTCCCCAAGGATCCTTGCTAGTGGTGCCAGGCGTAGTTGGGAAACCACAGCCGTGCCCTATGTCAGCTCACTGCTACTGGGTTTGTGTTGCTTCTGAAACTTTTTCATAGAGAGTGGCAAGAGATACACATTTCTTCTTGAATGAAAAGAAGAATATTTCCAATTCAAATTTTATATTATAGGACTATACTGTTGATCTTACATGTCTATCTCTTTTTCACTAAAATTTTTATTTCTATAACATTAATATTATTACCTAGTTATTTTATCCCATCACATACAAACAGCTACAAGATAAAAAATACTACCAAAAATAAGATTGTTGAGTAAAATCCATATTTTCTTTGCAGCTCCATATGCGCTTAGAAAGCATTCTTTTTTTTTTTTTTTGAGTCGCAATCTCACTCTGTCGCCCAGACTGGAGTGCGGTGGTCGGTGACCTCCTGGGCTCCGGCGATCCTTCCACCTCAGCCTTCGAGAAGCCGGAATTACAGGCATGCGCTACCACGCCTGGCTGATTTTTTTTATTATTATTATTTTATTGTAGAGATGAGGTCTCGCTGCTCAGGCGGGTCTCGAACCTGCGGGCTCAGGCAATCCACTAACCTCAGCCTCCCAAAGGCGTGGGATTACAGGTTGAGCCACCAAGCCCGGTTAGAAAACATTCTTTTAAGTTTATATGGTCAAAATATTATCTCTTGAAATAATTCAGCTTATTTATCAACTTGAAGACAGTTGAAATGATTCTTTTCTTTGTGTGGTTATATAACCAACTTGTCATACAGTAAAGGGGCATGAACTTCTTTTTATTTTGTATAAAATTATAAGCTACTCGGAAAGCTAATCTTTTATGAGGTGGTCATAATCTAATTTTGGTAGAATACATTTAATTTTTACAATGCAATAATATGTGTCAATGCTTCCTTTCAAGGTTGTATATTTGAAAACTTTGTAAATTTATTAGATTAAACCTTTTAGGTTTACATATTTATTAAAATATGTTGTTCACAGTGACAACCACTTAAAGAATTTTCCCAGATTACTTGGCTTTAGTATTTTCAAAGATCTAAAATGACAATTATTGAAAAAGAGTAGAAAAAAAATAATGCTATGTGAAAATCACAGCCCCAAGAAAATGCACTGAAGCCTGGCCGTTGCACTTTTGACAAGTGAATTCACCTCCTTAAGTTCAAGGAAAGATGCCAGAATAAAATGGGAAGTCTTCAATGATTTAGTCAGGTTTCTAGCCTACGTCTTGAGTGCATCTCATTTCCCATATATCACTTCCCAGTGCTCTTTGAATGTATGTTGGTCAGAGTGTGTCCTGTGTGTGTTGGTCAGAACATGTCCTATATTCATTCTATCAGTTCACTGACCAAATTACAGTCAGCCTTCAAACCAAGGATATCATTGCACTGAATGCCTGAGCTAAGGCTGCCATCTGTTTATGAGGCATTAAACCACATCCTGAGCATTTGGAGACATCTAGCACTCACGCCCGTTATGACGGAAACTCTTATCCTTTAGTCATAAAAGTTTTTGTTCTGGTTGTTTCTCACATGAAAAGCAAATGCTTCTCAAAGATTTAGAGATTGGGAGATCAATGGCTCTGTTCAAATAAAAAGAAATTGAAATGTGCCTACTTTAGTAGAGGACAGTGTCTGATTCCTGACTGAATTGTGTCAATGTTTGTAATAAACTTTATTCCTTGTGGACACTATAACTTCCCAACATATGGCTCCACCCCTTGGAGTTGGGTCATCGCTCCATGCTTTTGGCCGGGAGACTCCTAAACTGAAAACAAGGCTCAGCGCTTCGACAGATTGGCCTCATTCTGATGTGTTTGGCCTGGTGTAAAATTTGGAGCTGGCGTTTTCTCCCCTCCTTCCCCATGGCTCCAAACCATATCAGCAGCTACTGAGAACTCCATAACTGTGTTTCCAACAGAGATTACACAGATATCTCTGTCCACCTACATGTCCTGCAGGGTTGTTCTGTGGTCTTCCGATCAGTAAAAATGTAATAACATTTTCACATAGTCAATATTTAATTCTGTAAATGCAACTGGTAGTTGTAATCTAGGTTATTAACCACACAGTGATTTATGACAGAGGGCAGACAGTGGCGGGTCGAGCAGAAGGAAAGTCCTCTGGTGACAATAAAAAGGTTATAAATTTCATAGCTCTGCCTGAGAAATGTATTTATATCCTATATTAAGAATAGCTTTTTATAAATTTTAATGATCTGTGTTATTAATGGGGCTGTCATCATCATTGCCTATATGAGACTGCAGTCCTTGTTTCTTTCTTTTACTTTTCCATCAGCTGAAGGTCTTGTGGGAAAAAAAAAGAGCGCTTATTAGCTATTTGCCAAAAACATCTCCAAGAGTTATAAGCCTATCATTGTTTCCCTGGCCTGAAAAGCTTCTGAGCAGTAGTTTGCATAAGGTTTTATGGCTGAAGCAAAGGCTGGGCTAATTGGATAGAACACAATCGACGCTCTATCATGTTTACAAAGGCCAAGTCAATACGCAGGACTCAAACCAGGGCATATCAAAAAAGGACATTTATTTGGGACGTTGTCCTTCTTGCTGGCCCCCCGTTCACTTTCAGAGGACCCACTTGGTTTCCAGCTCTGCGGGTGATGCACACAGGCCCCCCAGAGGAGGCATGATCCACACACACCTCCTCTCCACCACTCACCTTGGGATGGTGCTGAGGATGCCTTGGAGGAAGGAGCAGGCTAGGCAGGCACCATTGCCGGCCGCGGTGGGTACAGCTGGTTAGGTTCTGGAGAGCTGCCTGTGTACATACACGGCTTTTCACACCAGATGTTTACAAAGCAACCCTTAACACCCAAACAGGCATTAGAAGTTGGTCTTCCGGTTGGAGAATGGACTGTTTCCAATTATACATTTTCAGCATCGTCTACTTCACAGACTTTCCTCCAAAGATTGCGTAGGCAAAAGAGGGAAAGATGGAGAGAAGCTGATTGAAACAACCAAACTAATAAAGCTTGGCATACGTGGAATGATTGTGGTCATCATTCTTTGATTAGGAAACCAATTTATAGGCAGTATAACTTTTTTCCAGTCCAAATTGCAGGGGTCTAAAATAGTTAATGATTACTTTTTAATCTGCTCGGTAGTTTCTTCATAGACACAGCAAGGAAAATTTTTGAAAAAACTTATTTTATGATTATTTTTAATTTTTAATTGATAAAACACTGTTAGGAGGCTTTCAATAAGAAGGCAGAATATTCATTGTTTTAAGGAAAGCAGTGGGTTTTTCCCCAATATTTTTGCCTTCTGAAAGCGAATCGCCATATTATGCACCATAAAAGTGGTTTATCAGCATTTTATCTTCTTTTAATCATTATTCTTCTTTTCTGGCTGATGTTGAATTAGACATAAGGTATGTGGGAGTTGGACCTCCTTAAAATCACAGACGTTTCTTTTATCTTCCCCTTTTGTTCTTCTTTCTTTCCCTCCCTCTCCTCCTCATTTTTCTTTCGTCTCTCCCTCCCTTTCTCCTCTTTCCTCCTTTCCTCTCTCTTCTCCCTCCGTCCTTTCCTCCATCCTTCCTGCTTTTCCTGTCCTCTCTCCTCCCTTCTTACCGCCTCCTTTTCCTTCTTGTCTCTCTCTTTCCCTTTCTCCTTCCCCCGTCCTCCCACCCCCTTCCTTCTTTCCTTCCTTTCTTCCTTCTTCCCTGCCTTCTTCCCATTGTCCCTTCCTTCCTCCCTCTCTCCTTTCCTCCTTTCCTTCCTTCCCTTTTTCTCCCTCCCTGCCTCCTTCCCTCCCTCCCTCCCTCCCTCCCTCCCTCCCTCTTCCCCTCCTCCTTCCTTCCCCTCCTCTCTCTGCTTCTTCCCTTTCTTCCTCCTTTCCTCCACATCCTTTATTTTCTACTCCTGCTCCTTCCTTCCTTTCCTTTTATCATCTCTCTCTCTAGCTCTTTCCTTCTCTTTTTCTTTTCCTTCATTTTTTTTCTTCCTTCCTTCCCTTTCACCACACACACGAGAACGCATTCTGGGTTCCTAGGTAAACCATGACTACAGAAGCCACCCAGAGCAGACAAACACACCAAAGCTCACTCTTCTTCCCTCTCCCTCTCCTCTGCCTACCTGCACTGGTTGTCTTATAACTGACCACCTTTATGAAGAACAAAGTGCGTTTCTTTGCCAAACCTTTGTTAGAGCCTGCTGTATGCCAGGTCACAGACTTGTCTACGGCAAGATCTTCTCAGCTAGAAGACCCTGGAAGCAGGATTGCCAAGCAGTGCTTTTGACTGCTGTCCTAACCTGACCTCATGTTCTCTTTCTTGACTTCCCCAGAGAGTCCCTACCCCTGAAACCTTGGGAGGCTGGAGGATTCACTTTATAGGGGTTGAGACTTGAACGCACCCACTTGCACAGATGGAACTCTTCTGGCCTTCCCAAGCCTGCTTCACCGCCTCTTCAGTGAGGCCCATTTTGTTTGACCTTTCCTCCTTGCTCCTAATTTTCTTTCCATGAATCTTTACCCCTACATCCTTCCAAATCCCTACCACAACCCATTTTGTTAAACCTCCTTTCCTTTCCCTTAAGTCTGAATTCCACTGGTAATCAGGCCTTGGTGTTGAACTTCTGTCTCCAAATCAGCTTTTCATGCCGTCTCACCAGAAATGCGAATTGCTGTCCACAAGGCACTTCCTGTCACATTGGGAGAGTATGGGATTGCCTTGGTTTTGCTGCTCGTGACCCATATGGCAGGCAAACTCACAACTGACTTCTGCCTACGTGGGCGCCAGGTCAATCTTCCATCCCCCTCCCCAGGGCCGGGTCCCCCCATCATGCCCAGAAGGCATCAACTCTGGGGAGTTTGGGCACATGGAACTGGCTTGATATGTCATATGTTGCTTTCTCTCTCCCGCTAGACTAGAATTCCTAAGGGATGGTGTGTGACGGCTACTAATATACTCCAAGTCCGCAAACATAAGTAGAGAAATAGTAACTGGGAACTAGCTTGGAAGTGCTAACCACACAAGTCACAAGAAAGTCAGCATCAGGAGGTGCATGAGTAAGTAGTTCCTGTTTTGTTCATTTTATCGAGGAGCTAGGAGACACTCTTCTCCTTGATCACCAGAAAGCAAGAAAACTAGCTAGTTAGTTATGAGGTTTAGGGGTTCACGTTCCCCATGGCCCTCCATAATGATGAGCAGGCTAGGTGATTTCTCACATCATAAGATTTCATCAAAATGTCTAATATACAGTAAGTCCTCTACATACAAACCCTCAAGTCTCAAACTTTCAAATATTCGCACATGCGTTTGCGTTATTTGAGGCGACATTGTTCGTCTTGGAGAAAAAAGGACCTAAATGTTCGAATACTCCATGAAGCTTGCAGCATCCTTTCAGAGTGCAACCCAGTGTTACCATGCCATCTATGATGAGAAAAAAGGAGCAACTACCCAGACATCACTGAGTTGTTTTTTCAGAGCATAGATAGAATTTGATCCAGCAAGGAACCAGCACCTGTGCCATCAACATCAGGCATGAAGGGAACTGCAGCTGGCCCTCTGGCTCCTGTTGCTGACGATCCTTCAGCTCTGCCACCTCCCAGCGTCTCTTCCTCCTCTCGACGGTAACTCTTCTTGCCTGTTCACTCGATGCCAGCCCTGGATGCCAGCTGCTGTACTGTGCTGTGCTATTCTTTTTTTAGAAAGCAGGATTTATTGAGAGGACAGAAAAGCTCCCAGAGGGGGAGGGGACCCAAGGGGGTTGTCCATTGCTCTACTTTTCAAGGTATTGTACTGTAAGATTTAAAATGTTCTTTGTTTTTGGAAATGTATTTGTTTTTTATGTCTTACTTCTGTGAAAAGTATTATAAACCTATGACAGTACAGTTTTATATAGCTGATGTGTTAGTTGGGTACCCAGGCCAACTAACCAATTTGTTGGACTTATGACAAATTGAACTTGTGAACGTGTTCTCAAAATGGAACTTGTTCTTCTGTGGGGACTTACCTTACAGAGAAGTTGAAAGAATAGTACTGTCACCCCCTACAGCTGCCATACACGGTAATTAATAAAACAAATATGGGAAAAAGTTAACTACGTCTGTCATACACACACGTCTGAATAAAATATTACCTTTGTTATAATTATGACTTGTAGAATTATTATTTGCTTCATCTGTTACACCCGTGAAAATCACTGCACTTGAGTAAATTAACAATGATTTCTTATTGTCCATTATTCAGTCAATGCTCAGAATTCTCTAATCACCATCACTCAATTCTCCATCAGTTTATTTATTGCTAACAAAAATGCAGTTGAGATTCACACATTATTCTGCACTTCCAATCAAAGTTGACCTAGGGCAGCTATCGATTTCCTCCCAGTACTGGTTTTCTAATGACATAGATTATCTGGAGAACATCTTGTCTCCTGTCGGTGTTTCCATATGGTGCCATATAACATGTGACTCCATTCCCTGTATTTTTTATAAGATGCCAGAAACTGTGGTCAAGGGCTACACAAGACCCAGGTGAGACATTGTTGTTAAGAGCTCTACCAGCTGCACACCTCACATTGCACCTCAGAGCACACAGGGCTGGGCGGACTTTCTAGTGATGCTAGTAATCTCTGTTGCTCTGTAGAGGTCATAACAGACCGCTAAGCACTCCATGGTTGATACACTTTCACCATTGGATGATTCCCATAAATAATGTTTTTAAGTGTCTATGGCAAGCTTTGCCTGCACCAATTCCTGTTGGGGGGTTTAAAAAATAGTAATTTTTTTTTAACCAATACCATTTTTAAAAAGCATTAGATAGTCTCCTTCCACAGGGAATTGTCTTTCTTTACCAGGGGATGAACTACTGTGTGTCTTAGAAGAAACAAGGAAACATAGCAAGATATATGCATAGTTCTTTGCCTTTAATTATCAATTTTCACCACAAGGTTTGGTGAAATGTGTGCAGATGAGTATCCCTTCTTCTCTCTCTCTCTCTCTCTCTCTCTGTATATTGTGGTCTCAAAGATTTATTTTTAATAGCAGCTTGCATTTATCATGCCTTTTGACGCTGAGATCACTCAAGTTTGGGTGGTGGTCACTCCACCAATCCTGTCCCAGCTTCCGTTTGATAGGCTTGGTTAGTCCTCAGGTCCCAACGAGATATCCAGGATTCTGTTTTTACACTGTCTCAGAACTGGAAGCATTTAGGTAAAGAAAGAAGAAAGGAGACCTGGTACCAATTAGCAGTGGAAATGTTTATACATCAAATGTGGGTGCAAAGTATGTTCATTATTACCAGGTGCCATAGCTTTTAGATTTCTCAGTTTATAGAAATTGCAAAACACGTAAAAATTATCAACATATATTACTATTTTCAACTGTTTTAAAAGTAGACTATATTTCAATGCCCTTGATTTTATATTTGTATCTCTTTCACCTTAAAGTCATGGCCTCCAATGTTAGTATATTTACTTGTTTGCCTTATCCAAAATATATGAAACAGCTTGAAAATTGCAAGCCGGGCTCAGTGGCTCAGCCTGTAATCCCGTGCCTTTGGGACGCTGAGGTGAGTGGATTGCCTGAGCCTGCAGGTTCAAGACCCGCCTTGGCAGGCGAGACCTCATCTCTACAATAAATCAAAAAAATTAGCCAGGCGTGCTAGCGCGCGCCTGTAGTTCCAGCTACTCGGAAGGCTGAGGTGGAAGGATCGCCACAGCCCAGCAGGTCGAGGCTGTGGTGGCTGGGAGTGGCCACTGCATTCCAGTCTGGGTGACAGAGTGAGACTCCAACTCAAAAAAAAATTGCATATCACTCTTCATACGGTCAATTACAATAATGAATAAAGCTAAAATATTTTCATGTCCTTTGTTGTCTTTAGAATACGTGCCATTGACAAGAAAAGGTTAGCAGGGTACAGATATTATTTAGAATGCGTCTCTCCTCTGCATGGTTGTGGTTTTCAATCTGACATGTTATTGGGGTTATATGCTTTAGTTTGTTTTAATTTTAGGGATTCATTTTTCCCCTCACTTTGGTTTAATTTGTTTCGTGTCATATATGCACGTGGTTGAAATAATAAGCTCTACAATGGAAGACAGAAGAACCTCATATGTATACTAGGCTCCCCCTTCCCCGTCGTCCATCAGAGAAAATAAATTCTACAAACTTCTAGTTTGTCATTCCAAGTCTTCTTTATGCAAATTTATGTGTTTACTATATTTCCCCATCTTACACAAGGGCTAGTGATCTACCCACTCTACCTGGTTCTTGTATTCTGAAATTTCCTTTTGTTAATATCAGAGTGCAAAAATCAAAGACAAGAGTGAGGATCCTGGAAGTCCAAATTCTCCGTGCCTCAGTTTCTGTCACTGTCAAAATGGGGAGATACGGCTATCTACCTCATGGGGTTGTTTTGATTATTAAGTGAGTTAATTTTTGAAAGTGCTTAGAACAGTGCCTGGCACATGGTGAATATGCAATATTCTGAGTCAGTATAACCCTTGGGCAGTGGTTCTTAACTGGGAAGGAAGAAGGTAATTTTGTTCTCGAGGGGACACTTGGCACCTCTGGGGACATTTCTGGTTGTTGAAACTGCTCCTGGAACTGGTGGATAGACACAAACCAACAGTTCTGCTCAACACCCTCCTAAGTACAGAACAGCCCTTCCCACAACCTAACAGTGCTGATATTTGAATATTAACAAAGTGAATCATTTTTACAAGCTATGAAAATAAATGAAAAATAATAATTCCAATATCCAAATATAGGCTTAATTCTGCTTTATAAAATTCAACTCACTAAAAATAATGACTCCATAAAAGCATAATGCTTCCCTTTTCTTGACTCATGTGTTCATCTATATTAAAGAAGATAATTTAATTCCCTTCTGCCTGAAAATAGTCGCCCATAATACTTGCTGTGTTTCTCAGACTAGACTGACATCGAAAATATTCTAAATATTTCCTCTATTAAACATATGACTCAGGCTTAGTGGAAAAGTAACTTGGAAAACAGGCTGGTTGCGCAGAATTCTCTTCAATGTTAGAGAAAATAGAAGTCTGTGTAGGAAAAGGAACAGGAGAGGTAACTGTCATTCATTTAGAAAGCTGAGAACATATTTTCATGAAACCAGTTGCTTAGCAAAAGGGCCAATCATTAAAGAGTGGAGTTATAATTCTATTCTATAGAAACATGCAGGCAGACAATAACTTCTCACATAGCACACTACTGTCCATTATTTTTAAAAATGTATTTGAGCTTTCTAATATTGTTTTTAATTCTGTGTTACATATCCTGAGGATTTTTAAATGATATATTTTTAAGAGAAAAAGCTAGACAGCTCTATAAGAGACCTGCTTTCTAAAGTGTTTAGGATTACAGTGATGGGCAGTGACAAACTGAGAGTGTAAAAATACCAGGATTCAAATTTCAGAGTGAATTTTTTTTAAGACCCCCAAGTCACTATAACACAGTTTTTACATTCACTGAGAGACAAGCATCCTTTAGACGTTAGTGTTAGGGAAGCTGTGTGTTAAAGTTGACAGAACTACAATTTTGGAACTAGGTCTGTGTCTAAGAGTAAGGCCTTCCAGACACCAGATGCATGGTCTGGAACCAGTAACAAAAGCTGCTCGAAATGTTCACATCTTCATATATAATATGAAGACTGCTCTAACTAAACCCTCTTCAGTATGACTCAGTAAATTGGGAAAAACACCCAGCCCAGACACTGCAGACAGTAGATGCTGAAATTAATGTCTGTCTTTTTCCTACAGTCAAGTATGAATGTGCTGTGATGGTGGCTTCTCTTACATAGACTCAGACTTGTGATACCCCGTTTCAGGCCATCCCCCGATCCAGAGTAGGGTGAATGTTAGGAAACAACCCAACCTATGGTAAGAGGGAAAGTAGTGCCTGGAGTTCCATGAGCATCTCACACTTCACTGACTCATTGCAATGCGAAGTAAGTGACATCGCCAAGTTTGCATATGTCATTGGAGGGAACTAGAGATGCTATTTTGGAATTTCTGTTGTAATTTCATAAAAACTGTATGGAATGATCTGAATTTGTCCTTAAAGGATTTCTACGTCCTATAGTCAGTTATGGAAACTTGCCTCACTATTTCTGGGGTCTGGGAGATCCCATCAGGAGTCCCTGGGTTGAGAATATCTGGTCAACTGGGAGAACATCATAGCAAAATCACATGGGGAAGACCTTGCCATGATTGTCAAATGAAGTTAAAACGATACCCCAAACACTCTTGTTTTCTAGTGCAGGCGTATCCATGTCCTTTCCTAAGGAAAGAAAAGGGCCAATCCCAGCTGTAGAGAGATTCTGCTGTGAGCCTGTTTCCAGGCTACATCAATAGTGCCCTGCCTCTGTATTATTTTTCTTTGGTTTTGTGAACGGCTTGGTTATGTTTTGCCTGCCTGTTTTCCAACAGAACTCTGAATTCTTATGGACAGTGGAAAGGTCTCGGTTTCCTCTATAACCTCCAGGAAGTGCCTGGTCAATGGTTTTCAAGACCTACATATTTAGTAAGACACATTTATTTGTTTTTCTTACTAATTCAAAATAAATTCTCACTCAAGGTAGTTAATTCCCCTTCCAATAAAAGGAAACATTATTGTTTCAGTCAGGTCAGTAGGTGGGCATATTATTCAAACACGCTTCTCTGGTACCTGCAGGATCAAGTCACAGGACAATGACCTTACTGCAGTCCCCCTTCCCCCACAGCTGGTGATTCGCACTGTCCTGTACCTACCAGGTACTCCATAAATGTGTACCGATAAATATATACTCAAGATCCGAATAATTTATATGCACTAATATGAACACAGACCCCTGTCTGACAAATAAATTTGGGGAAAATGAAAATAAACATGAAGGAGACAGATTTTAACCAGAGATTTTAAAGTGCACAGTAGGTGGTAATCTGTCGTCATGATCATTGCTATGCCATTTCTCTGGAGGTCAAGAGGGGCTCACAGAAACAAATAATACTAGCCGCCCATTCAGTTCAAAGCTCTGGACAAAATCCTCAAGACCTGGAATCTAGGCAGTGTGCCAATGCCACTTTCTTGTAAAAACTACACATGCTGAAGGGTAGCAAATAACTCAGTGCCGCTTTTGCAATCTGCAATAAGCAGCTCAATGAGAGTTTTAGTTAACTCCTTCACAATGCCCACATACGAGAACGAATCCACCTACCATCTCAGTCATTTACTCTGCAATGCTTAGAGAGGCATGGAGACATGGAGAGTGTGAACTCAATTGCTTTAAGCTATGTTCTAGGGAAGGCTAATTTGCTTATCTTTACACACACACACACACACACACACACACACACACACACACACACACACATGTTGGGACTGCCAAAAAAAGTACACACATTTTAATCAATGTTATCTATATATTACTTTTACTTTTCTAAGTTGAATTGAATTACGGTAGCAATGTGTAGTATGATATTTGCTCAAATGTTAATGTCACCATGTGACAAGCAAGCAGGTATATGCTGGCTATTTCAATTTTAATACAGTTTTTTTCCTTTGTTAAAATGTGTACACATTTATCGAGGGCTCTCTCTCTCTCTCTGTGTGTGTGTGTGTGTGTGTGTGTGTGTGTGTGTGTGTGTGTGTGTATTTCAATAGCTTTAGAGATACAATTGGTTTTGGTTACATCACCCCCACCAGTGCACAGTGTATCTGATAGGTGATATTTTCATTCCCCCCTTCCCACTCTCAGTCTTCTGAGTCTCCAGTGTCCATTATGCCATTCTGTTTGCCCTTGCAGACCCATAGCTTAACTTCCACTTGTGAGTGAGAACATGTGGTATTTGGTTTTCGATTCCTGCATTAGTTCACTTAGGATGGTGATCTCCAATTCCATGCAAATATATCACATTGTTATTATCCACTGATGGGCATTTAGGTTGATTCCACATATTTGCAATTGTGAATTGTGCTGTGGAAAGCATACAAGTGCAGGTGTCTTTTTGTGTAACGATCTCTGTTCCTTTGGGTAGACAGCAAGTAGTGGGATTGCTGGATTGAATGATAAATCTACTTTTAATTCTTTGAGAAATCCCTATACCAATTCCAGTACCATACAAGGTGTACTAATTTACACTCCCACTAACAGATCTTTTATCTTGAGTCTACATGCAAGGGGCCGTTAGCTAGCACAGCCTTTGAATCAGAAAGACCATATTCCAGAGGGGGTCATTGCAAGATGTCAGTTATTTCACTCGTCAACACCAGATAGTTTGCTAATAAATGTTAAATGTCAAATATATATATTTTTTTCTCTTGATGAAGTTAGGGTCACATTAATCAGCATAATAATATTGGTAATGAGCTCTCAGAATTGCCTCTATTGAAAAATTGCCTCTGACCATGTTGCATGGTCCCATCACCCCAAAACCTACTCTCACATTTTAGTTCCTCCTTTTGTAGGCTTCTTGGTAGGTTGTCAGCAATGGCTGCCTCACTTTCTTTTTGCAAGATGATCTGCCTCTCTTTGGCCTCCTTCTATTTCCTCCCTACCCATCTAACATAACGTAGCCAGGTCAATACTCTGAAATATTTCATTGAACTCCTTTGCACAAACACTTCACGGAGCTGCTCAGCACCTAGGAGAATGTATGTGCTATGCATACATAAATGCATAAATGGAATTAAGACTGTTCAAGACACATGAACTGAAAATATTTTGGAGACATGTTCCACACTTGCATAATCATGGAGTGGGAATGTTGTAGTTCACACCCTTAAAGAAGATGCCTGAATCTTCATCTCTGAAAAGACTTAGGTTTAGCTCTTGGGTCAAAGGAACTTTGATTGCCTGGTGCCAGCTCTAAAGGTAAGATAAATTGCTTCCGGAAAATAGTTGCATCTATAATGAGAAAGCATTTCATACAAAATGTGCTCAGAGAATTTCAGAAAGTAAAGATCTGGGATTCATCCAATGAACGTAATGTGTTGTGTAAACCATTTGGGGCCTTGCTTGCTTCATACCCTGGTAGTGAGGATCTGTGGGAGCAGTTAACTGTCACCAAGATCAAACTGTGTGAAGGTTGTTCAACTGAGAACCTAAGAGCTAGCAGAACAAATTGACTTGGGTCAGCTGATACTCCACTGTGCGCTGGGACAGTAGGCAAGCTTCACAGAGATAGTACATTTTAGAATGGACCTTGAAAAATGGGTGGGATTCAGCTAATCAGAAATGGATAGTGATGACATTCGAGAGAGAGAGAAGAGAAACAAGAGGAGACCAACTTAACAGAGTCAAGGGTGCATCTGAGAACCTCACAGGTGGTAAGTTAGATACGTGGGTTGAGCCTCAATTGTGGGAAGCCATAGATGAAGGAATGCATTGTCTTATATTTTTCCATTGTATTGGCACGTATTTACCTGCCTTGATGTGTATGCAGGGCACACATTTTTCTATCAAGGTGGGAGCTTCATTGAATTTGCTTCCAATGAAGTGTAGATGAGGAAGGAGGTGACAAAAGCCAGGGAGATCACACTGGAGGAAAAGAGGAGTGAGACAACCTGTAGAAAAGTCTCACAGAGGAAGAACTGAAACATGCTGTAGCTTTGGGTGGCAGGACCCTGTGAAATGGCATCACTTATCTACAGTTGTGAACTAAGAAACAGAGAGAGTTACCCAGTAGGAGGAGAAAAGAGTCTACCAACAGAAAAACAAACTAAAGATAAATGGTAACAGCCATGAAGGATGGCATACACTTAAGGTTTGGATATGGGAAAATGCAGATGTAGAAAATGGGGAATCTAGAGAGGAAAGAGATAGGTTTGGTGAAAGAAAATTAGGAATGAGAATTTAGGGTCAGAAGATTTCAACTCAACTGATGAGGAATGAAAAGATCCAGCTGACATGTTCTATCTGATGATGGTTTCTTGGTCAAAATTCAGAGTGAATTTGACAATCTCTCATCTGTAGATGATATTGGAAACCTTGGAGACTCCCGTGGTTTCCCAAGGAGAAGGTGTTGTGTACAAAGGAAGTGGTCGCCCGTCAAGTGAAGACGGAGATCTGAGGTCTAAGGAGCAGGGCCAGCCCATCCGCTGATGGTCAGAGAGATGTCAGTGAATGCTGCTAATAAGAAGGTGTGTGTGTGTGTGTGTGTGTGTGTGTGTGTGTGTGTGTGTGTGTGTGTGTGCACGCGCGCGCGCTCGCGCATGCGTGCACACATGTGTGTGGCCACTGTTAAGATCACCCAGTGATAGCTCACCAAACCACTCTTTACCACACTGCCAAGTTATACTTTCATCAGTTTACCTATCTTCTTGGCTTTTAAAACAACAACCACAATAAATAGTAACAGCCAAACACATACAGAATAAGGCTTACTCCCGTTTTGCTAGTGTGGCTATATCCATGGAGCTGATTCACCGCTAAGTTGAGAATGACTTCATCCTCATCTTGCAGAGTGAAGGTGATCTATGTGAAATCAGAAGACTGGCCGAACTCCTCTTTCTGTGTTTTATTTACCACAGAGTGTGTAGAACGCATATCGCCAATGCAGAGGCCGTGAGGTCGATGAGTGGGGATATAAAAACACCTTGGATTCTTGGAGAATTCTGTGATGAGAGAACTCAAAGACAGCGTCAAACAAGGTCAGGCCACACACAGGGCAAAGTTGCGAATTGTCCTGCTTATTATGGAGTGTGTGGTAACAACCAGAGATTACATTTTTCGTAAAACTGATTGAAGTAGAAACAGTTCTTCAGTGTCAAGGTAGAAGACATGGAAGACTTATTTGGAGAAATTGACAGTGAAAAGATGTAGCGATAACAGGATCCGATGGCAGTGTGGTCATTGCTGTCTATTGAACACCAAAGTCCTGGGCATATTTTCAGGTGATGGACAGGAGGTAGCAGGTCTTCAGTGCAAAAAGTGACAGATACCTCCCGTGCTCTGCTTTCACTCCTGTCTCTTTTCTCCCCCTAAAACATAAACCTGGCTATGTGGGACTCTGCAGGAGAGCGTTAACATGGCCCCATTGTCTAAGGATGGTTCCCAGCGAATCTCTGAGTATCTGCTGCAGCTGGCCTGCCATCCTCTGACCCAGCCTCATGTGTCTTGGGTTGAGACCATGCTGGTGATGCCTATGGGAGTGTGGGCAGCTCTCCCACCTTGGACTGTGTAGCCATTCCACTCCACTGCGCCATCCTCTCCCCTTCCCTGTGTGAACTGCATTCATGCCAGTACATTCTAGGACAGCCCTGCTGACACTCAGCTCCACTTCCTCCACTCTGCATTCCCTCCTGACCAGGTTGATTCATAGGCTGCCCCTGGGATGACTCACATTCATGTCTGTTGTGCTGTTTCTGAACTGCATGACTTGATTTTGGAGACATTCTCCTTGTGAGTTCCACTGAGTTTCCATAGACATACAGTCACAGCCACCGGCCTCAGAGCCTTCAATGAGACGGGCCTGGCCTGCGTCACTTGCCACCAGCTCTGCAGGGAGAAGGCTCAGGTGGTACCCCTTGCAGGCACTTTGGCCCCTCGGTCTTCACAGCCATTCTCCCTTACCCACCCACCCCCAACCGGGAGACGCCCTCCATCAGAGCCCCCAAGACCTTTTTTGCACTGGTCTTGGATTCCCTCCAGTCCTGCCCTCGGCAGTGACCATTCATATCTCAATTCTATGTTTGCATCTCGGAGCTCATTCAGGGAAGGAGCCAGAATATTCTCTCTTTATTCCTGAGAGACCATACATGCTTTGAGGACATTTGTTAAATAAATGATTTCAGCAGTATACATGTCTCATGACAAGATGAATAACTAAACCAAAGAAAATTTGTTGGATACTGATAGTAATAGTAAAAACAGTAACAATAATAGCCAACAAAAGAAAGTTTATTATACCAATCTCTGTTCTAGATGCTCTAAGTCAATTAACTTATTTAATCTTCATCACAATTCTATGCATTATGAACGATTTTCTCCCATATTTTGGGAGAAGATAGGAAATCAAGTCAGAGATATTTTAGGAAATCAAGTCAAAGAAAGACAAAATAACTTGGGCAGATTAACATAGCTGTCAAGGAGCCTAGGGGAATTCGGACTCAGGCTGGACTCATTACTGCTCCAGATTAGGCCAAAATTGAATTTTATTTATCAAGGTAAGAGACTCATCATGAAAAGGGACATGTAGGCTTCCAACACAAAAGTTGTGGGGTGTTGCTTATTTTGAATCTACTGGACAGAACAGGACATTATAACATTTGGTTTGCATCCATTCACATTCAAATGTTTAACCTGTCCAAATAGCATTAAATAAGTAGGTAGCAAATGAATTCTCCTATAAGGGGAGAGGGGGGGTCCCAAGATTTTTTCTAACTCCATGTATTGTTAAGGAAACAGGTGCAAAGAAAAGGATAGAAATCTGCTCCAATAATTTAAGTACTACTCATTATCAGAATGCTCTTGTGTGGGCTGAGTTTAGCTTAGTTGCAGGAGGACATTCTAGTGAGATACAGAGATAAAATAAGAAAGCAGAAAAGAAGATACATGAGTATACTCAACAACCGAACCTTCAAAGATGGAGGCAAATTCAGGCAAAGGTGATGCCCACTGCCCCTCTCCGTAATGTCCATGGGTGCCCAAACAGCTACACCTCCAGCCCTTTCTTCCATGTTTCTGCCTGTCTTTTCCTGCTTAATGATTCCCTTTACAGAATCAAAATTGGTTTTTGCCGTTTAAGTGGTCAATTGCATTTTAGATATTTTCCAAAAGAAACATGCCCTAGCACTCCACCCCATTCACTTCTATTGTATTAAGAATTAATTAAAGCCTAGGTCAAGTTTTTACAGATATAAGGTCAAGGAGTCCCAAGAGATAAAGCTGCAAGTTTGTCTATCCTGTTGGAATGGGGGAGGATTCATGAAAAAACAGTGTGAAATTGCTTATTTCAGTTTAACTGAGACACCTATGAAGACCAGGACTAAAATAGGTCTGAAGAACATGTTTTCCAGAAATGGCCAAGTGAAAAAAGGGGGCATGCATTCTACATATAACTCTTTTGTCAGTTATCAGAGAAGCTGCCATTAGACTGCAAAACATCACACTATTTTTAAAATTTATTTACATTTTTTTTTATTAGCAATCCCCTTCTTGATTTCACAGCTTTTCTTTGGTGGAATTAGCTTGACGGTCTCGATCAATTTTCAATCTGGAGTCATTTACAAGTTTTACAAAATATATTATTATTAGCCTCTTTATTTCAGATTGATACACAAATAAGCTAATACTGTATTCACAAGTTGCTGAACGACACAGGCATGTCCTGAGAAATGTGTCCTTAGGCGATTGTGTCGTGTGAACATTATGGAAGGTGTAGCCCACGACAAACCCAGGCTACATGGTCTAGCCTAGTATTCAAGTTTGTATAGCATGTTACTGCACTAACTACTGTAAGCAGCTGTGATGCAGCTGTGATGCAGCGGCAAGCATTTGTGTATCTACACGTAGAAAAGGTGCAATTAAAATCTTAGGAGAATACCATCTTATATACATTGCCTCCTTGACTGGAATGTTGTTATGTGGGGCACGGCCGTCTTTGACACTGAAGACAACTGTTTGGTCTCAGGTTTACTGGGCCAGAATCCAGGGTGGCTGGTTCAGTTTTGCATGCTGCACGTATCAAACAATTCATTTGCAATTCAGTGAAGAAGAGTTCTGCTCTTCCTCCTCAGGCAGTCCTCGGGCAGACCATCAGAAGTTCACCATATGGAGAGACAGCAGCAGGGATTCCTCATTTAGAACCATTCATCTCCCATTTTAGGCTTATGTCCTCCATCCTTTCTGACCTGAAGGGTATTATTCCAAGTGGCAGCTACTGTAAGAGTCTGAGAAAAGTGTGTTCTCCCTTTTCTGAGTTGCCAAGAGGCAGCTGTTCTTTGAACACAGAGGTTGGCCTAATGGAAGCTTAGGCTTGAAGTCACATGGGCCTCCTCTCACGTCCTCCTCCCGCCAGAAACCCACCTTCCCAAAAACAAGTTGCAGGGAGCAGTGGGGATCTGTTGGCAGAGGCCCCTCTCCCCAAACCACACCCCCTCAGTTGGAAAGCTCTTCAGTCTCTGAAGCAGACACCTTTACTGAGTTGTTTGGTTTTGTTTGCCATTTTGATTTTGTGTGAATGCTGATTTGTGACTCAAATTGCCAGTAAACTTAGCAACTTTAGATGTAAATAATTGTTTCTGAAATTCTAGAAATAATTAATGAGATCAGGAATATTTTGGAAGCAATCTGTCTGGTAATTGTTATGCTGCCCTCGTTTTCAGGTATCGAAAAGAAAGCATCCCATGATACCAGAAATTGTGATATCCTGTGATTTTTCACAGCACACTCTACTGAAAACTTATTTTAAGTGTATCTAGACTGAGCAAAGTTATGCGTGCAGTCTCATTAAGGAATCAGCATTACCAAGAGTAGACAAATTTGATATCATTTTTTGAAATTGCTCATCTTCTACACATGATTTTTAAAGTAAACACTAGGACTCTATCTGCTACCAAAAACCGTGCGAAGAAATTTCAGAACTTGCATTGCCAGAGTAAGCCAGATTAAAAAATGGAGAAAAATGGCGTCCCATAAAAAAAAAGCTCCCAGTGCCATCCACACTAAAATCAATTTTCTGTACATATATTTCGTTTGTATGTCACCAAAAGACTATTCCATTTTAACTTGCATCATTGATTTCCCACATTTCCTAGAAATCTGTTCCTATAATTGATTGTATCATTTCTTTCTACACAATCCATAACAACACCACATTAGGCTCACTGATTCTGTTGTTACATGCGGCCCACAGAATTATGATTTTAGGAAGAAGGTAGAATGATTCTTAGATAAGAATACTTCAAACTTGATGTAATTCTGGAGTCCAGGAGTCCTGAAGAATCAACTTAACTGCAATTGTCACTTGATAGGTGAGAACTTGGGGTATGGAGAAGAGAAAGGTCACCTGGGGGCCTCCCAGCTGGGAAAGGTGGGGCCCAGAAAAACCTCCAGAGTGTTCAGAGTCATAGGCATGTTATCCAAGGGACACAGAAAAAGTATGACAAGGTTCAGGTCTAAGGTGTGTGTGTGTGTGTGTGTGTGTGTGTGTGTGTGTGTGTGTGTCTTTCCACAGAAGAGTCCAACAGAGGTCAATGGGAGGCAGTTTCTAAAGGAGAGACAGTTACTCTGGGCAAGAAATTTGGGACAGATGGTGTGTTACTGACTGAATTGTGCACCCCAATGCTTATATGTGGAAGTCCTAATCCCCAGTGCCTCAGAATATTTCCTTATTTGGAGATAGGATATTTATGCAGGTATGGAATTGAGGTAAGGTCATTAGGGTAGATTCTAATTGATGTACTGGTGCTCCATAGGGAAGGGGACTGTGGACACAGACAAACCCAGAGGAAAGGTGATGTGGAGACGCAGAAAGAAACAGCCAAGGAGACAGGCCCGGAACACAGCCTTCCTTCTTGGCCCTCAGAGGGCACTGGCCCTGCACGTACCTTAGATCTTGGACTTCTGGCCTCCTGAACTGCAAGAAAAAACATTTCTGCTGTTTCAGCCACCCGGTTTGTGGTAGTTTGTGATAGCAGCATTAGCAAACTCATACTGTCAGGTTAAGAGGCTATTTGCTATGGGTTAAGAATGAAAAATAAGGAAGGAGAAATGGCTGAGAGTCTTGCCTTGTAATGTAACACACAGCATTGTCATCTATATGTTGAGGGACTTGGAAGGATATTCAGCAGAGATGTGAATGCTTTGACTTGTGTTTTAAAATCTCTCTTTATATATCCATATCAGTATCTATCTATCTATCTATCTACTCTCCTGCAACAATGCAGAGTTGATGATCCTCCAATATTCAGCAATAATCGGGACAAATCAGAAGAAGGAGCAGGTGAGATTCATGGAAGAAAAGCTGAACAGGGGAGCCCTGGGTGTCTGGAGTGGGTGGCTCAGAAGATGGTACAGCCATTGGAATAGAAATAGAGAAAAGATAAAGATAGAGGCCAGGAGTTGTGGCTCAGCCTGTCATCCCCAGCACTTTGGAAGGCCGAGGTGAGAGGACTGCCTGAGCCTGGGGGTTTGAGACCAGACTGGGCACCTTGGTGAGACCTCGTCTCTACAATAAATCACAAAAACTAGCCAGGTGTGTCTGTAGTTCCAGCTACTTGGAAGGCTGAGGCGGAAGAATCACCTAAGCCCAGCAGCTCCAGGCTGTGGTGGCCGAGAGCATGCCACTGCCCTCCAGCCAGGGCAACAAGAGTGAGACTCCAACACACACACACACACACACACACACACACACACACACACACACACACACACAAAGTTAAAGACAGAGTAGAAATAGGGAACTGGAGAAAATGGAAAGCACCTAGGTTTCTAGGCTTTGGGTGTAGAGTGCTATGATGCCTCTGGGTACGGAGTTCATGAGAGACCATGAGTTCATGAGACCATGAGTTCATGAGGAAGACCATGGACATGTAGATTTCGGAGTCCCCAGCAGGTGGGTGGCCATGAGACAGTGGCAAGGGGGTGGGCTGATATAGGACAGAATGAGAGGTTGTTTAAGGGGGAACTGAAGGCAGACCATGAGCAGTTCACCCAGGAAGCTGGTGCAGTCATCATAGGGGGAAGACAAGAACCCAGAACTGTGACCGGCACTCAGCATTTTGATAATTTTCCCCGTCAGGTGTTTCCCAGTGACACCGTTCTCTTTGGCTCACCCATTTGTACAAAATACAAGCAGCAAACACAGAAGTCTGCACTAAAGTACAGAAAAACAATCATGTTCTGTTAGCTTTCTTAGCTTATTCATTTTTTGCCTACATCAGTTGAGATGTCTTAGGGCAGGTCCTCCCAGTCATAAGCTTTCCAAATTTATTTTTTCTCACTTCACAGAGATTTGGAGTCTGTCTCGTCGACAGAACTTAGTGCATTTTAGCAAATATACAAACGGTTCTACAGGCTCGGGGTAGATTTATTTACAGAATCTCAAAGACATTTGGAAATTCATATCAGCCATAAACATTGATATGTGGGTGATGGTTAAACAGATGATTGCCTTTTATTGCTGCCATAAACATTTTTGAAGTAATTGTTTTTCTATAAAAAGTGAATACATCAATAACTATGGCAAAATGGTGATATTTGAATGTAGATCTAAATAAGTAAATTGTGAAAATCATATTTAATGTGTTATCTTTGCTATGCTGGCTATACTAGGCTGTGATCTCATTGTTTCAGCTATTTCCTTCTTTCAATTTTGTTCTCCATAAAGCTGATGTCCTACATCTTGAGGAACAAAGGAGTGTTGGTTACAGTAGAGCTGTCTGGTCCCACCCTTCCCTGTTGAGTTACGATTCTTGGAACTAGCTGCCTTAGATAACATCTATTTAACCAATTTTTGAGAATATTATTTTCTAGATATGAAAAAATGACCAGGAAAGTAGTTACAGTAATGCCCCCCCAAGCTCCTGTCTGACCTGCCACCATTCCAGAGGTTACACACACACTACTTTATCCCACATTTGAAAAATGTGGCTATAATGAGCTGCAGTGCTCTTGGAGGTCAGCGAAACTGACAACGTGCTCAGAAGAGATGGCTGTCGTCAGAGCAGGGGGAGCATGTGGTGACCTGAGCAGACACCTTGGCTGCAGGTAAGTAAGAAACTCACATAGTCCGGACGGGGCATCCCAGCTCTGAAATAGGATTAAGAATGGAACTAACAGCAGCAATGGGCACTTTCTTAGTTGAGGATGCCTTGTGTTCCAGGGCTCACATCATCTCACAGGGTGTCCCTATGTCCCACATGGTGCTCTCTCTGGGTCACTCTGGACCGTGGGCACTCTCTAACTCCAAGGTCCTGCTCCAGGTGTGGTCTGTGCCCCACTGTGGGGTACCTCAACTCTGGACCACCGCTGCACTCTGTGTGCTCCCTCTGGATCTTTCTGTCTTCACGTGACCATCTACCAGACACAGGACTTAGAAAGCCCTGTCCAGCCAGTCATGAGCTCTCCCTGGAACATAGATAGTTGCAAATATTCTCTCTGCCAGAGTGTGTCTATCAGGGATTCTATTATTCTCTCAATCTCTAGGAAGACGTCTAACTAAGTCTCTCTTCCTTTTTAAATGTTAGATAAAGTTTCTTATCACTTATCTAACAAAGGATAGAAAGAAACTGAAAAATCATCTTCACCACTCCTAAATCACCTCTTGCAAGGCTGATGGCCAGGAGAGTAGCCGCAGCCCACTAGGACGCTCCGTCATCCAAGGTTGTCCTTAATCCTATCATTGGCGGTCACACGTTCCTCGGGCTCAAGCCTGCTCTTTTCCAATCAATACAAAACATATTTGGAAAGAGTTCTCTCTGCGTCTTTCAAAGCACGGGACAATCAATGCCTTCCAGTCTCAGGCGCTGAGCAAGCACATGTGACTGTCTGCAGGGGACACGGCACCGAGGCCAAGGGGACAGAACACGACCCTGCAGTGGTCGCTCTCCCTGCATCTGACTGCCTGAGCATGCCCATGCGTCTGGGGGTGCCGGTAAGCATGTCTGTGATCTACTGCCAAGTGGTCCTATGAAGTGAGTCACACAAGTTTATCTTGTCTGGATGTATTGACGATAATTTTGGATATAAAGACCGTGGCAACAAAGGCTTTCCATTCACAGGAAAGAAGTAAAAGTATTTGAACATGTTGGAGAACATTACCGACAAATCATAGAAGGTAACCCTGGAAGGTCACCCTGGTTAGCAGCGTGAGTGATAATAATATGTGGCTGTGGGTGGCAGCCAGAGAAACCCAATGCATCCTCACCGGGGCTGCAGGGACCTGCCGGGCTTCTAGGCTCTGAGAAGGAAGGGCAAACTCATGTTGGGGATCATGATGACCTGCCGCAAGAACTTGGCATCTTGGACACCTGCTGTCTCACTGCCAACACACTGCTGGATCCTACTGTGGGCTGACCGACTTCTTCCCCATTTGGAAGCACAGGCACTCACACCAGCTGTCTGTTCTATGGGAGGAGGCTGATGCCGTGACCAGATCCTTGTCTGGAATTCCTAAGAGAAGACCCAATTTCCCAGGATGTCCTGGAAAGTCCTCACCAGTGCAGCTTTGGCCAGTGGTGACATCTGGAACTCTTTATTGTGGGCCAGAGAGGATAAGGATATACAGCCTTAAAGAAGGACAAAATTATGGGCTTTGCAGTAACTTGGATGGGTTTAGAGTCTATCATACTTAGTGATCTATCTCAATATAAAAAGTTACAAATAATATGAAAAATAGGGATGTAATTAAGGTAAAATGAAGGCATAAGGATGGAGCCTTAATCTGATAGGACTATGGCCTTATAAGAGGAGTAAATAAAAGATCTCTTTTTCTCTCTCTCCACCACGTGAGGACAGTGAGAAGGTAGCCATCTCATCCACAAACCAGGAAGAGAGCTCTGCACCTTGATCTCAGACTTCCACCCTACAAAGTCATGAAAAAATAAATATTTGCCTTTGAGACTCCCCGTGTCAGGTATCGTGTTAGAGATGCCTGAGCAGATGACAACAGCATTCTTATTCTGGGTATCAGCCTAGACTCTAGATTTTCCTAGAGTGGCAAATTTGCCCCATCTCACTCCCCGTCCCTGCATTTTGACATGTGGCATGACACCCAGTCATGCGCAGGAGACACATGCTCGGCAGCCCTCCTTAAGGGTTCCTAGTATTTGAAGTTTTACTCCTCTGGAAAAGCACAGAAGTTACCGCCTTTCTGTTTAAATCACTATTCATTCTATCCTATTCATCAAACTCAGAAGATAGCTTTGCTTCTAGAAAATAATATGGATATTTTGCATCATTTTCAATTAAGGCTGGCATGAAGCTTGCTGCAAACTGTTATTCTCATACTGCTCTGTGGCACCCGACAAATAATTGTATGTGTAAATTGCTTCAACTCTGATAGTCTCTTTCCTGTGAACCACACGATAATGACCAAATGTGTTGAGGCTCGTAGTGAGAAATGAATTTTTCTTTTTCTTTGTGGAAAATCGCATTAGGTGTAACTGGACAAAACCAAGAATAAGCAATCAGTCCTTCCTCTTTGGGATCGGGGGTGCACTGAGACCAGCACACACGGAAGGTGTCACTGCTTCTGCATTGGCCTCGGTGCTGTGACTTACCACAGAGCAGGTCAAACCCTGGAGATTTTCTTTGAAAATATTCTCGTTGAGATGTCAGAATCTAAAACAACTTCTAGAAGGCTTTGCTACAAAAATAAGTATTCTGTGGGGCAGAAACCCTTCCTAAGTAAGACAGATTTGGCTTACCAGCATATCTCCTTGAACTTGGTCAGAAGCAACACAGGGTGTCGTGTGGTGTTTGTGGCATAGGCAGAGAATGTGCCATGCTGTTGGCGGAGCCACTGGATGGTGAATGGGACACTGTGAGTCCTATGGATCCCACCTTGGCTCCTGTGACCCTACAGGGCTGAAAATTGCAAGTCCCCCACCTGCGCCACCATCTGGTTTGCACAATGAATCCAGGTGTAGCTCATACCACATACTAGGGCTGGCACAAAAACAAAGGTTGCTTATACTGTGAGTGGGCTGGGCTCCACCACAGGATGTTGCTGGATGCTACCAGGGAGATTTCTTCACAGCCATGATCTCTAATCTGATGGAGAACATTCACCTGTGATGATGTGCTTCTTAACCAAACAGTCCAATTCAGAGACCCAGAATGAGAGCCCTGGAAGGGCACTCCTAGCTAATAATTTTGACCTTATGTCCCCATTTCAGCTTCCAAAACCTGAAGCCCAGAAGCGACGGTTGTCTGGTGTGTGGTTACAGAGAGGGTCCATTGAAGACCCACCACAAAGAATTTCTTCTGGTTCTCTGTGCTACTGTCATGTGCATTTGGAGTGGGTCATTTTCAAGTCATACAAATCTGAGTGGCAAGACATAAATTATATCTCCTATAGTTCAATGTATTGTCACCCCAAGCTCCATCTGGTCCAAAATTGATAAGCTTGCCACCTCCAGGTAACCCTGGCTTAATTGTAGATTAGTCATTCCTTTCCAGTTTCAACCAAATTAATTTATGAAAATGTAGGCCTTTTATTTTCTCCATTCCCGGGGGGGGGCTTAGGGGGCACCTCGAATGATGGAAGAGGAGCAGGACCTGTCTCCAGCTGTCTCTTGGCCACCCTGGCCTCTACCTCGCCAGGCCTCCGGGTCTCCACTTCCTGAGACCTTGGCTCATGCTTCACTGACATTGAATAGGATCTGTGTGCCTGCACCATTCCAAGGGGTGCACGCAAGTTGCAATCGCTCTCAGTGATTGTCCGCTACTGGGGGATAGGTACTGCTCACCCTGAGTCATGAGGAAAGAGGTTAAATAATCACCCAAGGTCACACAAAGCCAGGAGAGGGAGGTGCTGAGATCGAGACTCCACCCTTGAACTCTACAGCCCACACCCTTAACCACGAAGTCATGAAGCTTCCTCCTCCATACTTGGTAATATTCTTCTCAAGTCGTGTCTAGATGACCAGTTGCCACTCAGCCATGACCAGCTGAACCTGTCTCCCCAATACTTCCTGTTCTGCAGCAGGGGATACACAAACTTCGCCTTCGACTTTTCTGGCCTGTATGACCCCCCCCACCCGGTCTGTTTTTCTCACAATTCTCTTTTCACAAGGATGCTTGGGAACTTTTGTGCAAGGGCCACCCCATCTTGAGCTGCAGGAAGCAAGAACAAGGCATCCCTGCACACCCACTGGGATTTTCCATCATCCCTCTCCCACCCTCCTCATGGTGCAAACCCTCCTCATAGACCTTCACCAGATGTCCATTCTATTTTTCTCCATCCTCTAATACTTGGAAAGTATCTGAGTCCTAGAACAGAGAGGGTTTGAACTGCCCTTCCTTGTTGCAGGATGAACTGTTATTAAAATCCACAGGAAGTTTTTAAGACCATCCAAACGCAATTTCTTAAAACTCCTAGTTTGTTAAGATATTTAGTTTTTTTGTTGTTGCTGTTTTTTTCTACTTTTTTTTTTTTTTTTGAGGCAGAAACTTACTCTGTCTTCCAGGCTGGAGTGCAGTGACCCCATCACAGCTTGCCACAGCCTCAACCTCCTGGGCTCAGACTATCCTCCAGCGTAGGGACTACATGTATATACCATCATGCCCGGCTATTTTTTTTAATTTTTGCAGAGACAAGGTCTCACTATTGCGCAGGCTGGTCTTGAACTCCTGGGCTTAAGCAATCCTCCTGCCTAGGCCTCCCAAAGGCATGAGCCACTTAAAAAAAATTAACGTTTCTTTCAAAATGACCTGGTCTTGCAGGGGAGGATGGGCTTTAACAGGAGAGTTGATCAGCAGGTGCTTTAACAAATCTTTTCTTTAAACAACTCTACTGAAATGAAGCTGACATACAGTTAAACAGAATATGAAGTGTAAACTTCAATGGGTTTGGCGTGTATACATCCAGGAAGCCACAACTGAGACAATGAACATATGCATCGGGCATCAGTCCCCAGATTTCCTCATGCCCCTTGGTGATCCTGACCCTCTTGTTCTCCCCGACAGGGAACCACTAATCGACTTTCCGTCAATTTGGGTTAGTTTGCATTTTGAAGTATTTTTTACACACACATATGTATGGTATGTACTCCTTCTTTTATGCACCTTGATGATTTTGAGTGTCATTCATGTTATTGTGTATATGTATGGATAGTTAACTTTTTGTTCCAGAAAGTGTTCCATCATATGGCTGTACCACAATCTGTTCATTAACCTCTCAATAGACATGTGTGTTGTTTCCAGTTTTCCCTATGACAAATGGATGCTCAAGGATACATTTTCCTATGGACACAGGTTTCTTTTCTTGGGGGATGATAAATGACTAGGAGTGAAACGATTTTGTACAGGTGGTAAGTGTATACCAGAGGTGTCAAAAAATGTGTACACATTTTCAGAGATTCTATCTGTGTATTACTCTTTGAAGTACTTTTCAGTAGTGTCTGGGTCTGGACCCAGAGGGCAACCACTTTGAGTAGCTCTTCTTGCAGTAGTCAAACATGACTTGCATTTATTTTTTGATATTGGTATATATTTTCTCTTTCTTAAAATGTGCATATGTTTTGGGGGCACTCTCTGTATTTAACACTTTAAGAAACTGCTTAACTGTTTTTCTTAAGGGTTGTACTTTACACATATTTTCCTTTACATTTTACATTTACTTTTTGCATTTGGAGGCTATAAACTCCAAATCCAATTCCTGGTAACACCTACAGTGCTATTTATGTTATTTTCTTTCCAGTAAGCTTTGGAGGTTCGTATCTTTCAAGGGATTTGAGATTTCATTGAAGTTGTCAAACTCACTGGCATGAAGTTCTTAATATCTTAGTATATCTGTAGAATAGAGAGTAATGTCATCTTGCTCATTCCTGATAACGATAATTTGTATTTTTTTCTGAATGAATCTGGCTAATGATTTATTAATGTTATTAATTCTTTCAAAAAATTTTGGCTTCACTGATTTCTTCCTGTTACTTTTTGTGTGTGTGTTTCACTCATTTTGACTTTATTACTCCCTTTCTTCTACCTACTTTGTGTTTAGTTTGTTCTTCCTTTTCTGGTATCTTAAACGGAAAACTCATTGCTTTGAGACCTTGTCTCCATTCTAATATAAGAATTGCTGCCATAGACTCTATTATCCCAAGTAATGACTTACTGTCATTTCATACATTTCAGTTCATTAAAAAAAGTTCTAATCTTTCTTGACATTAAAAGGTTATTTAGAAGTGTGACATTTGATTATCAAATATTTGAAGATCCTGCAAAGATCTATCTGCCTTTGGTTTTTTTTTAAGTTATGGATACATAATAGTTGTACATATCTGCGGGGTAAATGCTGTATTTTATTATAACCATGATATGCGTAATGATTAATTTTGGGAAGTTGGGATAGCCATCGCCTCAAACATTATTTGGTTGAGAAAATTCCAAATCTTCTCTTCCAGCTGTTTTGTTAACTATAGCATTGTCCTATTATTCTATCAAACTCCAGAACTTATTCCTTCTCTCTATCTGCTTTGTCAGCATTTTTTTAAAGCAGGATTTATGGAGAGGACAGAAAAGCTCCCATAGTGGGAAGTTGTGCATGGTGTATTTTTTTACCATCTTACTTTAAACTTTGTATGCCTTTTTTGTTAAAATGCACATCTTGTAGTCAGTATAGAGTACTTTTTAAATGCAGTCTGACAAGCTCTGCCTTTACTTAGGGTGTTTAGGCCAACGGTGAGCAGGTGATCACTATTTTAGGCTTGTGGGCCACACAGCTGATCTCAACTCATCAACTTTGCCACTGAGGTGTGAAAACAGCCATAGACAATATGTGAAAGAAGGCATATGGCTGTGTCCAAGTAAAATTTTATTTACTATAATAATTGGGAAGCCTGAAAGTAGATTAAACTTAACATGATTACTTATGATTGGGCTTAGTCTGTTATGATTTATACATACATATATATATATATGTATGTATACATTCCATCAGGTCTTTGTTCTCTTTTTCTAGCTTTTTTGTGTTAATTTTTGTGATTCATATTTTTTCCTTTGTTGTTTTTATTAACTGTAACTCTTGATTAGTTATGACAGTGATCACTTTAGGCTTCTTAAAATACATTTTAACTTATCACAGACTGCTTTCAAGTGATGTGATGCTCCTTTCTATAAAAGTATAAGAAACTTACAATAGTACAATCATACACCACATCACAAAGTTTCCATCCACAATGGAGCATACATATGACAGTGGTCCCATAAGATTAAAGCACCAGATTTTCACTGGACCTTTTCTGTATTTAGATATATTGAGATATGCAAATACTATTGTATACAATTGCCTACAGTCTTCAGCACAGCAACCTGCTTCACAGGTGTGTAGCCTAAGAAGGACAGGCTCTGCCACGTAGCCTAGGTGGGCAGCAGACTGCACCATGTAGGTTTGTGTAAACACACCCTATCATGTTCACCCAATGATGGACTCACTGAACAACACACTTCTCAGGCTGGCCCTCCATCCTTAAGGGACACGTAACTGTATACTTACATTTCCTCCCCTCATCCTTTGTGAAATTATTACTATGCCTTTTAGTTTCTCATATTATAAACTACACCCTATATTGCTATGACTTTAAAGACACTCAAATAATAATAAAACTATCCTATATTTATTCACGTAGTTACATTTCCAGTGCTTTTCATTTTTGTGTGTGTGGATTTAGCTTGGCAACTTGTAACATTTTCCTTCTGCTTGAAGCACTTCCTTTAATATTTTTTGTAGTATGTGTCCTTGGTGAGAAATGAATTCACCTTTTGTATGTTTAAAAAGTCTCCATTTCACCGTTGTTTAATTTTTGGGTGTCAGAGTCTCTTGTTGCCCAGGCTGGAGTGCAATGGCACACTTATGGCTGCCACAGCTTGACAAGCTGACTGCAGAGGTGATCCTTTTGCCTCAGTCTTTGAAGTAGCGGAACTACAGACACCTGCTATCATGCCTGACTATTTTTTTTTTAATTTATCGTAGAGAGGGGGTCTCACCAAGTTGCCCAGGCTGATCTCGAATCCCTGGGCTCAGACAATCCTCTTGCCTCAGCCTCCCAAAGTGCTGGAATTACTAGTATGAGCCACCACACTCAACTGTTCACTTTTTTTTTTTGGAAAGATATTTTTGCTAGGTATAGAATGCTCAGTTGACAGCACCCCCCACCCTGATGCTTTTAAAGGTGTTTCCACTGTCTTTATGTTGTTGTTGTAGTTGATGATGATGTTTGGTTTTTTTAAGTAAGGGTCTCACTCTGTTGCCCAAGCTGGAGTGCAGTGGCACACTCATGGCCACCGCAGACTCAACCTGTTGGGTTCAAGCAGGCCTTCCGACTCAGCCTCCAAGTCGCTGGAACTATAGGCCCACACTACCAGGTCTGGCTTATTTTTTAATTTATTGTAGAGATGAGGTCTTGCCAAGTTGCCCAGGTTGGTCTCGAACCCCTGGGCTCAGGTAATTCTCTCTTCTCTGACTCCCAAAGTGCCGGAATTATAAACTTGAGTCACTGTACCCGGCTTCCACTTTTAACTTGCATTGCTTCCAAAGATGAAAGTTCCTGTCATTCTTATCTTTGTTCCACTGTACATTGCACATCTTTTCTATTTTCTTTCATTGCTTCTTTTGATAGGCTGCCTCCAAAGTGATCCTTAATGGTCCCACATTCTGGCATTTACAACCTGAATAATCCTCTTCCCTTGAGAGTGGGATAGACTTATTTACTCATGTCTGATGAATAGAATGTAACAGAAGTGGTGGAAAATTCTGAGATTAAAGTTTTAAAAAGAGAATCTGTGATTTTTGTCTTGGGTTTGTCTCTCGTTCACTCTCATGGAAGCCAGTTATGTGTTAGGAGCTACCCTATAGTGAAGCCACAAAGCAGGTAGCTGATACTATTAGCCAACTGCTACCCAGACCCTGATGCCTACCAACAGCCCGTGCATAAGTGAATAGGAGGCAGGTCCTTCTGCATCCTGTTTTTGAGATTACTGTAGTCCTGGCCAACCATGACTCTAGCCTTGTTAGAGCTGGAACCAGATGCAGCCAGATAAGCCTTGCCTGGAATTCTGACCCTCAGAAATTGTGAGCTGATAATAAATGTTTTACATTACAAAGTGTTGTGACAATTTCTTATGCAGCATTGAGAACTAATTCATACTGGTTTTAAGAAATTTGATAGGATGTGCATTGGTGTCATTTTCTTTTCATATTTCCTTTACTTGAGTTTCATTAAAGTTCTCTGATTACATAGATTTTATCAAGTTCAATTTCCAGGGGCTCACAGTTTTCATCAAATTATACTTTTGTGGATTTATAGTTTTTATCAGATTTTGAAAATGTATGGTCATTATTTCTCAATTTTTTTCTACTGCTTTTTCATTTGGAAGCTCCAGCTGTACCCATATTGGTCTATTTAAATTTTCTCACAGCTAGATAAGGTTCTGTTAATTTACTTAATTCTTTTTACTCTGTCTCATTTTGAATAGTTTCTATTGCTGTATATTCAAGTTCACTAGTATTTTCTTTTGCAATGTCTAGTGTGCCATTAATCACATCCAGAGGACTTTTCTTCTGAGACATTTCAATTTATATCCTTAGATGTTCAATTTAAGTGCTTTTTAAAAACCATCTTCTGTGTTGCCACTCAACATTTAGAATCTATGGAATACTATTGCAATAATTATTTTAATGTTTCTGTAACTACTTCAATAGATGTGTCAGTTCTGGAGACATTTAGATGAATTGATTTTTCTCTTCGTTATGGGTCATTGCTTTTAGACTTTGATTGCCTTATGAGTGTTTTTTTGTTGTTTTTTGGTTTTTTTTTTTTTTTTAGAAAGCAGGATTTATTGAGAGGACAGAAAAGCTCCCACAGTGGGAGGGGACCTGAGGGTGCTGCCCAAGTGTTTTTTTTTTAGATGCAGATCTCTGTGAACTTGTTGAATTCTGGATAATTTTTATTACAGTAAGAATTTTTGAGCCTTGCTCTTAGATGCGGTTAAATTACCTAGAAATAGGTTGATTCCTTTGGCTCTTGCTTTTAAAATTTGCTTGGTGCTTAGTTTACTTGGAGCTTGTCTTAAAATTTACTTGGGCTTATTACATCCCATCGCTAAGACAGGACATTTCTGAATGCTCACCCCAGTACCCCATGAGTTATTAGGTTTTTTCCATTGCATCTGGCAGAAACAATTACATTCCCTGGCTCCTTAGGAGGGCTAGGTATTCTTTCTTTTTGCGTGACTTTTCTTTTGTCCATGGGTTCCTCACACATGCACAGACGCTGCTGAGTACCCAGAGACACTGCCCAAGCCTTTTCCTTGATTTCTATGTGCAACTCCCTCACCTCTTGATTCTGCCCTACACAATGTATCCACTTGGTTTTCCCTGGACCTTGGCTCTGTCTTCAATTGGTGATTATCTTAACATTAAAAATCAGAATTTTAGCCGGGCTCAGTGGCTCAGCCTGTAATCCCGCGTCTTGGGAGCCTGAGGTGAGTGAATTGCCTGAGCCCGCAGGTTTGAGACCCGCCTGGGCAGGCGAGGCCTCATCTCTACAATGAATCAGAAAATCAGCCGGGCGTGGTAGTGCGTGCCTGTAGTTCCAGCTACTTGGAAGGCTGAGGCGGAAGGATCGCCGGAGCCCAACAGGTCGAGGCTGCGGTGGCCGGGAGTGGCCACTGCACTCCAGTCTGGGTGAAAGAGTGAGACTCCAACTCAAAAAAAAAATCAGAATTTTAAGCCTTGTGCAATAGCTCACACCTTTAATCCCAGCACTTTCGGAGGTGGAGGCAAGAGGATTGTCTGAGCCCAGGGTTTCGAGACCAACCTGGGCAACTTGGCGAGAACTCGTCTCTACGTTAAAAAAAAAAAAGTAGCCAGGCATGGTGGTGCATACCTGTAGTTCCAGCCACTTGAAAGGTTGAAGTGGAAGTTTCAACTGAACCCAAGAGGTCAAGGCTGTGGTGGCCTGTGAGCGTGTCACTGCACTCCAGCCTGGGCAACAGAGTGAGATTCTGACTCAAAAAAAAAAAAATCAGAATTTTGCTCCACACAGAACTCATCCCTTGATTCTGCACCCCAGTTAATTCATGTAAATATTTCCCAGTCTGAGAGTGGCCTTGGGGACTGAATGGAGATAGTCCTTCTTATACAGAACCCTAGTAGCTCAACCCTGGTCCCCTTAGAAGTTCTCATGTTGCAGGAAGCATGTCTTCACATCTGGCTTGTTATTATGTTCAGCAACAAAATAAGGTATCTTTAATTTTTTCCCACCTTATCAAAAGGCTGCATCTGTGTGAGTAGAAGAAGAAAAAAATTGTATCACATGATACCTGAAAGCACTTTGTGATATGGTCAAGTCACTCAGGTTTCTGTGTACAGTCCTAGTCTTCATTAGTTTCATGTGTAGCAGCAGAAAGAAGTTAATGAGATGTTTATTGAAATTTGGTACTTGGGCCCTGGGATCTATAAAGGTAGATTAATTTTGATAAAGTGGTTCTATAAAGCTGGTTATTCATAAAATATGAAAAATTAATATAAATATTCATTACATGGCCAATTTATATTTTATGTGCCATTCAGTTTTATTAAGATTTATGCTAAATTCTGCTGAATTTAGTTATCTGAAACTTCCACAAGTAGTAGATGAAGTAATTCTCATAGCAGATTCTGCTTTTCTTATCTTTATTCCAAATATTTGTATTTTTACTATTTTACTTGCTTTAAAAATATGTTAGAGTATATATTACACACACACACACACACACACACACACACACACACACACACACACACAACACACCTAAAACCTTGATGGGACTTTGCTTTTTATTATACTAACCTTTTTCAAATTGTAAGGCTTAACCGCTTCCATCTATCAATGTCTAACTGAATAGATCCAATCACTAGTTCTAAGTTTATTTTAATTAGAACTTTAAACTGGGTTGTTGCATTAGCACTTGCATTTGCTCTTTGTTTAAATATTCCCTAAATGATAAAACTCTCAAGGCATTTCTTGAAGGCATGGCCACTAAATGACTTTAATGGATATTATATAACAGAGAAATAGTAAATTATAATCAAACCATATGGGATACTTTGAGAATTATTTTATAAAAATATTTGGGAAACTCATGTGAAATATAACACTATCTCTTGGATCTGAAAATGATGACTTAGACTTATTCTTAGACAATCACAGCTAGACGGATCAAACTATAACTTCAAGCACATCTGTAAAGTCTCACCCTCAAAGGAACCATGTTCAGTATCCCTAAACTGTTTTTACCAAGCCAAGCCAGGGGAGTGGAGAGACCTACCTGTTTTAATCACCAGGGTCATAGGGGTGGAGCCTTAAACGCCTCACCTTTCCTTTCTATTGTTTCCTCTGAAGTGGCAAGGTGTTGGCCACACATTATAAATGCTGGACAAGTGCAGGGGTCATTCTCTGTGATACTGAAATGACAAGGAGTCGCAGTTACCCAGGTCTTGTGAGGCTCTCAGAACATTCCAGGCTCCTGTTGGCTTCTTCCACGCAGAGCAATGTAATGTTGTTATCCTCACCTCCTTTCTGACAATCAGCTTCCAAGCAACGGACATTCAAGCATGCCGTTCAAATCACATCCCTCAGATGTAAAAGCAGATGAGTGTGTCACCTTGGTCCTAGTTTAATATGTGGGGGTCCTAGCTTGGCCCTTTGTGAGGTATACTCACTAGCTACACAAGACTAAAATGTGACTTTTATTTTTCTTTTTTAGTAAAGCAAAAAGACTAATTCCCCTAAAGGCTCTGGTGAGAGGGCTGATCGCTGTCCTAGAGTGGCCAGCTCTTTGTGGTTCACCCATGTGTCAAAGTGGTGTGCCTGATCCCCAGCTTATTTCTCTGCTGAAACCTTTTGCAAGACTAACAGCTGACTGGGTTTTAGGAGGAGTTCTAGCCAGTCAGTGTAGAAAGGAATACACACACACAAACACACACATACACACACACGCCTGTGCATATGTGTATGCACATGAGTATGTTTATACAAAGATATAGATGATATAGACACTCAAAAAAACTGTGAGAGGTTCTCCAAGTTTCTCTAGCTATACACTCAGGTCTACAAAGAGGTAACTCTCGAAGTTCAGAATTTATCCAATGTTGCACACGTGGAAGAAAGTCTAACTTAGACCACCTCTTTTGACCCTCTATTCAGTGACTTTCTAGTATAATCCACTGTGTCAACTTGTGGTTGAATCACTTTTAGCAGCTGTTGTAATTAGACACACAAGTGTCTGTTTTATTTCCCCAAATGGAAGATGTAAACATATGGCATGTTTACATTATATCATCAAAGTTTTGAAGTCCAATTTAAAATTAACAATGAAGCTACTTTCTAATCTTGAATTTCAGAAATGAAACCGGGACTCAAGGTCACTGATGAAACTCCAATGAATTAATGAGCCTCTCTACGATGTTCCAAATGACTTGAAGGAAGGGACAGGGTCTGCAGTCAACTATGCCTTGATGTTTCTAGCATGGTGTTTGAACACAGTAGATGCCCAATAAACACCTGGCAGCTGCCCTTAATGTGAGATTTTTAATTATGGATTTATTTCATTGACAATTTCTGCTGATGACATTATTCTAACTTATGTAGTAATGAGCCAGTTATTGATGAGATTCCCTAGTCTGCCTCAGCAATGTAAATCTTACAAAGGTAATGAACTGATATGTTAACATAAACAATTTCATTTTGTCCCGCTTTCTCTTCCCTCCCTCCCTCTCTTCTTTCCTCCCTTTCTTCCTTTCTCTCCTTTTTTCTTCTCTTCCATTTCCTCTTCTTTCTCTTCCTCTTTCTCTCATCCTTTCTCTCTCTCCCCCCCCACTTCCTCTCTCTCTCCTTCTTCCATCCACTCCCCTGCTTCTTTCTCTCTCCTATTCATTTTTACCATTTTCCTCATGCCTATGGGGTACACTTGGGTCCATGCCCCATCGTTGGACATCCATGCATCAGTAAAATGAGGGAAAAGGAAAATTCCAGGTGCATCTGTTTATTATATTTGTTTGTTGAGTTTTCTTGAAAGGGTCAAACAATGCTTTGCACTTTCAAAAAATTTTACTTTTACAATAAAGGTCAGTGTTCCAAAACACTTTTAATTTGTCTTTTCTCTGCCATGTGTGTTTTCATGGTTGCCAGAATAAATGTTTTCATTCTAGGTTATTATGTTCATAAACACCCAGCTGATCTTATACCTTTCCAATTTCAAGCTTTTCGGTACTGCTGAACTTCTCTATAGTTTAAGCATTCCATATTTTCTTTTGGAATTGGTAGCTCTTGTTAGTAGAAGAAACACATTTAGCCTGAATATATTTAAGAAATCACTCTCTTCTTTTGTTGAGTCAATTTGCTTTCTATTCTATTTTTTAAAATGCACGATTTTTGACAAAAGATTCTTTGACAAAAATTCTGCAGAAAATGTTTCATAGTAGATACCACGTAAAGAACGAAAGTGAGTCAATCAATATTTTTCTGTGTATTTTGCTTGGCACTGAGATTTGCATTCACTATGGAAACATGGTAGTCTGGTACTTCATAGGATATAATGGAACTGTCCTCACCTGCAAGTGCCTTGTACAGGAGAAAGGAAGGCCACCTGGCACCAGTGCTGTGTTCTCAAAGGGTGGCCACCCTCCCGACCTGCACTGGGCCTCACTCACCCCTTCATGCTGTGCTCCCGTGGTTTCCAATTAATAGTAGCAGGAGAATTAAATATATCATCCTAAGTTAATTATCTCAGAAACAGAAAACTAATACCACATTTTCTCAATTATAAGTGGGAGACAAACACTGAATACAGTATACACGAGCATAAAGATGGGAACAATAGATACTGGGGACTCCTAAAAAGGGCAGGTTGGGAGGAGGGCAAGGGTTGAAAAACTACCCACTGTGTACCATGCCCACCACCAAGCCCAAACCTCACTGTCATGCAATGAACCTACGTAACAAACCTACAAATGTACCCCTTGCATAAAAATAACAATAATAAATAAAATAATTAAAAACAACAACAAAAAAAACAAAAAAAAAAGAATTAAATATATAGCATTTATAGAGTCAACCAGCTGAAGTTTTGTGGGGTTTTGCAGATGTTTTCACCCAGGAACGTGGAACATTGGATGGACGAATGTGAAATTAACAAATAACAAAGGATCACATTTTTGCACCATTATACCAGTCTGAGTGTAATGAAAAGCTAGAGTCAAGTGGAATCAAACTGGATATTTGACACTATCAAAAGTGTCCATCTGGCTATGTACATGAGCTCATGCATGGGCTCTTTTCGCCTGCACCTATGTCCAGACCTCTCTACCCTTGTACTCTTGACGTTTGGGGCTGGGAATTCTTTGTGGTGGATGCTGTCTTGTTGTAGTGGGAAGGTTAGTAGCATCCTTGGCCTCTACCCACCTGATGCCAGTAGCAGCCCAACCCCAGTTACAATAACAAAAATTCAAAAATGTCTCCAGCAATTGACAAAAGTCTCCTGGGGAGGCAGAATCACCCTTGGTTGGTAACCACTGATCCTTATGATAGAATAAAGTGATTCTCTCCCATCCACTCATCGTTGCCTTCACAGAGCATACTTTTCCGGTCTCGCACCCCTGAGACCAGCTCTGAAGGTGGTTGAGGCTTGGACCCATCTCTCTGTGACTACAGGTGTCCATCCAATTAACGTCAGCTTGGACTTCCAGACAGTCCCCCAGAGAGCCAGTTTCACTCACTTTTTCAGCCTCTCTCAGTGAGAAAGGGGCTTACTTGATGTCTCCCTTCGGCCATCTTGGCCCTCCCCCTGTTTCAAAATCCATTTAAAAAATATATTGGTATAGCTTTGTATTTAATTCTGTTAACTGGACACAGATATTTATTTATTGATGTTTTTCCCTTTTCAAGGGTTCTTTTAACTTGAAGTGGATATGATAAGAGTTGTCCCTGATCCATCCATAGCTGTCTTGTATAGGGTTCTTTGGCAGCGCCAGTGAAACACAGTGAATGAATGCATCTCTCATGGCACCACTGGGTATTTAGACCCTAAGCTGACGTCACAAGTTCATCACTCAATGCCAGAAATGCAGGAAGGGCTGCAGATGAGGGATCAGGCAACCTCAGGGTTTGCCTGATATGAACTCCAATTTATAGACGTGGATCACTTTTTCAGGAGAGAATGCTGTTGACATCATGGTGAACCAGTCACCACGGGCTTCAAGCTACAGTGGAAACGTCAAAAAGGAGGCATGCAAGGCCCCTTTGCCTTTTCTTTGACATAGTCACTCTTTTCTATTTCTGACAGCACATTTTTTAGAAAAAAAATTGAAAGACATTCAGAGTGACCCTGAAAGGAAGGGGCCATGGACTCTGCCATGAAGGAAGAAAAGACACACCTAATTAGCACCTGGATGTTGTAACAGAAACACCAGGCCATCAAGACACCAGGCAAAAGGTGTCAGTCTCACAGAGCTTGGACTTCTACACATGACAGAAAACACACAAACTGAACTTGTTCAACACCATCAATGGAAGACTGGGGAATACACCAGTTACTATCTGTGTTTATAGAGCTGCCCAGCACAGAGGGATTGGCTGTATTCCCCAGGTAAGCAGATGAGGACTAACAAAAGGACTCTTCATACTGTGCACCTTAAAGGTGCAAAGGTACGGTCAAGTCCAATCCTAATAATGGCTGTCTTCTCCACCTCAGGATTTCCCTGAGTTCAGAAGTGATTTCTCCGCCAGAGGCACCATCGATCACTGTGACCCAACGAACCACAAAATCTGTTCCAGTGCTTGGCTAGCACGGTTGATGAACTGTGAATGCAGAGAAGCAGAAAATTAGCTCAGCAACCAGGCACTTAATCAAGCAAAAACTTAACAGTTTAATAAGTCTATAACTTTCTCCCCTTCTATAATAGTGGAGCAGCACAGCAATATTGGTTCAGCCAAAAGTTGACGTGTTATCTCAGTAGATAATCTCATCCATATTTGACAGTGAAATCATGGTGGAAATTTACCTGAATGGATCATCTGATTTTTCTGTTCTTCTTATTTCTTAACCAATGACAATGGTTTACCCACGCAATCTTCATCTTTGTGTGTGTGTGTACGCCTGCACACACACACATTTGTTTTGGTTGTTTTTGAGTTGGAGTCTCAATCTGTTGCCCAGACTGCAGTGTAGTGGCATGCTCCTGGCCACTGCAGCCTCAACCTCCTGAGTTCAGTCAATTCTTCCACCTCAGTCTTCCAAGTAGCTGGAACTACAGACGCACACCACCATTGCTGGCTAATTGTTTATTGTAGAGACTAGGCTTCACCAAGTTGTCTAGGCTGGTCTTGAACCCCTGAGCTAAGGCAATCTTCTTGCCTCAGCCTCCCAAAGTGCTGGGATGACAGGCTTGAGCCACCGTGCCCAGGTAGCATACACATTTTCTACAACAGGTGTAAAATTCTTCAATCAAGTCTAGGGTTCCTCAACATTCTGCTTGCTAAACTATCAAGAAGTTCAGTATTTCCTTCCTGAGACCATCATCCCACCCCTGATGTTCCCCAGAACACTGGTATCAGATTCACCTCTTCTGATTCCAAAGAAGAGGCAGAAGAAGAATGTGGAGTGCCGATAATTGATAAGACAGTTTCTAGATTGGAGTTGTCTTTGCATCTATTATCTGCGCATTACGTCTTTATCCATCATGGTACAGATTTACTTCTTAACTATATGACACCTGCCCTGGCCCCAAGTACTTCTCTTCTCCAGACACAAGGATGCTTTCTCCAGTTTGTGCTTCCCAGACTTCCCAAAGCACACTGACATGTGTAGGTGGCTGGGTTGAAAGGGTATTTCAGCTCCAGCCTCACTGTGTAGGAATCAGATTTGCCCCATGAGCATGAAGTTCTAGTGTCAAACCTGGACTCTCACCACATACTCCCCTCCTCTCATGGTCAGCCTTCCTTTGGTGCACAGGTTTCTGTCTTACCAAGAGACAAGAGACTGAATCAACCCAAGCCACACACATCTACTTACGGTGACCCTCACCTGGGCAGGAAGGGGCACATCTCCATCCCTCCTCCCCAAAGTCCCTTTAGGTTATGGGATATTTACCAGCCTGCTCACCATGGCAATTCTTCATGCCAGGGCTGAAGACAAAGACTATTGGTCAGACTCATTCAGAACTGGGAGTGACTATTATCATATATTTTTATACAAATCCTTGGCTGAGCTAAAGTAGATATTCTCTAAGGTGATTTTTTTTTTAAGATCCAATTCAGCCAGTCATACAAAACTTTATATACATATACAGGATCACCCACATATGTGCACACAGTATATTTTGCTTTAATTAAGCAATTAAATAAATCGTGTTAATGCTTAAATCAAAAGTGCCTCAGACTGCCCAAAATCTATAGAATAGGTCTCACTGGCACTAAGTTTATCCTTCTCCATCAGTTTTGTTTTTAATTAATATAACTCATACTTATGTTTGTTTGCTTCTTTAATTTTGCATACACTATGGTATTGAATTTTCTTGTCTCTCTGTATTTACTTTCTTCTCTCCATTGATAAATTTCTCTCTTTCCATTGAATGTTGGGCTCAGTGCTAGCTATGAACACTTATTGGTAGAAGAGGCATAGATGATAGTAGGTTGTTTAAGTTCCTTATTGGCTTGCAAAGTCCAAGATGATTATGGAACTCTATGCCTAAGACCCAAAATGGGCTCCCTTCTGTTGTCCACTACTTTAAATATAGACCAAGAGTTAGGCAATATTGCCATACGTTCAGTCAAATTGGTACTTGATTCATTTCTAGTGAAATTTTAATGAGTAACAAAATTTCAAAGATGACAGTTTTCAAAACATAATGAAATTTTTAAAAGTGGAAATATCTGTTAACTTAGAAATTATTTTTCTAAGACTTTTCCCCTAAGGAAATAATTAAAGATACACAAAATATATAAGAATACAGTATTAATTCAATGTATTGTGCAATAATAAAACATTAGAAGCCATCTGAAATTAATAATAGAATTGTAAATTAAATTAATGTAATAAAATGTAATACTAAAGAATCATTAAAATTATAATATCTGCAAAATATTTAACAGTATAAAATTATGCATCATACATTGCTGAGAGAATGATATATAATTACGTTTCAGTTATTTTGTACAATATATGCATAAAAAATGACTGGAAGGTAATCCAGGCAAATTATTAGATGTGCTTGTCTCTGGGGTCAGGAGAATATATGTTATTATCTTTTTCATCTGCGAGTATTCCATGTTGTTCAACTACACTTACAATTTTGCAAATTCTTTATATTGATAAGCGTTGGGGCAATATTTTGCCATGCAGTATTCTCAACTTAAAGTGGTTTTGCCCCTTGGGGGACCATTAGCAGAATCTGGAGATATTTTTCATTGCTATGAATAGGGCAGGGACACGTTACTGCCATCCAGTGGCTAAAGTCCAGGGACTTTGCCAAACATACAATGCACAGAGCAGCTCCCCACAACAGAGAACAAACTGACTCAAAATGGCAATCGTGCTGAGGTTGAGAAAACAGAAACAGTAGAGAATACAGGCTCAGAAACCAGACCGATGTGTTTCAAAGTTTGGCTCCATCATTTATTAGCTCTATGACCTGAAGTACATTATTTGGTCTGTTGGTGACTCAGTTTCCACTTCTGACAAGTGGGGATAATAGCAGCATCTACTTCATAGGAAAGTTGTGGGATTGAATAGATTAATAAATGCAAAATTCTCAGAATGGTATATGGCTCAGAGTGAGTACTAAGAAATTGTTAATAAGTACCATTGTTATATATCTGTAGGCAACAGTTCATTCCAGAATTGTGAAAAAACACAAAGAGCACCAGCAGTAATAAAGCAAAGAATAACTGATTATGTTTCATCTTATTTTCTTCAGGCTAGTGTAAAATCTAAAGTCATAGCAAACTTAAGATTTAATTGGTTAGGTTATGTTTCTCTGCTTTTCTTTTTATTCCAACTTACCTCCTTACTTTCCTTCTCAGAGATGACCCAATCAGGAATTTTATATGAATTTTTCTAATCCATCTTAGTTATAAATATACATATTCATATCTCTTTATCTATCATCTAATTATTTTTTGTAGTTTTAAATATTCAAGTAGTTTTTTTTTTGTTAGCTACCTAACTTTATTGTTTCTCCCCTCCTTCATAACAAGGCAAGGATTTAGCATGGTTTAACTTCACTCTGAAATCACCCTTATATTTTGCATATTGTTATTTCTAATTCTTTCTTTTTTCCAATTTTAAGAAAACATACATGATACTTGCATAACCCAATTAATTACATTGTTAATATAATTTATCACTTTATCTTTGTGTTTTTATCTTATTTCTTCCTTCTTAAATATCTTCTTAATAAGTTACACAATTTAGAAATATTTTAATGCTTCATGGTAGCATTCATGAGTGGTAAATGCAATAATTATTATTTGAATGCCTGAAAGTGTCCTTATTTTTTTGTTGCATTTTAAAAATGAGTTAAATGGGTAAGACAAATCAAATTGAGTCCACTATTGTTTTCCCTCAGCACACCGCAAATTTGTAAAATAGTTTCTTTTGGCATATACTGTTGTAGAGGAGATGAATCATGTTAATGTGATTATTCACATTAATAATCATGGGTTTGTTCTTTTAGAACTCTAACATATTTCAAGGTTTTAAATTTTATTATTGATTTCGTGTAATTTTGTTAAAATACATCTAATATGGACTTATTTATCCTTCTCACCACCAGATATATGATGAAAACCATAGAAAACACAGAACTGTTATAACTTTAACTATCAACTCTCAATCATACCTTTGTTTCTTTTTATTTAGCTCTTTTTGACCTTTTATTCTTTCTATAATATGTTTTTATCAGTATGTCTTCATATTCACCGATTCTCTCTTCAGCAGTACCTAGTCAAGAATTTATCTTTTCTATCAAGTTTCTCCTCCTCCTCTTCCTTCTTCTTTTCTTCTTCTTTTTCTACTACTACTACGACGACTACTACTAAATGTGAGGTTTATATTTTATTTTAAGGATTTTAATTGGCTATTTTTCCTAACAAATGCATTTTATGCCCTCTTATATTTTTTCTTCATTAATCACTTTCTTGAATAACTTAAGGAAACTTTATTTAAACATTTTTCAAATTATTCTGTCATTTCCATTTTCTAGTGAAATTTTTCTTCTATTAATCAAGATTTTGTTTGTTTTTTCTAGCTTCTCAGTTTCTAATTTCTCTTGTGTATTGAAATGTGCTGTGGCAATTCATGATTTATGATATATTTTCTCTATATGCTCCTATTAATTTCATTCAACCATTTTTAACCTAGTTATCTTAGCAATTATTTTGATGTTTTTTTCATCCAGTGTTTATTTATATTTTGTCTAGTGTTAGTATAATATTTTCTCATCATTGGTCTGTTAACTTTTGTAAATTCAGTTTCATTCTTCCTTTTGTTTAATGGCTATCAGCAAAGGAGTCATTGGTCGATGGTTGGGTTTTTATTTGGCTGAACATGTGTCTGAGGTGCAGGTATCCAAATGTCTTGACCTTGTGCAGGGTCTTATTTTGACTTCCCATTTTATCTGCCCAGGCACTGAGGTGCATGCACTTAGTTTCTGGGGTACACTCTACACCCCATGTGGCACGCTCCTGTTGGCCATGGACACCACTCAAATTATTGCAGCTAAAATTCCCTCTTTGAAACCCAGAGATGCCCCCTTTCTATTGTGCCAGCTTACCTATGTATTTATAAAGAAATGACTACATTGCATGAAGTACATTTGTAGGCTTCCACAGTAAACAGTTTTCCACATGAACATAGTTGCTAAGCTGCTGCTGACATCCTAAAACCAGATACGGTCTAACCTAGACAGAGGAACCATTCTCAATAGGAAGCACTATGCGTCCGGGAAGGAAGGAGGATGGAAAGGAAGTATGGTTCTCTCTGGAACTGGTCTACATTTTGGATAAAGAGACTAGGTGGATGAAAAGATGAAAGTACAGTTGTCACTCGGGACAAGATCTTGAAGGCTCCTAAAAAGTAGTAAGGGGTTTAGGTCACACTCCGAAGGATGTCTAAACTTAAAGCTGTTATCTTAAAAAGATGCATCACTGTGAATGAATTCAAGGGGATATTCGATTTGAGCCAGGGAGGCTACCTAGGACATATCTGAAACAATCTAAGAAAGAAACAACCCTAGGAAAGCATATGAAGAACCATGATCCCCTCAAGTAGAGCAATGAAAACAATTGTAATTCAGCAAATAGCTTCTCTTCCCGATAGTGAGTAGGGAGGTCCTCACAGACATTAGGAACAAGACATGATGGAGGATGAAAAGACATTTTGAGATCACTGGATTTGTTCTACAGCTGACTTCCTGCACGCTCCCAATTGGTGACTTTGTGCCTCTCTATGATAAATCTACTGGTTCATAATAATGTGATCTACTTCAATTGCTAGAGCAACCCAAACAGTTATTGTCTAGGAACACAAATGTAAATTGAGGATCCCTGCAGGGCTGTGAGCAGGGTATGTGGATGAAAAAAGAGTCTGACATGCTGTTTTTCCCTCTGTTCTCTCAGAATTGAAAATGCTGATTTTTCATTCCCTTTCTAACCTTCTTTCTCCTTGTTATCTATCCAAATACTACACTTCCTTCAAGACTGCTCAGCCTTGAAAGTCCTCCTGCTCAATATATCTCATCAAATACAGGCATATCTGAACATAAGGTAATACAATAAAATGTAGTTTTAAAAAACCCTGCTGAATTAATAAATGAGTTGCCATCTTCTCTGACCTCGGCAGAACTTGATCTCCATAAGGGCAGGACCCTTTGTTGGTTCATGATGGGTCTTCAACATCTCAAGCGGTGCCTTGCACATAGTAGGTCCTCCGTGAACACGTGTTGAATAGATGGCTGAGGTCCTCATGCTTGTATGCCATCTGACCTCCACAAGCGACTGCTGCCTGTCTGTCTATGGATGCAGACTTGAAAACATCGCACAACTAGGATTATTGGAAAATATAGCTTGTACATCACTTCTCTCCCCCATTCCCAGCATCAGGCTGTTCTATTTATTTTCAAATTTAAACCAAACGTTCCTGGGAAACTCACAGCTCAACTCAGAGTGCAACTCAGAAAGAAGAATATGCAACTGGAATCTTTAAGGTGATTCCATCAAGCGAGTTGTTTCCTAGCATGGAACAGATGGAGAGAAAGCGTCTTCATCTCCTTATGCCGCACTGGAAATAAAAAGTTAGAAAGTTGTCATAAGATGAGGTCTATAATTAAAAACAATTTAGGTTGATTTACCAGCTGGTTAAGCAATTCTTTCAGTTCCTTTTTGCATCATCAGAGCCGAAGATGGAAGCGCCCTCTCTGATTGTTCATGATTCTTTTTTATTACAGTCATGGCACTTCAGATTTTCCTCGACTCCAGGATTCTCTGCAATTCAGTGTTATAGTTAAAACATGTATTCCTGTCTTGCCAAAGTTTTCCTTTTGAATCTTCTGGCAGGAAAATTCCCTCCACTTCTCACTGAAAATGTAGAGCAAAGCAAAGCCAACACATCTCGACTGGGACAACTGTGCCCAGTGTGGCACTGCATCGGGCTCCTGCTCTCACGTCCCTTCACAATGCTGATGGGCTTCTTACAATAGCTGTGCACCTCAGAAACCCATCATAGCTATTTTTGTTTTCAGTTTTTTTCATTTAAATTGAGATCTCACTCTGTCACCCAGATTGACCTTCTGGGCTCTAGTGATCCTCCCTTCTCAGCCATCCGAGTAGATGTAACTACAGGCATGTGCCACCACACCTGGCTATTTTTTTAAAAAATTGTTTGTAGAGACAAAACCTTGCTATGTTGCCCAGGTTGGTCTCGACCACCTGAGCTCAAGTGATCCTCCCACCATGGCTTCCCAAAGTGCTGAGATGACAGGTATGAGCCACCATGCCCGAACTAATGCAGTGTAGTTCCTTTAGGGAGTACCTGTAGAACACACAAAAAAGTATACAGGAAAAAATTTAAATCAACTATAATTACATCATCAAGATAAATATTCAATTATTTTTATGAACATAGCTGACTTCTGGTTATACATTTTTGAAAATGTGTTCAACCATATTTTATTGTGAGGCTTTATACCTTTATAAACTGTGTATAGAGTTTCCCCTATACAAAAATATACCTTGGGAGTCTCTCTTAGATCATGAATAGGATCCCCTGTAAGGGTGCATTGAAGTTATTTCATCATCCTTTTACTTTTGGATACAAACTTTGTGAAATGTTTTGTCATAAGTAGTGATGCTTTGATTTTCTTTTTTAATTCACATTTGTTTTTATCTCTGGTTATTTTATCAGTATACATTTCTAAAAGTCTATATATTTTAGTGACAGCTACTAATTATCAGAATGTTTTTTTTTTCTCTTCATGTTGGTAGACACAATTACTTTCTCTTACCAAGGTGTTACATTAGGGGCGAAAATTGAACTGAATAACGTAAATCTTGCATGTCTTGGCTGTCTTCTTAGGATATAGTTGATTTGTGTTTGAGCCAGAAGTTACAGCAAATCATAAACACACACACACAGACAACACACACACACGCACACACAGACACACAAACACAATTTGAGTCTATATTCTCAGAAACAGAGTCCTCTCTTCATCTCCATGTAGAGGTTCTTCTGACTTTGGGGTCACTTCTGGGGCTGACACAATCCAGCTCTAAGCCAAGGTGCAGACCAGGGAGTGGGTGAACAGTGGGAGAATGTCCCAGAGAAAGCTTGGCCGAGCTCTCTGAAGATGATCTTGAGGCACAGTGCAGCCTCTCTGCTCACTTCCACAGTCAGGAAGTGTGTGTTGTGGAGTGAATTGTGTCCCCCTAAATATATGTTGACATCATAATCCAAGTTTCCTGTGAATGTAAACTTACTTGGCAACAGGATCTTTGCAGATATCATCAAGTTGGAATGGAGACATTATGCTGGGTCCTAATCCAATAAGGCTGGTGTTGCTATAAGAAAAGGAGAGAGAGACACAGACACAGACATACAGGGAGAAAATGCCATGTGAAGATGAGACAGAGGTAGGAGTGATGTGTCCTTCCAAAGTTTTTGGAAGGAACATTGGAGACTATTGGCAGCCACCAGAGTTGAGCAACAGGCGTGGGACAGACTTTTCGCCAGAGGCTAGAGGATCGAGGCCCTACTGACATTTTGATGTTGGGCTTTTGACCTTCAGGACAGTAAGAGGAGAATGCATTCCATTTGTTAAAACCACCTGGTTGATGGCACTTGTTGAGACAGTCCCAGGAACTAACTAACTCAGGGCTCAAGCAGGTTGCTCAGAGGACAGCATGACAGTCCAGGCACCAGCAAAAGTAGCAAACAGGAAGATGCAGACATTCAGAAGGCTCTTCTAGCCCCGTGTTGGTTACCTTCCTAGCTGGGGCCGCACCCAAAAGCTGAGGGTGTGCGGTGCACAGGTGTGCATCTGGCTGCCTCATCCCAGTGGTGTTGGTCACCTGGGGCTTGTTCTCTCCATGCTTCTTGCTTGGGCACCACGTGTCTGAGTTGTACACACAATTCTGGGTCATCCTCGCAGGTTCACTTCCAAGCCAGATCGGCCACTGACAACATGCTGGCTCATTTTTATTCATTTCCATCAAGCACAGACACCTGTCAATAGAGCCCAGGTGTTTTTTCTTGTTTCCACTTAAAGTGATATAATGTCTACCTCTTTCCTCTTTAAAAATAATAGCGGTATATTCAATATTCTGTGATATGTGGGTTAACAACTATCTGAAGGAGATTGTTTGCTGTGTGAAGATTGTCACCTTCTCTGGGCGCCTGTCCCTGGACTGCGTCAATTTCTTTTCCCCTCTTCCTTCTCTTTGTCTTACTGTCTCTTGCCTCTTTTTCCTTCTGAGTTATCCTCCTCCTCTTTTGTGCTCCAAAATATTTGCAAGCAATTTTTGCAAACTGTCTGCAAAATATTTGCCAAGTTGTGACAAAATATTTGCAAACTTTTGCCGACTGCTTTTCAGGGAGCATAGTAACACCTGCCTTTAAAGGATGCATGTGAGATTTGAAATTCTCAAGTGAATTGTAAATGGTCCAGTGAATAATGTAATGACTGGTCATATATGATAAGCATATGCTGTCTTATTGTCCAAGTCATGCTTGACAGCCTGCAAACTCTCATTAAAAATTAAAGTTATTTGTGCAATAATTAGAAATTAATAGAAATTACATTTCTATTAACATCTTACCAAAATACCCTCTTTTATTGATTTAATGAGCATTCTTCTTTACAGATTGGGTACAATATTAAAAACAGGATTAAAATAACAATTCAGTCTTGAAAGGGAATTTAGGAAACAAAAGTATATTTACATCACCATGCAGGATGAGCATATACCCCATGAAATATTAATGAAGCATCTGGAGCTTTAGGTTACCAAAAGTATAAAAAGTTTTACAGGAATCCAGATGAATTTAAAGTGCCTATCTATGTGTAAAGTATATGCAAATTGATAAAAGTAGAATTGATTGCAACACTTTCTAAGCAATCCATGTGTCACTCTGGCTTAGAATTTCAAAAAAAAAAAAGGATAGAAATACATTTAATTCCTGGTTGAAAAGTGAATGTTAGAGAAGCGAAAAGATGGGTAATTTTCTCTGTTTTTTGGGTAGTTTGCTTTTCCTTTCCTCCCTGGACTGGTAGTCTCAGAGCTGTGAACCTGCCTTCTCCCAGGGGTAGAAGCAAACTCTGATTCAAATCCACCCTGTTTGCCCACTGGGCAGACGGGATGTAACTTCATGATGAGCTCAGTGGTCATGCAGGAGTTAAAATAACAGTGCACAATTGAGAACCTCCTAGATAATAAAACAAGCCATTAGGTTGAGAAAAGAATGTCAGTATGATGTAGAGAGTCCCCTTAGAATCAATGATTCTGTAGATTATGAAAAGTATAAAGAAAATTTCCCAGGTGCAGGCATTCCGTTCCAAGTGTCAATTTGCTGATTGAACACAGTTAAGGGGTTACTTTCCAAAGATGGAGCTGGACCACCAGGCAGAGGATCCCATTTCTGCCCATTAGAACCCATAAACCTACAGCCGTGAACCCTAAAACACTGGTATGAAGTCGTGAGTACACAGAACATGTAAGGGCTCATATTTCCCTTAACGGATCTGCGTGTCTGAGTGAGAAGTTACCGATACTATTATGGTAGAAGAAAAATGTAACTAGATAACCTGCAAATAAAACATTCCAACCACTTTTGGCTTTACGCTTTGTTAGTGTATGTTCAAAGGCTCGCGGGAAAGATTTACAAAGAAGAAGTAGCAGTTATTATGATTTTCTTGCCTTGTAAACCAAGTTACAAGATTGATTATAGATCGTATGGGTCTTGTCATCGATATTATCTGGAAAAATGCGTGAGAGTAGAAAACCTGTTTCTTTAAAAAAATCCCCCCATAAGAAAACCCCATCCTCACATAAAAAGCCTTGCACCGCCACTCTGGTACTCAAGAAATATCATCATCACCTTGCTCTACTCTGAATATCAGCCACAGTGGTTTACACCCATTTTCTCGGCTGTCAGCACCCGCTCCTGCCCCTAGTTATCCTCCATAGAAAGACAGTTCTCGAACAGCTATTTTTTTTCTTAACAATACAGTCAGGTGGAGAATCTGATAGAAGCATAAAGTTAAATCTCTTTGCTTAAGTTCTTATTTCTGTCACCACAAACAAATTTGCCACTTTTGTTCACTCTCTTTTTTTGCCCATAATCCCGCCTGACTCATTATTTAAGACTGAAGAGCAGATAAAGCCTTCCTTCATTTTCTTAAGTGCTCTGAGGACTTAAGCACTCATCCAAGCCGTGCTCTTCAAATGTGCTGAGTAGCCTTCTCTGAAGAGGGCTGCACAGGAAGCGAATGTCTCACAGGCCAAGGACCTTTTATGCGGAGACCAGAGATGCATCAGGACCCTGCTTCTGAGCTGCTGCGTGTGCGCTCACCCACTGCAGATGTCCCCCACTGCCTATGGTGGGCCCACGCCTGCCTCATTTCAGGCACAGGTGGGCTGGGTGGCCCACCCTCTGTCTTGACATCATTCTGTTTGGGCTGTTGCTTTTGAGAGACTCATGCTCGGCCAGCAGGGATAAGGCCTCGGAGCGGCACCCCGAGACCCAGTTGGCCTGCAAAGACCGAGGGTGATAATCGGCCTTCTAGAACATTCTTGTTGTAAACAACCTGGCCTAAAAAACATTTTAAAATAGGGGCTCAAACATGGCAGCTCCTCTCTCATATCTAATTAAGACTGCGGCACTTATCCGTGCCCAAAAACCTTTTATCATCCCTCTCTTTTAAAAAGACAGCCTCTCTGCTGTGTTTTTCGGTGACGCTTCCTTTCACAAAAGCAGCCAGTTTGTGCATTCATGTCGAGGGTAAGGAAGTCTTCTTGTAATCAACTGAACTGATCCCACAGATTTGGCAGAGGGGAATTCTTGTGGGCAATTCACAGGATGAATACAAGTGCACTCCTTTGCTGAGCTCTCACTCACAGCTTTGACTTTAAGATTGCAGCTTACACTGTCAAAACGCATGCTGATTTGATCCCCTTTCTTATAGGGCTGGATTCATAGAAAAGCTAGCTCTGTTGTGGTGATAAAAGCCTATTCAATGTGGGGTCTGACCCACAGAGGCAGCGCGGCCTGGCTGGAGTGGAACTCTCACACCGCCTACAGGCCCCAAGGTGAAAATTCATCACAAAGTCTTTTTTTTCTTTTTTCTTTTGGAAATGACTGTTTCACAACTACATCACTGAGTGATTTATGTATCATGATAGGTTAGTGAGTTTAAGGGAGTTTTATTTATGGAAGCCAGAAAGTCTCTGGTCTATGAAGGAGGGAAAGCATTTCTCTCTCTCTCCCTTTCTCTCTCTCTCTCTCTCCAGGGCTCCAGCAGCTATGAATCTGCTGGACCCAGGAATGGAGGACACAACATGGTGGCCAGACCCCTCCTGAGAATTGGGCCCACTTCCCATGAAGCCCATTTCCCGTGAATCCCACTTCCCATGAAGGAAATTTTACAAAGTGTCCTGGTGAAATGTCACCTCTCTTTCGGCCCTGGGCTGGAATTGACACTTTTTTGAGAGCTGGGATCCAGGCCTCTCTTTTAGCCAAGAGCTGACCATTGCTGTGTGTCAAGGAGATACCAAACCAGTCTCTCATTGACAAGAATGAGATGATTAACATGAAACACACACACACACACACACACACACACACACACATTCATTCATTCAGTCATTCTAGCTTCTAAGCCAAAATCCAAAGCTTCATTGTCAGAATGACTTCTTGTCAGCTCTGGACGGGTAAGCAGGATGCTAACCATCCTTCTGTCTCCATAGGACTCTTGTGAACAGAGGCCTTTTCAAGTCAGGTTCACACAAAGAGACACACAGAAACGTCATCTTGGACTTGCCCTACTGAGTTTGCTGTGTTTCCCTTCGAACATTAAAAGTAGGTAGCTCCATGTGGCATCCGACTCCTAATCCCTACCTGTCAGCCTTGGTGCTACGCTAAAGAAACTGTGACCCCACGGCCAGGCCTAGGATGGCCACGTTGGTGGAGACACAGGCTCTGATCAAATACGGTCAGCGCCATGCGAGAAGTCATCTCCCTGGCTGCCACCGTGACCACCCAGGACAAAAATGAGCCATCCTTGGAGATGTGTTCAGACAGAGATTTGACCATGGACTGTCCATGTGTTCATAGCTTTGGGTGCTGCCTACGCCTTGTCATGCAGGGACAGGTTTCCTTTCCTTCAGGATGGTATGGATAGACACGAAGAGAGTGCTGACTTTAGGCTTCTAACTGGAGTGAGGCCACATGGTCACCCCTTTCCCATGGGCATGCTTGGCCGATACTATCCAGAGGCAGCTCCCTCACTCTACAAAGTATTCTTACAACGACTTCAAAACAATGTCCAGTGTGAAGAGAAGTGTCCATGGAGTTTCATGTGCTTTCAATCACAGTTGTGTTTTGACTGCATTTTAAATATGCAGTTCAAATAGCTCCTTAGCATAACTTTTGAGTCTGGGGTGTGTGAAGTTCTTAGAATACTACCCAAGGCCCAAGTGTAAATTCTTGCATATTTACAAGGAATTACTACATCATTTTTAATTTAAAAAAATAAAATAAAAATAAGATTGAATCACCATAGAAAAAAAACAAGCCTGGGGAATTATACAAAGCAAAAGATCAATGTTGTCCTTTGAAACTCTCCATCCTGCTTCTCTAAGGATATCAGTGGTAATGCTCTGCTTATGTTGTTTGAACTGTAACTTTTGATGAAGCTTCCAGCAGCCCCATCAGGACTCAGCTTAGGATATGTCAACACGGAGCAGAGAGTTTTCCATCCAAGCTGCAAAAAGCCTCAAGGAAAAAGCAATGACAACTTCTCTGAACAATGTATTTCTGATATTTCCTGCACAACACCATCATACTCGCTCCATATTTTTTTTTTATCTACAATTAGAAAACAGAAGTAGCATACGTGGTCCATATTTTACTGAACGACTCACACATCTCTCACCCAAAGTCTGATTTTTCTTCACAGATTTTTCTTGACAAAGAAAACCTGGAAAATATCCACATGCAGAAGCACAGCCTAATTTGTATAGGAATACATGAAATTAAAGGTCTATCTAGGAACATCTCGTAAAATGCTATAAAATACAATGTATAAAACACAATGTAAAGCAAAAATATATTTTCCACACATAAATTATGCCCCTAAAGAATGAACAGATTCAAAATGCAAAGAGCAGCTAAATAAAGTGTTTTATGGAAGCTGCAGGAGGGTTTTAAGAATGTTTCTTAGCAGGCAGGGAATCCTATTTTGCAGAGCTATAAAAGTTGCTTTCTTTTTTAACCTCAGAGAAGTTCTGAAAAATCCTTGCAGATTTTTGACCTGCTGAGAGCTTGAAAAAATCCAAACAAACATTAAATTGTCCTTGCCTTACATTCATTTAAGAGTTTATGATAAAACTTAGGAGACAAGTAATGCTAGGCTATGATTTTTGTCGGTAAATAACTCAAAATACAAACAATGAGATGTGTTGGAAAGAGAATCAAGCTAGTTCTGACTCTTGGAGCCAATGCAGAAAATAACACTTGCCATACTTAACACAGTCAAAATGTTCTGTATTATTTTAGGAAAGCAAAACAGTTCATCTGAGCCCTCTTTATTCAAACATTGACAACGGAAAGAGGGCATCTAAGTAAGGCTATTAAGGCATCACAAGAACTACGATGAAAGAATTAGCAACGGAGACCATGAGAGCCCGTGGCCAGAGACAGGCAGAACCAAGCATAATGTTCAAGTTAATGGAATCTTCCTTTGTTTGTAAGACTTTTCTTAAAAGTTTTTCAAAATATTTTATATAGATTAGAAGATTAATTGCTGTTATATTTGGAAAGTTTAGCGGCAAGGACATATTGATCTCTTTATTTTATGGCTAGAACACTGAAGATAAATGACAAACACTTTTGTTCATCGAATAATTCTGTTTAAGAGAGAGAAAGGGTAAGCCACAGAGTGACAGGAGTTATCTGAAATGAGTGTATTTGATAAAGGTCTCACATAACTTCTTAACTTCAGTAAGAAAATCATATAATACCTCATTCAAAATGAATGAGACTTAAATAATCATGCCTTATGGGAAGACTTCTACATGGCTGTGAACCATAAAGAATGATCTCCTTAGTCATTCTTAGGGGAACGTAAATTAAGTTTATAATGACATACTACTATATAACCAGAGCAAAGCTTAAAAATAGAAATAAACAAACAAGAGTTTGTGGATATACAGTGTGGCTGGAACTCTACTCATGTTCTCATATACACCAGTGGGAGTGAAACTTGCCATATCCGCTTTGAAAAACTGTATGATGCTATCTATGAATGCTGAAGGTATGCAAATCCTATGATCCAGCAATCCTTTTCCTAGGTATATACCTGACAAAAATAAGTTCATATGTATCCTATCAAAAATATTTGTGTAAGAGTATTCAGAGTCACAACATTATTGTGTTAGCCTCAAACTGGAAGCAATCCGAATACCCATCAACAGTAGAATACATGCATGTAGTGTGGTATGTTTATTCAGTGGAACACTATACAGCACTAAAGATGAATCAACATCTACACCTTGAAGTAACATGGAAGGAATCTCACAACTCGTGGGAAAGAATCCAGACACAGAAATATTTAATTCTGACAAAGACATCTAATTGGCGTGATCAGAAGTCAAAGGAATGACTGAGGAGTAGCGAGGGTAGGAGTCATGGTAGACAGAGGAGGCTTGCAGAGCACAGGTCAGGCTATTCCACATCGATATCTCAAACTGGATGACAGCTACATGGGTCTGTGAACTTGGTGAAAACACAGTTGATGCTTCCAATGTGTGTGTTAATTATTCTACCTACAAAAATACATTTAGGGTCCTTAAGCAGTTTCACCTACCGCACAGGGCAAGCCCCCCTCCCCCCACCCCGCTTTGGTTGGTAAGTTTCTGAGTGACTCACTGATGTTCTCTTCAACTCCAGTACTCCACTCCACCAGAGACAAAGATTTCAGGACATTCTCTGCCAGAAAGCACTGGGAGAACCCTCCAGGAACCATAAGATTTGAGAATGTGATCGTTCTTTGGAAGGTCAAACTGGGGGATGGTGGGGAATTTGAGAGAGGATGTGACCAGCAGAGCAACCTGAAACTCATGGGCATTCTTGAAGCCAAATTCTCTAAAGAAAAGAATTCTAAATGCCATTCTTTCTGTGTCTTCAGACCTCTGAGTATGGTGGAAACACCACTGTATCATGTTATAGGCTCACCCATGGCTTACTGTTTCTAAAACTTTGGCGAACCACTCCACTCACTTCTGTTCCTCTAAAATTAGGGGCTCAGACTCCTTGGTCCACACTTGATGCTTCACTTAGAGAAGTCAAGATGAATTAACCAAGGTCATTTAAATTAGGAAAAAAGAAAAGACAAGTAGAAATGCTGGTGACCAATGAATGAAAATATCCCTATTCTTGTTCAATAATGGTATCTGTGTTTTGAGTATATTTCTTTGTCTTGTTTTGTTTTTACTGCTTTCCTCCCACTGGAGTGCTCATTTCATGAGTAGTGAGGTGTTATCTGTTCTGTTTATCACTGTCAACAAAACTTTGCAGTTCCACCTTCATAAGATCACCAAGTCAAATGATTTGTCCCCATTCTGGAGGGATGTAGCCTTGATTTTTATGTGTTGAGCAATAGATACATATATCACAACTAAAGCAGTGTGTTCTTTGCTATTTACGGTCATACTCCTCTTTCCTACATTTTTTAGTGTGATTCAGCTACCTCTGAAAAGATTTACTTTCTTCTTGGCTCCTCTGGAATTAGAGATTTTTCTTAAACAAAGGTAGACCATTGAGGACCACTGGGCTTAGGGTTGAACCTTCCTCTCACGCTTATTCCAGTGGGTAGTGGGTGTAGCCTCACTACATTGGAATAATGCAGAAGGGACATGAATTTCTTAGGAAAGAGGGTGGTCAACTGGATAGTTAAACTCACTGGAAAAGAGCATCACACAGGCCAAATGTACACAATTTTGTATTTTCCTCAATGATCCTAACCCTCATTAACTCAAAATTAGCACATAATAAAACTCTCTCAGTCAACAGACACGTGTTATTTAGATTGTGTCTAATAGGATCTTTCAGGTAGATTATCTTTTGAGTCAGTCAAATAATGATTTTGACTCTTCTCATTGAATTGACATGTTTTTGGCAGGATTTGATAAGCTACTTAACTCACATGTCTGCAGAGCTGTGTCTGTGTCAGGCATTTTGCTAGAGATTTTTATATTTTTTCTCTCATTAAGTTTAAGTGAATGGACAAAGAAGAGACAATATTATTACTGGCCATTGTACAAGTTAGGATTATATTAAGGTAAAAGTAACAGGGGAAAACAAACTAAATCAGGGTAGTTAAAATAAGATGAATTGCTCTCTCTCCTGCTTGAGAAGTCTGGAGTTTGCTAGTTTTTGACTAGTGAGTTTAGTATAAATGACCTGGGCTCTACCTTGAGGATACCTCATGGTTCAAGATGGCTCTTGAATTCTAACCATCAAAGTTACATGTATCACTTTCTTATAGGCCATTGTTCAGAACTTAATCACATGGCCCCATCTATTCACGAGGAATGATGGGAAATATAACTTTTGTTATGAGGAGCCATCCAGTCAGCTAAAAACCAAGGAGATAAAATTAAAAGGAAGAATAGATATTGGCAAATAGTTAGACATTTTTGCTACAACATATATAATTATTTTACAATCTCACATAAACACAGAAGTCAAATAACAAAGTCTGTGTCCCCATGGATTCTCATGTTGACTTTTGTCTGTGATACAAGCACATTTTTAGACATTTATTATTAGTAGCTGCTATAGTATCTAATTCACTGACTGAAATTCTGTCAACAGAAACTTTTTATATTCTAAGGGTTTTTCTATATTGCAAAAGTTGCACTGAAAGAGGTGTTTGTAAGCACATATTAAAATTATAGAGTCTATATGAATGGTACAACTAAACTGAACAGCACTATAATTTAAAAAGGAATAGAAAGAAAGAAGTAAGGAAAGAAAGAAAGAAAGGTAAGAAAAGAAGAAGGGAGAATGGAAGGAAGGAAGGAAGGAAGGAAGGAAGGAAGGAAGGAAGGAAGGACAGATGAAAGAACTGATGTTTCAACTTGCAAAGTCCTCTGCTACTTTTGCTGTGTGAAAAGAACTCTATGCAGTCATCAGCTTATGAAAAGATATTTTCCTTTCATTCTCTGTGTTTTCTATTACTCAATTTTACTTATCATTTCTAAACTAATGAGAATTTGTGTCAAAGACACCTATTAGGTCAAAGACAGCATTGATTTAATTAATATCTTAATTCATATCCATGTAGCCACGTACTCCTTGGACCTATAAACAGAGCTATGACAGCTAAGAGGTCTGACAAAGAAATAGCAAACCGCAATAATTAGTAAAGTACTTGTACGTTCTTTGTTGGCCCAAGTTGAGGTCTTTTAAAAGGAAGTAATTTGCTTAGGGTTGAAGTTTAGTGTAATCATAAGTCTCTCATCGACAATGAATTATTATTCCTAACGTTTCTTTTTTTTAACCAATTCTCTTTAATTTGTCATCATGATTACTCTACTTAGTTTATAATTGACTGAATAAGTGAAAAAAATACAAATGCAAATTGTAAAACCCAAAGGATCCATGGGAGCCTTACTCTATTTGTAGCATTAGGACACTACATTGCAATAGCTCCAGCACCAGAAATGGTGACACAAAGCACCAAAAAAGCAAAATATAAGGTTGGGATTTCTGGAACTTTAATAGCTTTCCACTTAAATTTTTGGCTATCATGCACTTTAGCTAAGAGAAAAAAATAATGAGTTTTACAACATTCAACTTGCTTTATAACATATTACATAATGGTGCAAGTTCTATAAAGAAAGTTGTGTGCACTGCTATAAAACTTATTAGGTCACCAATATTTCTGGTTTCATATTAAGAAATTAGAAATAATGGTTCAGATTATTAAAAAATCCTTTGAATTGAATCAGTCTTTCCCAAGGATATACTAGTGAATTTGTAGCCTTAAAAAGAAAAAAAAAGTTTCATTTATAAATTCACCTGAGGTGAAAGAAGTCATGTTAACATTTTGAGTTTTATGTGGACTTTCCATAGGTTGAAGCCTTTCTCTACTGAACCTCCTGCTCTATATAGCGCACCTTAATTTCCATTTTGTAGGCCCCAATGTGAGAATAATTTTTAAACATGAGACTTTTAGTCTGAGTATAGTAATGACTAACCATCCTTCTTCAAATGTGATTTTAAGTTTAAAATGTTTAAACTACATGAAGTGATTTAAGGTCCAACATGTCCTTCAAGTTGCTCTTTTTCTTTCTCCCTTTCATTCAGTCTCTTTTCCTCTGCCTTCTTTGTTTTGGAGACTCTTCTTCCAGCTTGAGGTTCCAACAATGTTGTCTGTCAGTAATGGAGCCACGCAGTCCTCCCATGTTGCCTGCATGTGCTAAAAATATTCTCTGTCATGCCTAATATCTCCAACTAGACAGTGAGTTTCTTGAGGTTGAGAACTAAGCAACAAGGCATAGGACTTATGCAAAATAGGGGCTCAAAATCGGTTTCTATCAAAAACAAGGAAAGAAAAGGCAGCTGAGATGAAAGAGTCATGCCATAGCTTGTGCTGAATGTTGTTTCAACTATTTGTCGGTTTCTCTTTGAAAGCTGGATTGATAACAGACAAATGATTGATTCCTTGCCCAGAATGACTTTATTTGTTCTGCTTTCCAAAAGGAAAGAGAGGTTTGACTGCACTACGTTTACCTTCTGCTTTTTGAGGAAGAGTGGCAGTTGACAGGTTACATTAGCATCTGTATCCGCCTCTCGTCTCTTGGGGAGATATCAGTTCTTTATCTCTACATACTCCTCATACCTTCATCAATAAAATCTATAAACCATTTATTCATCTATTCATCCACCACCATCCGCCCATCTTCCATCCATCCATCCTTCCTTTCTTCCATCTATCAACCCATCCAGCCAGCCAACTAGCCAGCTAGCGAGCAAGCATTTACTAACCACCAAGTATTGATGTACCATGTATCTCAATGACATAGGCTTAGTAGCTAATATTATTGCCCTCTAAGAACTAATAATAGGGAACATAGTTAAGACAGACAATGACAGAAAAAGAAGAATTGTAATGTATGACTGGGTAAGATCCTGTGGGAGTCTGGCACCAACAAAAACCCCAGGAAGTCAAATCCACTTAATCTTTTTGAAAATTAATGAGGCATTGACCAGTAATTAATAACTTTCCATTTATATTTTACCTAACATATGACAGAGAGAATATGTGTGCTGTTTTTCCACAAATACAAGTCATAATGATCTGCATGCTGCACCTTTATTTTATGTACTATTGAGGAAAATGCAAACACAGACAGTAACAGAGGAGACTTAAACTGAGTAGAGTGATTAAGTAAGGACTACAGTGGGGTGGTCAACAGAAATAAACCCAGAACCCCAAAAGAAGCAGGGAGGAAACCTGCATATTTCCACTTTGGCCTACTGTGGATGGAGAACAAAAATATCCTCTAAGAAGCCGCATCTTATGCTGGCATGCAAGTAGGTTTTCAGTTGGAATTCACTCTGCCAGTGAAGTCCAAACATCCTCAGGCAGAGAATTTATCTTAAAGCGGTTTAGCACGGATGGTGCTTGCAGATTACAAGGGGTAGCAAATGCAAATCCTCTTCAGAAGAGTCCAACCTCTTTTCAGGCCTACAGTGCTTACATGACACCATTGATAGAAAGATGCATGCCAATTTCTGAGAAGATAAAATGAGAAATACATACTAACCCTAGAATCTATATTTGCAGGTCTGCATGCAGCATATGAGTTGTAGGTTTTATTCAAAATGTTTGACTCTTGTTTGCTGTAACTGATCACGCAACTCACATGGAATGACCTATTTATATGTAGGGCTACCATGCGAATATGTAGAAAACATTTGGTAAAATTGTTCTTGAGTATTATTTATTTGTTTACTTACTTACTTTAGAAAGCAGGATTTATTGAGAGGAAAGAAAATTCGAAGGAGTTACCCCGAGTATTCTATCATCCACACACCCAGTGGGAAACACGTTACAGTGCTATTCTCTTTGAGTTTTGATTCTCCTTCACACCATCAATCATAAACATAGAATTGTTTGTAGAGATGACCCTGGGTGTGTGTACAGATTTCTACAGCTGGTAGATAAGCTTAGAACATTATCTTGCAAGGGGTAGGATTTATTCACTTCACGTCTGCCAAGCAAGAGAAATTCAATGACTGATAAAAGTATGTGAGGATTGATGTATATTATTCTTATCTATAATAATTGGTCTCTTTGGTAAAAAGCTTTCTGAATTTTCATCAGATCTTGAGGCGAATAATAATAAGCCATTCTAATTTCTCTGATAGAGTTATTGGGATGTCTCAATATTGCAAGGCTGCTTTAGGGGTAGAGTCGAAGTGACATGGGCAATCATTTTCAAGAGTGAACCCTGGGAGCTGCAATGAGCAAGTCTCAGAGCTGATTATGTAATTTGGTGCCACTGGAAATTCCAGGAGGCTGATGGGGATAGTCATCTTTGAAGGAATTCATGTCACTTAGCCTTAGCATTGGGTCATGTGACCAGAGAGTCAGAATTGGTCCTATCAGACTTGAGAACTTCAAAGGAAATGCCTTTTCTAGACCTCAGTTCTGCATCACACAGCATTTATTTAGCGGATATTTGTGAAGATCGTCTTGTTTGTCAGGCTCTGGTATAGGTGGTGAGGTAAGAGTGAAGACTTGAGGCCTTCTCTTATGGATGCCAAATTCTAGGTATTACAGTCCTATAATTATTATTTTTGTGGGAATTTTGTCTCCCCATGACATTAGATCTCCAGCAGCCTCTAGGTAATAAAAGCAATCATCTACACTATTGTGATTTACAACAATGAATCCCTAGAAATCTTAGCCATTTAGCTGCTACACTGAGAATATTTCTGCATGTGGAACATCTGAAAGCTAATAAACAATGAGACACTTGGAAAAAAAGATTTATTATATTAAGAAATGGGAATACTCTTTAGACTAATATTAAAATATGACATTAGACTATGGTATGTCTGTAATATTTTACTTAATTTGCTTATAAAAATTTGTAAACTTTACCAATAGGTTCATCTTTTTTTTTCAGTCTTTTATTTCCATTTATTTTTCTTTGAAACCCTATGTTGAATGTCTACTATGGACTAAGAAAATGCAGACCTGAACACATGTCTTATTAAAAACCATGCTTTCCAGAAACCCATAGTCCAGTAAGGAGACCTACATGTAATATTTGAAATATCCTTGGCAATTCCATTTATGATATAAATAAACAAAAGGTATGCGACTGATAGTTGGGTAGATGGTTTTGTCTGCTTGGGGTGGGTGAAAAAGTGAGGGTTATTGAAGAAGAAAAGCTACAGAGAAAAAAAGATTAGGGTAGGAGTTCCATGCTGAAGACAAAATGGAACCTCATCCTGTTGTATTGACTTTGTTTGGTACAACGTGGTGTCTGTCTTGAATGCTTCTAGAAGGGTCTGCAGGAACAGATCTCTGGGATGGATGCATCGTCAAGAAAACACACAAATATCACTGATTCTCCTATTCCTAGGACTAGTCATTGAGTTAATCCACAGAGCTTAGGAAACATGTGCCCATCCTCAGCCACACTGGACTGGAGACATGGCATCCATGGCTGCGTACAAGCAGAAGGCAGATGGTGAAAAATGATAACAGGAGGGAAAATCCAGACACTGCTCTGTTTACTTGTCTCAGACAGCACTCCTTCATTGTCCAATACAGACTAGAAAGAGATTCTAGTTTTTTAAAAAAACACACACTCCCCTGGTGATAATGACTTGGTCCCACTTACAGGATATTACTGGACAAGTTTATACAAACTCTGTCCCTTGGACTCAATGTCCTTTGGGGTATCTGAGGATTCTTAGTTCTAATTCACCTGTAAGATATTGACCTAGACCCCCAAAATCCCACAGAGCTTGCCTCATGTTTATTTGTATGGACCTACTAAAGTTACTTTCTCTAAAACCCAAATTAAGGTATTTTTTTCCCCAAATAAAACAAATTGAAATGAAAACCAACCACATTTCAGTTCAGCCAGGCTGCCTTCTGATTCTTGAAAAATAAAAATAAGTGAATAAGTGCTTTTCAAAGTGATATTTTAACCTCCTGCCAACACTGTAGTAATAAAATATGATTTTTTTATTATCATTCAAATGTGAGTTTAGGGACATGATTGAGGTTTTCCTATAATCAGTAAAAATGAGGAAACAACTTAAAAATGTTTGGGCTACCTCCAAATAGAGAGGGAAAAAAAGTTTTTAAAGGTGAGTGAGTTAATGTAGCACATGTTATAATAAAAACCCAACAAAAAGTAGCCCTTATAGTCCAATATCCTGGCATACAAGCTCAGTCATTCTTTGGGGAGACTTTACTGCCTTCTTTCTAATAGAGAGACCTAATTATAACACAAACAACACGAGAGAATGTTGAGAAGGCCTGAATAATTATCTACTGCCATACTCACAGGCAGGTATGAGGCAGCCTGTACCCCATCAGGGTCTTTTTCCACCCCTTAAAAATTCTTTCGATTTACAATGTGTGACATTGAAAAAAAAAATCTTGTCACTAAATGTAAAAAGTGTGGTAGCAAAGAGTAAAAAATTCAACTGTGTTGAAGGCAGTCCTCTTTCTTTTCTCAAAGGTGATAGTGTCTTTTTGTATTATGGCAACTTTTATTTAAACATCATATTTTTAGCTGAACTCTCATTTTCAAAACATCCAGTCAATATGTAAGATACATTTAAATACATCATTTGTAACCTTTTGCTCTTTTAACTGAATTTGAGAATTGGTTAGTGCCATCAATGTGGTTAAAAAACTATCACTATAAACTAATGTCACCTATATTTTCTACTGAGTCATAGGCTCAAAGTTCATGATCAAAAACATATTTTGTCACCCATGAATGAAACATATTACCACAAAGAGAAAAAGTGAAAACAGATTCATAGGAAGACCTGCAAAACAGTCATCCAGGGCTGCCCCTTACCACGGTTGTGTAGACTGAGCTTGGGGACAATGGAAAAATCAAAATCTTTCTGCTGAACAATCAAGTTCAATTGAAACTCAGGGGAGTCTGTGTTTCTGTGGCCCTCAAATCTTTTGGAAAGAGTTGTCCTGGATAGAGAACATGCATGTTCAACGGGGGTCAGTCTGTTGCTGAAGAAGGAAGTTGGTCAGACCAGAGCTAGGCAATACAGCATTAAATTGGATTTTTGTAAGTACTTTAAAGATCAAATAAGAATTAGCACCATTTTCAAATTCCAAATATATGCGGAAGCTTCCCATGCACATGATCTCTTGCAGTGAGTGAATCAAGGCTGGCCAAAAAAAAAAAAAGACAGGCCATCAGGAGTCTGGTTGACAAAAATGGAGGGCCTGGAATTACCGTTCTTCCTCACATTGACATGGACACATGCATGTGTGTGAGAGAGACCCAGAGGGAAGTGAAAGAGGATGCCTACAACATCCACAGATCTGTCACCAAAGGCTGGTTGGGTCAGGACTCCAGTGTGAGTGTTGGAAACAAGGAAGAGGTCAGGCTCCATACCTGAGGTCAGATGTAGGAAAAGGGGAGTGTTGAGGAAAAAGGCCCTGAAATTTAACAATGGCGTACCAAGGTCAAAGTCAAGCAGGACAGTTATTTTGCCGGGTACAGATAAGGGCCAATATTTGTTGCCAGTAAGCCATCGGCTGAAAATGAGGTCTGCAGTCAACGACCAGCATGTATATTGGAGAATAGAAGCAATTATGCAATTTCTAATGAATATCTCACCTTACATGTTGGGTTCATTGACTTTTCTTTTTGCGTACTTTTCATCTGGGTGTGTGGCTAGGTTTAAGCCAATTAGATTCAATCATATTCTCCCTAAGAGTGACATTTTTCCACAATGGGAACCTGACAGAGGTAGAATGAATCATCCTGTTAAAGGTTTATGAACAGAACTGTCTCCTCAATTGTGAGCAGAATGCTCGGATGGGCCCATGTTTAGTCAGACTTACTTCCTTCTCTCCCTCCCTCCCTCCCTCCCTCCTTCCTTCCTTCCTTCCTTGCCTCCCTCCCTCCTTTCTTCCCCTCTTCTTTCCTTCCTTCTTTCTTTCATTTTTTTTCATTCAATATTTTTAGAGACAGGATCTCATTGGCTTGAGTATAGTGGCACAATTGTGATCACAGCTCACTGCAACTTCGAACTCCTGGGCTCAAGGAATACTCTCACCTCAGCCTTTTGAGTAGCTGGGACTATAGGCATGTGCCACCACGTCTGGCTAATTTAAAAAATGCTTCTTTGTGGAGACAGGGTCTCACTATGTTGCCCAGACTTTCTCAAACTCCTGGCCTCAAGCACTCTTTCTACCTTGAACTCTCAAAAGTGTTGGGATTACAGGCGTAAGCTATTGTGCCAAGACAGAAATCTTTCGATTGCTAAAAAAAGTTATTATTTTCTTGAATACTTATGTCTAATAAAATAATTCACTGAGTCAAAACCTTGAATTATTGTTATGATAATAGAACGCATTTTCCCATAGCATAGAATGGGAAACATGCTCCATAAACAGACAGTGTGTCCTACCGTGAAGGGTCAGAAAAGACCAGACCCCTTGTGGGTTCATCAGCTTGAACCTGGTACACACCTGCCTCCATGGTGCTTCTCATCTGGACAAAATGAAAATATCTGCATCTGAAATAGCTTCTTCCAATACTATTGTACTCTAGAGCAAGTTTTAAATGTAAACAAAGTAAAGGCCAGGGAATAAGATCAGTACCTTAATTCAAAAAAAAAAAAAAAAAAGCTAACAGTCATGTTTAATTGGACAATTCAACTTTAGGGACTTTTTAAAGAACTAAATTTTCTAAGAGTCAGTGTTTCTCTTTAAACAGAGGCAGTCTTAAACGGGAGGTACAAAATTTTGTGCAGCTTGATGGTGAATCTTTCTTTAAAAAAAAATCATTATCCTGGAGTTCTGTATTTCTTTTGGGGGTATTTTCCCCCTTCTAATTCAAAATTTAAAAGACTTTCTAAAAACCAACTTGGGAAAAGCACTGTTAGTCTAACTCTAATGTAGAACTTTTAAGTTATGCTAAATTTTAGGCCTAAAGGTTTAATTTCCATGCTTCCTGGTTTTAAGCCAGACAGACTCCAAATATTCGCTTAATATGCTTTCTTATGGTTTAATGTGTAGTAATTTTAGCATTTTAGAAGTTTATTTTCCTAAAAAATGTGCTTCACTGGTATTTCGGTTGGGGGAGGCGAGTTTTAAAAGCAAACTTACCAATTAAAATTATGAAGCTCATTAGTATAATTTGAAGAAAAAAGTATAAAATATTCCACATATTTTTTTTCCATTTCACCTATACTTCATCCCAAATATTGAACAGAAGAATCAATGGTAATGACAAAAGTGTGAATTTGTATTCAGAACATATATTATATTCATAAGAACAAATAAGGAAACCTCCTATGTGTCCACACAAAGAAACGCAATGTTCTTTTACGTTGGAGATTTCAGTGCTGGGTGATGAGGCAGGGCCGCTCTGCACCTGATGCCCATATGGGCTCTTACCTGCTAGAAGGGGCGTGCTACCGTGGACTGGTCGCCGGCCAGGGCCCCAGGGCCTTCTGGTGACCCTAGGCCAGCCTCCCTGCCCCTGTGTCCTCACAGGTGCAGACCAGAAGCTGGCCTGCGGGAAGCGAAGCACTTGAGCACCAGGACCCGTCTGACACATGGGGCACGCATCGCCCAACCCCGGCCTTGCTCTGCCTCCAGAAAGGAGGCCCAGGCCTCACAGTTGATGCTGAGGCCTAATCCATGCCCGCGAAGGAAGGGAAGACAGGCACTGACGACAGAAAGTAATCCATCAGATTCTCAAGAGGCATGATAGTGGCAGCAACTGGCTAAATAAATAGCATTTTACATAGAGAATTACCTTTTAGCATCCCTTAACATTTCTGTGCCTTAAAGTAAGGGGGGTGGTGTTTTTTAACCAAAGGTTTTTGAAAAATGGGACCGGTAACTACGGGAGTCCTATAGCAAGCACGTGGTCCCATTGTCTGAGGCTAGAGGTGGGGCTGGGAATTGCGTGTATGTTTCCCAGAGATGCAAAGGACCCTTGGGTCCCAAAGCCTCTTTCCTCCTCAGCCAGAAGATGCATCATTAGAAATGAACCCTTTTTGTCATCAACAAGGGTACCTACATGTTCAATGTTTATATACCTAACCCTGAAATGTACCCCACATCTTTGTAATCGAAATTTTTAAAAAAGAAGAAAGAAATGCACCCTCTGATATCCGTGCTGCCCACTCTCTTCGTACAATCCAGACATCCCTGGAGGCGTATGTGATGATGAATCCACGTGACTTTCTGTGAGGCCAGGTCCCGGTTTCCTGTTTCCTTTGCAGAGTGTGTGTCTTGAGACCTTGAGTGGGCAGGGAGGCAAGAGGGCACCCAGGCCCAAGTGTCACAGAGCAAAAGCCATCTGAGCTCGCCCTGAGTGAATGAGCTCGCCAGGGACCTCTGCTTCACTGGTGCAAGCTTAGATTTCATTTTCCCCTGAAAAGTGGGCCTTGGCGGAGAGAGGTGGCTCAAGCCTCTCATCCCAGCACTTTGGGAGGCGGAAGGGAGAGGATTGCCTGAGCTCACGGGTTTGAGACCAGCCTGGACAACTTGGTGAGACCTCTTCTCTACAATAAATCAAAAACTAAGCCAGGTATGGCAGTGCGGGCTGGTAGTTCCAGCTACTTGGAAGGCAGAGGCAGAAGAATCACATGAGCCCAACGGGTGGAGGCTGAGGTGGCTGTGAGCATGCCACTGCACTCTAGCCTGCGGGACAGAGTGAGACTCTGACTCAAAAAGAAAAGTGGGCCTTGTGGAGGCAGCTCTCAAGCAGTAGTTCAGGTACCAGCAGCATCAGCATCACCTGGGGCCAGTTTTAGATATGCGCCACACCCAGACACCGTGAGTTAGGGATCCTGGAGGTTGGGCCAGCATTGTTTTCACAAGTCCTCCAGGTCAGGGATAGATTTCTTTGACATTATGGGCCAGGTTTCCTAATCCTGCCCCATAAAAACCAATCTTGGTCCTATAGTAATACGGTAGTTGTTCAAGGTCCACTTATGAGTGAGAAAATATGGTATTCAGCTATTTGTTTCTGTGAGAGATCACTCAGTATTATAAACTCTAATTCCATCCAGATTGCTGCGAAGTTCATGATTTTGTTCTTCTTTATGGCTGTGTAATATTCCATTGTGTATACATACCACATTTTAAAAATCCAGTCCTCTTTTGATGGGCAGCACAGTTGCAGGGAGAGGAATGGGGAGTGGGGAGCTGGAATTGACAGTGGTCGATATCCGCCTGGGGAAGGTGGGGCACACCTCATCAATAAGGGTACCTGCACAAGGAACATTTGTATACCTAACCCTGAATTGCATCCCACAATTTCAAAATAAAATTAAAAGAGAAAAAAAAGCACCCTCTGACTTCAGTTAGAATCTGTCAGTGGGAATCTCTGGAGAAGTGGCTTTAAAGTCTGTATTGTGGGAGGAGAGTCTTCCAGTCAGGGAACTCTGAAGCCACACAGTGAAAAAACACATCCATGGCCAGGACGTGGGTGGGCTGGGGAGTCTGGGCCCAGCATGAACCTTCTCTCTTCCTTCACGCTCACCCCCCCCAACCTATCTCTTATTTCACAGTTGCGCTTCCTTCAAGAGTTCCTGTCAATTAAATATAGAGAAATGCACCTCTTTTCCTAGAATTGCCTGCACCTGTTAACATTCAAAACTGAACTCATTTTGTTGTTGACTCTTTGAGTCATAAAGCAATTCAAAGTTGAGTCATCCTTTTCATAAGAAAATGGCTGCTGCTCTCTCTATAAACAGGTTAGGTGTTGTTGTAGAGAAAACAGATTATTTGTGTAAAAAAAATGCACTTGCAGGAGCGGTTTCAGATTGGAGACTCACTTGTCCAGAGCTTGTGCTTGAGTCCCTTGTTCCTACCCAAGTTCTGAAATCTCAACGTTCCGTCCTTGTTCTTCTCAGGTCCAGGTTCTCAGCCCACATTACATTTTACTCTTCAAAAAGGAAGCCGATGTACAGTCCTCAAATTCGGCCTTCTCCTGGATTTTCTTGGTCTGAGGATCAAGTTCTTACCCCTCACAAAGAGCAGGCTTTTCTGAACCCTCTTTCTAGCCCCTTTCTTTCTCAACCCTGGTCCAGTAAGTCCTTTTGATTTTTTCCTCCAAAATGTCAGCACTTCCAGTGTGTTTTCTGTTCAGTCTCGCTTCACTGCCTCATCTATCTGATGAGCACAAACTCTGCCTCCTTCCTTGCCTTCTCTCCTTTCAGGGTAGGATGGTGAGATGCAGTGATTGCATATGAGCTTCCAGAAGGAGAACAGGTTTGAATGTGGTACTGCCTGGGCTTCAGTCTCCGCTCCTACTCGGACTTCTCGAACTTTCAGCTGATGCCACAGGCTGGACTGTGTCCATTGTGAGATCATGGCTGTTGGGGGAACATGAGTATCATGCGAAGACTCAACATTTTACAGGTGAGTCATAATTCAGAAGCACATTTCTCCATATTGGTGTGCACAGAATCTCCTGAGGAACTTTCTAAAAATACAGTTCCAGGATCCACTCAACACTCAAATCATAATTCTCAAGGAGAGCATCAATCCCTGATCTCAAAGGAAGAATGTGTCAGATGAAATGGATATTCCCGAGAACTGAACTCTTGATATCTTGGCAACTACCTGTCAGTTCATCTTCGGTGGTAGTAGTTAGTGCCTGTGACTCAGTAGCTCCTGACTCCTTATCCATGGTAGCCTGTGGTTCATAGCATCTCTGTGTGTATCTGTGCATTTGAGGACTTCTGCCAGGGCGCTCGAGACCATTGCCTTGAGATGGAGTCTCTTTTCACTGTCTGTGTTCTGCCTTCCTTTTCTCTAATTTCCTATCCTCAGCTGGAAGTACACTCCAGTCCTCCAAGAAGTCTTTCTGCTTGCAAACTCCCTGTTGTACACACCAGAGCTGGTGTGATGTCTGCCAACGCTGAGCTCCACCAATGGGAGTGCGGACTTCACACAGGCTTCACATGGGTGCCGTGAGACTCTGGGAAGATACTCACTACTTTGTAACCAGAAGTGCCAAAGTGTTAGAAGTGGCAGTGAGAAGCACTTGATGAAATTGACCATGGTCATCAAAACATCCTTCTCCTTGTGAAATATAAGTTGTCATTGATGTTTGACTGCTGACTGCTCGTACAGCATCATGATGGACTGAAACATGGAACTTTGATTCTTGTCTTTATTTTGCTGGTAATTAGCTGTGTGAACTTAGTCAATCAGCTCTTCCCCCCTGCCCCACCGACCCCACCAATCTTGGATTACTTTCCTGCCTGAAAGTGCCCTCTTCTACTGTAATTGTGAGCATCATTTCAGGCACAGCCCAGCTCTGGACATCCAAAGAGCCTCATCACATCTGTTCACTCAGTACCGGCAAGACTCAGCATCAGGATGCACTCTCAACCATCTCCTGTTTCTCTGTTTCCAAGTCAATCTTCTATCCTCCATCATGAACTTCTTCCCCACCAATATTAACTGGGTAATACTGCACTAGATTCAGAAATCAGTGAGTGTATCACAATAAAGAAAGTAATTATACACAAGCAATAAACATATGTTGTCGCTGGCCACATGTTTTTGAGTGTATGTGTATGGGTGTACAACAAGTGCTAGGACTGGAAAATTTCCAAGTTATATAAATTCTATTTTGTTTTCACATTTGTTGGGGTTTGGGGGAAGAAAAAGGGCTGGCATGGGCTGGATTATGTGCACCAGCTGACCTTAATTCCTAATTCTAGATGGTGGATGGTGGGTAATAAATGTATAAGTAAAAAATCGAGATTCTGGGGATTCCCTGGAGCAGGGATGGGATCGGAAGCCAAGTCTGTTCAGATAAGAGAAGACAAGACCTGTGAGCACATTCTCTCCACTGAGTGTCCAGGCTGTGGTGCTGTGGGGGCAAGTTGTACTTGAGACATTCATGACTACCTGCCAATCCCACTTCTGTCTTCAGTTATACTGTTTCATGTACAAAGATCTTAAATACAAGCCATTAAAATATTTCAAAGCCATTCATTTGATTTGACAAAAAATGGGTAAAAAATAACATCCGTATTATAGAGTACAGATGGTCCCCAACTTAAGATGGTTTGGCTTAGCATTTTTTGACTTTATGATGGTGTTAATGCAGTAGCATTCAGTAGAAAGCAGCATGATACTCTTGTGGTGCAGCCATAAAATCTTGAGAGTGAACAGCCGATGCTCTACTGGGTATAGTGTTGTCAGATGATTTTGCCAAATTGTGGATTGTGTTCTGGGCACGTTTAGAGTTGGCGAGGCTAAGCTGTGGTGTTCGGTAGGTTAGGTGCGTTAAATGCATTTGCAACTTAGTTATTTTCAACTTACAATGGATTTGCTGAGACTCAGCCCCATGATAAATTGAAGAGCATCTATAAAGTGAAGGCTCTTGGGGATGAAGTTTCTTAGGGGACCTTGGGGATGGCCTTATCACTCTCTTTTGAGTTTCTTTGAATTGAACCTGAGTATGGTGCATATGGGATTTGAATGTCATCTACGGTTGGCAGCTCAAGCATGGTTGCCACTTTCCATCACCTTAGCCATGGCAGAAAGGGAGTTTCAGAGCTTGCCTCAGTTGCTGGGTGCTGACTGATCTAGTCCTGGCCCCTCATGAAGATTTAAACAGAAACCATTGCTCTGATTTAGCTGAATGTGTCTATTAAATGTAGTATAGTCCTTTTAGTTGAAATTGTATAAAAATGCATTGTTAAACCAGAAAACTCAGATGGGATGACTATTACTATTTGATATGTTTCAAGAGCCTGACAAACTACATAGCTTTTACAATACCTTCAACTCTGAGAAAATAAATAATATGTGACCCTTTCAAGATGTTTCCATCATTATCTTCAGGTATGTCATTATTTCACATGAAAAATGCTGGAAGCCAATCCCCATTATTACGTTTATAATGTATTATGACTCAAACCCACTGAGCTTGACAGTGCATGCACAGGGTAACAGGGAGGTCTTCCTTCTTCAAAGAGTCGGGTTTGGAGGCAGACACGCCACGACTGTGATCAGGAGCTACGCTTTGATAACCTGGAGCACCTGCAGAGTTGGGTGCCGCCCTAGGGCCTGAAGTCTCTCCTCTCCAGCCTATCCAGCATCTTTGATGAGCACAAAATATGTGAACACTCTAAATGTTCAATATTATGACTTAGATAATACTAGTCATTATTATACATTGGGATGTAGCTTTATTAGCAGTGGCACTGAACAATGCTAATGATTTGTTTAAAAAGAAACAGGTGGCTAAGTTGTATAATTCCATTTATGCTGAAAGTCTATTTAATTGTATATGAATGCCAAGGGAAGAATATACATAAAAATATTAACAGTCTTTTTCTCTGATTGGTCAAATTTTAGATGTCATTTTTTTCCATTTTTTTTTTCTTTCCCATGTGTATTTACAAGTTCTACAAATATTTGGGCTAACTGAGTTATATAATAAACAGCAACAGCAACACAGAAAGAACAAGCAAAAATAATAAATTAAGTCTGTGTATGAGGCATGAGTTCAGTCTATGCAACCTCATCATAAAGAACTTGTTATAGACTGAAATGTATCGCCACAGTATTTATTTGTTGGAGTCCTGACTCCCAGTACCTCAAAATATGACTATATTTGGAAATAAGGACTTTGAAGAAGTCATTAGATAAAAATGGAGCCATGAGAATGGAACTTAATCTAATGTAACAGTTGTCTTCACAGGAAGAGGAGACGAGGACACAGACGTGCATTGAAGGGAGATCCTGTGAAGAGGCCGAGAGATGATGACCATCTACACACCAAAGAGAGCCCGCAGGAGAAACCAACTTTGCGAATACTTTGATTTTGGACTTCCAGCCTCTAGACAGCAGCACAACAAGTGTCTTGCTTAAATCACTCAACCTGGGTCACTAATACAGGACTGCATGCCTGACAATTAGCAACATGTTTATACTGGACTTAGACCTGTATATTTTGTCTGATTTCATCTATACATCTACAATTTGAAGCTCATTATTAATTTTGCTTTACAGATAGAGACATGAAAACATTCAGAGGCAGACTCAACACAATCATACCCTTTATTCCCAAGGCTTAATGCCTGGAACCTCATGTCTACGTCACAGCATAGCAGATAGCTCCAGCTTGTGCATCATCTTCAGTGACAAGGAAGCCCTACCTCTTCGTTCCATCACAATTGATGTTCTGGTTTCCCAATTCTGCTAATGAGATCATCCAGTTCAACATATTTTTCTTTATTTCCCATGTTTGTGTGTAAGATCTCCCCGTCTCCACCTATTAAGACATTTGCATCTCCTCAAGATGTCCAGAAAAAAAACCTAACCGGTAGTGTGATATTATAAGTGTTTTTAGGAGGTTATTTTTCAGGACCTTTAAAATCACAGCGTGTGAGCAGATTAAGGACATGTCTACATGGAGTCGTATTTGGCATGGTTCATTTTGTTTTTATACACCACAGTAGGTGTCATTGGCTTGTGACCCTGTCATTAAACCACTCTAAGTATCCCCTTCAATATACAAGGTCACACTAGCTTCTTTTTTTTTTTTTTTTTTTTTTGAGTTGGAGTCTCACTCTGTCGCCCAGACTGGAGTGCAGTGGCTGCTCCCAGTCACCGCAGCCTCGACCTGCTGGGCTTTAGCGATCCTTCCGCCTCAGGCTTCCGAGGAGCCAGATTTACAGGCGCGCACTACCATGCCCGGCTAATTTTTTGATTTTATTGTAGAGATGAGGTCTCGCCTGCCCAGGCGGGTCTCGAACCTACAGGTTCAGGCAATCCACTCACCTCAGCCTCCCAAAGGCGCGGGATTGCAGGCTGAGCCACCGAGCCCGGCTCACACTAGCTTCTAATAAAATATAATTTGCTATTTATTAGGGAAAATTCAGGGTAGCTATAGATGTTAATATCTGCAGTCCCCAACAGTAGGAAATTTCCAACAGTCAGGCAGATTGCCTTTATAAAACACTGTTCTGGCGAAGTGATTTACCGGAGTCAGGATCCTGTCTCCAGAACTGAAGTAAAACGGTGCTCATGGGTATTCCAGCAATTCCAAAGTTGGAGTCAGTCATAATAAACCAATTGAGATAGGTCAGTGCCTCTGTCGCCAATGTGACAGTGATCTGTTATGGAATCATCTTTTTCTGCAGAAATTAGAAATTATAAGCATAACAGCCCTCTCTAAGAGGAGAGATGATTGCAAATTGTTCTAACAGCAAAGTGATTACTTTTCTATTTCATGCATAAGATGCCCATGAAGAGTCATGTCTCTCTTTCTGCCAATCTTTTATCCAGCACAAGCTCAGCTTCCCCAAGAAGAATAGTAAAAGCTATCAAGATCAGAATTGCATCCCAACTTTTATTGTGCAGGTTGCCAAAGGCCACTGGGTTTCTATTGTGCAGAAACAAGATGGCAACAATGTTCTCACAAGTGGAGTTCACATGACAAGCCTGCTAATTTATAGGTGAAGGGAGATGTGTGCAGCTGTATCTCTTCGGCTGATAATAGCTGTGCTGATCTTCCACCTTGGAGGCAGGCTGCCTCATATCGTGCAGCAGTCTAATGCTAGGCGGCCGGAGCAGAGATGCAACGCTCAGCCATAATTTAAAGGACTATGACATGAAGAAAGTGTTATGATGTTTAACTTATAGGGCATCCAAATGTCATAGACCCAAGCAAGTTCCTATTAGCAATAACTCAGGTCCTCTGAAGGGATTTGACATTCAAAACTGATGAGCCCTTGTCCCTGGGGTCTGCTCTGACCTAGCCTCGCCCAGGACACTTGGTAACCTGAGTGGCCCAGGGGTCAGACCATGATAGCCCTCTTCAATTTAAAGAGCGGCTTCTCCCCAGCTGCTGGGGCTCTGACTCGGCACAATAAATTTCCCAAAGAGCATAAAGAGCCATCTAGTGTATATCAAATCAATATCATTGTGGCTTGCAGCGATATCTGAGGCTACAGTTCACAAAATAAACTAGCCCAGGGGCTGGATTTCTGCCCTTGGCAATCAATCAGGCTCCCGGGTCATGGATTTTAGTGTAAATTAACACAGTAGAAACCATCACGCTCCCCAGACGATGTTATAATACAGGATTTGCTTTCTTTTTAAAAAAAACTCGATTTCACTGCTAGTGTTCAGAGGTGATATTACACTAAACAGGAAAAATAAAAAGCAGTGATTAGAAAAGTGGTAGAAATCGTAAAGTAAAACATTAATATTCTTCTGACAAATAGACATAAAATATGTTAAATTAGGTACACAGTTACAAAGTTTGAAGAGAGAATATAAATCTTTGAAACCTATTCAAGGGTGTAAAACTTTCTTAAACTGTTCTCAAGTAGATCGTACTAATTATATCAGTTACTGCATGCAAATAATGGAAAAAACTGATATTTTGTAATAGACTGATCCTTCTCCCTGTATCTATGAAATTCTCAATGGATGTACCCTTGAAAAGTCTTCACAGATAATGCACGGGGCAGCTCCCCCAAATCACAACAAAATCCCCCATCATCATCTCTCAACTTGGAAAACGTGTGCTGGTTATCATCACTTCATCTTTGTTGAGAAAGGGGAAGTTATCTGGTTCTCCAGTAGAAGGCACCTAAGTATTCCATAGAAGGATTTAAAATATAGCATTGCTTATGCAGACCCATAAACAAAAATAGGTTTAAAAAATTGCAGTTTATAGAAAACTATGCAAATGTAGAGTTAGGTTAGAGAGAGAAGAATCATCTGTATTTTATTTATTTTGAGGGAATGAAACAGACTATCACACACCTTGCCATACTTCTTATAAGCATTATACAGTCTGTCAAATCAAATTGCACATATACGGCTTGATGCACAGTGAATTTTTTTCCTATAGCTTAGAAGGCATAGTATCTGGGCCTGGATAAATACAAAAATAAGAAGAAACATGTAAATTAATATTCTAAATGATTATAACATTTTGCTACTTATTAAAATGCACATTAGGGAGAAAGAGGTTTCTTTTGTTATTATATGGGAAAGAAAGCCTCATCATTGATGAGTTACTATATTAAATACAGGGAACTGAGTTAATAGTTCAGCTGAAAAGCTTCTTTCAACCTCCTTTTTTCCCAAAATAAATAGAGATATATGTCTACTGTCTTATTTTAAAAGTCTTGTCTTTTTCCATCATCTAACAAAACAGTGTCTGAAGGAAACCTGGGATGCTAGCAGAAGACATTATTTTGAATATTGTCAAGTTTAGGATTAGGAATGTAATTAAAGCATATTCATGGCCTTAAAGTTATTTTTGTGGGCACCCCTTTGGGTCCCCTCCCACTGTGGGAACTTTTCTGTCTTCTCAATAAATCCTGCTTTCTAAAAAAAAACCAGTTATTTTTTTATTTCTTTCCTGTTTTTTTCTCTCTTCCTTTCTTTCTTTCTGCTTTTTCTTTTTTACAACAGGATAATATGTCTGAGATTGTCTTGGGTTAAGTCATATTTTTAAAACAAATTTCAATCAGCTAAAAAAAAATTGAGACTAGCTTAAAGCAAAGCAAATAATAAACAGAACAAAAAAATCTATGAGACACAGCAAAAGCAGTTCTAAGAAGGAGGTTCATAGCAATAAACAGCTAAATTAAAAGAAGAACTCCTTCTAATAAATAACCTAATGATGCTATCAAGGAACCTAGAGAAACAAAACAAACTAAACACCAAATTGATAAAAGAAAAGAAATACTAAGGCTGAGAGTAGAACTAAACATAATAGTGATTGAAAAATCAGTTTAAAATATCAATGAAACAAAGAGCTGTTTATAAAAATATAAACAAAATCAACAAACCTTTAGCTAGATTAACTAAGAAAAAATAGAGAAGACTCAAATAAATAAAATCAGACGTGAAAATGGAGATATTACACAACTGATATCTCAGAAATACCAAGGATCATAAAAGACTATTGTGAACAACTATATGCCAATAAATTTGATAATCTAGAAGAAATGGATACCTTTCTGAAAACATGTCAAGATTAAATTATGAAGAATTAAAATATCTAAGCAGAATGATTACAAATTAGGAAATTAAATCAGTTGGGACAAAAAAAAAAAAAAAAAAGACTTCCATCAAAGAAAATCCCAGGACAGCATATCTTCAGTAGTGAATTCTATGAAACATTTAAAGAAGAGCTAGTATCAATTCTTCTCAAACAATTCAAGAAAATAGAAAAGCAGAAAATACTTTCAAACTTATTTTATGATGCTAGCATTACCCTGATTCCCAAACTGGACAAGGACACAACAAAAGAGGAAAACTACTGGTCAATATATTTGATGAAAATAAATTTTAAAATTCTAAAGAAAAAACAACCTAGTAAACGAAATCCAACAGCACATCAAAAATTTTACTCACTGTGCTCAAGTTCTAGTCCTTTCAGGGAGGCAAAGATGGCTTAACATATGCAAATCAATACAAATGACACACCACATTAAAAGAAAGAAAACTAAAATCATACAATCATTTAAATCAATGGGGAAAAAGCATTTTGCAAAATTCATCATCCTTTCTTAACAAATTCGGTATAGATGGTATGTAGCTCAACACAATAAAGGTCATATATAACAAACCCATGAATAATATTTTACTAAAAAAGCTTCCATCTTTCAGCTTTTTATCCTAAGGTCATGTACAGGGATGTCCACTTTCACCACTTCTATTTGACTTAGTACTAAAGATTCTAACAAGAGCAATTAGGCAAGATTTTTTAAAAAATCAAAATTTAAAAAGAGGAAGAAAAACTGTCCCTGTTTGCAGATGACATAATCTTTTTTTGTTGTTGAAAGTGGAATTTATTAAGAGGACAAAGAAGCTGCCACAGTGGGAGGGGATTCGAGAGGGTTGCCTAACATAATATTTTATACAGAAAACCTTAAAGACTCCATGAAATAAATTCAGCAAAGTTGCAGGATACAAAAGCAACATACAAAATTCAATAGACTTTCTATGCTCTAATAGAGAACTATCTAAAAAAGAAATTAATAAAGCAATGCCATTTACAATACCTACAAAAAAGTAAATAAAATATATTGGAATAAATTTAAACATAGAGATCAACAATCTTCACAATAAAAATTATAAAACACTGTTAAAAAGAAATTGGTGAAGACACAAAAAGATAGAATGACATCTCATGTTCATAAATTGAAAGAATTAATATTGTTAAAATGTCCATAATATCCAAACCAATCACCAATTCAATGCAAATCATGTCAAAATGCCAATGACATTTTTCACAGAAATGGAAAACAGTAATTTGAAAATTTGTATGGAACCATGAAAGACCTTGAATAGCCAAAGCAATCATGAGCAAAAAGACCAAAGCTGGAAGAATCACACTACCAGACTTAAAAATATGCTACAAAGCTTTAGTAACCATAACAGCAAGGTACTGGTATAAAAAGGCACATAGACCACTGGAACAGAATAGAGAGCACATAAATATTTTTATGAACCTACTGATTTTCAACAAAGATGTCAAGAATACACATTGAAACAAGACAATCTCTTTAATAAGTACTGGAAAAATTGAATAATCACATGCAAAAGAATGAGACTAAACCTCAACCTCTAGTCATATATAAACATAATCTCAAAATGGATTAAAGAATTGAATGCAAAACCTGAAGCTATAAACCTACTAGGGAAAACTAAAGGATATACAGTAGTGTGATGGTAAAAAAAAAATGAGTAAAATATTGAAAGCACAGACAACAAAAGCAAAAATAGACAAATGGGATTATACCAAACTAAAAAGTTTTTGTACAGCAAAGGAATTCGTTCAGGGGTGCAAAGATGTAAAAGGAATCTATTAACAGAGTGAAGAGATATTGAAGAAAATATTTGCAAACCATACATCAAACATCAAACTATGCATTCTTTGTTAATTTCTAGACTACATAACTAATTTAAGCATCTCAGCACACACACAAATTATAATAATGACCAAACTAAAAAATGGGCAAAAGACCTTAATAGATGTCTTTCAAAAGAAAACATACAGACATACAAGTAAGCAACAGGTATATGAAAAAAAGACTCAATATCATTAATTATCAGGGAAATGCAAGTCAAAACAACAAAAAGATATTACCTCACTTCTGTTAAAATTGTTATTAACATGGGAGGCTGAGGTGAGTGAATTGCCTGAGCCCGCGAGTTCGAGACCCGCCTGGGCAATTTGGTGAGACCTCATTTCTACAATAAATAGAAAATTAGCTGGGCGTGGTAGCACGCGCCTGTAATTCTGGCTACTGGAAGGCTGAGGTGGAAGGATCGCCAGAGCCCAGCAGGTCGAGGCTGCTGTGGCTGGGAGCAGCCACTGCACTCCAGTCTGGGCGACAGAGTGAGACTCCAAGTCAAAAAAAAAATTGTTACTAACAAAAAAACAAACTAAAACAAATGTGGGGATGTGGAGAAGAGGGATGCTCACACACTGCTGGTGGGAATGTAAAGTAATACATCCATTATGAAAAATAGTATGGAGAAACTCCAAGAAATTAAAAATACAACTGCCATGTGGCCCATCAATCCCACTATTGGCTATATGTCGTATTTCCACTCCCCATCCCCCCAAAATAAAGGAAATGAGTAATGTCAAAGAGCTATCTGTACTCCCTTGTTTATTACAGCACTATTTACAATATCCAAGATAGGATATCAATCAAACTGTTCATCAATGGATAAATGTATAAAGAAAATGTGTTCTATATACACAATGGAATACTATTCACTAATATAAAAGAATGAAATCTTGTCATTTGCAACAACATGGATGAACTGAGAGAACAGGGTGTAAAGTGAAATAAACCAGACCCAGAAAGAAAAATACCACCTGATCTCACTCATATGTGAATCTAAAACCACACAAACAAAAAAGCTGATATCATAGAAGTCGGGACTTCAACAGTGGTTACCAGAGACTAGGGAGGGGATAGGGAAAAAGATGGTGAGGAGAGGTTGGGCAATTGGTACAGAGTATTGCACTGTAGAGTAATTTTGGTTAACAGTAAAATATTTTATAACACAAAATAGCTAGAAGAGATGCTTTTGAAAATTCTCATCGCCAAGATATTTAAATGCATGAGGTGATAAATTTGCTAATTACTCTGATAAGTATCATACAACATAGATATGTACCAGAACATCAAATCATACCCCATAAATATGTACAGTTATAATGTGACAATTAAAAAAATAAATATCTAATCAAACAACAAAATAAACCAATTGCAATGACCAGAGCTGAATGAGAGAAGAACATTTTGGTCTAGCTGTCTATTATTCTCCTGAAGGGAGACGAGCTCTAGACTCTTTCACCATCTCTGCGGTTTTCAACAAGATTTCTGTTTAGCAGCTTGTGTCCACATTTAGCCTCTCTTAGCCATGCTGAACCCATTTGTTTGGTTAGTTTCTGAGCTACAGGGTCACAAGAAGTCACATGCTCTACAAGGTCACACTTCTGATCACCACAAATTAGAAATTGTGTTGAAAATCATGCCTTCAGCAGCTTAATCTTGGCAACAGAGATACATGAAGGTGAGTGTAAGTTCCCAAATAATCTATGAACCATGTCAAGACAAACGGAATTTTATTAAAACAGACAGACTTAATTAAAAGGATTCACTAAAACCTCACTAGGAAAAAAATGCGGTGCAAAATTTATACTTAGAGATGAGCTCACCTTAACTATATGAGTCACAGAGCAAAGATTTGGACTTAATTTTCAAGTTAGGTGCTAGAATGGAGCAAGTCTAAGACTAGATCAAGTCAACATACCATCATGGTTTTCTCTTTCCAAGGTTTAATAAAACGAGGTCCTATGGGTCTTTGTCACGTATATACCCACAAAGAGGAATTGTGAAGAAGATAATTAACCTATCTTTGGTCTCGATCTCTCAACTGTTTAAACATGAGAAGTAGCTTGAGCCCAACCACACTGGGATTACAGCCCACACACTGTTGTTCTAGGATGGAATTGTTACCTTTGTTGTTGTTTGAAAGAAGAAAGAAAACACAAAAGTTGTTGCTATGCTTTCAAAACTGGAGGTCTGGCTATCTGTTCAACAGTTTAACCAGACAATTAAGTCGACTGTTTCTATCTCCACTGATCAGCCACAATGGTGATTTTGGCACTGTATAGACACAGCTTCAACTGAAAAATGCAGCTGAATGAGTGTTTAACATAATATAGATCAAGCAATTGGCTGATTGATTGGGAGAAACTGCAGTTTCATTGTTTTTAACAGTAATTTTGTCATCAGACAATGTTAAACGATAATACTTTGAAATGTCCAAAGGAAAGTCATATAGCTGGACCAGTTACTATCAGAAAACATGTCAGAAAAAGAATTGTGTCAAACACAGGGTTCTGCTTTATAACAAGAATTCTGAAAGGTTCTGGGAGCTAAATATTTTCTTTTCCATAAGGCACATGTCATGCAGAAGATGTCTGGTGATTCCTGTGAGTTTTCTAGAGTTTATAAAAACAGTAGTATAAAAGTCTCTTTGCATTCCATGTGCAGGAAGCTGTCATCACTGAGATCATGGGTGGCATCTTGTGTGAGACACTGAGTGACTAGCTAACAAGTGGATGAAAGGAGCAAAAGGTCCCGAAGGGATTGTGGAGAGGGTCAGGAGCCAGTGACCAAACAGGAGGGAGTCCTGCAAATAGTCACCTACTGAGAAAAGTGATGGAAAGACCCAAGGTCAGAAGGGAGTTCTTAAGAAGTGAGAAATCAAGGTTAAGAATGATAGGGTGGCATATACTCAACTTCTCAACATCCTTCCAGACCTGACTTCCTCAAACTGGCCTGGATTTTTATATATTCTTCCACATTCTGCTATGTGGGATTTCAAGTCATCTTGTTGGCCCTGCCCTTAAACTGAATTTAGTACCCATCTATGTCTATCCACCTCTGCTGCCATGGACTTGATCTGAGCCTTCATTGCCCTCTGCCTGCATTATTCTAGTCGTCTTCGCTTTGCTTTCCTTGCCCTTTGAGAGACTATTCTCAGTGTGGTACGGACAGTAAGACTCTTCAAAGTCCAATGCTGGCTCACGTTTGTTCAGAGGCTGCAAAGGTTTTCCCTTGGATCCTCTACAGTGGGCCCCATAACCAGATGTCCTGCTACTTTTCCCAGCCCACAGAGTTCTAGCTGCATTGGCTCCCTCTCTTCTTCACATGTGACAGATACAGATCGTCCACCTTTGCCCTTTTGCAGTGCCTCTTCCTTGAGAATTCTTTACCCCCCAGACAATTTCATGATATGTTCCTTTACCTCCTTCACTTTCTAGTCCTGACATCCACCCAATTTAAAATCACAAGCACCTTCCTCCCACAGCCCCCAGGGAATACTGTGTCCCACTTCTCCACAAAGCTTACCAGCTCTAACATGAGAAAGCATTTGCCTATCTACCATGTTACTGTTGGTTGTCTGAACTCTCCAGAATGCAAACTTATTGAGGGGATAGATCTTCTCATGTCTATTCTACTGATCTATCCCAAAGGTCTTCAGTAGTACCTACTATAAGGTAGGAGTTCAAAAAATACTTGTGGAATTAAAAAAAGAAAGAAAAACTAACTGGCAAAGATTATTTTTTTAAGAATGAGAGAGACAGCCTGTTGCTGTTCGGTTAGGCCTTATGGGACATCAGTTTTCCCTGAGGCAGAAGATACTGAAAGCCAAACATAGCCTACTCTGAGGTAGTGATATGTGGAGCAAATGTCCCTGGTATCCCTTAATTTATTAATAAATGCACTGCTCAAATAGGGGACTTTGTAGAAAGAGACTGGACACTCTCTTCCTATAACTTCTCTTCTGATTTTAAGCTTGGAATGACTTGAGGAAGTCAATGTGAGCGTTATGTGACATTGTTCAGGGATGTGTGTGTGTGTGTGTGTGTGTGTGTGTGTACACACCCATTTAACTGCTTGTAGTTGGAAATGAAGAAAAATAATAGAGAAAAATAGTAAATCATCCCCACTTAGCAAATTGTCCATTAAGATTTTCATTAAACACAAGACACACATGTTAATATGTCATCATCATGTCTATTTGCCACATTATTTCACATTACCAAGAAAACTTCTACTTCATAATATTATTTTACTTATGCATAAAAATCAGTCAAATAAGCCCTTCCAATTTAAGATAATTTTCACTTATTACCATAGTCCATTTGGGATGCTATAACAAAATGCCATAAACTGCATGGCTTATAAACCATAGAAATGTATTTTTAAGTTTCTGAAAGCTGAAAATTCCAGAACAAGTCATACACAGAATTTGTGTCTGGTGTTGGCCAGTGTTTCAGTTCATCGATAGGACTGCCTAGCTATGTTCTCTGGGAGGGGTGAAGGAGTTCTCTGTGATCTCTTTTATAAGGGCACTCATCCCATTCTGGAGATCTCTGCCCTCCATGACCTAATCACCAACCAAAGACCTTTGCTCTTAATACCAATACCTTTTAGGCGAAGATTTCAGCATCTGAGTTGGGGGGGGGCACAAACATCCAGCTGATGGCATGTATGAAGTTACTAATGACACATCCATGCATTATTTCAACAGCAAGATGAAAGTTACAATTGAAGCACACCCGCCCTTTATTTTCACAATACCAAGTCAATCTGTATTACTTTTACCATATTTCTTTATCTGTTTTGATATGACAAGGAAAACCTATCTCATTAGAACAATGTTTTTTAATACAGAAGAAATATATGGGAATCCTGGCAGATATATGCAGGCAAGGGACACTTTACTATGCTAAATGATGATGGTACCATCTGGATTCAGCTTCTTTGTTTTCTCACAAAATGACATCGTCTCCACATTTCTCGCTAGAAAATATTTATATTTTAACTTAATATAATTAGAAAATCACTGAGCTGAAACATTACATAGGTTGGCTTTCATTATAATTTCTGCATAATAACATTCACATTTTCTAGGTAGTAATTAGATGCATTAAGGATGAATGATTCCTTTGGGGCTTATACTAGAGATTTTTTTTCTAAATTTGTGTCAAGGGTCACCCACTGTGGGGAACAATGAATGTCACCAAGAAAAGAGGCAGAGAAAAAGGAACCAATGGTCATGGACCAAAAATTTGTATCAGAATACTAATACAGCCGGATGTTGCATTTATATATTACTAGAGCTGAGAGAAAGTAAGAATATGGTTTTACTAAATCAAAATTTGTACAAATACAAATTTGGACAAATTGAATGTATAATTGCTGTAACAGATATAGGGTTACCAAGCTAATTTCAATAAAAAGATACAAGTTAATAAATAACTGTCTATTTCTAATCTTGATTATTTGGGGGTGACACTTTTAGTTAGCTGTCCTGATCTTTTGAGTCTCAGTTACCCCTTTATGTAGTAGGGTGCCATATAATCTCTTAAATTTATTCAAACTATAAAATATCTGATGACTCATAATACCTGTTTTATAATTTTTATGTGACAGATTGTTTAAATACAGCATATTAGTTATTAATTTTTTAGTTTTCTTTTTAGAAATATTTATGACCATTTTTGCCTTAAATTCACTGCATAAAGTTAAATCAGAGATTTTATTAATAATTGAGTCTCAGTTTTCTGAATAGATTCTTCAAACTCCAGTCGTTTCTTATACATCTAACATAAGGATTTTATTTGGAAAAATAATTTAAAATAGCATTCTAAAAATGAAATAAGTTTTCCTGACTTAGCAAATAAAAACGTAAGAAACCCAGGTGAATCTGAATTTCTTATAAACAACACATATATTTTAGTATAAGTATTTTACAAATATAGCACAGGACATACACTAAAAATGAATGGGTTACTTATTTACAGTTAGCATTTACCTGGGCATTCTGTATTTTTCTGGAATGCTTAAGTAAAAAGCACATTGTTATTCTTATTTATATAACACCAGAAATGAAATGTGTCTCTTAATATATCACCCCCTTTTTTATTTTAAAATCATCAATCAGCAGTTTGTCACCATATGACATCTAAATTTGAATGTGAATTTCAAACTTTAGTTCACTTTTTTGAGAGTTAAACATAACAAAATGCCTTGAACAGACTGAAAGAGAAAACAGGGAACATGCTTTCGGAATGCACATGGCTAGAATTGAGTGCACATGGCTAGAATTGAATAATAGATTATTAAGAGTTTGAAGTAAAAACTACTGCCCTCCCCTCCTGAAAGGCTGCAGTGTTCCCAGGTGAGCCTCAGCTGTCTGGCTTGGTCTGAGAGAGATGGTGTGAGAGTTCATTTTACCTGTCAACTAACCTGGGACACAAGGTGCCCGGATAGTTGATCAAACATTATTCTGGTTGTCTCTATGAGGGTGTCTTTGGACAGGCTTAGTTTTTAAATAGTTCAACCGAGTCAAACAGATTGTCCTCCACAATGTGAGTGACCTCATCCAATCTGCTGAAGACCTAAATAGAACGAAAGGCTTTCTCTCCACTAAGTAAGAGGGAATTCCCCTGCCTAGCCGCCTTCCAGTCAGGACACCATTTTTTCTATCTCTGGACTCAAACCAAAACATCTGCTCTCCTCAGGACTCCAACTTTTCAATGGCAGATCCTGGGACCTGGCAATTTCCATAATCATGTGAACCATTTTTTAAAATGAGCAATAAACATCTATTTATTAATTTATTTATCTTAAATTTTATTTTATTATAGACATGTGGGGTGTAAGTATTCTACCAAAAAGACACCTGCACACATGTTTATAGCCACACGATTCACAATAGCAAAAACATGGAACCAACCCCACTGCCCATCAGAAGTGAACTGGATAAAGGAAATGTGATGCATATACATGATGGAACATTACACAGCCATAAAGAAGAACAAAGTCATGGAGTTGGACACCATCATACTTAGTGATCCATCACAGAAATATAAGAGGATTTCTTTCTTTTTTTTTTTTTTGAGTTGGAGTCTCACTCTGTCACCCAGGTTGGAGTGCAGTGGCATGCTTACAGCCACCACAGCCTCAACCTGCTGGGCTCAGGCGATCCTTCTGCCTCAGGCTTCCAAGTAGCTGGAACTACAGACATACACTACCATGCCTGGTTAATTTTTTATTTACCATGGAGATGAGGTCTCTCCAAGTTGCCCAGGCTGGTCTCAGTTCCACGGGCTTAGGCAATCCACTCACTTCAGCCTCCCAAAGTGCTGGGATGACAGGCTTAGCCACCAAACCCGGCAGAGACAATTTCTTATAGTAAATCTCTGTTTTGTTAATTTGGGATAACCAGGGAGTGAGGGGTGGGGGGGGGAGTTGAACCGAGCCTCCTGAGGAAAAGTCCCAGGAGATCCTATGGTAACCCTGGGTCTGTATTATATTTTTGAATTGTCCTACTTTGGGGGGCTGGACCTCTGTACTCTAGGACATTTCAGCAGGAGAGGCTCCCTTTAGCCAAGGACAATTTCTGGAAAAAGATTAAAAAAAAATTCGGCTCTGCCAGGTCAGTAGCTCGCAGACCTGGACTGCAGAAATGGGTACCTCTAAACCAATAGGTTGCCACATCATAGCACTGCTCACCCCTGGAAATTGTACGATCATGGTAGCAGCAACACAAAGAGGACTTATGTCCCTGGGTGCAGACTTCTTAACTCTAATCAGATTCTCAAAGAGATCCACAAAGTATAACAACAAAAGCAAAACCACTTACCAAGACCTCGAAAATGCAACATAAGAACACTATGTCCTGTGACAGTATACCAGACCCAGTACCCTTTCTCCCTCCTCACCACATTTGCAAAAAGTGAGACATGTTGCCTACCTCTGCATTAAGATCTGTGAGCCTTTCCGTTTTTTTTAGTATTATCCAATTGTTTAATAACTGCCAATGCTGATCCACCAAGTGTTTGCAATAAAATTCATTAAAAGGAAAACAAGATACTGAAAACATTCCTTCGGTTGTATGAATACATCATGTCATTGCAATGAAAATTCAGTTTACAGGAAGCTCTGACTTGGAAGTGTTCTTGTATTTTCAGTTAATTTGGAAAAAATGTAAAATAACAGGAAAACCATTGGCTAGAATAGCACATTCTTTAAAAACGCCCTGTTCTCTGAGGTACTGCATCTGTGGGAGTTCATCCAAGTCCTTACCATTTTCGTTTTAATTCTGTGTGAGCATGCATCTAGGGAGAAAATGAGAACACTCTGAAAGGGAACACTTGAATTAAAAAGGATGCTCGTCGTTCCCAAAATGCAAGTTCTTTGGACCACATCTCCTCCACTTATCCCCAAGACTCCTGCACCATTTATAAGGACAGCCCTGCTTTCCCAAGGAAGCCGTTTTGCGTTGCCACAGGGTGTGGGCAAGAAGTCTCCTGTGTGAGCCCCAGCATCCCCTGGGTCTCAATCCAGCGGAGGCCATTTCTCCAGAAGGGATCTGGAAGTCCTCCCTGAGGTCTGACATCTGCATATGTTGAGCCCACGGAAGCCATTGATTATTTTAACCAGGCTCAATTCGTCTTTGAAAGAGACATTTTAAAAAGCAAAAGAGCTTAAACAAACATGAAAGTAATCTAATTCAGACATAAACATGAAAGCTAATAAGATTACAATGAATTGATCTAAATATTACTTAAAATAATTAGAAATGATTTTGGATGGCATGCCATTTCAATCAGGACACTTTTAAGTTTCATTAGGAAGCAAACAGATTATTGCTTTCCAGAATATGTTCTTGTTTTTTATGACCTTCAAAAGAAGTATCCGTGTGGGCAGGCCTGTCATTCAAGGCTCCTCCCAGTGGTCAATGAGTATTCTGCACCTGCAGCAGTTCTCTTAGTCCAACATTCCTCTCCCTTATGATATCTTCATGCTAAATGGCTGCCTTTGTTCTGCCTGAAACCATTGCTTCATCGTGGCATATTTTACAAATACAGTTCCAGAGAAAGGAAATAATCAATTTTTTATATTTTTTCAATCCTATGGCAAAACCGTTTTTAAAAAACCGTACTATTAATTTATTGAAAGCAAAACTTTAGATGAATTAGATGTAACAGGGTTTAGCTGTGCAAAGAATGGTTTGTGAATTGGGCAACTTCCCGAACCATTATAGGTTCGGAGAGACCCCCGCCCTGGGGGAGCCGAGTATGGTCAGAGAACATTTATGGACAGAGAAGGAAAGTGATGTGCAGTAAAACGGAAGTGAGATACAGAAACCGCTAGATTGGTGACAACTCCATGTTTGCCTTGCCTGGACACAGTTTAAACAGTTGGCCACCCGACTGGCTGAAACTCAGCTGCTGTGATTGGCAGAGACTTTGGCTACTTGTTGCAAGTGTCAGTGGCAGACTGTTTGCACATCCATTCCACTACAGTTCATGATGTATGGAGAAGTCTTTAGGCCAAGCTAAAAACATGTAAGAAGGCACTTTTAGGATACACCTAATTTAACAAACTGTTGAAGGTTGAAGACTGTCCTTGAGCATAGATGTGAAGATTCAGGGAACTGTATGGTGAGAATCTCTTGGGTGTCTACTAGGGCCCTAAATCAACACCAAGGTTATGGAATACCGAGAAACAAATCTTGATTTTTCTTTTCTTTTCTTTTTTTCTTGTTTTTTTTCCTTTGCGAGAACTCAAATTCTGACAGTCTTTGAGTACAGAAGATGTTATCACTGCCAAAGCGTTCACACTGAGTCAAAAACAGAGTTTTCTGCAACACTTTGTAACTATCTTGAGCTGAATGTTGAGCGTTCTGCCTTCAGCTTTTCCAAGTGAGAAATGCTATCAAGCCTGCCACAGAACACACTTGTACTTAATACTATTTAAAGTCAAAACAAACATCTGACATAAAATGTGTTTGAAGTTGGGTGAATCATCCTACTATGTTAGGGTTGTAGCTAACTTTTTCATTATTAATTAACTTTTCCATGCATCAAACTAAGAAAACAGTTTTTTAGAAGGAACTCCTCTCCATAGTACTAAACATTCAGCCCAGAGAATTGATATCATAATTAGCATATCTATTTTTATTTTTCTCAGAGAATGTAAGAAAATTAAACACACAAGTAATGGGAGCATTCAATTTAAAAGTCAATATGACAAACATAAAATATTGAAGTTATTTGTGATAATAATAAAGCATGTTATAATTATGGAGTGAAAGTAGGCATTTTATTTTCCTGATACTAAGTTTGCAAATCACAATGTAACAACTAATCATACTTGTAGTATTGGCATTGGCTTGATAACACAGATTTGCTAAGCTCATCATATTTTTATGAGAATGATTGCCTATTGGTTTCAAATAGAAGAAGATGAATCTCTATTTGGAAATGTTTGATCATCATCAAAAGATAGCATGAAAACTATGGTATACTCCTCAAAGCCAATTTCAAATGATATTATTTTATCCAAAAGTTTCTGAAGGTTAAATGTAAATGTAGCTGTAAGGAGAAGAATTTGTTTTTGTTTTTGTTTTTGTTTTTTGAGTTGGAGTCTCACTCTGTGGCCCAGACTGGAGTGCAGTGGCCGCTCTCACTGCAGCCTCGACCTGCTGGGCTCCCACGATCCTTCCACCTCAACCCTCCTAGTAGCGGGAATTACAGGCATGTGAGATCACGCCCGGCTGATTATTTGATTTCTTGTAGAGATGAGGTCTCACCAAGTTGCCCAGGTGGGTCTTGAACTCGTGGGCCCAGGCAATCCACTCACCTCATCCTCCCAAGGCATGGGATTACAGGCTAAGCCACTGAGCCCGGGTAGCAGAAGAATTTGTAAGTGTAAATTTGGAATAAATACTATGTAGATGTTAAGAAAACATAAGTTATAGTGACATATAATGTTTTAATGACAATGACTAGTCAGATTCTATTGACCTATTTCTAAGATTCTATATTTTAACATGGCCTTCAAATCTCTACTGAGAATTATAGCTCTATTTTGTTAGTTTATTTCTTAATTTGTAATACCTCCGGTTAGAATTCACATAAGAAAAAAGAGCTCAACAAATAATTAACTATGATATCTCTCATAAAAGCAAGAGAATCCTTTCACTTGGGCAAGAGCTCCATCTGCATCCTGAAAGGGGCTGCCTATTTCCTACGTGGACAGATTTGGAGAGGGGCTATAACAGTGCTCCTCTCTAAGACCAACACAAATTCCCAAGCAATAGGGACACCCACAGTCATATCATGAACACAGTTTTGAACCCTTCCATGATATACCATTTTGTCTTTCCTTACTCTCCAGCATTTTCCTAACTCTTCTATTATAGTTTTTGGATAAAGGTGTATGTGTGAGATAAATTAGAGAAGAGGAATCAAAAAATAATAATGAGTTTTCTTCTTTCTTTGAGGTAGAGAAAAATAAAATTTTGTTGATAAGTGTATTCTTGATTTTTTAATTTTTTGTTTTGATCATCTTTATGGAGGCATACTTTAGATAGATATAATAAAAAGCTCCAATTTTAGGGGAAAAACACGAGTTTTTGACAAATATATATGGTTGCTTGGCCACCATGATAATTGCAAAATGGAACATTCCCATCACCCCACAATGTCCCTTTGTGCTATGCTATGGTCAGTGTCCAACTCCTTTCACCACAGATCTGTTCTCTGTCATTAGAGTTTTGCCTTTTTTCTTTTTCCCAGAAACCCATCTAAATAGAACCATGCAGTACATTTTGTTATAATGCATGGCTTAGTTGCATTGAACATTGGGGTACAGCCGGATGTTTCACATCGGTTTATAGTCCTTGCAAGGCCCATATAAATCAAGTGAACATTTCTTTGAAGTCAACTAGTTGCACATGCTCCAAATTTCTCAAGGATATTAACAGCCATGGTTTTATTGTCTTCCCCATGTGACATAACTCAGATTTCTTTATACATAGCTAAACATCATCAGATCTCAGGATTTGAAATATTCTACTTACTATGGCAACCTCACTGACCAGTTTCTGGACTATAGGTAACACACATCGTTTCCCTCTGATAGTTATTCTTTTGATTAAACCCAACTTGATAAAAGCTTATGATGAACAAAGCAATGAGAAAAGATTATTATTGTTATTATGATTAGCTTTCTAGAATCCAATGCCACTGAACCGATAGTGTTCAGACACTGTCCTATAAATCCAGCAGAATTGTTAGCCCTTGTTTAGCAAGTAATTCAGATGCCAGTATGACATCCCTGGAACACTGAGTGTTTATTCTGAGTTCACAGGTAACAAGGGAGCCACCAACAACATGAAAGACATTTTAATGATGTGAAAAGTAACTGATTTAAAGATTTCTTCCTCAGATGCCTCATATGTCAATGTCCAATAGGTGAAATACAATTTCGTGACAACATGTTATCAAGACTTTTAGGTAATAGTTGACAAATTAATCAATGTGGGTGTCATTGGGCACTACTTCCTATCAATATTAAATAGCAAAAAGAATACAACTTTGACATTCATGTTTGAGGCTCTAGTAACAAAAGGCAATTATAAAAAAGTGGAGACATTAAAAATATTCCTGCTGCAATCAGTAATAGGGAGATAAGAAGAATATGGTCTGTAATTGGAAACAGACTTCATTTCTAAGAAAAGATGAAAAGAAGAAAAACAAAAATAAACAGAGTCTTGACATGCAGTAATTGGAGTTGTCATATTTTATCCCATGCAATTAAAAGTTAAACCCATTTTTCGAAGATTATATTGTTTAATTACAAAAGTAAATAAATACCATTTAAAAGTTAAATAGATATTGTTAGATGCACTGTCAGCAGAGCAGTGAAATATATCAAATGATATCCTGAAGATAGTTTTTGTCATTTCAAATGATTATGAAGCATCCTTGTCACCACAAATAATGAAAATAACCACAATATTGCAATAATTGGTTATTTATAATATTTGTTATTATGCTGCTTGAGTGTCAACAACAAGAAAATGCTCTTTTAAAATTTAATCTAAAAAATGTACCACCCACCTGTCCGAAAAAGTATAGTAGAAAATCGGAGGGAAGATAAATTATTTTGGAGTCTGGTAATTTGCCTGCAGGTAAGAACAATACAGCTTTGCAAATAGCTCACAGAAATCTATCTGCACAAGGAAGTCATGGAAATTTTCACGCTTGACATGAAAGCTTTGCCTCCAGAATAGATAAAATTCCCTGCAATAATGTGATCCATTGTTTCCATTTTAAATTAGATGGCACTAAGCAATATTAGACGATCAGTATATGTTGCAATGGATCTTTATTTCTAGAAAAATATGCAATATCCTCCTTGAACCAATATTTGAAATTCTTTGGTCTCTCAATTTCAGATCTAGTATCAGGGACCAAAAGCATCAACTCTAGAGTCATTCCCTCTCTTTCAAGAAGAAGAGTTCTCAGCAGCACAGATGACTCTAGAACCCCTGGAAGTCTTTTTCAGATACTCTGCTTTCACACTCAAAGCCCAGCTGTGAGCTTCCAGAACAGGAATCCCAATGTCAGGCAGCACTCTACCCTGTTGTCTGGAAGAGGATTGCTGTAGCAATGACATCTGTAATGGTCATCATGGTCTGCCGTAACCAAATACCATAAACTAGGTGCTTCAAAAACAAAATAAAAAATTTCTCACATCCCTAGAAGATAGAAGTCCAAGCAAAGTTCTGGCTGATTTGGTATCTGGTGAGGATGCCTCCTGGATTGCAGGTGATGCCTTTCTCACCATATGTGCACATGGCCTTTTCTTGTGGGTGTGCTAAGAGAGACAGAAAGCATGAGCTGTTTGGCATTGCTTCTTATAAGAACACTAGTCATATTAACTCAGAGCCTGACCCTTATGATCTCATTTTGCCTTAATTACTTCCATTAGAATTCCACCCCCAAAGATAGTCATACTAGAGGTTAGTGTTTCAATATATAAATTTGGGGAGATGCATTCATTCTGAGCACAAAATGCTGCCCTTAGTCTCCCCAAATTCATGTTCTACAGATATACAAAATACGCTCATTTAAGCCCAACAGCCTCCAAAGTCTTAACTTTTTCCAGCATCAACTCTAAACTCTGAAATCTCAAATCTCATCTAAATCCCAGATATGGGTATGATGTGAGGTATGATTTATCCTGAGGCAAAATTTCTCTCCATCTGTGAATCTATGGAACACAACAAGTTATGTGCTTTCAAAATACAGTGGTGGGACAGGCATAAAATAGACATTTCCATCCAAAAAGGGAGAAATCAGAAGAAAAAATGGATGACAGTTTTCAAGAAAGTTTAAAACTGAGCAAGGCACATTCCATTAGATCTAAGGGCTTGAGGCTAATCAACTTTGGCTTGACACTTTGCCCCAAAGGCTCACTGAAGGAGAAGCATCTCCACCCTTGCTTCATGTGGGGATATGTTCCTTGGGCTAAGGTGAACTTTCCCACCCACGAAACACTCGGCTGAGGCATTATGGCACATGAAAACTAAGGAGATGGTCCCCTACTTTGAAATTTAGGAGGAGCTGGCTCTGCCTTGAGCCTGTGGTGGGAGTGGCCGCTCTAATGATCTCTGAGTTCTCTTTGGATTACTCTTCCCTTGTCTTGACAGACAAAGCAAGTTTGCAGCTGAGCTCCTCAATTGTCCTATCCTGCAGAATCCAGGAATTGGAAAGTCTATCTTCATCCGGTCCCTTGTTCCCTTTAGTTCAAACTAGCAGGGTTTCTCCTAGTTTAATTTAATTTCTATTCCTGCCTTTTGCTGAGCTGGCCTATTAAATCCACAATTAACACTCATGATCTCTTTATCAAATGGTTGTTCAACCTCATCCTTAGGGCTTTCTTCAGAACAGGCATTCTTACTTTTTTTTTTTTTTTTTTTTTTTTGCAATATGATTGGGCTAATAGTTTTTTCAAATGTTCAAGTTCTGGTTCCTTTTTGCTTAACAATTTCTTCTGATTTCGCTCTCCCTCTGTCTCTCTCTCTCTCTTTTCTTGTATTTTACTGTAACCTGTAAGGAGAAACCAAGATGCCCCTTTAAGGTTTTGCATAGAAATCTCCTGGGCTAAACATCCAATAGCCTTGCTCATGAGCTATATCTTCCACAGTACACTAGAATACAATTGAGCCAAGCTCTTTGTGACTTTATAGCAAGGATTATCTTCCTTTCAGTTTCCAATGATCTGTTTCTCTTTGTCATCTGAGACCTCACCAGAATGGCCTTTAATACTCACATTTCTGTGAACACTGTGTTCAAGAAATTCTGGGATTTTCCTAGAATACACCTCAAAACTCTTTCAGCCCCTCTCTATTGGTCATTTCCAAAGCCTCTTCCACATGTTTAGGAATTTGCCACAGCAGTACTCCACTTCTCATGCTTAAATCTGCATTAGTCAGGGTTCTTTAAATAGAACAAGTAAGATGTTGAATGTATTTGTTGCTGAAACCCCTCCTCAATTAAGCTTCTGCACAAAAATCTCAGTCAAAGCAATCTCTCCTACAGCAATGCTAAGCTTTCTGGCACTTCTGAGTTCCAGGGGCCACACAGTCTAAAAAATACAGCTCCAAATACATGCTACAAGCGCCATGCTCCAGTTGCTTTCAACCATTTTCAGAACCTGTTGGTGCACATTATGTAAATTATATTTTCAAAACTACTCCACAAATTTTGGATCTGCTTTTCAGGTTGTACAAATGCCAGTGTAGGGCTTCCAAACTATGAACACATGCAAAGACATGTCTATAAAGGTGATGCACAAGTGTCCCCATCAGAGGGCCCAGCATTGCTATGCTTAGGTAAGGGTAGTCATAGCAGCAAGAGTCCTCCTTGCTCCTAGGTAACTGGACCAAGAAAGGCCAGGCTCTCGATGGACTAGTTCTCCATAAGATAACACGTATCTTTTGGGTGACCCAGTCTTAGTAATGACCCTGCCACTAACCAGGGGCCAACCTAAAGATGACACAAATGCACTCTGATGGTCTTTCAGCCTAGTTGAAGTTGACAGAGGAATAAACCGATCATCACTGGGCAACACGAGAGTGGTCAGCTGGGTCTGAATCCCCATGGGGGTGTTTAAGTACAAAACTGCCAGAGAAAGGTGTTTTGCGGTGAAGAGGGAGGGTTGTCCAGAGCAAGCCGCTGTAGGGGCTGATTTCTAAAGATGAATTCTATTTGGGAAGAGGTGCCCAAGAGGGGAGCATTTAGGCTTAGAACCAGGTATGTATGAAAAGGAGAGAGATCAGGGTAGAGGGTAGGTAGGAGCTGTTTGGCGGGACTGGAACTCCCTGGAGAAGGAGGGAAGACAGAGCCAGAGGGGCATATATACCTTGTTTACCGGTGACTACACAGCATGCTGAACTTACACTGAAGAAACATGACTTTGACTCACACGCACTAAGTCCTGGCAGCATGTGCACACTTGCGACAAAGAGGAGGCTTCTGCTCTCAAGTCGATGGCTGTCTGGAGGGACGCATGAGCTGCACATACATGTTATCCCAGTGTAGAGTGGCAAGAGCCAAGGCAGAGACCTGCCGGATGACCATCGGCTCCAGGAGAAGCTCTATGAGGGCCCCATTTCCTGGGCAGTGAGAAGGTTCTGCTTGGCTCTTCATTCCATGAGCCCACTTACAGGCCCAGCCACACTCTGAAGATGGTGCTACTATTGTTGCCACCCTGCATTTGGGAAAGGACAAGTAGCATGTCCAGGTCAAGCACCTGGCATGTGACAAGGCATGGGTGCAGATCCAGGAGAAGTTCCTGGCCACATCCGCCCTCTGTACTCTGGTCTGCATGAGCCTCCATCAGTGGGTAGAGGGGAGTTTTAAAGAGAATCTGGCTGGGGGCCATGGGAAGATGGAGGTCTGACTTATACATGTAGAAATCCTTCACAGACCAAGAAGGTGCAATGGTCAGTCATGGGAAACTCAAGCCTAAGTGGCAGAAACCTCCTCTGCAGCGAGTCTTCCCTGAGCTGTGTTCATAGGAAACATGACCAGAAGGGAGGCCAACAGGGTCTGGCCATGGTCACCAGCCAAGCCCTAGGACCTGGCTTCATTCCCAGTGTGTCTCAGAAGCTGCAGATGCCGAGTCTGCAGGTGAAAGCTGGGATTCCCAGGTCCACAAAGAGCTCCTGGAAATCGGGCAGATGCTACCCCCTAGCCACAGCCCCTCCTGCTCACTTGCATGAGATCTTTCCTGAATAGAGATGCCATTCATGGTCCCACAAGGGGCCTGCAGCCCTGGAGCTGAGCTGGGGCATGCTTCAAGGTCATGTACTCATTTCGAAGCTCTGATGCTGCAGTCAGGATCATTGACCACAGGATGCAGGCGGCCCTTACCTGTGTCAGCGCCTTTCCCTCTTTGTCTCGTCCTCTGCAAACTTACTTGGGTGGCTGTTTCATATGCACCAGTTATCAAAATGTGCTGACCAATTAGCATAATTGCTTATCATGATTGCGCAGCCTTGAGTTTTCCACCGGGGTGAAGTGTGCAAAATGCAATATGAGGAATATTGAGGGCAAACTTGTTATGACATTGCTTTAAAAACACATTCTACACTGTCTTATGTACATGCTTGCTTAGGGAAAATTTAAGAGATCAACAGTTCAGTTTATTTTAGATGTTTTTCCTCACATCATTTGTTCTTGATTTATTTTTTCTTCTAAAGTCTGAATTTTATTGTAAATATGAAGCTCTCTTGCTGGCTTCTATTTTAGAAGGTGAGCAACATAGATCACCTGCCAACTCTTCAAGGAAAGTAATTTTTCTGTCTTGAAAAAGGTGCATATTGGATATTTTTAACATCTCAAAAAAAGTTGTTCCAAATTCTCAGGGAAATGGCTTTGCATACAGTAATGGTGATAGTATATCACCATTTATTGGCATGATGATTCCCGAATCAGAACAATTTTTTAAATGTCTTTTTATTTTAAGTGACAAGGATACACTATCAATGCCGCATACCCTCAGGTTCCTGGTGAGGAACATACCCGGGGTCGGGAGGAGAAGGATTGTGGAGGATATTTACCCCAGATTCTTATGCAGAACACTTGCCAACTCTGGGAAGGTGATAACTGTCCTCGGTGCCATCCAGGGCAAGGGCTACATTTTATAATTGTGATCATCTTTCCTCAGCCAGTCACCCCTATGGGTTATGACTTTTTGAGGTGAGAAAACCTTGGGTTTTGCCTCAAGCTGGTCATTAAGTGTTGCTGATGATAGCTTTCCTGAGGAAATTGGAAATAACAGGGTGTGATTTGGTATAAATATGATATGTCAGGCGCTGTCTCCCCCCAAATGTCATCGTGGAGGTGGGATGACTTGGATTTTAAAGGAAGTACTGCCCTATTTTCAAATGGAGCAGAAAAGAACTCTGACGCCTGAACAAATCTCTCGCCCTGCCATTTTTGACCAACAGCCCTTCGTGGGAAAGGCAGGTACGTCCAGCCCTGAATTTGGGCTGGTGGTGCCTGATTAAGCTCTATTGCTGGCTTCTCTTTTGTCCAGGTCAAGACAAAGAGGTGTCCAGTTCAGAATTCAACTCCCTTGCATGAAAGCACCAGCCCGATTAGCAAAGCAGGTAAGAAGGAGAAATTGAGAGCTCTCAGGGATTCTTGGGGTTTTGAAACAAATCACTCTAGGATTTTGGTTAGTCTCTCTTGCTTCCTAGTACAAATGGTGTACACTTACCTTAAAGGAGCTGTGACCTAAAAATTAAAACCCCAAATTCAATTAGGAAAAAAGCACGAAACATGACTATCTTTTTATTTTAGTTATAATTTTTACAAGACGCCTTTATGTGATGCTTATGCAACCCAGAGAGAGTTTGTTCAGAAACCCAGAGAGAGAAGTTCATGAACAAACTTAACCCCTCACTTGCCTGGTCACCGTGACAAGGATGACCTCTTTTGAGATTTCTGTCTGTTACCTGAACCCCGGCTGACAGGCTCTGAAATGTACATGTATATGTACATGATATTTGTAACCTTAGCCGGGTCACATGGCCCCTGGAGACTCAGTTCCCTCGTTCATCAAATGTATAGAATGGAGCTATGAACATTCACTTGCAAAGAGCAAATGCATCAGATTTGTCCAAGACCCTAACCTTCCCCTTAGCACGTGGTCAGCCACCTGTTTTGCTAAAGCATCAGTGCTGAACTTGTTCATTCATTTGTTCTAGACCTTGAATGCATGCCTGTGCCCTTCCACCTCCCATGCTTGCAGTATGTAGCATCATTCAATTCAGTGTATAATATTCCTCAGTAAAAATTCAGTGTACCTCCCCATGCAGGCAGTTGGTCCCCTGGTCTCCAACATGTAGATACAGTCAGCAGGTCCCAGGTCACCCTCATTTATCACACCAGGTCTACCTCACTCTGCAATAGTAGGGTCCTAGGATGACTGCCCTGCAGTGCAGAAACTGCCAGGTGGACCAAAGTGAGGCCCAAACTTTACCTACACAATAACCATTCGTATACCTAACCCTGAATTGCATCCCACAACTTACAAAAAAAAATGAATATCCAGGAGAACCATCTGTATACCTAACCCTGAATTGTACCCCATATCTTTCAAATAAAATTTTTAAAAAAAGAAACCATCACATAAGGGAGTACTTTATATTTTTCCATAATACTCTCTTGTTTTATTTAGTAATACTTACAACGAGGCAGTAAAAATACTTAGCATCTTGTAGATGCTTGTCTATTTACTCTCCAAAGTGGTATTTTGCAAATGCAAATTAAATCAACAGTTCAATGTGTGCCATCCTAACCGTGAACCATGTCAGAATGACACCCTCGCAAGTGCTTTCTTCTCCAACATGGATATTAATTACTGTGCTGGGTTGAAGAGTGTTCCCTGGCTCTAAATGCATATCCACTAAAAAACTCAGAATGTGACTTTATTTGGAAGTGAGGACTTTACAGATGTCCTCAAGTGAGAATGAGGTTCTTCTGGTTTAGGGTCTGCTATAATTCCAAAAAAAAAAAAAAAATTAGCAGAGGACACAAGCACACAGAGCACAGAAGAAAGAAAGCGAGTGGATACAGCTGCAGAGATTGGCAAGATGCAGTTGTGAGCCAGGGATCAACAGGGGTCACAGAAGCTGGAAGACGCAAGAAAGAATTTGTCCTTCGAGTTCTTGGAGGGAGCCCAGCCCTGCTAACACCTTGGCTGTAGACTTCTGGACTCAGTGCTACCAGAGAAGCAAATATCTGTTGTTTTAAGTCACCGACTTGTGCTACTTTGTTATAGCAGCCATGGAAAACTAACACAGTCCCCATTCTCAATTTCCTTAACCTGGACTGTCCTGCTCATTAAAGGGCGGACTTGGACTTGTAGAAGCAGGTTTCGCCTGTAGTCATGGTTACTGGTATAAGCCTCTCTCTGCCTTCCTCCCACAGCGGGGCCATGAGTGTGCTATTCAAACTCTTTACTCCTCAATTTCTCCATAAATGAAAAAAAGGGCCATTGAAAAAGTTGATGTATAACCTTCTACTAATAACCATAGAAAACTCTGTTAATGGAGATACGTACATTTGCTCCAATAGTAATAAGAACTCTATGAAAAACATTTTCACGTTAGATCAAGATCAAATGGGAAGGCATCTGTGATGATTTCTGCAAGTAGTTTAGCAAGCATTTAATTTCAGTTATTCTTGCCACCTTTGAAACATATATCCGGTACATTTGAATTTAGTGTGTTTGTAAAGTAATAAATGTGGTTTCAAATAGCCAGGGCATGAGAGTATCTGCTTGAAGTACAATTATAAATTAGTTTTGGATTTTGTGGGGGTGGGGGTGGAAAATTCATAGCATCATTTGTGTACCCAGCTGAGCTGTCAAAATGCAAACCTGGTCAATAACTCCATGAATCAGCAGCTGAGGAGAGCTGGTGTGGACCCTGTCCTTCTGACATGTCTCTGTGCTGAAGCCTGTGTAGTAACTATACATGGGAAGTACCCCAAGTTCAGGGCCAGGACGATGTCAGCAGAGGCTCCAAAGGCAAGGTCCGTGTCTTGGTTCCCATGTATCTCCCCCATCTCTGACACTCTTTCTCAGCCGTGATTCATTCTCTGCCCGGGTCATTTCAGCCATCGCACCCGATTCGCCATTCATCTATGTATGCTGTTTCTTCTCCCTTCTCCAACTCCTGCTGAGGGCAGGAGTGTCACACCCACTGGCCAGGGCAGGAGTCAGTTACTAGGATAAACTGTTAACCCTGATGGCTTCTTAGAATGGCCAGTTGGGAATTCCCCCTAATAAATGCTAGCTGAACCCCACTGTGGCTGAGAATTTTTTTTTTTTTTTTTTGAGTTGGAGTCTCACTCTGTTGCCCAGACTGGAGTGCAGTGGCCACTCCCGGCCACTGCAGCCTCGACCCGCTGGGCTCCGGCGATCGTTCTGCCTCAGCCTTCCGAGTAGCTGGAATTACAGGAGCGCGCTACCACGCCCAGTTAATTTTTTATTTATTGTAGAGATGAGGTCTCACCAAGTTGCCCAAGCGGGTCTCGGACCCGCGGGCTCAGGCAATCCACTCACCTCAGGCTCCCAAGACGTGGGATTACAGCCTGGGCCACCGAGCCCGCCTGTGGCTGAGAATTTATGCGTCACAAGGTATCTCCTTCCTTTGTTTGTTATCCTTCTGTTGTAAAAAAGATGAGCGTGAAAATACATTCAAAAGAAAATTATTATTTTCTCTCCCCAACAGCACGTTGATTTTTGCATACTGAGTCTCATCCACACATACACAGACTTTGCTAAATTGTTATCAGAGTATGGACATTTCTATATTCTGCATTTTTTCTTTCAACATAAGCATTTTTCTCTCATGTTATGCATTTTGCATACATTTTAAATGACTCATATTTCTTTCAATGAATATGTTGAAGTTTATCCTTGCTCCTATTCATAAATACTGAAATCATTTTTCTCCAAATAATTAATTACCTTTTTTATGTAGTCCTTTTGGGTTAGACTATTAAAGACCAAGTACACAACTTTAAAACTTTTTATAACACACGTTTTACAGTTTCTATTATTTGCTTTAGTAGAAAACAGTGTAGTGTGCACCTCATGTGAATACAACACAATTTTGCTGACACATGGTACATTATTTCCTTGAGAATATTCTGGAATTTCAGAAGCTCAGGGGTTAATCTTCTGCCACCTTCTCATATGCTGTTATAGGCGTCTGTGTTCAGTCTACACCAACACTCAGGACCAATGTGCTGCACAGGTGAGTGATCTTTCTTTGTCAAATATGTGCTTGTTAGGAAAATACATACTAACTATTAAATATCTGATACATTGTTAAAATGATAATAAGTTCCCATGACATAGTGAGAACTCTGGATACCTTATGGATTCATGCATTAAGAAGCAGCAGTGGCCAGGCATAGTGGCTCATGCCTGTAATCCCAGAACTTTGGGAAACCAAGGAGGGAAGATTTCTTGAGCCCAGCTATTAGAGACCAGTTTTGGCAACATACAGAACCTGTCTGAAAGAAAGAAAGAAAGAAAGAAAGAAAGAAAGAAAGAAAGAAAGAAAGAAAGAAAGAAAGAAAGAAAGAAAGAAAGAGAAAAGAAAGAAAGAAAGAAAGAAGGGAGGGAGGGAAAAGGAAGGAAGGAAGGAAAGGAAGGAAGGAAGGAAGGAAGGAAAGAAAAAGAAACAACATTTCAGAGAGATGAGTGAGCACCCAAGTTCCTTGATGAATTTTTTCCAAGAAGGTGAGAAAATATTGAAGAATTTTGATCAGAGAAGCAAGAAGACCTAAATAGCTGTGTGTGTGTGTGTGTGTGTGTGTGTGTGTGTGTGTGTGTGTGTGTGTCTTTGCCTTTGTAGCAGTCAGTGGGAGAAGATGAAGAGAAGAAGCCAAGGATCTTTTAGGAGACTCATGCTGCAGAAGTCCATGTGACATATGGTAGCAGGAATTGAGACTGCTGAATTTGCAAAATGGGGGTTCCCTGAAAATATCTAGAAGACAGAGCAAACAGTATCCACAAATGAATTAGTTGTAGGGTGAGAGATGAAAATTGGGATTATTAATAACTGGAAATTGCTTTCCCTCCCTAAATATTCAGGGTGAATTTCAACAAGTGTTTGAACAAAATGATGTGTGTGTTAACCCGATTGCAGGTTACCATAAGCACTTTTAGAATTGTTCTGCAGTATTCCCAATGGCTTGCATTGTAAATAACACTGTGATGAACAAGCACATTCCTGTAGTTGGTTTCTTCTCTTTAAAGATGATCTTACTTTCTCATGATCAACATAGAGGGTCAATGAAGATTCGGCACATCATTCTGAACTGAGAGTAGCATAGTACTCAAAGAGTTCTATACCCTGGTCATTGCTCTGAAGAAATATGAGAAGTTGAAGCAGGTAGTAAGTGAGATCAGAGGTTGGATTAATAGCAGAGAAAGCAAGCCGACTGCACACCTATGTAGATAGTAAAGTCCAGCTAGTGGTATTTCTAGATAAAAAGGCTGGCACAGATTTAGCAATGGGAGAAAAAAAAGTGCATGCTAGAAAACAAAGTCATAAACAGGATTTTGACCTGAGATCTTAAAACACTGTAAGTTTCTTGTTTTCTATTTTTATTTTTTTCTATCCTGGTGCAATGCTCAGGTTCTGCAGATGGAAGAAAGACTTCATGAGCTTGTGCACCTAAGAAGGATGGGCAAAGGGTCCGGCAATCCATGGGACAGGGAAGGTGTGCTCGGAGTTCCCCAGGTAGCCCATGGGCTCCCTTGCTCACACATGAGCCCCCGGAATTGTCCTTGCCTTCCTTTGGATCACAAAATCATCCATACAGATACCAACCTGAGCAAAATGGAAGTACTTACAGGAGATCTTTTGACTTTTTCTTTCCAGCGAAAACACACCACAATGGTTTATCTAAAAAGGTGATTCCACAGGCTGCAGGATTACATGAAAATAGACACATGGGTTTTCTATTGGGAAAGGAAGGGGAACAGAGAACCAAGGGGGAGGATGATCACAACAGCAGGCATGCTTAATCCAGAGGTAGCAGCAGACAAGATGGTGCAGTCAGATCAATCCTTCTTCGATCATGGAATGTGTAAGGGAGGTCGGTAGAGCCTATGGAAAATTTCATTTGGAAATTCTCATCTGTGTGCATTCTCGGCTGCCCACTGGTATCAAAGGCACAGTCAGTGTGGGAAATAGCGTTCAATGCCATTATTAAGGATGTTAAATGTGACTGAGTGGCAACAGGGTGCAGCGTGTTGATGACACACAATTATTAGGTTAGTCAAGACCAGAGAGGAAAGCAAAACATCCTGGATGGCCTGAACAAAACTCAGTAATTGGGCGACATGATGGCTGATGAAATTCACTGTAGACAAGCACAAGGTGAAACTTACTGGAAGGAATAAATTAAATGCCTCGTCTATGCCAAAGAGCTCTGAATTAGTTGTAGCCTCCCGAGAATAAGATCTAAAAATCATCATAGCTCAGTGAAAACATCTGCTGTGTGCAGAGCACCAGTCAAAAAGAATGAACAAGATGTCAGGCTGTGTGAAGAAGTGGATAAAAAAAATGCATGCATGATTTAAAGTCATTGCAGTGAAAACCTGCTATATAATCTTTTGTAAAAACCAAGAAAAGAAAGCATAAAAAGGGGGAGAGGGCCCATGTAGCAGGGCTCAATTGGCTATGCATATGTTAAGACTTCAAAATAGAAGGAAGAGAAATAAGCAAAGAGTTTTCCCGTTTTCACTTCCTGCAAGTGGATAATGTAATGCAGTGTATGCAGAAAGACTAAAGTCAGCTTGAGTCATCTTCATTCAGGAAATGATTGCAGAAGACTAAAAATGTCTTGAAATTCCAGGGAAAACATATTTCAGGCATAAGACTGTGAGGATTTCCTTCTAAGGGGACTGAGTTAGTTTCTGCAGGTGGCGAGCAGCTTAAGTTGGAACCAGTGTTCAAGAAGGAGTTTCAAGAGTGTTTTGCCAGCACATCTGGCCTAACTCATCATGCAAAACCCATGGAGAACTTCATTCCATGTCTACATTCCGCATTTCCCACTTCCCTCTGCAAGCCAGACTGTCTTCGCAGTATTTTTGCGCTCTCTCCACTTGATGCGCTTCATGCATGAACCTCTCCAAGCCCCAGGTTTAGCTCTAATTAGAAATATTGACAAGTTAGTTTTTTCCTGTTGTTGATTTCTCTGTTTATATCGGAGTCTCCTAGGACTTCATCTATGCAAAACTGGGTATTCTGATTCTTCCTTTATGTCGCCATCACGTTTTATCCCGTGATATGAATCCTCCCAGGAGAACGTGTCCGCTTTGCTGAGGACTGATAAGGAAGTTATTATCACTAACGCACTGAAATCCTACACTTACTATAAATAAACTCTCTCCTTTGAAACAAATTAGAGTACACTCTGAAAGATGAGTTATTTACTGCTTTTTTTCTGGAAATAAAACCTCACTGAATACCATGCTGTGCTTCAATTCCAGAGAAGCAGGGTCAGTAAAATAGTACTTGTAAATTGGAAACCCCCAGGCAGCCTCTGCAGGGCTTTCTTGGATGAAGTTAAGTTGGGTTAGGTTTAGGAATTAGAGATTCAAGCGGCCCACCTCCTGGCTTGAAAGTCTAATTAATATTGCACTCTGAACCTCACGTTTCCCATTCTTTTAATGCTTCTTTAGCATTTCCATAGTATGGGTTGACTGCTAGCACACTGCTTATACTCTGTTGTAGTAAATTGCAGGATGGCCTAGTTCCTCTGACATCTTCTACCCAGGCTCTTTGCCAGGTGACATCACAGTGCCCTCTGACCATGGATTCAGTTTTTTCTTTTGATTTTGTTCAGTCAATAAAATGCAGAAGGATTGGTGTGCAGGCTTCCAGGCCAGGCCTGGAGAGTCTTACTGAGTTTCACTTACTCCTTGAAGGCTCTGATTTTTCATGAAATGGATGTGGCTGGGTTTGTCCACTCGTTCCATGAGGAAGACAAGATACGCATGGAGCAGGGATCGGCAGATCCCTTATTAGACACACATCCACAGGTGGGCAACCAGGACCAGAGACACAGGGAACAAGGATCAGTCAACTACCTACTAGTCACACATCCACAGGTGGGCAGCCAAAACAAGACACACAGTGAGCAGGGACCAGCCAACTCCCCACTAGACACACATCCACAGGTGAGCAGACTAGATCAGCCATCTCCAGGTTTACCGCCAGTGTGTGAACCCAGGGGAGGCCAGTGTAGGTAGTTCCTCACTTGCCTTGTAAGACATAAGAAACAATAAGTAAAGAGTGCTTTTTATATTACCGAACTTCAGAGTAGCAACAAGAGCTAAATGGTGTCCTCACGTATTGATTCCTTCGCTTTCTTCTTCTAGAAGGTAGGAATCTCTGTCTACGTTGTACTAACGATTTTCCTCTAGAACTCAGAAAATTTCCTGGTCCTCAGTAGGGACTCAGAATCCCTTCCTGAACAATGGTGTCCATCACTTAGTCAATGAGACTTGATCATCAAATAAATGTTTTGGCCTCTTGGGGCATTGGTTGGAAAAATTTTTCTACACCAGCCAGCTAACATACATCTTAGGTTTTGTGGGACCCCAGATTCTTTTCTTGTTTTGTTTTGTTTGCTTTGTTTTGCAACCCTTTAAAAAGGTAAAAATATTTTTGGGCCCCAGGACTGTATGGGAAACAGGTCCCTGCCTCTTTGCCGACCCCTGCCTCAAGAACGGCTTTCTGTGGATGCACATTGGCGACTCCCTTGAATCGCCCTTGCCCCCAGAAGTGCTCTCTCGCCCGGAATCAGTGATTCCCTTCACTGGAGAGCACCATGGGAAGTGCTGCTGGGTCACCAGTGTCAAGTATTTCTCACCAGTGGCATCCTAGGAAGAGTGACATTCCTGAGCCACTGTGGTGCCGTGGCTCACAGGCACGTTAGAGACTGTCCATGTGCATCTCTCCCTTGTTCACTTGGAAGGCCCAAGGCAAGTGTGTTTAATTGTTTATTTGTCTATTATTTTTTATTCCCCTCTGTGAAACCAGGAGGCCTTGGGCATACGTTATTTAAGGGATCTTGTCTCTTTATTTTACAACTTTCCAATTTCTCTCTCTTTTTAATTGTTTTTTTACCTTTGCTCCAAATTCACCCTTATTTATTTATTTATTTTTTCCATTATATAAATTGTAATGTGTTTGGATTCTTTTTGGAAGAGGCAAAGAACACATAAATGGTTTTAAGCACAGTATTTGTCAACTAAGAAGATCTTAATGAAATTGCTTATGCATTTGTAAATGTTCAAAATAACTCACATAATGGTATTCTGCAACAATAAAATAATTATATTTAAAGAATAATTCAACTTATATTTAGTATTTAATAAAGCTGTCACTTCATAAAATGACACAATCATCAAAATAAGTTTCAAACTAAGTACCCATGAGTGAATGAATGAATAAACACATATATCCATGTATACACCATGGAATATTATACAGCCATAAAAAGAATAAAATTCTGTCATTTGTAGCAACATGGATGGAACTGGAGTCCATTATATTAAGTGAAATAAGCCAAGCACAGAAAGATTAATATCACAGGTTCTCACTCATGTGCTGGAGCTATAAATGTGGATCACAGGCTGAAACAGAGTCAACTGGCGGTCACCAGAGGCCAGAAAGAGGAGTGGGGAGAAGACTGAGTAAGGGGGAAGATGGGTATAAATGTATTTACTGCTACTGAACTGTACACTTAAAAATGGTAAATTATATATGTATGTTTTCTCTCAACGCTTAAAGAATGTTTGAAAATGAACCTCACCTATTATAAATGGGGAGAGAGACACACCTAGACGCATTGCTCTACACAAGAAGTTCAGTGTGAGAAGTATTGATAGTTGTTTTCTGGGCAGAGTGATTTATCCTTTGCACAGGTAGAATATCTATGCAATAAGGACAGTTCTTTCAGTAGCAATTTTAAAAAGCAACACCTACTACATTGTAATTATTTGCCTAAATAGTTCTACTAGACTAAAGGGCAGGTCATTATTTCTCTTTGTATCTTCAAATACCTAGAAAGCTCCTTAGTATAGAGTTAAATGCTTGATAGAAATATGTTGAATTAATTTATCCTCAAAAGCTTTGGATTTTATATGATTCTTACTTCATATTAATGGAAGATTGTGTGTTTTTTATTGTTATATTGTCAATTTCCTTATCATAAGAAGAATGTGTATTACAAATCATGAAACCGTGTCTTAGAAATGGCTGGGCGTATCCTTGCTTAGGCAACTAGCCAATGGCAAACCTTTTATCAGAACCCAGATCTTCTAAAACCTAGTGCAAACTTACTTGTAGCATACCAAACTGCTTACTGGTATGGAAATACAAATTGATAGAGCTGTAATTATGAAAATAAATACATATATTCTACATGCAAAAGTATATTAATTTCTTAGGCAAAGAATTCCCATATTAAACTGGATTTTAAAAAGTAGTACATATACACTATGGAATATTATGCAGCCATAAAGAAGAACAAAACTATGGACTTCGTAGCAAGTTGGATAGTTTTAGAGTCTATCATACTCAGTGATTTATCTCAGAAACCAAGAACACGTTCTCACTCATAAGCAGACCCTGAATATCTACCATAATACTATAAGAAAGGGATTGGCAGTAGCCAGAAACTGCTGGGGGGGCACATAACATCGATAAGGGTATCTAATCTCAAACCAGGTGAAGTGGGAACCAAAGGGAGGCCCAAACTTTATTTGTATGATGACCGCTTGTATACCTAATCCTGAATTGTACCCCATATCTTTAAAATAAAAAGATAAAATAAATAAAAAAGAAAAAAAAAATGAATTCCCATATTAAAACAACTTGCAAGCCTTTCTATTCCTCAGTCTCTCTTGTCCCAAGGCAGTGGTAGGTTCATTCTGTTTTCAAGAGTTGCAACACGGACCTTCATATTCCGCCATTTCCTTTGCCGTGTTTAGTCTCTGCAGACATTCGAACACCCGTGGGATTCCCCCCTCCTTGTGTGGTAAATGTCACTACTACCAGAGAGGACCTTAGTTATATCTAAACCCAACCCTGTTCAGGTAAAACCTACCTGTTCCAATTACTTTCACAACAGGGGAAGAAAGATGGGGAATCTCGTATTGATAATTATATGAGGGAAAACAAGCTATTCCACTAAAACCAGACATGTTCTCTGTTTTGTGTCCTTCTGTCCCACGCCCCTCATCTGTCATTGTCTCTTCCCCTCGACCCCCCAGGTCCGTTCCCGTCCTCTCCCCCAGATTCTGTATCACAGAGATTACCTTTCTGAGCTCCCCTTTCTGAGCTTCTGTGCATTGGCTGAACCTGGGAGGAAAGAAGAATGAGAAAGAAACAGAATATTTCTACCCTCGCTCTCTGCTTCTGAAAGTGTCTTGCGGCCGTCGTTGTATCCCACCAGGTCACTGAGGACTGTGGTCTCAACCAGGTGAAGGACATAGTCACATCCTACACCCTTTAGTCAAAGCTAGTGGAACTTCCTGCCCTGGCTGGTCCCTGGGCTACCTCACCCACCCCTACTGGCTTTTCAATTCTGTCATCATCTGTGAGACAAACTTCTTGCTTTCCTTTCCATCTGCTTGAAATACCTAGAGTGGTTTTGTGTTCTGGTTAGATACTGCATAATACAATATCAGTTATTCTTCTTCATTTAAGCCAGAGGAAACCGAGTCTCACAACACAAAATGTCTTGCCAACAGTTCCATGACTAGTAAGAGGTGGAGTCAGGATTTTAACCCAGGTCTGTCTGTCTCGCAGATCCTTGCTGTTTTTGCCATGGCCAATATCAGGACGGTATAAAATGCCACCGAAGAGCTGGGACTATGTTGTTTTCTGCTACGATTAGTACTGGGTAGCCCTTGCGCTCTGGCAAGAAATGACTACCCTCTGACTCTTATAACTACGGGCAGGGCATTCAGTGTTCTGACCCTTGTTTCATGGGGAGTACCCCTGACAGTTCTTCTATGCCTGTGTTGGATGGGTCAGTGGGCAGTTACTGATCTTCAGATGGTAAACCACACCCAACTGGGATGGTTGTAGTTGAATGACAATGACTCGTGTTGCATGAGGCTGAGCAGGACGGACTTAGACAGTTACCTGAAAGAACAGTCTCTCTGCAGCACTTAGAGTATGCAGTAATTAATCCAACATGTCACAAACACTGAGCATTAATAACTGCTGCTAATATTAGCAATAGTCATATTCCCTAACATACAGAAATTCATAGTCATTCTATCATTTTTTGAGAATTACAAAAAATAAAACAGACAAAGCAAACGAACAAAAAATCCTTTATATTTTGCAACTGTCTGGGAATATTTACTGTTTTGTTGGAACAAGAGCGCTAGTGCCAAACATCTCAACATTTCACCTCTAAGGCTTCTGGACCGTGTCAGAGTAAAAGCGATCAATATCGGTTAATAAGCCAGATCAGTGTTATTAGTATTCTTTACAACCTTGGCATACTTCATTTTATGTACAGATTGCCTATGAAAACTTGGGCTTATATCTTGTCTAGACAATGCCTTACATGGTCATTCAAATTAATAATGTGCTAGAATTATCTTATGCTTAATGCAGCTGGCTCTATATTGACTCTGGAAATTAAATTTACTCCACAAGGCTATTGACAGCTGGGTCTCTGGCATATTTAATGGATTTGAATGAAGATGGGGCTGCAGCTTGTACCTTCAAGCAAAATGTTGATAACTCATCGTTTTCATAAAAAGTGAGAAAGTACTTTATCTATGCATGTGCCACCTCTCAGTAGACTAAATCAATATGTGAGCTGTTTGCAATCAGTTGAACCTACTTCTGCTAGGAAAACAAAAAGGGAACTATCAGACAGTCTGTAAAAGTGCTTGCTGGTGCCTTAAATGTGTCGCTCAGGAATCTCGAGACATTTCAAAGGAATGGTTTCAGTCCCAAGGAGTAAACCTGTGTCCTGTGAATTTGATAAGAACATAACGAAAATTCTCATAAACATGCATGCCCAAAATCTGGACTGAAGACATGGCTCTCTAAATTTCAACTGGTTTAGTTCAGGTATGGGGAGGGTGAGCTATGGACTATGCCTGCACTGATTTTTGACATGTGAAAGTCATCTCTTGAAAAAAATGTAGATGACTCTTAGGATAAATTATATATGAAAATTTTTTTGGTATAGACAGGCTTGATTTAACAAAACCATCGTATCAACTAAGACTAACAGATTTTATTTGCCTCACCTCCAGTGGTACCTGGTATAAAAACTCATGATTGAAAGAGGTGAAGCTTTTCTAATTTCAAGAGACTTATTCTGTTCTGTAGTTGATTTTAAAACAGCTCCTCAAGTATTGCTTCTAAAAGAACACAGAGTAGTTTTTGAACAAAACCACAGGAGTGTTGATTTGTGCATGAGGGACACAGATTCACTGTGAGAGTGGATTTATGGATGAAAGCCACTCACCCCTTCTCCCATAGTCCTTACCTCCTCCCAAGATTTTATTGTGACATGATCAGTGATGTATGTCCTTGTCTAATGTCTTGATTCTTGTTAAATTTCAAAGAACCCCACAAAAAGCTGTGGTTAGACACACTTTGGAGCATCTTAACCCATCAGATCATCACCCACACAGCATCCAGTGGCAGTCGAGGCCTGTAGGAATAGGCAGAGCTGAGCTGGGTTGGGAAGGATTGCAGAGGAGTAAGAACTCCACCGTGTAGGGAGGGCTCCCATGTGGAACCTCGTTGCCCTATAACTTCAGAGGGACCACCGGGCAACAGTGTAAGTGACTGCAGACAGTGTTGCTGCACGGACCTGTTGAGGACAACTGAGAGACCAGAAGAAAGTTTCCAATGGAAGGTGAGAACAACCAGAGAGCTGCCCTCACATCTGCTGCAGTCATGGCCGCAAAAGGTTTTGGTCCTCACATTTGGACATGTGTTTTAGTCAGTCTCACCCTTCCCTCTGTATCTTAAGCAAAGGAGCACTGAACCTATGTAAAATCTGGAATCATCGCACCTGGGAACTGAGAAACTCAAGTTCAAAAAGCTAGTTTGATTCTTTAGATGCATGAGGTAAATGGTGGGTCAGGGTGGCCTGATACACCCTCACAAATGATGTCCATGTGTGAATTTCCCAGGGCTGCCATGGCAAAGCGTGGCAAACTGGGTAGCCTAAGACATCAGAGGTGTGTTCTCTCTCAGTTCTGGAAACTAAAACTCTAATATCAAGGTTCTGGGGGAGGGGTCTGTCACCTCTCTGGAAGGCCTAGAGAACTCTCCCTGGCCACTTCCCAGCTTCTAGTTGGGGATGGCAGTTGTTGGCGTTCTGTGGCTTGTGGCAAGTCCAGTCTCTGCCTGTCATTACACATGTCTTCTTCCTGTATGTTTGTGTCCAAATTTCCCTCTTCTTCTAGGACACTCATCATTGAATTAGGTTTCACCATTGCTGAAATACTTAACTTCATTACATCTGCAAAGATCTTGTTTCCAAATAAGACCATATTCACAGGTACCAGGAGTTGGGACTTGGACATATCTTTCTGGGGGCCACAGTTCAACCCCTAACACCAGAGAACTGCACTGATGCTGAGAAACTTCAGATAAGGCCTCTCTGCCTTTCTAAAGTAAGCAGTTAGTGTTTACATCACCCATTCAGCACACACATCTCACAGATGTCCCTCTAGCCACATCTCCCAAATGCCGATGTGCTGTATTTTCATGTTTATTCTTTTGAGAGTTTCTTTTGATTCGTGGATTCTGTAGAAGTGTGTCAATTTCAAAGTATAAACTTCTGGAAAGGAGGCTATAGGAGTGATTTTTAACTCATAGGGTGAGTCAGTAGCCACGTCTGTGAGATTTCAGGTCCAGGAGATGATCACGGACACTGCAATAATCCTCAGAGACCTGATGTGACCCATGTGGATGAGCATAGCCCAGAGTGATGCTTCCTTCTTGAAGAGAAGTTCTGTCAACTGGTAGAGGGAGAGGATGCATGAGTGATTCTATCGAAAACTGAAGGACTGGGCTTCCAGGTGCTCTCTGGAACAACTTCCCAGAATGGCTTATTTATAGAAAAGTAGAAATGTTCATGGCCTATGATCACTTCACACTAGTCAGCCAACATTCCTTCAAAAAAGATCTTTGAAACACAATAATAAAAATTCCCACACCGCCATTTCGTTCTCTCACATTTGAAGACATTTTTGCTTTCCCTTGTCAAAGTAAATCACATTCATTCAGTAATGAAAATTTCATTGTTCTTGGAGTAAGTCAGGTAACTGAAGTATGTTAAGAAATAAAATGGTAATAGAGTGCCATTACAAAAATTCAAAGTCAATTTCTCCAGAACATCAAGATAAGAAAACATCCTGAACAATAATATTTTATTTTGACACAATGAGAAAGCTTCCTGTGCCAAATCAAGCAATGATCTTTGCTTTGCCACTTTTTTATCCTTACCAACAACAACAAAATAGAGCTCTTTTGTAATATAAAATACCCATTGTTCCACCACAGTCTCTCTTCTGACAAGATTTGACTCATCGTCTAAAGTAGACGATACTTTCTTCTTACCTGCATATTTTATATCACTTGTATGAAGAGACTTTCTAGAAATAATGCCCCTTTACATGTAATGTTGCCACTCTTAATCATTCACAATATTAGGGGGGTTTTGCCTCGGAAACTTTTCTGATTCCTTCCTTCTGCATGCATTTAGCAATTATAAACTTCAGGCTTGGTGATGAGCACTGTTTGTAAATCAGGGATCAAAGAGATGTAGACCCCGTCCTCAGGAAATAAACAGTCAACAAGAGTGACAAAGGGAGATGACCACAGGACAAGCAGAGTGTCCCACAGGTGGCCCTAGGGCAGCTATGCTGTGGGCAGCCAGAAGAGAAGGCAAGTATTTCTAGCTTAAGCTCCAGAGAAGCCACTGAGGAAGAGGGACTGATGGAAACAGACCTTGCCTGGCAATGGAGCAGCCTTAAGCCCATGTAAAGAGGGGTCCTAGAAACTGGACAAGCACATGCCCATCAGTTATTCTTTGTACAACTGTCAGGGGTACCACCACAGCCTGTGTGACTCCGAGGACACCAAGGCGGACACATTAAACAGGTTCGTTGGACAGACATGTTGGGCTGATGCCAGAGAATTACAAACCGGGGAAGTTTCTCCAGAACAATACTGGTGTTTTCTTATGACCTTTCTTTTTCTGTAATTTGACTTTTAGTTTTTGGTTTGGTTTTATGCTTTATTTATTTGTTTTACTGACATTCCAGAGGAAGACAAGGGTAGACATAAATAAAGAAGAAAGCACAACTTGTTTTTTGCCAAACCTAGGATTCTTATAGTAAAACCAAATATTAGATAGTATTGTATGAAAATTTTAGGTTGGAGTCCTCCCAAAAGTGGAATCAACATTTCAGTGCACATATAGCTATGAAATAAGAAAAAAAAAGAGGCCAGATCAGGAAACCAAGATCCGAGAGTCAAATCTCCGGACTTGTGTGAGGCAAGAGATTCTATGAATTACTTCACTAATATTTAAAATAAAAAGGTGTTGGACTGAATTGTCTCTAGTTGTTTCCTTTTTGACAAATGGAAATGTATTCCTTTTAGTTGTTTTTTCTGCACAATTTTTTAAAATTGCATAATTTCTTCAATGGGTCACACTATTCGTATCATTCTCACATGCATTTATAATTGCTACATGCAGGGAGAAGGAAGGAATAAGAAACGTTTCTAAGACAAAATTCCCCTTGATATTCTGAGTTATTAAGAGTAGCAACATTACATGTAAAGGAACCTTATCCTGGAAGTTCTCTTGATAAAAACTACATAAATTATGCAGGTAAGAGGGAATTATCTTCTACTTATTTGAGACTACCAAGATTTGTACACATAAAATTTTGATAGCCAATGTTAGAAGTTGCAATCCTGCAATATGACTTCATCAATAACCTTTTGCTATTAGTCCCTCCAACAGAATTTTTAGTAAAGCAAATATGCACTAATTAACTCCCAGCAAACTTTACATTTGCATAAGGTATACTTGATCGGTAGTTGATTTATTTGCATCCAGACATTAAAATAAAATTTATGATGTACCACTCTCTTTACTCTTATGGAGAAAGATTCCACTTTTGTGAGTCATTCAAAATGCAGAAATATCAAGACCAAGCAAGAGTGGTTGACGACATCATTCAATGGTTTGTGTTTATATTCCCAGTTTTTCTTCTTGATAAACTGGATGTAAATTTTTAAAAATTGACTGACATTATTTTATAATTGTCAGATGAAGGTTTGTGAGTTTTCTTTCCCTTTAATGGGGCTTAAAATTCTTCAAATGAGATGTAACTGAACAAACAGTAGAATCTTTTTTCCAAAGACAATCCATTTTATATGAGAAGCTATATACTTTGTTACTGAGGAAAGATTGTTAGGGTTTCTGTGTAGCAGTAACATTATTAGTGACATATACTACTCTAAATTCAGAATGCAATTTGTTTACAATTAAGCAATGTGGAAGAAGGAACATCCTTCACACGACTTTATTTCTTACTGTGCTTCAGTTTGGATTTGAGATCAGCCTAGTCTCTGCATTTGTTTTGTGAGGTTCAAACAAGAAGGTAAAAGATTAGGGGAGAAAATAAACTGTTCATTTTACTGGGAAATACCTGGATTTGACTCACTGAGACAGCAATGGTCTAACTGAGAAGAGCACTGTCTTACAAGGTATAATAGAAATAATTTCCCTGTGTAAAATATATGCTTCAATATTTAAAAAATAATGTTTTCTGTCTGGTTCATTACCATCATGAAGAAATGCTATGTCAGTTACCTTAACATGACTACTCATGATGCTATGAATTCTGGATAGAGTTGCAGTTAATACAGTGTTGTTTCTGATGCTGTAAAAACCTGAGTTTTAATCATGAATCTGAGCTCAGCAAGTTGCACTAGATCTGAGACTCATTGCTGTCATCTGCAAAATAGCAATCTCACTACATCTGATGTTTGTTGCAAGAATTAGATGTGACCATGTGTTGAAAATTGTCTGGATATTGCTAAAGCCCCATGTACACAGAAGGTGGTGTTGTAATTAATTGACGCTGAGGACTCCACTGTGTTTGCATGCTAGCTTTTAGCGATGGGGTCCAGAAACACTAACTTTTGTCCTCTCCATGGGAGAGGAGGGGTGTATGCGTAACACCTGGATGGAGGAAATGGGAACTCAATAACAACCCTCTTCAAACTAGCCTTGGGGTGGATCAAAGTTTTCTTCTCTTGGAAACTGTAGGCATTCCCCCCTTCATCTTAGGGGTCTTTCCTGTTCAAATAGCTAACCCTACCCACATAAAGGGAACGCCTGCTCTGAGGTATGTTAACATGTTTGTGCAGTTGTGTCATTTACATTGACCATATGTTAATGGTATGTACCCAAGAGCTAGTCTTATTATAAGAGGGTTATACATCAATAGTTCTGGAAAACATATAAGTGAACAGGGTTTTCAAAGGGCATGCTTCAGTGAATGTGCATTCCTAGGGCTCATCTATAAAAAGATTTTCAGGCACGCATTCAGCACTTGGTCTTAATTTTCTGTTGATTTCTAAGTCCTAGCAAACCACAAACATCTCTGTGGGCTTCTCCACCAAAGCTGGTTTCACAAATGTAGATGCAGCCAAAGATCTTATCCTAAACCAGAGTTACATGCAACAAAGTAAAAATAAATGGAATGGTGTAGAACCCAAAAGTTCGACATATCTCCCCAATAAGTCATTTTGGAATATCAATGTCCTCGTTGTGATCAGAATGATCATCTATTGTAGGCATCGAGAAACCCATCATGTTCTTGTCATGCTTATGTTTCTATCTTGATGCATTTTTTTCTCTGCCAAAAACTTCTTAGATATCCAATGGGAAGAAAGTTTATCCTCTTTTTTATTGGAACAAGGAATTGCAGCACTAAAATACTAAATTGCAACTTGTTCCTTTATTGATTTTTAATGTGGCCCATATTTCTATATACATTTAGGTCTATTGATCATATAATGAATGCGTTGCAAAATCCATCTGAACAGGAAGAACATTGCCCACTAACCTAGTCATTCACCTCAGGTCTTTTTCTCTCCAATATCTTCCCTGTGTGCAGGTAAACATGCTTTTTTCAGATTTAAACTGTTACCTTGAGCTGGTCCCTGATTCAAAACTCACTTCAGAGGACGGCCACAGAGGAGGAAAAGGAAGTGTGAATATCCCAAAGAGGCACTGGAGAATCAGGGAAGTATTAAAACTCTCTATAGCCATCATTTCATTTGTAATTCAACACTGACTGTCTCTGGTAGGACCCAGCAATCTGCAGAATTAGCTGAACGAAACCCTGGTGACCTCTCATTAAGCTGGGGGCAATTTGACCTTAAAGAGAGCACTCATATGTCATGTAGGTCAATATTTGTTCTTCATAAGCATTATGCGTATAATGAATGAAAGCATAATCAAATCCATCTTTGAGCACAAAGGAGAGGCACACTAGTAGTGTATTTCTATAAGAAGTCAATAGCATGCCTTATCTTATAGAATGTCTTTCAATTTTTGATTTTCAGTTATGATGTCGTATTTTCCTCAAGGGTGATGTCATCGATCATTTTCAGTGCCATATAGAGCCTTCCTCCTTCTCAGAGAGTGCTCAGGGAATCGCTGCATTACCCCGTGCAAACTGAAACACATTTTGGAGACTAATCATTTTTTGCAATAACAGAAGCCAAATTACCCATAAGTTTTCCTTCCTTCCTTCCTTCCCCCCCTTCCCTCCCTTTCCTTTTCTCTTCCCTTTTTACCTTCCCTCTTTTCTCCTCTCCTCCCCTCCCCTCCTCTTTTCTTCTTTCCCTCCACTCCCTTCCCTCCCCCCTCCTCTTTTCTTCTTTCCCTCCACTCCTTCCCTCCCCCCTCCTCTTTTCTTCTTTCCCTCCACTCCCTTCCCTCCCCACTCCTCTTTTCTTCTTTCCCTCCACTCCCTTCCCTCTCCCCCTTCCCCTTCCCTCCTCTCTCCTCTCCTCCTCTTCCCTCATCTTCCCCTCCCTCCCCTTCTCCACTCTTTTCTGTTGGTGTCATCTAACAGGAGTCCAGATAAGAACCATAGTCTTTCACACTATGCGGTTGCTGGAGAAACCAGTGACATTATAACACATCAAGGTTGACAGCGAAACACAGGTTCAATATTAACTCTACTTAATTAGTCCATCTTGTAACCCAAAGCCTTTCCAATTAAAAAAACACTATTTCATTTTATTATGTGGGATAAAAGTTTCCAGGCTTTATTCCAAGAAGCTGGCAAACTTAGAGAAGACTATGTTTGGAAAAAACATGGATGCTACTTGTACAAAATGTGTTCCCATAGAGCAAAGGTTCTTCATTTATTTCTAGGAAAATATGTGACCATCTTATGCATGGGTTCTCAGAATTTTCCTTTGTGTAGGGCAAAAGTTTAAGTGAATTTGGATCTGAAGTTACAATAAAAAGAGAAAGAGAGAGGTTGAGGCATTTGCGACATTAAGGGAGAGAAAACCAAACCCCCACAAACTTTCACCATGATTTATTTGCTGGAAGAACAACCTTCAAGAACCAGACGATTTCATCTCTGTTGTATTTCATCCATTAATTCATTTAATTAGAACCCCCCCTTCATTTTCACTGCTAGATATATTTTCCACGCTACCACAGCATGGGCGTAACGCACTTCTGTGATTTGCTGTAGTTGTGGGCTATGCTGGTAACAGTCTCGGGTGTTGGTGAATAAGGACAGCTTTATTTAGTCATATGGATTTCAAGGTCTTCTTAATCTTTCTGTCTTTCTCTTTCTCGGTTCCCATCAGTCAAAGAAAGCACCAGGTATAGCTATTATCGGATACTCTATAACTTTACTGGCACCGCAAAGACTAAAACGTCTCACTGTGTCCTGGGATGTGTAAATCTCTGAGTTTTTTCTTCCATGGTTCACCTTTCCTGTGCTATTTTCTTGGTGAGTTAAAATCAACATGGATATGCACTCCAACTTTTGATCTGTATATAATACTACATGTAATAGCAATTAGCAAATCATCTATTATGATTCTCTTTGAACTTCTATGATGAAAGAGATTTATTTGTGTGTGTATGTGTGTGAAAACTGGGAAGTCATGTTTCCCTGAAACCTTCAAAAAATGTGGATCAGCCGAGCTCAGTGGCTCAGCCTGTAATCCCGTGCCTTTGGGAGGCTGAGGTGAGTGGATTGCCTGAGCCCGCGGGCTCAAGACCCGCCTGGGCAGCGAGACCTCATCTCTACAATAAATCAAAAATCAGCCGGGCGAGGTAGCGCATGCCTGTAATTCTGGCTACTCGGAAGGCTGAGGCGGAAGGATCACCGGAGCCCAGCAGGTCGAGGCTGCGGTAGCTGGGAGCGGCCACTGCACTCCAGTCTGGGTGACAGAGTGAGACTCCAACTCAAAAAAAAATGCGGATCAATTTCATATCTTTTAGATTGCAGAAACTAATATCTGATATCTGAACTTGGTTAATATGCTAGGAAATTATTTACCAGTGATGCTTCTCATCTAACCTGATGTGAGCTAATAAGCTTTGCGTAATGCACACATTTTTTGGGGGTGTATAATATCATTTATTATTTTACTTATGTAATCTAAGTCAAGTAGTTTTAGGTTCTCAGCAAAATTTTGCAGAAGGAACAAAGAATTCCCTTGTGGTCCCTGCCCTACACATGCACGGACTCCTCCACTATCCCTACCTTGCACAAGAATGGTACATTTGTTCCAACTGATAAACCTATTTTGATACACCATCTCATCAAAAGTTTATACTTTACAGAGTTCACTCTTGGAGTTGCACACTTTGTGGGTTTGAACAAATAATGCACACATTTTGAATCCAATAAGAGCAAATATACTTAGAAAATGTTTGGCTCACAAAGTTTTGTGCCATGCAAGACATAAAGTAGACTGAAAGAAATAAAGGTGATTTAAAAATCCAAGTCTCATAAACCTTTATTTGAGATGGGCATATTAAAGACCCATCTTTATCTTGTCTTGTTAAAAAAAAACCAGGTTTTTTGAAACAGAAAAGAAATACAGAACTTCTGTCTAGGACTATAAACAAAACAAATGCAACGTAGCGATTTCCACAGAGAAGGTTGAAATTCCAACTCGCAATTGTGTTCATTTTTTGGAAAAGGATGTTATTGCTGTCTGAGGATGGGTACGCCAGATGCATGTGTTCTTAAGACTTGCTGACTGACTCGGCAACCTCAGAAAAGAAAGGAGAGGGTGCCACAGGCACACAAACATTTGGAAAGACGCATCGGAGCCCCAGGTCACTCTTGCTGGCACTTCCCTCTCTAATTTGCTTTTCTTTGGGTTTTCTTTGGCTTTGAACCCAATGGTTCTTGCTCTTTGCATTCTTATGAATGTTTCATTAAGAACTGGCCTCTGACAGAGTTGTTTTAACCCATGCATTGACATCCCCACCACTCTGCCTGCCTCTAATGCCACAGGACAGCCACCGGCCACATCCGGAGCCCCGTGAACCTCACAACCATGAATAATTTCCATGAAGGGATGTCTTTTTCTCAATTATTGCAGTGGCATCATTTTGCTCAGTGCATAATTGTTATTTCAGAATAATTGCACTGTTTGGATACTCTCAATGTATAAACTCCTTCCAATGTCTTCAGAGATAGCCCCTGCTTCCAATCAGGCAACAAATAGGATCTTACTTATATGTTAAAAAAGAACCCCAAATCAACTGGGCTCGGTGACTCAGCTGGTAATTCCGCACCTTTAGGAGGCTGAGGTAAGTGAATTGCCTGAGCCCGCGGGTTTGAGACCAGCCTGGGCAACAAGACCTCATCTCTACAATAAATAAAAAAATCAGCCGGGCGTGGTAGCGCATGCCTATAATTCCGGCTACTTGGAAAGCTGAGACGGAAGGATTGCCGGAGCCCAGCAGGTGGAGTCTGCGGTGACTGGGAGTGGCCACTGCACTCCAGTCTGGGTGACAGAGTGAGACTCCAACACACACACACACACACAAAAGAACCACGAATCAACACATACACATGAAGCTGTGTTGCTTTGTAACTTTAAGCTTTTTTTTTTTTCCTTTCTAGCAGTATGTTGGCCCATTCCTTTGATAACGGTACAAAGAACAGTTTCAGGTAGAGTCAGACTTTTTTTCAAGATAAGAATTTCAATAGAAAAGGTATCAGGTAATATTTTTTTTTCTTTGTAGGCATTGTGTCTGCTTCTAATACTATCGATAATCATTGTACTTCATTTTGCTTTATTGCTCTTGGGATCATCACCATCTATATGCAATTATGATTAAACCTCAAGGAAATATTGGGCTTATTTCACAAAAAGTATTACTTTGAGTTTGGTCCTGGCATGGACCCACAATACCCTCTGCAAATAATTAAAACATTATTCACCTCATTTTCTATATTCAATTTGTCTCCTAGTACTTTTGCTATCACAGAAGCACCTGGTGATTCTTTAATTTTTTTGTTGAGATCGACAGAGCTTTCAATGTGCAGTTCTACTTTCTATGCCTTACCCTAGTCCTAGTCCAGGTAGATCTTGTACTTCTAGTCGTAATTTTCATGCTGTCTCTCATTTTACTTAACATAATGTCAACTCTATTTCTTATTACACCAGTAATGGCAACATGCATTCTGCTGGGCTGAGATCCTCTCATGCTCTCTGACTTACAGAGCTGACAATGTGCCCAGCACATCACTGTATCCACAAAATCTCAGTGCAGGTGTCAACCTCTAACGCCCTCCGCCACCATGAAGGGCACCCCTGTGTACCAGATACACAGGCCCAGGTCTTAGATTTCTTTGTTAATCCCTTTTCTTCACTTCTCACAGACCATCCCCTCAGGATGCTCACTCTGTTGGTAAGATCCATGCCCAGAGGGATCACAGCTCTCCCTTCCAGTGCTAATCCTTCATAATCAGAAGACCGTGTGCTTTGAGATCCAAATAGCCATATTGGGAAAGCAAACACACATACACAACCTCCAGGTAGATCCTGTACTTCTAGTCCTAGTTTTTATGGTGTCTCAAGCCACCATAATCTCCTGCCGAGAGCTGGCAATAGCCACCACCAGCTTGCCTGCCGCGGCCTTGGATGACTCTGCAGAGTGATCGCTTCAAAATACAAATCAAATCATGTATATCAATCATGTATGAGTAGCACTCTCTAACAGCTTTCCATTTCCTCAATCACGGACTCTAAACTTTTCACACAGTCCTGCCTACCACAATGCCGTGTCCTAGTCCACTTCTGGCCACCTCTTCTCGCTCTCTGTTTGCTTAGCTATATCCTTATCCTAGCCAGCATTATTTTTTTCATCTTGCAACTTGTTCTTGCTGTTCTTTCTCCCTGGAAATGTGTTCCCTCAGGTCTTGAGATTGCTTGGTCCTCATGGCTCAAGTTTCCGTTCAACTGTGTCTTCCTAAAGCCAGCCCCTGACCTGCTTTCAGTATAATCAGGAGAACCCAACAACGCTGGCTGTGGGGGTTGATTTCCATACTTAGCTCATGCATTCATGTACCATTATGTACACTGATGCAAAGGTATAGATTTCTTTTTAATGCTATTATTTTACAAAATCAATGGCAATTTTCTTATTTTATGTAAGAGATTAACTTGGAGAGTATTTCATTTTGCAACATACAGTTGTATCTCATTTTTTAAAGTGACCAAATAGCATAATTTAGGCTTTTTTTTTTCAGATTTTTAGAGGATTGCTGATGATTTGGACTTCAAAGTTTAGGGAAATTGATGCATTAAAGAGAATTGCTAGAATCTGCCCTTGCAAAATAGTTTATTGAGCCATTCTTGCTTTAGACACTTTTTCTCTTACAAACTCTTCTTGTACATGAACTGGGCTCTGTGGCAGATATCAAAATACACATTGCTGCATACTAGAATGTATGTATGTGCATATTCTTATTTTTAAATTATACTGCCAGCCTGACTCAAAATAGCTGAGCCCATTCACACCATCATTAGCAAAGTATGACACCCTTTGCCCGACTTTATTTCATGGAATATATGGCACTTTTCTATAATATCATAGACACAAAGAAAATGATTTTTTCTCTAAGCGTGATTCAAAACCTGAAATTCTCAGTTTCATAATTAAGGTAACTACCAAACTATCACCTCTGCTCCTTCAAATATACTTCAGGGCAACTCAACATGAAGAGGCCGACCAGGAGCTAAGAGAATGGCTCACATCTCAAACGGGTCAATGGCTCACTGCACTTTTCATCGTTTCTTGAGTTTGCCTTTTGACTAACAAGTCAGTTCTTTCAGTGCAGTGCCTGCATTTTTGGTTTATAGACCACAGAAACCTGCATTCCACTGGGAGTTCCATCTAACACTCAGTTTATGTTTACCTAAATCGCTCCAACCTTTGTGATTTTGATCAGCTCTTAAAAATAAAGATTATTGATTGTCGAGCCCATCAAGACAACTCTTTCCTTCATTTGTTTTCTTTATTTGATTTCAGGAAGGCCTATCCATTGCTTTAAGGCTTTGGGAACTATGCACAGGAAGATTCATCATTTAAAGTAAATGTGGCAAATACAATTCTCTCTGAATATAAGGCTCAGAAGGGCTCACTAGGGAATCTCAGTCATTAAGGCCAAGAACGTATAAATCTCTCTGAGGAGGGATAATATTTCAAAGAAGACACTTCTTCAAAGTGAATATCAGAAGAACCGTTTTTCTAAATATAACCCAATGTGAAATAGAGTTGAGACATAATTCTATTAAAATTGCCACTGCGTGGCCAAGAAGAGGCTCCCACAGCTGAAGCCCAAGAGAGCACTCCCCCAAACCCCGTTTGGGATAGATTGCGAAGGCGGCTTTTTTCTTTTTTGGAAACGTGCAGGAATCTAAAACAACATATACTTCTTATAGATGTAAGGGCCTCAAAGAATTGCAAAGTACAATTTCCACAGATTGGCTGTGGCTGTGGCATGTGGGACCCAGGTTCAGCTGGATGCCTTGAGCGTCACCCCTCCACCAGTGTGGTTTACCAGATGTTCACCCACAGGAAGTGGGAGGTGTGTCAGGAAGTGGGAGGCACATCTGCCTCGGTTCTTTTTGGAGGAACTCTCAGGGGTATGGCTGCATGCGGACCTGGCAAACTTCTGCATGGCATTGACCTATCGAAGCAATCAAAGGCCTGCTGGAGCTGTGCCTCTGTCACTCATTACGTTTCTGTACTTCGAAGAAGGAGTCCATATCCTCTTAATGGTCTTGCCTCCCTGAAAGTATAGGGTCGGTGGCCATTAGACCATGCATTGCTGGAAAATGTCCATTGGACACCAGAGAATTAACTGTCAGAGCATCAGGTAGCAATGTCCAGAGGAACTGAATGTCCTAATTCCGGTTCTCAACTTCAGCACTATTGGACCAATATTGCTTGGGGCCAAATAGTTCTCTGTTGGGGGGTCTGCCTGGCTCACTGCAGGAAATCTCACCGCATCCCTAGCGTCTATCCATTGATACTAGTGACATCTCATCACTTGTAATCAACAAAAATGTCTCCAAACATTGTCATACATCCCCTGGATGGGTAGGCAGACGATTTTGCACTGAGACTCATTGACGAGACTGTCAAGTCCAGGCTTAACTAAATTTTGTTTCTGATGTCAGAGTTAAGGGATTATATTTCAAAAATACAAACTAATAAATTCCTTGGGAACTTCAAGGAATGCTCAAAATTAAATATAGTGTGCTTTCGTCCTATGAAAATCTCAATCATGGTGCCCATTTCATTAATTTTTTGTTACAATAACTAGAATATATATATTCTAGTATATATTATATTATATATTCTAGTGTATTCTATACATATCTATACATAGATATGTATACACTAGATTATATATGTATTCTAGTATGCAGCAATGTGTGTTTTGATATCTGCCACAGAGCCAAGTTGTGCATGTCCAAGAAGGGTTTGTAAGAGAAAATCTCCTAAAGCAAGAAGGGTTCAACAGACTATTTTGCAAGGGCAGATTCTAGTAACGATCTTTAAATCGTCAATTTCCCTTACCTTTTTTTAAGTTCCAGATAAAACAATGACTCAGATTAGGGATGCAATCAGTACACATTATTCTCCAAATCATTCTTCAATAAATGAAGACTCTTTCCAGAAAAAAAGAAGCAGTCTGGGAAACCCTAAGTGAAATAAAGCTTTTCAATGAAAGCCTCAGCACAGATTATTTTAAAAATTAGTTTCAGAATCTTTTGAAAGCCTAAAAGGACAGTAGCCCATTCTCCTGCCTGTTACTACAGATGACGGCCAAGGACCAAGTCAAACAGCCACGGGTCTTTTTTCCCTATTGTGTATTATGTTGGTTTCTGTTGGTTTAACATAAACTTGATGAGGATATTACATGCGTGTTGGTATAGAAATCATTGTATCAACTAATGCAATTTTAGAATAGCGCTCTTTTCCACAGATGGGGCAAACAAATCTAAAGGCTTATAGAAATCAGTGTCCAAGAGAGACAAAAAGAATTGCCTATCCCCATGGGGGAAAAAAAGATTACAAAAAGAGTTTTGTGTTGAAAGGCGGAGGCTAATAAATGGAATTTTCTAGGTAAAAGTGAAACGAGGTTGGTCTCAGTTGAGGGAGAATTCAGGATTCTTGAGAAAAATAATGAGTAATTGTTCACTGTCTACACAATATGGTTCATTCTATTCCTTAAACAAAAGCGGTTCAAATTCATTCACGAAAACACTCACTGAAGGAAACCCTGGATGTTGTTTTTGGGATAGGAAAGATTATCCCCTCAGGCTCCTTAAATCATCAATGCTGGGTTCAGTGAAGGAGAGGGGAATGATGCCCTCGAGTCCCTGATGGCGAGCCAGGGTACAGTCAGCAGAGCAGAGAAACCATCGTTGTCCTCCTTTCTCTTCTCCCCTCTTCTTTCCAATTCTCTTTATAGTCACAAGCGTATGTCATGATTTATATTCTTGTCCTAACCCGTACCACACTGAAGTTGACAAAATGTATCACAACTTTTTCCTACAGCATGGCGGTATAGGCTGGCAAAAGCTGGCTGGACCACATTCCTAATGTTTTTTCAAGTGTCTGCAGGCACGGGGGACAGACCTAGCTGGTGCGGAGAGCTGGCAAGCCAGCAAAGACAGTCAGGGTGGGGTCCTTGAGTCTTGCAAGGACTGGAAGGGGCTTTCTTTATATCTCAGCTACTGGCTTATTTTTATATCCATAAGTTGAAATAAAATAATTGTTTCATAGTTATCCCTCATAGCCAGTATAACATTTAATTTGTACAATGGTAAGGATGAATCCTAAGATCTATGCTATGGTTATCACTATAACAAATTTTTCTCTGTTTACTTTTTTGTAAATGTCTTTCAAGTTATTATAGGAAAAGTGTTATGACTTGCATTAAAGAAATCCAAAATGATGGAAGTAAGACCATAAGATGAGCTTTTCATCAAATGTCATGTTCACAAAAAATGTTAAAAATAATACCATACTGACAAATGCAAATAATAATTTTAGATTTATTTTAAAGCGATGTATCACAGAAACAAAGAACTGAGTATCTCATGTTTTCTTTTTTTTTCTTTTTTTGAGTTGGAGTCTCACTCTGTCACCCAGACTGGAGTACAGTGGCCGCTTCACTCATAAGTGGACCTCATACTACTATAAGAAAAGGATTGAAAACAGCCTGGTATTGGTACAAGAACAGGTATATAGATGAGTGGAACAGGATAGAGATTCTGGAAGCAAAGCCTCAATTCCTCAACCAACTCATCATTGACAAAGCCTCCAACAGCAACCACTGGGGAGAGGAGAACCTATTTAGTAAATGGTGCTGGGAAAACTGGCTGACCACATGCAGAAGATTGAAACAGGAACCCTACCTATCACCATACACAAAAATTAACTCTAAATGGATCAAAGACCTAAATGTAAAACCTCAAACTATAAGAACCTTAGAAAGTGCAGGAGACACCCTTATGAAAATTGGAACTGGGAACCAATTCCTATTCAGAACCCTAAAGGCCAATACCTTAAGAAATAAAATAGACAAGTGGGACCTCATCAAATTAACAAACTTCTGCAAAGCAAAAGAAACCAACAAGAGAGCAGGGAGACAGCCCACAGAATGGAAAAATATATTTGCCAACTGTTTATCTGACAAAGACCTAACATCTAGGATCTACAAGGAACTCAAATGCGCCAAAAGGAAAAAAACAAGCAGCCCCTTTAAAAAGTGGGCAAAAGACATGAATAGAAACTTCTCAAAAGAAGATATATGGACAGCCAACAGACACATGAAAAATTGCTCAGCCTCACTCATCAGAGAAATGCAAATCAAAACCACACTGAGATACCACCTAACACCTGTAAGAATGGCCATCATTAATAAAACAAACAACAGATGCTGATGAGGATGTGGAGAAAAAGGAATGCTTCTACACTGCTGGTGGGAATGCAGACTAGTACAACCTCTTTGGAAGACAGTGTGGCGATTTCTGAAAGAACTAGAAATTGACCTTCCATATGTCCCAGCAACTCACCTCTTGGGAATATACCTGGAGGAACTCAAATTATTCAACAAAAAAGATACCTGCACACATATGTTTGTTGCAGCTCTATTTACAACAGCTAAAACATGGAACCAACTGTGTTGCCCATTGAAGTTGGACTGGATAAAAAAATGTGATAAATATACACAATGGAATATTATGCAGCCATAAAGAAGGACAAATATATGGACTTTGCAGCAACTTGGATGGATTTGGAGTCGATCATACTCAGTGATCTATCACAGAAACAAAGAACTGAGTTCCATATGTTTCACTCATAAGGTGACCTTGAACAATTATAATGCTATAAGAAAGCAATTGGCAGTAGTAGAAAACTGTCAGGGGAGGGGGTTGGGACTTGCAGTTGAGGGAAACTGCTAGGGGAGGGAGGGGCTTACCTCATCAACAAGGATACCTGCATGATCAATGTTTATATACCTAATCCTGAATTGTACCCCATACCTTTATAATAAATAAATTCATTTTAAAAATGAAAAAGATTTGCAGTAGCGGGAAACTGCTGAGGGTGAGGGGACAGTGAGGGGGAAGGTGGAATTGGCAGTAGTGGGAATCTCTTGGGAGGGGGCATTCCTCATCAACAAGGGTACCTGCAAAATGAACATTTGTGTGCCTAACACTGAATTGTACCTCACATCTTTAAAAGAAAAAGAAAAATAGTAAGGCCCCTCCCAAAATGAATTGCGTATATAAAATTTGATTTTATAAACTGAATTCTGCTTTAGATGACTTTCTGAAGTGTGTGGTATAATACAGTTACAAAGAATGCAAATTCTGGATCCCTATTGATTGTGTTTAAATTCTGTCGATGATACTGAGCATGATTTTTGGGGAAGATAACCAGTCTCTCCATGTCTCAGTTTCCTAACCAGTAAATGGGCAAAAAAGCTAGTAACTACCTCATGCAGTAGGTGTAAGACTTAAGTGAATTGGTCCCTGTAAAACTTTTGGGCTACTGCTGGACACACAGGTGTTAAGACATATTAGCACTGTTTTCTCTTGGATTCACTGCTCAGACTCAAGGGAGGGAGGCCCAGAGAATCCCAGCATGCTGGTATCACTGTTAACAGTGACTCGTACATATCTAAGAGTATGCTATATGTAGACAGCCTTGAGCAAGCCACGTGTTCTATTCCCAAATCATCAAACCCAAGAGGAAATAAAATTCAGATGAGACTAACACCCGGGTCTTCCTCCCGCTCCCTCCCAGGCCCTGCACATTTCCTTGCCCACGCTCCTCCCGTTCAGATCTAAGTACCGAGTCTCTCTTTACAATTTGCATACTTCTGAAACCCCTTGATCTAAAAATATACTTTGCATTTTTGCTTGCAAACATCTAGCTTAAAATTTGAATTGCCTCCAGTTTTAGAAACTGAAATTCAGTGAATATATTGAGGAGCACACTTTCAAGTCATTTATCATAATCTCATTATACAAGGGTGTCTTTCATATAACACAGAAAAAATGACAGGTGAGAATGAGTGGTCATCAGCGCAGTGTCTCAGTATCAACAACGAGGGAGTCTTTTCCCTGAGTTAGAGAGTTAATAAAACAAACCAATAATGAGAGGAAAAAAATTAAAGATAACGTGACAAAACTCATTCCTTTTTATCTTTTGTAATCCTTGCTTCTCTGTTGCATTTCTTAGACAATAATTTCATGGGCCCATTTTATTTATTTTGATGAAATAAAACTTTGTGGTTTTTTAGCCTATGGTTCAGCAGAAATGTGGTTTCCAGAATTCAGTGTTCTGTACATAATCTTGGAAATTCTTTGTATCCCTCACCATGTCCTGAGAGTTAGGCTTCCTGGATTTTCTGGCTTGTCCCTCTGTGACTTGGGGCAAGTTAATTTGCCCACAGGTGGATAAATGGTCCTACTCACTGACGTACCATGAGCTGCTCTGGGGTGATCAGAAGACTTTTCTTCCTTTACAATGTTACCTGCCAAAATGCAGATGAATTCTCACTTAGCTAGTCAATTCATTACCCTTGAGCTTTTGATGAGGTGGGTGGTGGAGACTGCTTCACAGAAAAGCGAAGTGTTGCTTGGCCAAGAAAATTATGAAAATTTCTTGTGTGGATGGTCTCTTCTGCTCCCATGATCAGATCTTGGGAACCTTTTAATCCTTTCCTGGTGAACACCCAGGCTTCTCACTGCAGTGTGAGAGACAGGATTATCGCACTGAACAGAAGGTTACATGTGCCCAAGGATCTTTTACTTCAGAAAGAAGCAGAACTTTTCTTGTCATTCGCTCTCTCTTCTGTGTTCGCACACATTTTTAAGAAAATTAGTTTTCAAGGTAAAATAAGTAAATTTATTGCTTGTTATTTTTCTCACTACAGAGACTGTAAGGTTGTCAGATGGTTGGTCCATTGCTTATTCATGTTTAAATGTTTGGGATGACAGCGTTTTTAAGGTTTGATTTTTTTGGTCATTGCTGCCTTCTACTTGTCAGTCATGGTAGTCTATCAAAAACGATATAACTTCATATCAGACAAAATACCCTTTAAGCTATCAAAAACAAAGCAATATAACTTCAAAACAATTTCAATTAGAATGAATAGAACCTCAGTATTCACCACTGTCCTATGAACAGCCAAATGAACAAAAATGTGGTAGAGATAAGTGACAATTTTTTCAAACATCCTCTTAGAAAAATGTTGAGCCTATTTCTGTCTGATAGAGGCTCCCAGATCATTTGACTTCTCAGGGGTCGTGAACTGAGGCACAGCTGGGAGGGGATTTGTAGGGACCCAGAACAGCACTGGAAATTGCAGTGAAGGAGAGAGCACACACGCTCTGAGTCTCCACTCTTAGGAAATTGTATGAAACAATTGTTTGGGAAGTTTATGCAATAGGAAGTGTGGGGGTTGAAAGGCGTAATATTTATTTGGATTAGATACCACACATTTTTAATTTGCCCTAAGAAAAATTACATTGGAAAGAGAAGATTTGGAACGATTCCTTTAATAGATCTAAAGGATAACACTTATTTTTCTAAAGCTGAAGAGTACAGAAAGAACATTCTTCTGCTTTATTTATTTTTAATTGAAGACGCTATACAAGCGTTTGCCAAATTATTCAAGTGAGAGCCATAATTAGGCAATGCGAGTGGGGAGAGAGGAGCAGTGAGTGCCAACAATGAAGCGTCTATTTGTGGATATTACCACACATAATGAAAGCAAAACAGTTGTCGCTGTGTATTAAATTTAGAGTGCGCTCCTAATAATATTCTCCATGTGCGAAACAGTTGGCAAGAAAGATCAACATACAACAAGTTCATGATGGTTGAATGATTAAGAAACTTTGCAAATAATTAAGGACTAAATAAATAAAAGGACTGACTTTGAACAACAAAATAGCATAGGCTACAAGACTTTGTAGTATAAAGTGAAGTGGTTTGTCCCAAATTATCTTTTTTATTGCATTAAAAAATGTTAACTACATAATTGTCAGATAACTTCTTTGCAGAGGAAGTTAGATTTTTTTTTCTCTTAATAGGCCCAATGAAAATAGATACTTTCAGAAAGAATGTTTTATTGTGCAAGTGGATGCCGCGTTCTAGGCTTAATGTGTTAAAAATGACCACTTGCAAATTTAGTCATTTTTGGTATGCTACCCTTTTTTCAAATACAAGTAAGATATGTATGAATTTTCTGAATCCTAACTGGAAGATGAGTTCATGGAAGTATCCATTTAGATGTCCCTGCCTGAAATCTGTCACTGAATTATTGTCAGCAGTCTTTTGTCCAATTCATTCATTTAGAAAAAAATTTGACTTAAATCTAAAGTTTTACTGTATTCAAGCAAAAAATGTTATTGTATAAGATTAATCTACATTGAGTTATATATTTCCTTGTTTGTAAAGGTAACTCTTTCACGCGATAAGAACAATTTAAAAATACATGTATATATTTTCTAAAGTCGTTGCAGAAAATGTTAACACTGGCACCATAAACACCCTCTTAGCCACAATCTTAAAAATTACAACCGCTAATCATTGTGACTTCTCTGGACTTCCATCTCTCCAGTATAGCACAGACTGTGACAAGGACGAAAGGTAAAAGAAGGCCATGTGAATTTCACAATCAAATAAATGTCTAGAGGATCAAAATAGGTTTTTGCCAAAGTATAGGGCAAGTCTGTAAGTTGAGAGGCTTCCTCTCCCTTGGGCATTGGTCACTTTTTTCTCATAGTTTCTCAACTGTCTTGAAAGGTCATGCTCTTATGTACAAAATTGATGTGCTCTTCTCAAATAAAAATAACTCAAAAAATTTTTTCGTCTGCTATTAAAAAACAAAAAAAGAAGATACATGTCTTATCACATACTTTACCAAAAAATCAGATTTCCAGTCTCCAGATTTTTTGATGACCGATTGTTTTAAAGGGTTTTGTAATATAGTAGCCCTTCCTTAGTCCAGGTTTCACTTCTTGAGGTTTCAGGTATCCAGTTTAGCCAGAGTCCAAAAATATTAAATGAAAATTCCAGAAACAAAAACTATGTAAGTTTCATATAGTGCACTTCTCTGAGGAGGGTGAAAAAATCTCACACCTTCCTTCTTTCTCCTACCTCCTGAGACATGAGCCCTCCCTTTGTTCAGTGTCTCCCTGATGTCTACGCTACCCACCCACTAGTCATCAGCAGCCTGTGTGTGATCAGATGGACAGTTGAGGTATGGCAGTACTTGGGTTCAAGTGACTCCCTTGTTTGACTCAATAAATAATGGCCACAGAATGGAAGAGCTCTGTACCTAATTTGTAAGTTAGACTTTATCACAGATATGTATGCATAGGAGAAAACATAGCATATGTATATAGGTTTGGTGCTATCTATAATTCCAGGCATCCACTGGGAGTCTTGAAATGTATCTCCCCTTGTACTTTTTAGAAAGTGCAAACCATGTTTCCGATTGCGTGACAGCAGAAATCTTCTAAGGGATCTGCTACCAGTTTGACCCTCTAATCACTTTGAAGCAAAAATCAGATCATGCCACTGCCTGGCTAGAAAATCCTCAATGCCTTTCCTTCATACACTGTTGGTCTTCCTTAGAGCAGCAAACCCCAAGTGATTTTTCCTTTGCCTAAAATCGCGGCCCCATCGTACGGGCTGTGTTCTAGCCCTCCATTCACACGGAACTTCCTTCTATCACTGGAATGTGGGAATCAATCTCCAGCCTTGTAGATTTTGTTCTGGTTCTTCTTCAGTAATTTTCCTCCCTTTCCCCTTCTCTGTCTGTACCCCACTGGTTCTATCTCATTTTCTCCGATATCAGCTTGTGGTGTTACTTCTCAGATAAGCTTCCATAACCACCCAATCTAGTAACACCACTCCAGCACTCTCAGCTTGTCCTTCTCCAACCCTCTATTCATAGGTTTTTTCTACTTTCTCTTTATGTTGATATTTTTGGCCTTGTGTTATTTTCTTTCTCCTCCCCTAGAAAAAAAGGTTCATGAGAGCACAGACTTTCTCGGTCTTATCACTGGGTAGCCTTTGCCACTATCACAACATATACAGAGATTTTTCAGGGGGGCTTGACAGACTTTTGATGAATGGATGGATGGATGAATGGATGCATAATTAAATGAACAAAGGTGAAAGCACAGGGCATAGTAACAGAAGACCAGCTAGTGGATTCAACTGATGGGAAGAGATTGGCTACAGTTGGACTCAGTTTGGATCTGGTAATAGAGTCACAAGTCATAGTCCAGGTTTGGAGACTGGTTTGGAAGAGACAGCCCTATTATAGTTTGAAAAAGGGATGGAAAAGGATCGTGCAAGACTGAGCTTTGAGTCTTAACCTTGGTGTCATGGAGCAAAAGAGAACTTTTCTTGCATGTGCTGGCCAAAGACCAAATGCCTGTCCAGGCAGAATGGGCATTCCCAGGTGAGGGACTGCTTCTCTTCTAGCTTGGTCCTCTTCATCCATGGTCCCCAACCTTTTTGGCATCAAGGACCAGTTTCATGGAAAATAATTTTTCCATGGACGGGGGTGAGGGGGATCATCAGGCATTAGATTCTCATAAGGAGCATGCAGCCTAGATCACTCCCATGGGCGAATCACAATAGGGTTTTTGCTCCTTTGAGAATCTAATGCTGCCATCGATCTGACAGGAGGCGGAGCTCAGCTCACCCACCAATCACCTTCTGCTGCGTGGCCCAGTTCCTGACAGGCTGGTTGGGTCCACAGCCTGGGGGTTGGGAACCTCTGTTCTACACAATTGCTTAGCATTGTCTTATACATGATATGACATGCACTCATCAAGAGGATGAATTTTTGGAAAATATCTTTTTTTAAAGAAAATAACTAGTATACTCAGTAGGTCCCCCTGTAAAAAAAAATCTTCGCGAAAGATACTTGTAGTATTTTTATTTTATAATCAAAGGAATGACGAACTTTTATATTACAACTTCTGTGTCAATGCATACCCCCATTTCAGCATTCCTTTTTCAATTGTCTGTTTACTATTTGCTTTTTTGGGGGGGGTCATCTTCTTTGACAAGATTCAGCAGGGGGGAGAGGTAGTGACTAACCTGCTGCTCCCGAGAAAACATAAAAGTGACTAAGACCCCAGCACTTTTCCATATGAGACTGTTAATCTTCTAAAGGGTCTTTGGCAGACAAAGTTTATGTGAAGGTGGATAGTCAAATAGAGGCGATGACAATAGTCTTTTTATTATGAAAGTTGAAAATAAAGAAAGAAATGTGGTGAAAGGCATAAATGTTGAAATCCATCTTGCAGAATATAAAGGCAAATAAATTCCTGTAATAATATTTTTTGTAAGAGTTGGCCATTGTTAGCATATGAAGCTAATATGCTAAATTAAAACACCCTGAATGGTGTTCTATTATTTAAGTATACCTAATGTAATACTACTCACAGAAAAATTACTCCGAGTTTGGCAATATTTCATAGGATAGTATTTTATGAACATTGATATGTAGATAGCATGGTAGCAAAGAAGCTGAAAATGATTTATTATTATGACTGTTATTATCATTATTATTATTTTTATTATTATTATTTGAGTTGGAGTCTCACTTGGTCGCCCATACTGGAGTGCAGTGGCTGCTCCCGGCCACCGCAGCCTCAACCTGTTGGGTTCCAGTGATCCTTCCGCCTCAGCCTTCCGAGTAGCCGGAATTACAGACATCCGCTACCACGTCCGGCTGATTTTTTGATTTATTGTAGAGATGAGGTCTCGCTGCCCAGGCGGGTCTCGAACCCACGGCCTCAGGCAATCCACTCACCTTAGCCTCCCGAAGGCGCGGGATTACAGGCTGAGCCACCAAGCCCGGCTTGTTATTATCATTATTATTGCTAGTTGTAGAGGTCACATGATCTGAGCCACCAAACTGTCTTGTGGGCATTGCTTGTAATAAAGCTTCCTAAGAAGGCAAGACAGAGAAAAAGCGGAAGCTGGTCTGTCCTTCCAAGCCTGGAGTATTTAGCACCCATTGGTTTTAGCCTGGGGATCTCTTCCTTGATTTTAATTTCAGATCTCTATTTGTATTCTCCCTCAAAAAAAAAAAAACAAGAACGCAAATGATCATTAATGTGTAAAGTATGAAAATTTGAAAACGTTCAGTTTAAATATACAGTTTTAAAGTTCAAGCCGGGTTCGGTGACTCAGCCTGTAATCCCACGCCTTCGGGAGGCTGAGGTGAGTGGGTTGCCTGAGCCCGCGGGTTCGAGACCCGCCTGGGCAGCGAGAACTCATCTCTACAATAAATCAAAAATCAGCCGGGCGTGGTAGCGTATGCCTGTAATTCCGGCTACTCAGAAGGCTGAGGCGGAAGGATCGCCGAAGCCCAGCAGGTCGAGGCTGCGGTGGCCAGGAGCGGCCACTGCACTCCAGTCTGGGCGACAGAGTGAGACTCCAACTCAAAAAATAATAATAATAAAATAAAATAAAACGAAGTTCAAAGCCATATTTCAGTAGATAAATCTGGACAGTATGACAAAATATTGTATTGTGATTTGGGGGGAGAGAGTGTTCACTGTCTAATCTGTAGTATTATCAATGTCCTCAACTTTCTCTTGTGTTGCTGAAATTAAGAGTTGAATGTACTCAGAGAGAGCACCTATGTGTATGTTCCTGAAATAAGAGGTTATTGTCTAGGCCCAGTTGCCATCTCAAAATGACAACAACAAAAAATAATAACTTTCACTGTGAAGATGGTGGCTGCAGGTTATCCTAACATTTCCCTTTAAATATTCCCGACATAACATCAAAGGATTAAGATATTGCAGGTGTCTTTATGGAAACAGGTACAGCAAAGAAAAATAACACTTAAAAAAATAAACAAACAAAAAACTTTTGTTCTGCCTTAAATCAATTCAAGAACAATAGTCTAAGTTAGATATGCTTAGAGAGATTGTGTCTCAATCTTGAGAACCTAGGTCACAAGATGTAGGAGGTGCATTGGAAGCCACTCCTTTGTGAAATATGTGGGCCTTTCACACCCAAGAAAAAAATAGGGAATGGTGTGTACTTTTAGACAGAATCCCAAGTAATCACAGTAGGAAGATTAAAAGTTGACGCAATGAACAGATGGAATAGCTTGATGTTTTTTAATGGCAGTTAGAAAGGAAAGAGCCAGTAAAATAAGGAGAAAATGGTGATTTTTAAGCACAAAGAGATCAGACTGTTGCCATTAGACCAGCAGCAGAGGAATCCATTCACATCTTGACATGGTGGGCACATCCTTCAGTCTAATCTTGATCTTCCCTTAGAGAATAATTAGCAAATTGGAAGTTATGGAGTCTTAAAGACAGAGCAGACTGCATGGAGAAGTTATTGGACAAAAGCCCTGACCTTCAGGTGAAGGATGCAGCCAGACAAACACCACCTCTCTCTATGACCTACTGTCTTCTTCTCTGCTTTTCAAGATCTCTCGTCTTCCTGTGCTTCCCATCAGCCAAACCTGAAAACTAGTGCCTGCTGGATTTCCTACAGGTCAGTTCCTGGAGCACAGGCTATATTGGAGGAGCTGGAGGGGAAGGTCAAGGTGCCAGGGAGCAGTGAAGGATCACCAGCCCAACCCCCGATTGCTGCAGTTTACCCCATTGGTAACCCCAACATCACCTGCATGGGATTCAGAAAGAAAAGCATGTTGCCAGGACACATTGCCATTATTCATTAAATCAGACTCTGGCTGAGGCGAGAGGATTGCCTTGAGTCCAGAGGTTCAAGACCAGACTGGGCAACTTGGTGAGACCCCATCTCTACAACAAATAAAAAAATTAGCCGGGCATGGTGGCATGCACCTGTAGTTCCAGCTACTTGGAAGGCTCAGGCAGAAGGAGCACCTGAGCCCAGCAGGTTGAGGCTGCGGTGGCTGTGAGCGTGCCACTGCACTCCAGCCTGGGCAGTAGAGTGGGGGGAAAACACACACACACGAAAAATCAGACTCTTACATTACAGAGGAAAAGAAGAATGAGAAGAAAATCATCAGCTGGCTACAACATGATTTTATTAAAAGCTCTCAAACCAAAAGAAGACTGTAGCAGAGATTAACATGAATGGGTAGAATTCAGTCCCATATCACCTAAGGTATTGAAAAATAACAGGCATTTAAAATCACAGGAAAATAGATTGCAAGTAATATGCAAATTACAATTTGAACAAACAGATTACAAATTTTCAGCTCTGCCTACAATCTAGGTTTAAATAAACTATCAATCAAGAAAAATTAGTAATTTGGTAAAAAAAATCAATCGATGAGGACAACAGTTGCTTACTCATCAAAACTATAGCATAAATTTTATGGATCACATTAGTATTATTTTGTTTTAAGTTTGCATAATTGAATATAAGCTGTCTTTTCCTGGGGTGCCTAGGACAGAGACTTGGGTAGGGCTTGGGTGACGATACTTGATTCGGAAATGCAGTCCCGGAAAGGAGTGACTGAAATCAGAGAGATGTGAGGCAGAAGGTGAGGGATGGGGCTCCCGGAGATTTTGTTCCGGAGCCCACTGCTTTGTGAAGAAAAACAGAGGATGAGGTGACCAGTCCCTTGGGGCGAGGAATGAAGAGACAACTGATGGAGTTGGCTGTTCATTTCTCAGCACTGCTTGTGTTCAGCATTCGCTCCATGGAGAGGTCGCTCCTCGACACTGCCGGGGTGTCTCTTCAGCCTCTTCTATGGTCATCCAGCAAGCAGTTTCATGACCTTCTTCTAGGGTCTCCTGTATTGTCGATAATTAGCAAGACAGAGGGCACCGAAGACAGGAGAGACTGAGACAGTCCAAGAAGGCATCTAAAATGTGGCCAGCATGTAAATATTTAGGGCACAATAACTGAAGAGGAAATTCCAAATTTTTTTAAAAATCCAGCTTGTTAAATTCTGAAGCTTGAATTAATTTAGTTCGTGGTCATCCTTTTAAAATTATTTTTGTAGCATTGTTGTATTATTTATTAGCAAGTTCATACATAAGATATGTTACTAACAGATAATACGCTTGTCTTAGTAGGTAATAACTTTAAAAAATTTAATTATGCAAACTTCTGATTTAAAAAAATCATCACGCAGTCATTTATAATTATGTTTACAAGGTTAACATAGTAGGAATTAATTATGTCCTTTTCTTACCTGTTCTTCACATGCCACTTGTATAATACAGTTTGGAGTTGTTGTCAATCAGAGCCAAATTTATACATTCCAGGTCAATTTCTTTTATGGCCTTTGTTAATAGTCTGGTTTGTATCTGTGTTCCCACTATGAATGCCAATGAAAACTAAGAAAGTATGTTTTATGGAGTCTTCTTTCAGGAGTGTTATGGTCCAAGATAAAGCATAATTTTTTTTTAAGACTTTGGTACATTTTCATGATTGAGGAAAAAAAAAATTCAGAAATATTACTCAGCCCAGACAAAATATTCCACACTGGAAGAACATATATGGTTAGCTGCTGCCTTGAAGATCGATTTTTCAGAAACACTAAGTTCAGTCCCCACCACTCACTGAAAGTTATCCCTCACATGGCCACCTGAAGGAATGATGATACTGCAGGAAGCCAAGTAAAATGAAGGATTTTTAAAGTGTCTATTGCAAAATAAAAAAAGGAAAAATGGGTTCTTACAGTCCCAGTGACCTTGGTGCAGGGCACTTCCTGGGGAATTGATGGCCGCTTTGGGCGATCCACTCTCCCAGCCGATCATCAATCCCAGGCAATGCCCCTGTCTGCATCACTCTTGCTTAATTCAATTATTTGTGGTTGTGGGCTTTACTTTGTGAATATTTTATTGTTCAGTCAGGCTCCCTGACTTTCCTCTCTCCCTGATCAATTCTATTTCTCTGATATAGACCAGCTCGGCTTTGCATTCTCCTCACACGTGCAGAACTATATCCAATTCATGGAGGGAAAAATATATATGCATTCACAGATGCAGATATGGTTATGTAGATATTTTGTGGGGAAATATTTATACACAGATTCAAATGGGCAAGGACTGGCAATGTGCATATGTACCAGTTTTATAAATCATTGTGTGTTTTTTAAATCAGACTATGTGCTTTTATATCCAAATAAGGATTAGACAAGATTTTTACCATAAATCCAGAATTCAAAGTCATAATTTAGATAAGGTTGAGCGTTACTAGTTGAAGAAACATTTGTAGTCTCTTATCATAAGGCTGGAATGGAAACATTAGAAGGAGAAAAAATTGCAAGTGTGAGTAACCATCTGCATGTGTATGTATATGTGCATGTGTGTAGACGTCTAGTATCCAGGCGAATGCCCATGTCTACACATGGCTAAGGACTGTGCCCCTTTAGACTCATATGTAGATGAGTATAATCCATGATAGTTTTTATGGTCAGAGAGATCAGATTGAAATCTCAGCTCCACCTTGAGGTTGGCATGCTTTGAATAAAGGACCAGTTCCCTTCTTAGGTACCTGGAAAACACACCACAATGTTCTTGTGAGGGTCAAACATAAAGCAATCACACTGTTCATTCTCATGATTAGTATGTAAGCATATTACATGCCTTCGTATGTTGAGTCAATAGGATTAAATTTTTCTCAATCACTTATTTGCTTCATGGCAATATTAGAAGCATATTTTAGGATTTCTTTTCTCTCTCTCTGATAATTTCCAAAAATGCAGACATTAGCATGAATTCCAAAGGAATTATCTCTTTTTTTAAACTATTATGTTTGACAACTCATTTCTCAACTTTAGGCTTACAGATAGAATTTCCTGTAGGGTAGCTGGACTGAAAAGTTTTTTCTCTGGCCTTCTTTGGAGATTATCCCATTGAATTCACAATTGAAATCTTTAAGTCTAGATTATTTTTGCTCCTCAGGAAGAACAGGAGAGTTGTGGTTTCCTTGATGCACACCAAATGCACAAAAACAACAAAATCTAACAGAATAATAAATACGAGAAATCTCTTTCTATTGAAATTTAAGGTGTAGATATTTCACGTGTAGGAATATTGCAATACACATGCACTTACATCTAATGACAAACGTGAAATAAAGGATTGTGGAAGCAACTATTTTTAAGGGTATATTAATCTAACATGTTAAAGTAGTTCATTTAGACATCATTAAATGAGTTAATCCAGGCACCATTTCATTTTACAGGATGATCTTAATCTTTCACCAGCAAAATCTGAACATCCAAAAAATTTCTGTTAAGGTTCTGATGGTCTAAGTTGCAAAAAACTGCTTCTTCTTTTTTTTTTTAATGGATTTTGGTTAAACATATTAAGGTTTTGTTCATGCTCTGAGCTGTTTTTCCACATCGAAGATGACTTTTTTCCTTTTTTCTTAAATAATGTATTATCAAGGTTTTAAGAATAGTCATTAAATTAATATTCTAGTAGATGATTAAACCAGGAAAGATAACATCTGTCTTCCATATACTTATTAGCTTTTTCATCTTTATTAGATATAAAAATCAAATTAAAAACACATTTCAAAGTAGCATATGTAAAAGCCATGCATAAAACTTGAACTTCAAGCTGAAAACCTGATGATGAATATACTACCCTCAATGCCATTAAAATGTGAACACCTGTTTAGATTAATAATATCTACAGTTTACTGGAAGATAAATACTTTGGGTGGCTTCTCTTCCTCGTGTCTCATTGTGCCAAGATAGGTATTACATCATCATTTCCATATTAAGAACAGGGTCCTGAATTGAGGAGTAGATTGCCCTAGAGTCTGCCCTCCTAAGCATGATGGGAGACCACCCAGAAAGCCACATTTAACAGCAAGACTACAGATAGCCAGCATCTTCACTTTATAAGCTCTCAATTTAGGTCATGCAGAATAAAATTTTTGTTGGGCTATACTACAGACTATAGAAATCTGGCATGCATCACATTGGAAAGCAAAACAATGTTTGCAGTACTTAATAGCAAAACATAATATTTTTAATGAGAGACATTTGAATTAAATTAAATTATGGGAGAAAATGTTCAGTAGAAGATCACGAAGAATATATAACAACACTATAAAAAATTCTCTGCTTTTGGGGGAGAGCTCGAAATAACAGAAAATATTGCAAGTGATTTTGTGTATATTTGTTTAGAATTTCACACATTAATATTTCTAAACTCCTAAACCATTTCTTTTGTGAGCTGAGTGCATAAAATATTGTGTCAGGGTTTCCGCTATAAACGTTATTTCTTAGAGATTTACGACTTTTGCCATAAACTGTGACCCCTGGCATTAACTATCTATTCTCAGCACCGAGTCTGACGTTTTTATGTGTAACTTTTCATACACAGGTCAAAAAAAAAAAAAAAGAAATAAGCTGTCATTGGAGTTGTTTTCAGGTCACATATAATTGCTAAGAGCACGCTATTATTGTAGTTTAAGACATATACCTTGATTATATTCACCAAAATATAGTCAAAAACCTTCATAAAAAGACAGTTAATTAGTCTATAATCAGGTCTACTTATGTTTTATTTGAGAAACACTTACATAAACCCGAAATTGGTCTGGGTGCTACCTTTTTCCAAGGGATGTGAGCCTTTTTCCGAGGGATGTGTTACCTTTTTCCAAGGGATGTGAGCCTCGCTACTGGCTTTCCCCACCTCCTCTGACTTGCCACGTGCTTTGTGGCCTCACTGCTTTCTGAGAAAGGAAAGCACAGGCTTTTAGTACTTCCTGTGAGAAATGAACATTGACTTTCTCTGAAGAAAATATAAATGGATTTACTTAATTGGACGCCGGTCATTGGAGCAATTAATAATAGATTGTGTCATAGTGAGGGCTTTGTTTGTATTTAAAGCAATAAATTACAAGTATTAAATGCATATTTATTCCAAGTTAAACTCATTTCTAATTGACATGTTACTTAGCCCAAGGCTTTTAAGATCTTTTAGTATAATTAAATTAACAGAAAGCTATAGATCACAGCATGATAAACAAACAGCCCGGATTTTAATATGACAGATATACACAACAGGCCATGTAAGTAGATCATTATTATCGGTTTAGGTTCAGCAAAAATACCACCAGAATGAGATGAAAATAAGCAGGTGAAGCCGTGCTAACATGGGTGACAGGAGGGTCTCCAGACTTGCCCAAGTCTGACTCATCGGCCTTGGAAGTTCCAGGTTGAGTAGAAACTTCATTATAAAAATACATTCATTGGATCGATTTCTTATACCGGAAGCTTTTAAAACCCCACATCAAACATTTAAAAGATCGGATGATCACTCCAGACTTTGGGTAGTCAAAACATGTCATTGTATTTTATATCTATAGCTAGTGCAGAATTAGCCACTTCTAGTGCTTATAATTTTTCAAAACTTGAATTTATGTAGTCTTTAGTTGATTGAACTATCAACTGAAGATGCAACACTGCCTTAAATTTTTATAACTGCATTAATTCAAAGGACTCAACATGCTTCACAGCAGTGTGTTTACTTTGTTTCTTTTCACAATAGAATAATGAGAAAAATATAGCCTTCTCTAGTTTCAGGAAAAATTGAGAAATAGGCCATGTCTACAGGCTGAATTGCTTTGTCTCAAATCAGAATGGTTTGTTTCTGCACATTGTGCTGACATCGTGTGTTTTCTTTGCATTGATGTAACTCATCAGTGACTGTGGCCTAACGTCCATATCTCTAGTCTCGTGTACTGAGGTTTGTTTTTTTATATGCCTCTTTTTCGTATCAGAATTCTTTTCCTCAGGGATAGGGAAGTCTCTTATGATATTTATGACCCCAGTGGTCATACTGCCTTTCACATAGTAGTTGTGCAGTAAATGCTCCCCTAATGAAGGAATGTCTTATTCATATGTGTTTTCTGCATTTTAAAGACTTACTCAACAATCAGTAGACTATTCAATTTACCTCTAAGACCTTTGAAAGAAATACATATTTGACTTTCTGGATAACTCCATTTTTCATCCTCAAAATGTTGTGTCGATATTGCTTTGCTGTGCGCACAACCTCAAGCAGTTTTGCTCTAGTTTTCAATAAACTTAAAATGATTCCTCTTCATGATGAGGACAAAACCCAGAGAGTAGCAGAAACCTCTTCAAGATAAACTCTTCCCTTGGCAAAAACACAGATCCCATGCACGATTCTAGCCTCTGGGGCCTCTAAATGTGTTAGTTACTTCTTGAGTGCAATCAATATAAGTGGTCCTAAAACCCAAGTCAGTAGGCAAATTTGTCCAGGTTGAATTTGAGCAAGCAGTGAATACTTATACACTTGAGTCTCTGGATGTCACCAGTTTTAATTCCCAAAATGATGTACAGACATTGTTTTTCAGTGCAGACATCTCATGGGTTTTTGTTCTGGTTTTGATAGGCTGGGTGTTTCAGGGAAGGTTCCAGCATTTTGTATTATTGCAGTTAGGTTTTTATTAGGCAAAGAGCCTTTCAGCATTACCATATCCCCTGCGACAAGCTCAGTGTGGCATTTTCTATGCTGTTGTGACTTCCTAGTTTTTCGTTTTAGCAAAATTTTTATTTTGGAATCATTTTGGTTTTAGAGAAAAAATGCCGAGGAGATACAGAGTTCCTGGATACCATCTGTCTGTTTTTCTCATTGTTAATATTGTATTTATCATGGCACATTTGTCACAACTACTGGAACGTGAACTTTTAACTGGACACCAGAGTTTATTCGGAGGCCACTAGTTTTCCACTAATGTCTTTTCCTTATTCCAGGATCCTTCCTGAAGACCACGCTCTGTGCTGTCACCATGGCTTCCTGGAGGTCCCTCAGGTGTCAGGCTGCACCGCATGCACTGGCATGCTCAAACCCACTCTCTGCAACACTTCCCAGACAGCTCTTGGGCCTCACATCGTCCTCTAATCATTGACCACTGGGGGCAAGGGGGCAGTGTAGAAGGGACCCATTTGGGTGATCCTAGAGCACTGCTACAGTAATCTCTGTGTTCCTTCCAAAACCTGTTAAAGCTATTGAGGAAGTCAACTTAACAGGGAGGCTGATTCCAGCAGTTAACCCTGCTAAATTGGTAACAGCACAACGAGAAAACCCACATGAAAACTGCTTAAACGTTCGAATGGAGCTATTTGGGACCTGTCTTAAGGCTCTTTCCCTCATCCTAAAATAATGATTTTTCTTTATTTTCTTTTATGCAGTTTCAACAGGAATGACTGGGTGTCTATACTGCACGAACTGGAAATGTTCCTGACAGAGAGGCATCATTCCAACAAGTCAGCACTGGTTTCAGATAGTCAGGTGTTTCATATTATTGAATAAATAGAAGGCACATTTAAAACATGAGTCTAATTAAAAGTTTTGTACAAGAGGCAGATTTCTATAGATCGGGGCCATACTCGTTTTGTAATATGAAAATCTAGAAAACTCAAATACTTGCCCAAGGTCTATGCCATTTATTGAAATATACTCTTCCGTGTGAAGTTGATCAGGTCTAGACTGGGCACTTTATCTGGCACCTGGAAATGAGAAAAAATTATAATAGCTGTGGAGATGATCCAGCCAATGAAGTATCTGACTTCTCAGTGGAGAGACCGTTTTTTTATCTGTAAGCAATGGATACATACTGTAATAATGAAATGGGCCATTAAAATTTAACTAAGAATATAGGACACAATCTTAGTTTTGAAAGCCTTACTTAACAATCAGTAGAGTATGCAATTTACCTCTAAGACTTTTGAAAGAAATATAGAAAAATTGATGTGAAAGATTGTCAGATCCATCTGTTATTTCAATGTATATGTTCAAATCTGTTATTTCCTTGGTCTATTTAATTTCGTGCCTAAGGGCTTTGAAAACCATCTCTTCTACAGAATAAGACCTTTATCTGGGACTTAAGTAGGTCATTTAACTTTATTGTTATTCTGCACAATGATTCTAAATCCAATAATCTCTGTGAAACCCTTAACATACATTTTTAAGTTCAATAACTTAATTAGAAATTTAAAAGCACAAAAGAAAAGTTTAATCTGCAATTACACTACCTATTGGATGTTCTAATTTTTTTAGTTATACTTCAATAAAATTTCAAAATTGCTGAATAATATATTCTACTTAAAAATTGGTACAATAAGTGTTCCTAAACCAACGAAAGTACAGATTTTTCTTCTAATGTCCACTACCTGAAGTCATTGCATTATAATAAGTATTTGATCATAGGTAGTTTATAAGAGTTACAACTGTGTTGCCTGTCTCACAAATGCAAAGGTTGGAATCAATGACATATTTTAATATGTTTTATTTAGAAAAAACAAATGGCATCCCTAATCCCATCCTATAGTGGGGTGATATTGTGATGCTCAATCTAAATTTATATCAAGTTTATGTAACATTGCAATAAAATGTGGAGCCCAGATGGACTTCAATTAGCAAAGTCCCTTTATGCACTGAAATAGACTTGAGTTCTTCACAAAACCAGGGTGGGGACATTTGGATCAGAATACATGGTTTCCGGGGGCTGCTTCTCAAATGTCCCCATTGGTCAAGCATGCCATCTGGAGGGCTGCCTAACGAGATGATCACCAGCCACGAGTATTAGGCCTTTTCTATGGGAATCATACATGGCTTAAACAGTTGATAAAAGAAAAGAACAACAAAAAAAGAATGAGTTCTGTGTCCAATGGATTAACTGTCTCATTTTTGTAACTTGTGGTTAGCCTCAGTCAGGATTCTTAACATTGTTGGCTTTGTGCTTAATTCTGCAATATTGCGATGATCGTCATGAAACGGCACAATAAAATGAAATCTGAAGCCTTCTGGACATTTTATCAGACATGTAATAAAGTCCCTTTGCCTTCTCACTCAATTTAATAAGACCAAAAGGCTAGAATATTTTCACTAAGGTGTGTCGGGAGGCATTACAAGTTTGCTGTTTTTCTTTGTATTAATCTCTAAATCAGACCACAACTGCTCCAGTCTGTCTTTAGCTGCACATGGCAGTTTTTAAAAAAAGTTTTAGCATACTAAATTAATACATAGCTAAAACTGGTTTAAATTGGACAGGGCAGTTAAAAGAGGCTTTATAATTTATTCTTTAACAACAAAGCTGGATTTCTACACATTTTATCAATTAGTATATGCAACTAATGTAATATACATTTTTTAAACATTTTATTATGGGTTGAGTATCGATTTAGAAAAAAGTTGCAAAGAGAATAAAATCGTGGTTACCAGGATCCAAGTGAGGGAGAAGAAACAAGAAGACATAGGTCAAAGAATACTGATGAATAACTGTGTAGGACGAACTAGAACATAGATCTCGAGTTCAACATAACACAGATAATAAAAATGCATCATATTTATAATTTTTTACTAAATGAGTAGACCATAGCTGATTTTGCCACAGTGGGGAAGATAGATACCTATGTGAGATGGCAGACATGTTAATTTGTTCCACTATAGTAAACATTTTACTATATATGTCTTCTAACAGCATGTTGGATACCTTAATTATACACAGTAAATTACGCAATGGAGTATTATGCAGCCATAAAGAAGAACAAAATGATGGACTTCACAACAAATTGGTTGGAGTTGGAGATCATCATACTTAGTGATCTATCACAGAAACAAAGAATTAAATACCACGTGTTCTCACTCATAGTGGGACCTGGACATGAATCGCGATCGCACAAAGGAGGGATCAGCAGTCCCTAGGCACTGCCAGGGGAAGAAGGAAGGGCAGTGGACACCTAACAACACAAACGGTACTTGGTTCCAAACCAGGGGAAGCAAGGGCCAGTTGGAAGCCCAAACTTCCCCTGCATGCAGCCTACTTGTGTAGTTAAAAGTTTGCATCAAGCCTGTCATCCCAGCACTTTGGGCGGCTGAGGGCAGAGGATTGCCTGAGCGCAGGGGTTCAAGAACAACCTGGGCAACATGGTGAGACCTTGTCTTTCCCATAAATCAAAAAATTAGTTGGGTGTGGTGGCATGCGCCTGTAGTTCCAGCTACTTGGAAGGCTGAGATGGAAGGATCACCTGAGCCCAGCAGGTCGAGGCTGCGGTGGCCATGAGCATGCCATTGCACTCCTGTCTGGACAACACAGTGAGACTCCTACATACACACACACACACACACACGTTATATTAAATTTCTTTCAGTCTGTTGGGAAACATTTTATTTTATGAATAAACGTTATGAAAAATAATTGACTTTAAATGATGTTAGTAAAAGTTATGTACTGTTGCGTAACAAATTATCCCCAATTTAGTGGCTTAAATGGGACACATTCAATTATATCTTACAGTTTGGGGGACTATCACACAGAGGATTGAGAATCTTAGTACCTTTCATCTGGGTTCTTTGCTTCAGGTCTTTCATGCGGCTGCAATAAGCATTTAGGTCAAGGCTAGGGGTCTCATCTCATCAGAGGCTCAACTGGGTAAGAACCTACTTCCAAGCTGACCCACATGGTTGTTGGTAGGGCTTGTTTTCTTGTGCATTGTTGGGTTGAGGACAAATGTCTAAGTCCCAGGCTTACTACTGGCTAGAGGCCACAGTCAGTTCCTTGACATGTGGGCATCTTTGACATGGCAGCTTCATCAAAGCCAGCATGAGAGAGTGTCTACAAACAAGATAAACATCACAATATTCGTAACTAGCCACAGAAGGGACACATCTCAATATTGCTGTATTCAACTGGGTAGAAGTCACTCAGTAATTTAATACATATCCATGGACAGGAGAATACACACATCTGTAAATACCAGAAGGCCGAGATCGTTGAGGATCGCTGCATAGGCAGCCTCATACAATCATATGTTTTTCTGAAAGATGCGTTGTGTGCTTAATTAGTGACTGCATTATTCATTATAGGTATGAGTAACTTGTTCCAAGTGAACTTTTTATTACAAATTCAAACTTTAAAACATAATAAAGAAGAATGGTCAATGTATTAAATAACATTAAGCTTGCTCTACATTAATTATTGTGGAGGAAGTTTTTTATATATGGGTACAACAGTAATTTTGTTTCATTAGACATTGTAATTAGACATTTTTTTTCTTTGAAGCAAAAAGGAAGCAGCCCTACGATGTGTCGGTTGTGCGATCCAAGGGAATCCAGGCATGAGAAAACTATTTACAGTTCAACAAAGAGAAGGATGAGAAAGAAGGGTCCACAGGTGAGATGGGGTGAAAGCCCTCAGTATTTATGAAGTATAATAAATGGCTAAACATTGTTGCAGAAAAAGAATGAATTGGTCAGCATTAAATAACTAACATCCAGACCCAACTTGCAGGTACCCCAATGTTCTCTGAGTAAAAGCAGTATTTCTCTGTTGGGCACTTGAAGTTGTTTAATACCATTAGGGTTTTATTTATTTCTTATTCATTCAGTTTTTATTTTTTATTTACACAGCAACAAGAGCTACTGTATAATACCTGTAACTCTGTTTACCAAGACATTCAGGTCTGAACGCAATAGATAAAAGAGAATATCTATACCCTAAGCATTCACTTCTCAGCTTCTCAACCTCTTTGCATGGAAGATTTATCTCCATTTCCACAGAAGGAATAAATATTTATAGACTATTGCCAGAGAATTGTGAAGTGCAGTTATTCTGTGAATATTCAAATAACTACTCTTACTGTAAGTCAATTTAGCACAGATGTTTCGCTAGATTATGCCATCTTGATCAGGCACAGAAGTAGCACCTCCATTGAACTTTGATGTGAGAGGCGCTCCTGGCCTTTATCAAGAAATTGGACTAGAAAAAGACCTCAGAAACTTATCATCATGTTGGTATTTTGATTATTGACGCCCTGAACAGGGCATTTCCATGGCTTCCTCTCTAATGACCTTTGTAGCAAGAAATCTTGCTTTTTATTAAACTCAAGATTATCCTTGTTCTTACTTAACACTTTATCTATATTACTGTTTGTTTTCTATTGTATAAACACCTTAAGAGACTGACCAGAGTTTTGTATTCTATTAAGAGACTGGAAACCTGTGACCAATCTCTTGCAAGTTTATGGATAGTTATTTATGTCACCCATTTTTATATTTGAATTCGTATTAACACTAAAACCTTGTAGTTTATTTTCTTCTGTTGTATATCATTGTGACAGTTTTAGTGAAATATCACTGGCAAATACAAATGCATGAATTTACTATGTACAATGTGATTACTATATATATATATACATAGTGCACACACATTGTGAAATGATTAACACACCAAGTTAATTAACACACTAATCACCTCACTTGGCTAACTATTTTTGGTGAGAAAACTTAAAATCTATTCTTTTTAGCAAACTTAAATTATGCACTACATTATTACTAACAATAGTGGCTACACTATACATTGGATTTCCAGAACTTATTACTGAAGGTTTCTACCCCTTGGCCAATAAGTCTCCATTTCCCTCACCCTTCAGTCTCTGGCAACCATCCTTCTACTCCCTGCTTCATTGAGTTTGATTTTTTCTACTTCATATATAAGTCCTATGCTACAATGTTTGGTATTCTGTTTCTGTCTTATTTCACCTAGCATAATGTCTATCAGATTCATCTGTGTTGTTGATAATGGTAGGATTTTTTCTCTGTTTGCAGTTGATAGTATTCCATTGTACACACACACACACACACACACACACACACACACACACACACACACACACATCTTTACATATTAATTCCTTAGTGAATACATATGCTATTTCTTTATCTTGGCTATTGTGAGTAAAGCTACAATGACCCTCTGGGTGCAACTATCTCTTTAAGATACTGATTTCATTTAGCTTGAGCATATACTCAGAATTGGGATTTCCAGGTCTTGTGGTAGTAATATTTTAAATTTTTTGTTGAACGTCCATACTATCTTTTCATAATGGCCATACCTGTAGACGTTCCCACCATAGTGTACAAGGGTTCCCTTTTCTTCACACCCTCACCAACACTTGTTAACACTTACCTTTCTGATAATTAGATCCATGCAGATATGACATAATATAGCACTGTGGTTTTGTTTTGCATTTCTCTGATGATCAGCAATGCTAACTAACTTTTAATATATTTTCTTGTGTATTTTTATAAATATATATGTGTGTGTGTATATATATGTATACATTTGGGTCCATTGCTCACTTTTTAATCAGGTTATTTGTCTTCTGTTGAGTTGTATGCATTTCTTATATATTTCAAATATTAACCCTTTATCAGATATATGGTTTGCAAATTATTTTCTCCCATTCCATAGGCTGACTTTTAATTTTTGTTGTTTGTTTTATTCACAGTGCAGAAACTTTATAGTTTCATGTAGTCCCACTTATTTATTTTTGCTTTTTTAAAAAATCGGTGCTTTTGATGCTGTATTCAAAAGAATCATTGTGAGGCAAATGCCTGGGAGCTCTTTTGCTGTGTTTCCTTGCAGGAGTCTCAGGTCATACATTTAAGTATTTAATTAATTTCATGTCAACTTCTGTGTATGGGGTAAGGTAATGGCCCAGTTTCCTTATTTTACATATGACGCTACAGTTTTCTCAACATTATTTTCTGAAGAGACTATCTTTTTCCCATTGTGTAATCTTTGCACTCCTGTCATAGGTTAGTTGATCATATATACATGAATTCATTTCTGGATACAATATTCTATACAATTCTATTGGTCTGTTTTTATGCCAGTACCATACTGTTTTGATTACTATAGCATTGTAAGATAGCTTGAAATCAAAAAGTGTGATGCTCCTAGCTTTGTTCTTTTTTCTTATGATTGCTTTGGCTGTTAAGAGTCTTTCATTTTTCATAGTATTTTATACATTTTTCCTATTTCTGAAAAAATGCCCGTGGAATTTCAGTAGGGTTTGAATTGCATATGTAGACTGCTTTGGGTAGTATGAACTTTTAAACAAACTTAATTTTTTCTAATTCATGAATACGGAATATCTTTCTATTTATCTGTGTATGTTTAGATTTATTTTATTCATGTCTTATAATTTTCAGTGTACAAATCTTTTACCTTTTTGGTAAAATTTATTCCTCAGTGTTTTATTATTTTTGATGTCATTGTAAATGGATATTTTAAACTTTTTTTGAAAATCAATTGTTAATGTATAGAAATGAAACAAATGTTTGCATGTTTTGTATCCTGATTCTTCACTGAATGTATGTCAATTTTAATGCACACACACACATATATATTCACATACACATGCAAGTCAGTTGTCAACAGAGATTATTTGATTTTCCTTTCTAATTCAAATGACTTTTATTTATTTTTCTTGCTGAGTTACTCTGGTTAGGAATTCTAGTATCACTTAAGTAAAAATGGTGAGAGTGAGCACTCTTTTTTTTTTTGAGTTGGAGTCTCACTCTGTCGCCCAGACCAGAGTGCAGTGGCAGCTCCCAGTCACAGCAGACTCGCCCTGCTAGGTTCAGGTGATCCTTCCACCTCAGCCTTCCAAGTAGCTGGAACTACAGGCGCACTACCACACCCGGCTAATTTTTGATTTACTGTAGCAATGAGGTCTCGGCAAGTTGCCCAGGTGGGTCTCTAACCCGCGGGCTCAGGCAATCCACTCACCTCAGTCTCCCAAGGCGCGGGATTACAGGCTGAGCCACCGAGCCTGGCTTAGAGAGTGAGCACTCTTGTTTCTAGTTTTAGAGGAAAGGTTTTAAATTTTCACCATTTAGTGTGATGGCACCTGTGGACTTGTCATATGTGGCCTTTATTATTTTGAGGCACATTCCTTCTAAATCTAATATCTTGAGAGTTTTTATTATGAAATATGCTGAATTTTGTCAAATACTTTTCTGTACCTACTGAGATGACCATATGATTTTATCCTTTACTCTGTTAATGTGGTGTACCATGTTTATAGCTTTGTCTATATTGAAATATCTTTGCATTCTAGGGATGAATCTCCATCATGATGATCATATTAATATGTTTTGAAATTGGTTTACTTACATTATTTTGAGTATTTTTTAATTTATTCTCATCAGAGTTACTTGTCTGTAATTTTCTATTCTTGTAGTGTCATTTGGTCTTTGTATGAGAATAATAGAATAATACTAGCCTTTTAAAAATAGTTTGGAAGTATTCTCTCCACTTCAATATTTCAGAAGAGGTTTAAAAGGATTGGAATTAATTCTTGTATAGGTGTTTGGTAGAATTCACCATTGAAACCATCTGGTTTGGGGCTTTTCTTTGTTAAGAGATTTGTGGTTATTATGCCAATCTTTTTATTTGTTATTTTTGTGTTCAAATTTTCTTTTTTATATTTTTATGCTTGGTCGATTGTTTCTAGTAATTTATCTTTTTTTCTACATTTTCCAGTTTTTGATGTATAATTATTTACAGGCATCTCTTAGGAGCATTTAGATTTCTGTGTTATCATTTTTAATGTATTTTCTTTTATTTATATCATTATATATGTGTACCTTCATTGTTGTTGTTAAGCTCGCTTGTCAATTTTTGTCTACATTTTCAAAAACCCAAATCTTAGTTTCAATGATCTTTTCATTGTCCTTCTGTTCTCAATTTTATTTATTTATGGTCCAATTTGTACTATTTTCTTTCTTCTTTTAACTTCAGAATCACTTTTTTTTCTTTTTCTAGGTTCTTGCTATGTAAAGTTAGATTGTTTATTTGAATATTTTCTTTATGTGAGCCTTATCTTCTCAAACTTCTCTCTTAGAACTATTTTTGCTGCATCTCATAAACTTTGTTATGTTGTGTTTTTATTTTTGTTTGCGTCAAGATACTTGGTGATTTCTTTTTTAAACATTGGTTTAGACATGTGCTGCTTAATTTCCATATATTTATATTTTTTCTTTTCCTCTTGCTATTGATTTCTTTTATTTTTATTTATTTTTATTTTTTTGAGTTGGAGTCTTACTCTGTCGCCCAGACTGGAGTGCAGTGGCCGCTCCCGGACACCGCAGCCTCGACCTACTGGGGCTCCGGTGATCCTTCCACCTCAGCTTTCCAAGTAGCTGGAACTACAGGCGCATGCTACCACACCTGACTATATTATTGATTTCTAATATCAAAACATTATTGTTGGAAAATATACTTGATATGATTTAAACCTCCTTTTTGTATGTGTGTGTGTGGACCAACATATGATCTATATTGCACAATGTTCTGTGTATGCTTGAGATGAATATATATGTTGCTTCTGTTGGATGGAATGTTCTGGATAATTCTGTCATGTCCATTTGTTCTATAGCATTAGTCAAGTCTGCTTTTCTTTATTAATTTTCTGTCTAAATGATCTATCATTTGGGAAAGGTGAGGTGTTGAAGTTCCCTGCTATTATTGTATTGTCTATTTCTCCCTTCAGTTATGTTAATATTTGCTTTATATATTTAGGTGCTCTGAGGTTGGATGCATATATATCTATATTTGTTACATCCTATTGATGAATTGACCCCTTTACTATTAAATCGTGACCTTTTTGTGTCTTGTGACAGATTCTGACTGGGAGTCTATTTTGTCTGATATGAGAATACCTGGCTCTGTTCTCCTTTGATTATCTATGTGTTTAATACCTTTTCCTATCTATTTATTTTTATCCTGTGTAGTGTCCTTAGAGAAAAAGGGAGTGTCTTCTAGGAAGCATTACATTAGACCTTTTAAAAAATCCATTCAACCACTTTGCATATTTTGTAGAATTTAGTCTACTTACATTTAAAGTAATTGCTTATAGTTAAGGACTTAATATTTCCATTTTGTTACTTTATGATTCTTTTTGTCATTCCTTTGTTCCTTTATGACTCTTTCTGTCTTTCTTTATGATTTTGGTTTTCTGTTTGTTTTTCTTTTGTTTTTGCAATGATATGCTTTGATTTCTTTCTCGTTCTCTTTTGCTTGTCTACAACAAAGTTTCTTTTTTCAGGGAGGGGGAGTTTCCATGAGGCTTACATAAATAATCTTGTAGCGATAACAATATATTTTAATGTGATAATAACTTAATTTCAATCACATACAAAGTCTCCTAACTTTTATTTCTTTCATTTTATGCTATTGATATCACATGTCATATTCCTTCCTATTGTGCATTCATTAATAATTAATTCTAACTATAGATATTGTAATGCTTTTGTCTTTTAACTTTTATATCCAGAGTTAAAAGTAATTAATATACAACTATTACAGCGTTAAAATATTCTGAATATGGCTACATATTTATCTTTATTAGTGATTTTACATTTTCATATATTTACATGTTGTTACTTTGTGTCCTCTCATTTCAATTCAGAACTTTTTTTATCATTTCTCATAAGGCAAGTCTAGTGGTGATGAACTCTTCAGCTTTTACTTTTTGGGGAATGTTATTTCTCCTTTATTTCTGGAGGACACGTTTTCCAAATATAGTATTCTTGGTTGTCAGTTGTTTTCTTTCAACATTTAAAATATATTACTATACTCTTTGCTGGCAAAATTTCTCCTAAGAAATTAACTTATAACCTTATTGGCATCCCTGCATACATGAAAAGTTAATTTTTTCTTATTGTTTTCAAAAGTCCCTTTTTGTATTTGACTTTTGAAAATTTGATTACAATATGTCTTGGGTCACATTCTTTGGGTTGGTTTCAATGTCAACTGTACTGTCAAAGAGGCTGACATTTTATTCCTTATTCTGGGTAAAATATTCTAGCCAGTGGAAGCGAACAACAATTAAAATTTGCCAACTAAAATATCGATTCTAGGTATTCATATTCTTCCCAAGATTAGAAAAAAATTCAGTCAGTATTTCTTTAAATCAGCTGCCTAATTACTTTTTTCCTCACTCTTCCTTCTAAAAAATTTCTAGAACTGAGAAGAACTGAGTTCCCCAGCTCTTAACTTCAGCTAAACTTCTAGCTTGTAATCAGCTTCCACTGCCAACCATGGAGATTTGGCAATTTAAGTTGTCTCAACATCTGTCTTAGTTCATTTTTTGTTGACATAACAGAATGCCCAAGAGTGTGTAACTTATACAGAAGATTATTTTTTTCAACTCGTGATTCTGCAAGCTGCGAAATTAAAGAACGTGCTCCTGGATTTCTGTGAGGGCTTTTGTGATGTGCTGTGACATAGTAAAGAAGGTCAAAGGGGAAGCTGACTTGTGCAAAGAGGAAAATCTGAGCTACCACCTGTTTTTTTTTTTTCAAAAACAGCTGACTCTCACAGGTATCAATTCATTCCTATAAGAACAAACCAGTCTCACCAGAGGAATAACTCACTCGCTGCCATGACAGTGGCACTAAACCATTCACAAGGGATCTGTCTCCATGATCCTGGCACCTATATGAGGCCCCACTTCCTAACTCTGTGGTTTGGGGATCAAATTTCAACATGAGTTTTGTCGAGCAATATCTAACACCAGAAAAAACAGAAGATCCTTTCAATCAACACTTAAAACCATGAGAAATAACTTTTTTGTTGTAAATTATCATGTTTTGGAATGGCTTTTCATATGGTAAGAGGTAACCAAAGCAATGGCTTCGTGTGTGTGTGTGTGTGTGTGTGTGTGTGTGTGTGTGTGTATCTGTGTGTGTGGGTGTAAAATGTTGTCCAACTCAATGGAATTTATATAATACCAACAAATAGTAAGCCCTGTAAAATGAAGTGGTCTTTCTGTAAAACTGTACTGTCAAAGAGGCTGACATTTTATTCCTTATTCTGGGTAAAATATTCTAGCTAGTGGAAGGGAACAACAATTAAAATTTGCCAACTAAAATATCAATCAAGCTTTGTCCATCCTTGTTTCACAATTCTCATGCTGGTAGGCATGTATTTTTTTCTTAGCAACAAGTGTGTCATAATAAAAACTTTCCCTAAAGTGACTCAAATAAGAGAATGTAGAGTTGAAGAATTGGATATAATAGTACATTAAAGACTCATAAACCATGCTTAGTTTACTGCACACGATGTTTTAAGATTAATTTCTCTGATATTTAATAGAATAAATGTGTTTAAACTTTTTCTCTCTTAAAAATTTTATATAATTTTTACTATTTATTTTATTTTATTGGGTGATTTCATAGTTAATTCATTAGCTATACATTTTAGTGAACATAAATTTTTAAAATTTTATACTACATTTTAAATTGTATTTTTTGTCTGAAGTTCAAAACACCCTAGAATGTCTATATACTCTGAAATAGTAACAGTATTCAATGTCAAATGCATCAAATGACATTGATCAAATAAACTAGAAAAGTATTACAATGTGCTAAGTACCTATTTGTGATGCCCTGATGTCTGTGTGGTATAATCCATACTGAGAATGGGTCATGGAGGTAAATTGCCTGAATACCCAGCTGAATAAAAAAGTGCAAATTATAATCAGAAGGATATGCCACTACTCATTAGCATGGGGAAAAAAAAGCAAAAACAAAACAAACAAAAAGCCACTTGAGCCTACCAAGTGGTGGTGAAGGTGTGGTGGAACTAGAACTCTTAGCCCAGTTGAAAGACTGTAAAATAGTTTAACTAATTTAGAAAACAGTTTGGTAGTTTTTTAACAAGTGCATAATATTTACAATATGATTGAATGATCTTTCACTTATTTACCCAAAAGAAAAGAAAATATATGTCCATAAAAAGACAGACATATATGGATGTCCTTAGTAGCTTTATTTGTGACAGATTAAAACTGGAAACAAGTCAAATGTCCATCAACAAGTTTATAAATAAACACATCATGGTATATCTATACAAGTAAATACTACTCATCAGTAAAAATAAACTGTTGAATGCACCAGCATGATTGAGTTTCATTATAATTATGCTGAGTAAAAGGTATCAGATAAAATATGCATACAGTGTAATTCAATTTATAAAACTCTCAAGAGTGCAAACTGATATATGTGTACAGATTAGAAGCAGGTTAGAAGTTTCTTCAAGAAGGAGGAGAGTTGTGGGGAAGAACAGAAGGAAGGCATATTAAAAGGACATAAGGACCTTTTGGGGGTGATGGATAAATTCACTATTTTGATCCTGGTGATGATTTCATGGGTGTATATGCATATACATGAAAACAATGATTCTTGATACATTTGAGTGTGTGTAGTTTATTGCATACCAATTATACCCTGATAAGCTGGTAAAACTGTCCTGCTACACTATCTATCTGCAATACAAAATTGTTAACATTTTAAA